>CM060420.1:1200000-2400000 GCA_030545235.1 Helianthus tuberosus
CAGATGTGGTCAGAACGTATGATATGCGCGTAAATGCAAACTTACGCCGTTTTTGACACTTTTAGTCCCTGTAAGATCAAATAAGCATGTTTTCGCACACCGAACCCCTCAAAGCTTATTTCTAAGCTATGTTTAGGTTCTTTATGGTATGTTTAGCTTATGATCAAGTTCCGAACTGTTCAATATCATACGAATCGGCATAGTTTCATAGTTTGACACAAATAGTCCCTGTGAGCGAATAAACTTGTTCTCAGCACACCAAACCATCCAAAACTTATTTCTAAGTTATGTGAAGGTTATTTAAGGTATGTTAAGCCTATTTCACTATTCCGGAGTGTTTGTCGCGTTAAACTGACTGCGTTTACACACCAGTTTGCGTATAACCTTCCAGAAAGCGATTTAAAGCTTGAAATCAGAATCGAATCGAATCAAATCGTAAAATCATCAAATACAAATACACATATAATAACACCAAAACACATTGTTTTATTGATAATTAACATTGTTTTACATTGTACAACGATTACAGAGCACAGTTGTCACAGTCTCCCCTACTTTAGGAAATTTCGTTCCGAAATTTTAACTAAAGGAAACTTGTTAGAACAATTGCGGATATTTCGCCTTCATTTTGTCGTCACGTTCCCAAGTAAACTCTGGGCCACGTTTGGATTCCCAGCGAATCTTGACCAATCGAATCCGTTTGTTCTTCAACTGTTTGACTGCACGGTCCACTATCTCCACGGGTTTCTTGACAAAGTGCATCGTTTCATCAACTTGGATTTCGTCAAGTGGAATGTGAAGATCAGCGTCAGCTAAACACTTTCGCAAATTGGACATGTGAAAAGTCGGATGAATATGTCCAAGCTCTGGAGGTAGCTCTAGTCAATAGGCAACCTTTCCAACTCTTTCAACAATCTTAAATGGTCCAACATATCGTGGTGCAAGTTTTCCTTTCTTTCCAAATCTCACCACTCCCTTCCAAGGTGACACCTTGAGTAGGACATGGCCTCCGACTTGAAATTCCAGGGGCTTGCGTCGCATATCCGCATAACTCTTTTGACGGCTTCTAGCTGTCGCAAGATTATCGCGAATTTTCTTGATTTTGTCTGTTGTTTCCAGAATGAGCTCAGGTCCAGTAAGCTGAGCTTCACCGATCTCATTCCAACAGACAGGTGAACGACATTTTCGACCGTAGAGGGCTTCGAAATGTGCCATATTAATGCTAGCATGATAACTATTGTTGTAAGAGAACTCGATCAATGGAAGATGAGAATCCCAATTACCACCAAAGTCTATCACGCATGCTCTAAGCATATCCTCCAATGGTTGAATAGTCCTCTCAGATTGTCCATCTGTTTGGGGATGATAAGCTGTGCTTAGATTTAGTTGGGTTCCCTTAGCAGATTGCATGGTCTTCCAGAAATGAGATGAAAATCAAGCATCACGATCGGAAATGATATCCAAAGGAACATCATGTCGTGATACAATCTCATCAACATAAATCTTTGCAAGTTTATCAGCAGATAGATCCTCGTGAATCGGAATAAAATGAGCTAACTTCGTTAATCGATCGATAACAACCCAAATAGCATCATGACCTTTAGATGTACGAGGTAATTTAGTGATGAGATCCATCGCAATGTTCTCCCACTTCCAAACCAGTATCTCTGGTTGTACTAGCAAGCCAGAAGGTCGTTGATGTTCAGCCTTGACTTTGAGACAAGTTAGGCATTTCAACACATACAAGGCAACATCTTTCTTCATACCAGGCCACTAGTACTAAGTACGAAGATCCTTGTACATTTTCTCAGCACCAGGATAGATAGAATATCGAGACTTGTGAGATTCGTCCATCACTAAAGTGCGAAGATCGTCATGTTTCGGGATCCACAAACGATCCTTGAAATAGAGTAAACCATCGTCCTTCGCTTCGAGTTTAAGCTCAAGTTGAAGTGGTAGCTCATATTTCAATATGCCTTTGACCACACAAGATCATTGAGCTTGAAGGACACGCGATTGAAGATCAGATAGAGTTCGAACAGAATGAAGCTTGACTCGCTCCTTTCGACTAAGCACATCGGCTACGACATTCGCCTTACCAGGATGGTAGCGAATCTCGCAATCGTAATCGTTCAAGAGCTCAACCCATCGTCGTTGCCTCATGTTCAACTCCTTCTGATTAAGAATATGCTGGAGACTTTTGTGGTCTGTGAAAACCACACACTTCTTGCCATAAAGATAGTGTCTCCAGATTTTGAGAGCGAAAACCACAGCTCCCAACTCAAGATCATGAGTCGTATAGTTCTTCTCGTGAACTTTCAATTGTCTAGACGCATACACAATAACTTTGCTCCATTGCATGAGAACACAACCAAGGCCTAAGTTGGACGCATCACAGTAGACAACGAAATCATCGTTTCCCTCGGACAGAGATAGAACAGGAGCATCACAGAACTTCTGTTTCAGCGTTTGGAATGCTTCTTCTTGCTTGGGTCCCCACTCAAAAGGCCTATTCTTTTGAGTCAAAGTAGTGAGTGGAACCGCAATCTTTGAGAAGTTAGAAATAAACTGACGATAATATCCAGCAAGACCAAGAAAAGATCGAATCTCGGTAGGCGTCGTCGGTGTGTTCCAATCCTTAATAGCAGCTATTTTGGATGGATCTACATGAATACCCTGCTTGTTGACTATATGTCCCAAAAACTGAACTTCTTTAAGCCAAAATTCACACTTGGAGAATTTAGCAAAAAGTTGTTCCTTCTTCAAGAGTTCCAATGTCAAACGAAGGTGTTGCACATGATCGGCTCGAGACTTTGAATAAATGAGAATATCGTCGATTAACACAATGATGAACTTGTCTAATTAAGGTTTACAGACCCTATTCATTAAGTCCATGAAAATAGCTGGGGCATTTGTTAAAACAAAAGGCATCATAGTAAACTCGTAGTGCCCATATCTCGTGCGAAATGCAGTTTTGGGAATATCTTCTTCGAGTACTCGAAGCTGATGATACCCAAAACGCAGATCGATCTTGGAAAAACAGGTAGCACCTTGCAGCTGATCAAAGAGATCATCAATTCGAGGTAGGGGATATCGATTCTTGATGGTAAGCTTGTTAAGCTCACGATAATCGATACACATTCGAAAAGATCCATCTTTCTTTTTTCATAAAGAGGACAGGTGCACCCCAAGGTGAATAACTCGGTCGGATGAATCCCTTATCAGATAACTCTTGAAGCTGTTTCGATAACTCTTGCATCTCCGATGGTGCAAGACGATAAGGTGCTTTCGCAATCGGGTTGGCATTGGGTACAAGGTCAATATGAAACTCGACTTGACGAACTGGAGGCAAACCAGGCAGTTCATCAGGAAACACCTATGAATAATCCCGAACAATCGGAAAATCCTGAATACTCTTACTCCTACCTTTCTCCTCGGTGACATGTGCCAGGAAGGCAACATATCCTTTTCGTAAATAACTTCGGGCTTTTGTACACGACATGAGTTTCAAACCACCAGATGGTGTCTCGCCATGAAATTCTAGAACATCAGCAGACGAAAGAGGAATACGAATGATCTTATCGAAACAAACCACCTCAGCATGATGTTTGGTTAACCAATCCATTCCTACGATAATGTCGAAACTCCCAAGTTGCATCGGCGTTAGGTCAATAGGAAAAAGGTGGTTATCGTGGTTCAATTGACAACCACGAAGAACAGAATCGAGTTCGAGTGGTTTACCAGTAGCAACCTCGACAGATAAGGGTTTCCTCAGTTTAGTTCTAGGTAACGCAAGTAAAGGCTAAAAGGATAACAAAAAAAAACTCCTATCGGCACCATAATCGAAAAGAACAGATGCAAGTTGATTGTTAACAAGGAACGTACCGTTAACAACCTCGTTGTCCGCCCTCGCCTCATTCGCGTTCAGATTTAATGCTCGTCCACGAGCGGGATTCAGATTCGTGATTGCGTTAGGATTCGCATTTGCATTCACCAACCTCGGGCAGTTGTTGCGAAATGACCCATTTCTCCACAATTGAAACACAAACCAGGTGGGAATCTCGCAGCATTCCCCTGAACTTGTGCTGGAACCTGAGCAGCTTGATTTTGGCCAAAACGACAAATGTTGGCCAGATGCCCAAGTCTACCACACGTAGTGCACTGCTTGCGAAGCCTATTGGGTAACATGGTGATCGTTGCATCGAGCACAGTGAGGTGCGGTACCAACATACTGCTTCTTCGCAGGAGGTAGGACCGGTGGGTTCTGAGGGTTCTGGTTGGTGACAGCAAAGTTCTGGGAAGCCTTGCGCTTCCTTGACTTTTTAGAAGGCTCACCTTGCTTCTTACCCTTACCCTTACCCTTGTCTTGTGCAGAATTGGCTGATTTCTTTTTGTCACCCTTGCGAGTTAATTTACCCTTGCTGACCTGAGACTCGGTCAAAGTAGCAACCAATTCAATCGCTTGATGGACAGTGGTAGGATTACTGCCAGTCATAATATCTTGCACAGAATCGGGTAATCCATCAATATACCTCTCAATTGCCTCCTCCAATGGGGTAACCATCGTAGGATACAACAAACTGAGCTCCTCATATCGATCCGTGTAAGCATGGTGTTCTCCCCTGTCTTGTTTCAAATCATCGAATTCTCGTTCTAAAGCTCGAATCTCGTGATGGGGACAGAACTCTCTCATCATGAGAGCTCGGAGCTCTTCCCATGTTTGTGCCATCGCCACATCGGCACCCCTATCACGCATCACTCCGTTCCACCATGTAAGTGCACGCTTCTCGAACACACTAGATGCAAACTCAACCTTCCGATCATTCGGACATTGCACATGTCTGAATGTGCTTTCCAAATTTTCGAACCACTGTAGGAGCGCGGTTGCTCCTTGAGACCCATAAAATTTCAACGGTTTAGCTGAATTGAAGTTCTTGAAACTACATTGTTTGTTATTATTGTTGTTATATAACTCATGGATCTGGGTTACTACGCCAGGAAGTACTGCAGCCATTTGCTGAGTGACAATGGCTGCGACTTCTTCAGCAGTAAAAGGTTGAGCATCATGTCGAGGAGGCATTGTCTAACAAGGAAACAGGGGAATCGAGTGAGATCGACAATTGGAAAAACAAAAGAGGTATTGAAAAACATCAATAAAACACAAGGAGTGCGATAATTTGTTCGTTACCTCGAACAAACAAATGACACGCAATGACTAATCAAAGTAAATGGATCAATATAATGTATCAATAAAGGCATGCTCGCCTATAAGTGAACACTCACCCCAAGAGTTCCCAGGTAAGAGTGACTGGTCCGATACTGCGGATTTGTACGAACACTCTAGCCTTAGATAGAAAACTCAGGGTACAGGCATTCACTCTTCCAGTTTGCACGTGTTCACATTATTTAGACCCAAACTTTGACGAGATTTTGAAAACTTAGAGGGTTCAAAACCTTATAACAGAGGGTTCAAAACCTAGTAATCAATCATTCTAGAACATATGATTAATTTTCGAAGCGGATTTGTTATTTTGTTCTCGTTGTGGTTATCACCTAAGGATAGGTGACGGTATTGTTTTAAAATCTAAATGCAAGTACACTTGCGTTAGGGTCCTAGAAAGTTATAGTCTAGGTCAAAGCATTGCTAATAACCTAATTCCCTATAAGCATTGGCTCTGATACCAACTCTTCTGTCACACCCCGACCACGTAAAACAACAAACCGTGGCGGAAACGTCGGGGAGTGTTGTAACAGAATCATCGTTTTAACAACCATGATAATTAAAGTTTCGTTTTATTGATTCATTTAGTAAATTACATTGTCTTAAACCAAACAAATAAATTAAACATCATTTATCTTTGTTTTTATGTCACTAAGGCCTCGTCCAGATCCTATGTGACTCACACATCCTAGCAACCAACATCAAGCAATACCACCTGAAACATATGTAAAAACAAAGTCAGCAAAGAAATGCTGGCGAGCACATAGGTTTTATGAGAGTGTCAGATTCATGGCGCGTTTATATGTTGCAGTACCTGATTAGACTACAAGAGTCAAAAGTACAAACCTCGTTTTGAAAAGTGTATTGCAACATAATTAACCAACTCAAATCAAGTTAGTTATAGTTTATAAAATCTTGTAGCCTTGATTCTTAACCCCAAAACATTTGTTTTAGTAAAGCAATTCGTAAAACATTCCGTAAAAACTCGTTAATAAAACTCGTATGGTTTATATCATTTTGAAAACCTCGTTGAGAGACATCGTTTCAAAATCGTTTCCCAAGTGAACTAAATAATGTCATGAAATGTAATATGATAAAAGCACTTATATATAAGATGTACCGGCGGCGTATCTACCATGCTTTTATCATGCTACACTCATCCCATTATCTAATCACTACCCATAACCAATCGTTTATCCAATTCGTTTATCTCGTTTAAGTCATTTCAAATCGTTTAACTCGTCTCCAAATCGTATTCGTTTTAATTGTGAAACTACTTTTGGTCGTCTCGCTAATAACATTCAAACCTTCGTGACTGGACTATCTCGTTTCTCGTATTAACAAACCACCAAAGGGTAAGTTAACAATCATCAGATTCGGTCGTTACCTACATAACCCCCACACATAACCATGGGTGTAGTCTGATAACGGGATTTTTCAGATCCTATGGTACCATAACCTAATACTGGCCGGCTTGATAAATGCTAATGAATGTCATTCGTTATGTAACTACGTCCAACAAGTTTTTTCACATTATCGAAATCGTTATTAGTTTAATATAAACCATCTTAATCGTTTTTGAAACCATCGTTTAAATATCGAAATCGTTTTAATACATATGAATCACCCCAAAACAATCGAAGACAGTAAAATAGGGGAACTATGTACTCACTTTGAATAGAAGGGTATCCTGGATCTAAAGAACTTAGCGAAGCTCAGGCAAACCAAGGAAATTCAAGTAGTACCTAGTAATCGGATCACTAGTAAATAAATCGACACCTAATTCAGAAAATCGGATAGAATGAGGTTTCGTAAACCAAATGAGTGTTGGAACTCATGTGATATGGTTTAACAAGGCCTTCTAAATTGGAACCTAACCTAAGTGCTTTCGACCCGTTACGACCCGTTTAGGTAGCTTACGCTACATTAACGCGTCATTTGCGCAAAAGCGTGTTCGAGACGTCTAACTAGTCCTATGACAAGTATTATATGCCTAAACATGTTTAAATATGTTGCATAATCAGTTTAAGTGATGAATGTTTAAGTTACAAATGCTTAAAATTCAATTATGCATGAAAAGGGCATTTTGGTCATTTACCGAAGGCATATAAACTACCTATCATACAACTACTTAAACTATATGACCACAAGGTATAACCTGGAAGGTTATTCCCTATACAACTATGGTAACTAAACATGCTTGGTCGGATCCTAATGATCGACCAAATGGGTCGAGTTCGAAAGTCTAAGCGGTGGTTTAGACCGCTTGACTTACGACTCTAAACAAGCACTAAACTAAAAGTGACGAGTTAAGCATGTTAAAACATGCTTAACTAAGTTAGAAAACAGGTTTTGATATAAAAAAAAGTGTTTTGATACCCAAGAGTAGTTTGGTTGCAAAATACGCATTTTATCCAAAACTACGACTCGTCACTACGCCTAGTCAACGTGGTAATCAGTAGGTATAGTCACTAGGAACTATAACCATCGTAATTACGCTCACGTTGCGAAGTTCAAATGAACTTTGCATTGACCATTGACTGGTCAAAGCTGAAAGTCAAACAATGTTTGACTTTTTAGCTAGGAAAGCGATAAAAGAACGAAGGAAGCTTACAAAGGGTCCTTGCTAGGGAGAACGTGATCTTAAAATCTCAGGTATGAAGTATTGCAACTTCAACTTAGAGAATTCATATCAAGGGTGAAGGAAAATGAATGAAATGGCATGCTATTTATACTTGTTGCAAACTCACAAGATCATGCCACTTGTTTGTGTAACTTCCAAGAAAAAATCTCAACCATACAAGTGTTTGATGCAGGTTAGAAGCCTTGGGGAGGGGTTAACTTGGTTAACACACAAAGAATTTACAATAACAGTCCCTGAAATATCAAACAGATTGCAACAACTGATTTTTGGTCGCTGGGAATTTTGTCGCGGGGCGCGTAGGGGTAGGGTCAGGGCTTACGCGGCCCGCCTACTACCTGCAGCTCAGCAAAACTTTCAGTTTTGATAGTTTTGGTCCCTGCATGTGTATAAGCTCATTTCTAGCACTTTTAACACCCGTTAAGCCATTTTCAAGGCTCTACAAGGTCATTAAAGTTTAGAGGACTCAAAATGTGCTCGGAAAACTCTTGGATGTCGGCTCGTTTGGTCGTACGGTCACGTTATTCGTCAAATTACGACGAAAGTCGAACGGACGCGAAAACGATCCAAATTAAGCGACGAATGGTATTTTTGCACGCCGATCACTAAAATAAAAATATTTTAGTGTCTACAAAAATTTTGGGTGTCCAGATGTGGTCAGAACGTATGATATGCGCGTAAATGCAAACTTACATCGTTTTTGACACTTTTAGTCCCTGTAAGATCAAATAAGCATGTTTTGGCACACCGAACCCCTCAACGCTTATTTCTAAGCTATGTTTAGGTTATTTATGGTATGTTTAGCTTATGATCAAGTTCCGGACTGTTCGATATCATACGAATCGGCATAGTTTCACAGTTTGACACAAATAGTCCCTATGAGCGAATAAACTTGTTCCCAACACACCAAACCATCCAAAACTTATTTCTAAGTTATGTGAAGGTTATTTAAGGTATGTTAAGCCTATTTCACTATTTCAGAGTGTTTGCCGCGTTAAACTGACTGCGTTTACGCACCTGTTTGCGTATAACCTTCCAGAAAGCGATTTAAAGCTTGAAATCGTTATCGAATCAAATCGTAAAATCAACAAATACAAATACACATATAATAACACCAAAAAACATTGTTTTATTGATAATAAACATTGTTTTACATTGTACATCAATTACAGAGCACAGTTGTCACAAAAAACAACCTCGGGGCCAACAAACCTACCATAGACGCTTGTGAAGACGAAGGCGATAGTCGTCCCTATTTTGATTTCACGATGACGGTCCCCTTTACAGAGTGTGAATTTCACACCGACGGTTTGGACAGGAGCGAGCGGCTCATACCATCTTTAACAAGAACTCGGATAAGGTAAATAAGGGATTGTTTCGTTTTCCCATTTTTAAAGTAGGATTCTATCTTTCCGACAACCTCTTGCGTTTTCGTACCTCTCACCGGAGCCTAAGGTATATCCGGCAATACGGTGTTGTTCCAACCAGTAAGGAACCGCCTGATAACGGACAATTCCTTGAAGAAACCCTAGACAAAACTTCATAAATTCCCTGAAACACAGGGCCGTGTTTCTTGAACACAGAGCCGTGTCCAATCTTCTTCCAAAACATGGGGCGTGTTGGACTAGCACGGGGCCGTGCCCCTGGTATTTTCCAACACGGCGCTGTGTCAATGCGGACATAGGTCGTGTCTCACTAACTGACAATATTCTCTGACTCATGCAGGCGACACGGGGCCGTGTCGACGTGTCGTAATTGTCTATAAAGTCAGCCTTGAGGAGAATGTTTGGAGCCATTACAAAAAGACCAAGATCCTCTAGATCTTGCATACATACTCTAAAAGGTATATTCTTGAAAAGGTTTCATACAACTGATGTGATTAAAATACAACATATAAATTATATCAAATACGACGTAAAACCCTTTTTAGTACTAATGTTGGAAAAAACTCGTGTTTTCATTCCTTTTTTATTTTCAGGGTTAAGAGAGCTTAAACTTGCAAAAGGAGCAAAAATGCAGCAAAAACCAACATAAAAATAAAGAAGGAGGAATTACCGTAACTTAGCAAGCCCCGATTCACATCCAAACTACAAAACAACAAGAACAGAAGACTGACACGGGGTCGTGTCCACCAGACACCGGCCTTGTCCGAAGATAGATGCTGGGCAGGAAAAAAGACAACAGTAGAAGACAAAAATGGCAGCTAACACGGGGCTGTGTTAAGCCAACACAGGGCGTGGTCAACTCAAAGATTTTCAGAATCTACGATAGTACAACAAGTACTTTGGCCATGGGCAGTGCCGTTGACACACGAGGCCGCGTTTTAGTACAACATCTGAAAAGCAGTTAATGAGGAAGAGACAGAGAAATAGATGGGCATACGGTCGTGCCAGCCGGGCGTGGGCCATGCTGAAGCTTCTGAAGACAGCTATAAATAGAAGTGCTTGGTTCCACTTCAACTCATCACTTGGCAAACCACTTCTCTCTCACTAGGCACCACTACAACAACATCATCCACCACAATCATACATTTTTCCATCTTTAGAGTGTGTGTGTAGTCTCGGGATCCAAGATTGATCGTATGAATCTTTGTCAAATAGGGGCCATGCTTGGCTAAATTCTTACATCACTTGGTGAAGACATATCTTTTATGTATTTTTTTATGATTTCAAATCTTTGGCTACTTTTTAATTGGGTATGTATTAATGACTTTAATAATTAGTTTTTTCTATTGAATGCGAATTTATTCACCTATTCTTCATATGTCGTTAACTCAACATATTCATGTATTTACGGTATATATAAAGCATGTTAATTGCCTGTAAAGGAGTTAGAAGGGTGGATTGGGTAATTCTATGTCTCGTTCAGTGTATAGATCCCGCGAGAACTTGGTGCAAATTTAGTACTACTCCATGGATTGGTCGGGAATGACTGGCCTGACTGAGAGTAAGAAAACGCTTGCACCCCTTATTCATAAACTACTATTAAAACTTTAAACCAACCCCACGAGGATCGTATCCCTGCTGACTCAGACCAACGGGTTGAGGGTAGTCGCCGCCTCGTAAGGAGGGTCCACCACATTTTGCATTAATGACTTACTTAATTATCTTTCAATATTCCGACCTAGTGGGATTGTATCCTTGCTGACTCAAACCACTAGGTTGAGGGTAACGTCGCCTCCAGAAGTGCGGAAATCATCAAAAGGGTACGTTAAAGATATGTCGTATCTAAGGGATTCTTTCTTGTCTATCATTTTTATTTTCTGTTTTTATCATTTTATTAGTTTAAAAATCTTTTCTAAAAATTTGGTTCGATTAGACGTTGACGATAAGCCGGCATTAAAAGCTCTTATGTCCTTGGACGACCTCGGTATCTTTCTATCACAATACTATGTCCGCGATGGGTGCACTTGCCCTAACGTGTGTAGAGTGATAGTAAAATATTGTCTTATATAAATTTAAAACTTGAAAATCGACGAGTTAAAAAAGAGCTAAAAATATAACTAAAAATATACTCACACCGACACACGTCAGGTTTTTGGTGCCGTTGCCGAGGACACAAGGATTTTAAGAAAGCTTATAATTAACGGCCTAATCATTTTTTTCTTTTCTTTTTAGGTTTTTCTTCTTTTTCTTTTAATTTACCTCTTTCTGCAGAATTGACAAGGGGTCGTGCTGCTCCAACACGGGGTCGTGTCAACTCTCTAGAACCTTAAAAACTATTTTCTCCCAGATATGGCCTGCAGCACGAGGCCATGTTGTTCCAACACGGGGCCGTGCCAAACTCTCTGTTTGGAAGAAAATAGTGACCGCCTGATCCCGACGGTCTATGAATATATATATATATATATATATATATTGATGTGTGCAAAATGCAACATATAAATTACATCCATTGAGGCATAAAACTAACCCTTTTTTAGTACTAATGTTGGAAAAAGTGTGCTTTTTTCTTCCTTTTGTATTTTCAGGATAAAATGAGCTCAAATTAACAAAAGAAGCAAAAAGACAGCAAAATCTAACATAACTACAAGAAAAGGAACAAACGTGACATGCCCGACCCCACGACAGCATCTTCCCAAGCAAAACAAGAAGACAGAAGACTGAACACACCCCATGCTCAGCCAGCACGGGGGCGTGCCCAAGTGTCAGCAGAAAAGACAAAGTGGTAGAAGCTTCTATTGCCCACCACGGGGCCGTGCTCAGCGGACACGGGGCCGTGGTCAACTATAAGATTCGCACAATCCAGGCAAATCTTCATAGTACAAAGATTCTTCTTCACACGGGGTCGTGCTCAGCGGACACGGGGGCGTGGTCAACTAATAAGACAAGCTGCATTAAATGAAGAAAGAGAAGGATGTGGACACGGGGCCGTGCCCACTGGACACGGGGCCGTGCCCGAGCTTCTGTTCAGCCTATAAATAGAAGTGCTTGGCTCAAGCTCAAACCTTCCCTTGGCACACCACCTCTCTCACACTTCACCCACCACCACCATAACACCATCATCCACCACCATCATCCATTGTACATCATAGAGTCTGTGAGTCGTCTCGGGATCCAAGATTGATCGTAAGAGTTCTTGACAATCAAGGCCATGTTTGCCTAATTCTCTTACATCACATGGTGAAGACAAGTGTCTTGTGTAATACTTTTTATTTTTAATCTTTTCGCACTTTTTACTTGGTTTTGTATTAATGACTTTAATAACTAGTTTCTTATGTTGAAGGTGATTCTTCCTTATCGTTTGTCCGTGGTGTCTTGACATTATTTTACTGTCTATATAAAATAAAAGATTTTCACCATTCATATCTCCACGTTCTATATGGAGGTATGTTGGCTACCTGGTCGGGGGTTAAGGGAACGGTTTGGTAAGAGTCTTGCCATTGTTCAACGTTTAGAGGTCCTGCAATGGACCTGGGTCAAATTTAGTAGGACCTCCTTCAATACTTAACGGTATTGGATGGCGGGGGTCCAAACTCTTTGATCCCCTCATAAGTTAAACTACTATTAATACTATAACCCGGCTATTTAGGACTGTATCCCTGCTGACTCAGACTTCTTAGTCGAGGGTAACGTCACCTCCAAAAGTGGGGCTTACCATAATTTGCATTAATAACTTAATTAATTATCTTTCAATAATCCCTGCTGACCCGTTAGGATTGTATCCTTGCTGACTCAAACTACTGGGTTGAGGGTAACGTCACCTTCAAAAGAGGGGCCTACTACAATAACTAAGATAATCTCTTAAATAAGTGCAAAAGTGCAGAAATAATCAAAGGTTACACTATACACGAGTCGGAACCAAGTGATTCATCTTGTCTATCTGTTTTTCTTTTATTTTTATTTTCAGCATTTTAGTTAGTTTTTATTTTTCTTAGCTTAAAACATTTTTCTAAACTTATTTTGATTTGATTAGACGTTGAGGATAAACCGGTACTAAAAGCTCTTGTGTCCTTGAACGACCTCGGTATCTTACCAACACTATACTACGCTCACGATGGGTGCACTTGCCCATATGTGTGTTTAGTGTTAGTAAATATCGTGTTTTATAAATTTAAAACTTGACTAAAAAAAGTGTTGAAAAGGGCTTAATATATATATATATATTAAAAACTAACGAAACTTCACACGCATCAAGTTTTTGGCGCCGTAGCCGGGGACACAAGGATTTTAAGAAAGTTAGGAATCAACGGCCTAATCGTTTTTTTTATTTTTCATTTTTTAGGATTTTTCTTAATTTTTCAGCTTCTGCAGAACTCAGCACGGGCAGTGCCCGCTGAACACGCCCCGTGCCCAATCGTTGGAACTGGCAATCCTGTTTTAAGTCAGACAGTAGCTGAACACGGGGCCGTGCCCACTCAACACTCCCCCGTGCTCAAGTTTCAGTTACTGAAAACAGAATCATAAGATCCCGACGGTTGGTAATTTCTGACACAAACATGAGTGATACTGATACTTTTTACTTTCGGCACTCTTATGGTACTACGTGGTGTCAATTTTGTGGTGGTAACCATAAGGAATTAGAATGTTATTTTCTAAATTATAAGCCCCACTATATAGACCCATCGTTTCCTAGTATCCTTAAGAGGGACCAAAGTAAAAATAATCCCTATCTCTCCCTTGAGTGCTCCCAACCAGATTTTCTAGGAGAAATGCTTCTCGATGAATTATTTCAATTAGAAGATCTAATTCTTAATTGGTTAAAAGAACTTAGGAAAGATTTCAATGATCTTTTCCAGGACAATAGGCAAGAAGAAGTGTTGGAACCGCATTCAAACAACTTCATTGTTCCCGACGATACTTCTAACTCTAGTGAGGACTTGAGCGATAGTCGTCCCTGTGTCGATTGTGTCGTGAAGGACTCCCCATCGACTTCGTTCGATGCATACATAGACCTGTGCGATTCGACATACACCTTCTTTAACGAGAGCCTGGGAAAGGGTTGGACTTGTCCACCTACATATAGCATAGGAATCACCCTCACCGAAAACTTCTTGCGTTCTCGTCTAAATCTAGAACAATTAAAGTATCTTAGGCACTTTGGGGTTGTTCCATCCAGTAAGGAAACACCCGATCCGAAAACGTTCCTTGAAAAATAAACAACCTTCATAGACAGCCTCTAGACAAGGATCCGTGTCCAGGTCAGCACGCCCCCGTGTCCACCCAAAGATTCTCTTCTGATTTTGTCAGAATGCGGACAAAAATGTGTCAGGATTCCATCTGCGCACGGGGCCGTGTCCAGCCGACACGGGGCTGTGCGCAACGTACTGTCGTTTTCTATAAATGCAGCCAAGAATCCTGCACACTTGAACCATTCCAGGGACATAGATTTGGGGAATATTCTCACATACCATCCTAGGTATTTTCTAAAAGAAGTTTCTCAACTATCTTCTTGTCCTTTCCTCTTTTATCCACTATCATCTTCTTCAATTTTTCTCATACTTCCATTAAAGCTTGAACCTTTCATAATTTCAAGCCTTATTGTGATGTTTATTAGATTTTTGTTCATGGAATCTTGTTAAAAATAAGTTCTATAACAATGTTTTAAGTTGTTTATGTTCAAAAATACTTTAAAAATCATGAAAACAATTTGAAACTCCAAGATTCCTTGTTTCTAAATCCTGCAGATATCTGAACACGGGGCCGTGTTCGCTGAACACGGGGCCGTGTCCGAAGTACTGGTCCCACAAAATTGAACTCTTTTCGGTATGTTTTCTCAGAATGGAAAGCAGAACAAGCGGAAACTCTTCGTCGCATTCCAGAAACAACCGGCAGGGGGGAAGATCATCAACGGTTGAAGATTCTCTTGTAAACTATGTTTACACCTTAAGAGAAGCCCTTGATGAAATGACAAGTGTGGAAGAGGCATTGGTTGACCGTATTAATCATTTGACGGTGGGACTAGAAGGATGTCTCCGGGAAGTCAACCTTTTGCACCAAAGGTTGAACTTTCTCGCCTCTCCTCCTTTGGTGTCGATTATCACCCAAAGGGCATGGAATGTAGTACCGGAAGTCATCATTCCGGCTGAATGGTATGCCTTACATCCGGAGCCCCCTCGAGACATACTACAAGGGGTTTCGATTGGTGTCGCTCCTCCTCCACAAGATGTTGAGGAACATGAAGCTGCCTCCCTTCTCCCGAGGGAGATGGAAGAATGGCTCTAGCAACATCTAGGGGACACCGTTCGGCTTGGAGTTCTACAAGGCTTTTAGACCGAAAATCTATTTCCGGAATTTTGGTTCTTATTGTAGAAGTAGAGCTCCTTAGGAAGATTTTACGGATCACTTGACCTATCTAATATTAGGACTTTTAACTTTTATTTTCTGCTTTATTTTTCATTTTTAGGTCTATTATGTAATTCTCTCTATGACTTAATGAATGATGGTTTTAGTTAATTTGGTGTTTAGATGGTGTTGAAATGAATAAAACACACTTGAAATGACAAAGGATACAAAGAAAACTTGAACCAGCACCCAATGCAGGAAAACAGGACCATCCGACAGAAATTCTTCGTTTACGGTAAGTTCGGCACGGGCCGTGTCCGCCCAACACGGCCCCGTGCTGCACATTCTGCAGAAATACCCAGTTCAGGTAAACTAGACACGGGCCGTGTTCACCCAACACGCCCCCGTGTCCAGGCTTCTGTTTCTCTTGCGTTAATTTTGTTACTGGTACTTGAACACGGGGCCGTGCCCGGACAACACAGGGTCGTGTTCAGCGCCCAGTAACACAAATTTTTTGCTTTTTACACATTTTTACACATTCAATCAACCTAAAAACTTATTTTTGGGACACATTGAGGATAATGTGTAATTTAAGTGTGGGGGGATGCTAAAACCTTGAATCTTGCAAGTCCTAAATACAAGCCTTACACAAAACTCTGTTGGAACCGCTAATCACCCCAAATTTTTTCAAAAATTTTCATTTTTTTACTTGTCTAGGTTTAACTTGGGAATTTCAAGTTCTAAAAAGGTTATATTTTTACAAATTTACAACCGATAGCGTCGTGATAAAAAGAACCAACATAAGAAAATTATGAAAAGGCATGGCAAACTTAGTTCAAATTTGATTATATATACTTGATCACATAAAAACCCATTCCTACAAAAGTGAGTTTTGAGCCTTTATTGAGCATACAATTACATATCATTAAACTAAATGCTCATTTTTCGTTTCTTGTGTGAATAGCCGCTTGGTTCTTACGACTCTAGAACTTGCCACGACGATACATTCCCGGCCCTTACCAACTTAAACCCGAGTAAGTAAATGATGGAGGCATTAGGACTAACCCTTTTTATTTCTACACCATTATATTTTTTTTTACCACCAACCCAAAATCCCCCTAGTTAGCCCCTTTGAGCCTAAACCTTTTCATTTCATAACCCAAACCAAACACCCTTTTACCCACCAATTTTTTTTTTCCATTTTTAACCCTTTGTTTTAGTAAGTAGCTCGGTTTTTTGTATGACTTTTCAAAAAAAAAAAGTGTGTTGATTATGAAGCAAAAGAAAATAAACAAACAAGTTCATCAAAAATAACTTTGTTTGAATAATAGCTTCATCAAAATAAAAGTTACAAAAATAAAAAGTCTTACGAAAACCGACGCTCGTTACGCTTTTCGCCCTTTTTCTACTAACCACTAACCCAACCACCTACCTTTAACCCAAGCCTAACCCTTCACCCAAAAAGTCCTCTTGATATTTACAAAGGTATATAAGTTAAAAAGGATGAGGATTGATTGCTTGGCAAGCCTATGGTAGGAGTAAGTTCCATGCCGCTCTCGAGTGATCCACTAAAATACATTTTCGGCCGAGTGTTAAGTGATCCCCGTGAGGTATGTGAACTTGTATATAAAGAAAATTTTAAAGAGGCATGTTATGCCCTAATAAGTAATTTATCTTATGAAAAGTTTTAAATAAATCATGAAGAATAGGATTGTAAATAAATAAAAAAAAATTAATAAAAGAATCATAGAAATCCCGACACTCTATGACAAGCCCAAAAACGTTCTCTTCTACCCATTCCATTTGGGTGTGCAAAGCCACATTATAAAGAGTTTTGCTTGAGGACAAGCAAAGATTCAAGTGTGGGGGTATTTGATGTGTGCAAAATGCAACCTATAAATTACATCAATTGTGGCATAAAACTAACCCTTTTTAGGACTAATGTTGGAAAAGTGTGCTTTTGTCTTCCTTTTGTATTTTCAGGATTAAATGAGCTCAAATTAACAAAAGAAGCAAAAAGACAGCAAAATCTAACATAAACACAAGAAAAGGAACAAACGTGACATGCCCGACCCCACGACAACATCTTCCCAAGCAAAACAAGAAGACAGAAGACTGAACACGCCCCGTGCTCAGCCAGCACGGGGGCGTGCCCAAGTGTCAGCAGAAAAGACAAAGTGGTAGAAGCTTCTATTGCCCACCACGGGGCCGTGCTCAGCGGACACGGGGCCGTGGTCAACTATAAGATTCGCACAATCCAGGCAAATCTTCATAGTACAAAGATTCTTCTGCACACGGGGTCGTGCTCAGCGGACACGGGGGCGTGGTCAACTAATAAGACAAACTGCATTAAATGAAGAAAGACAAGGATGTGGACACGGGGCCGTGCCCGAGCTTCTGTTCAGCCTATAAATAGAAGTGCTTAGCTCAAGCTCAAACCATCCCTTGGCACACCACCTCTCTCACACTTCACCCACCACCCACCACCACCATAACACCATCATCCACCACCATCATCCATCATAGAGTGTGTGAGTCGTCTTGGGATCCAAGATTGATCGTAAGAGTTCTTGACAATCAAGGCCATGTTTGCCTAAGTCTCTTACAACACTTGGTGAAGACAAGTGTCTAGTGTAATACTTTTTATTTTAAATCTTTTTCGCACTTTTTACTTGGTTTTGTATTAATGACTTTAATAACTAGTTTCTTATGTTGAAGGTGATTCTTCCTTATCGTTTGTCCGTGGTGTCTTGACATTATTTTACTGTCTATATAAAATAAAAGATTTTCACCATTCATATCTCCACGGTCTATATGGAGGTATGTTGGCTACCTGGTCGGGGGTTAAGGGAACGGTTTGGTAAGAGTCTTGCCATTGTTCAGCGTTTAGAGGTCCTGCAATGGACCTGGGTCAAATTTAGTAGGACCTCCTTCAATACTTAACGGTATTGGATGGCGGGGGTCCAAACTCTTTGATCCCCTCATAAGTTAAACTACTATTAATACTATAACCCGGCTATTTAGGACTGTATCCCTGCTGACTCAGACTTCTTAGTCGAGGGTAACGTCACCTCCAAAAGAGGGGCCTACCATAATTTGCATTAATAACTTAATTAATTATCTTTCAATAATCCGACCCTTTAGGATTGTATCCTTGCGGACTCAAACTACTGGGTTGAGGGTAACGTCACCTTCAAAAGAGGGGCCTACTACAATAACTAAGATAATCTCTTAAATAAGTGCAAAAGTGAGGAAATAATCAAAGGTTACACTATACACGAGTTGGAACCAAGTGATTCATCTTGTCTATCTGTTTTTCTTTTATTTTTATTTTCAGCATTTTAGTTAGTTTTTATTTTTCTTAGCTTAAAACATTTTTCTAAACTTTTTTTGATTTGATTAGACGTTGAGGATAAACCGGTACTAAAAGCTCTTGTGTCCTTGGACGACCTCGGTATCTTACCAACACTATACTACGCTCACGATGGGTGCACTTGCCCATATGTGTGTTTAGTGTTTGTAAATATCGTGTTTTATAAATTTAAAACTTGACTAAAAAAAGTGTTAAAAAGGGCTTAATATATATATATATTAAAAACTAAAAACACTTCACACGCATCATATATATATATATATTTCTACCCTCGCCACTCTTACGGGTTATGGTGTGATTTTTGTGGGGAGGATCATGAAGAATCAGAATGTGGCGTTCTGAACTGCACTCCCCACTATTTAGCACCATCGTTTTCCTGTAACGAAACCCCTGAAACAAGCGGGAGTACAAATAACAAGGAAATCCCTCCACCTGAACCCCATCGATCCTCTTTCGTAGATGACCTAGAACCCAATAGGTCAAATAGAAAAAAAAGGATCATCCAAAAAATCCAATAGATAGAATCTCACTTGAAGGCGCGGAATTCATCAAAGATTCCATCTGATGGAGAACCAATGGAGGAAAAATCAGGCATAAACAACAACACCGAGGTTAACCAAACCTCCACCACACACGACTGCAAAAACGAAAGCGATAGTCGTCCCTGTATCAATTCAGCCGTGACGATCCCCCTTTTCGAGTGTAAATCTCACACCAACAGCATGGACAGGAGCGAATCAACTCACACCTTCTTTAACGAGATCCTGGAAAAGGTAAATAAGGGAAGGCCCTATTCTACCTTTCCGACAACCTCTTGCGTTTTCGTACCACTCGCCTAAGTCTGCGGTATATCTGACAGTACGGTGTTGTTCCAACCAGTAAGGAACCACCCGACATCGGATAATTCCTTAAAATTTTAGATAACCTTGATAAAAGCTCTGACACGGGGCCGTGTTCCTTGAACACACGCCGTGCCCACTTTATTCCAGTAACATGGGGCGTGCTAAACTAACACGAGGCCATGCCCCTCGTATTTTTTCGGCACGAGGCCGTGCCCGCATGCTGTCATTATCTATAAAGTCAGCCTTTGGGAGAACACTTGGAACCATTCTCAAAAGGAAAGATCTCTAAGATTCTTCACACATACCAGAAAAGGTATGTTCTTAAATAGTTCTCATTTGACCTTCTTGTCTTTTCCTCTTTTGTGCATTTCCTCTTCTTCATTCTCCATAGACTCCATTGAAGCTTGAAGCTTCAATCTTCAAACGGTTCAATAGGAGGGTCATACTCTTGATTCTTAGCTCAAAGTTTTGCAAATTTACATTAGTAAAACATTATTTTAAGTTATTTACGTTCAGAAATTTAAAAATCAGTCAAAACTAACTTAAAATAAATTTTTAAGAGCTAAGAATCTGAAACAGATGTAGCAGCACGGGGCCGTGCTGAGTATTCTGATCTTCCATTTCCTTCTAACAGTTAGTCATTTTCTTTCAAAATGTTAAGCCAATAGAGTGGAATATCGTCAACCAGCTCCAGGAACCAAAGAAGAGAAAAAAGGCTCTCAATCGAGGCCACTCTCGTAAGATACGTGAGTGCCTTAAGAAAGAGCCTTGATGAGATGACATTGGTGGAGGAGGTTCTCATAGACTGAGCGAACTACCTTACCATGGGACTGGAGGATTGTTTAAGAGAAATCAACCTTCTACATCAAAGGTTGAATATCTTGGCTTTACGTCCCATGGAGCCAATCTTCCCACAAGAAGATTGGAACCTAGACAATGAGGTCTTACAACCTATGGGTTGGGATGTCGAGATTCCGGAGCCTCCTCCTATTAACGCCACTTTTGAGGTCCCGATCAATCCCGCACCCGCTCAAGAGGAGGCGGAAGAGGAACCCTTTATCTTCGTACCAAGGGAGATTGAAGAAATGCTCAACGACCTCTAGATTGAGTGTTTCCCACAAAAGTTATTAGTCCTCCATCATCTAACATTCATAGATTTAGGAATGTAGCTTTTAGGCTGTTAAAAATTGAACTCGGGAGGTATTTCCAAGATTCTATCTATCTAGCTCTAGTTTAAGTAGGTTTGTAATTTTTCATTCCTTGTAATATTTTTATTTTTAATGAAAAATGGATGTTTGGATGGTGATATTTCAAATAAATGTGTTAGAGAATGCGGAAACACCAGATGGATGATAAAATGGAACCCATGCACGTAAAAAGAAGCCTTCTGACTCATTTCCTGCAAAACAGTGGCTGCAGCACGGGGCCATGCTCACCCAGCACGCCCCCGTGCCCGTCTTACTGTTGTCAAATATTTTCTGTCAAGAAGGTGGCACGGGTCGTGCTCACCCAGCATGCCCCCATGGCTACCCCACTGTAAGTCTTCTAATTTGATTTGTTACTGGCACTTTGAACACGGGGCTATGTCCCCAAAGCACGGAGCTGTGCTGCAAGTGCCAGTAACAAAAATTGTTTTGTTATTTTCACACTCTTTACACATTTTTTCAAAATAAATCCTTTTTGGGACACATTGGGGACAATGTGTAATTTAAGTGGGGGGGGGGGGGCAGGATAATGTTGGACCGGTTTGCGACCCCGAAAAGTCAGTTAAGGTAGTTCATCTTCGCGTAAAAAGGCGGAATCAATATACACGAAGTAACAACAGCTTTTCCTCTTTAATTCCTTCTATATTGATACTTTCTGAATTGATTTTGACAAAGTTTCGTTACAAAGCATATGACCAGGTTTCGCTCCAAGTTACAAATGAAGACACACATCAGGGTATTTATAGTCTAACTGATTTCGCTCCAATGACATGACACATGAGCGAAATCCCCTGCTAACTCTAAGAGCGAAACCCCTGAAGACCCTATAAGCGAAATCATTTCTAACCTGTACATATGAGCGAAATAACTTATATCTGATTTCGCTTTTAATGACACATATGTCATTATGAGCGAAATTACCTTCTAACATCTCAAAACCTGTTTTTCGACTCCGTACAAACTATCTAGACCTAAGACTCAATACAAACGTAGTCAACAGACATTCAGTGCACCAACAGACTCCCCCTTGGATGTTGACGAAGTGTTCAGCTCCGAGTCTTGAGTCTTCAGTCTTGGTCTTTTCTCCAACTCTGTCTTCACAGGTTCAAAATCTTGTCCTGGCTTAATCTTCAGACTTCCCTTTGACCGTTGATCCAGACTCCCCCTTTCACTGACTCCCCCTCTCAGTATGCTAGAATCTAAGGTCTTAATCTGGTTCAAGCTTTGACAATTAGCTTCCGTGAGAATAATGAAGTCCAAAACCTGTGTCTCAAACATCAAACATTACAAACTCATCTATTCACAAAAACACACAGTCCATCAGTACTAGAAATCCACTCAAGCATTCAGGTCCAAATTAATGACCCTAATTACTCAATTAATCTACCAAGTTCAACTTAATGACCTTGGTTGATCATTTGATGAATCAAACTGATTTTGTTAAACATTTTCAAACATTTTCTGAAAAATGTAACAAGCATCAAATTAATGAACTTGTTTTAACTTTCTCAGCAATCCAATCTCCATCAAAGTAAGCTCTCCTCATTCTTTAGCTCAGAACTTTTCCCGCATCTGCTTCAATCTTCGAGAATCCAACGATTAACTCTCCACTTTGGTTTGTCAAAAATAAAGCAGAAAATAAAATCTTTTTGGATTTTAACAAAGTGTTCTAAACTAAGAAATGAAATACAGAAAACTTAAATTGCAGAAAGTAAACAAAGTACACTATTTACAAACTTAATTTTTGGCGAGCGTGTCAGGGAATCATATCAGCTATCAGACAAATTACAAGTACCGTTAAGCTTCATTTCATACTCAGACTTAAACAATTCACCTCGATTGTGGATATACTAATCCATCTTAAATTCTCACACGCATTTCAAATTACTCAGGATACGATTTAGATGTTTTATGAACTTAGCTCATTCATGTGTCCCACCTCTTGAATATACTCCCGTATCCGGAATCCCAATATTCAGTCTTACAGGTGAGTATACTACAATGATATCTGTACATAAATTAGGTAATGCGAGGGCCGAGGGATCTCAGGTCGATACTTCCGTATGCGCAGAGAGATATCAGCTTCGACTTTACGGTATGTCCCCTTTAGAGAATCTTTTAGCTACAACAGCAGCGACTATCAATTTTATTGTTTCATCAGCATGCTGAGGGTTTATGCTATGTTTCAAGCATTTGTGGAAAGTATTATCCAAGGACTAGGTCAGAACTTCCATTCAGCAGAAGTCTCGGAATAATACCCCAGACATCATTGAGTATAAAAACCTAGTATGTCAGAATACGAGACCTTTCAAACGAGATTTCAGGGGTTACTTATATATCCAAGTAGTGTTCCCCACGAATTTCACAAGTTTGAAATTTTAGGTTTATATCCCGAATAAATCTACTAAATGTGCGAAAACCTATCGGCATATCATTAGTGAGACTGTTTAACTCATTTAAACTTTACAAATCTTTAGCATACTGTAATTGTCTAGCCGATGTACTATCATTTTCCCTATATACACAAGCTCTTTTTCAGATTTTATATTGTTTTTTTATTTTTTCATTTTTTACTGTTTTTGTATTTTCTGCAAATATATCTATATACTTCTATCTACTCCCCCTAAATACCAAAACAAGGAAAAAATCGACAAACCATTGCAGATTGTTTTTCGTCTTCATCCGCAACAGTACTCTCATCAACGCCCACAATTCCATCCGACACCGAAAGAAGCTTCATACCATTCAGATTTAACAAATATTTAAACCGATTTTTATCTAAAGCTTTGGTATGTAAATCAACTTTCTGTTCGTCAGTGTGGATTTTCTCAATTCGTATCAACTTTTTCTCGAAACAATCGCGAATAAAGTGATGACGAATTTCTATGTGTTTAGTTTTAGCGTGATGTACTGGATTCTTTGTTATATTTATAGCTGCTTCATTATCAACAACAAGAGGTGTGTTAAGAAACTGTAAACCGTAGTCACGCATCTGTTGCTGGATCCACAAGATCTGTGAGCAGCAACTGCTAGCAGATACATACTCCGCTTCACATGTGGATAAAGCCACAGAGGTTTGCTTTTTGCATTGCCAAGTAACCAATCTTGATCCGAAGAACTGACACCCTGCTGTTGTTGATTTAGCATTAACTTTGCAGCATCCGAAATCGGAATCGGGATACCCTTCGAGCGTAAAATCGCCTTCTCTTGGATACCACAACCCCAATGACGGAGTTCCTTTCAGGTAGCGTAATATCCTTTTCACAATAATGATGTGCGATGCTCTCGGGTTAGATTGAAATCTTGCTGCGAGGCACGTTGGGTACATGATATCAGGACGTGAAGTAGTTAAGTACATCAATGAACCTATCATGGATCGGTAGAACGTTTCATCAGCCCTGTCTCCGGTGAGATCTGGGTGAATCCCATGATTTATTGCAAGTGGGGTAGGAGCTGGAGTAGAACTTGACATCCCAAATTTCTCTAGAATATCACGAACGTACTTTGTCTGGTGAATGAAAATTCCCTCAGGAAGTTGTTCAACTTGTAGACCCAAAAAGAATTTCATCTCCCCCATTAATGACATTTCGAACTTTTGTTTCATCACTGATTCAAAGTCTTTGCACAGACTCTCATTCGTTGACCCAAAAATTATATCGTCCACATAAATCTGAACTATCAGAAGATGTCTGTCGACCTCTTTAGTGAAGAGAGTGGCATCCACTTTTCCACGAATGAACTTGTTGGCTAGTAGGTGTTGAGACAAAGTCTCGTACCAAGCTCTCGGGGCCTGGTGTAAACCATACAGCGCTTTGTCCAATAAGTAGACCTTGTTTTTGTGGATTGGGTCAGTGAAGCCCGGCGGCTGTCCGACATAAACCTCCTCTTTGACCTTCCCAAAAAGAAACACCGATTTTACATCTAGCTGATATACTTTGAAGTTTTTCCAAGATGCAAATGCTAGGAAGATTCTGATAGCTTCTAGTCGTGCAACTGGAGCATACACTTCAGTGAAATCTATACCCTCCTGCTGACAAAAACCCTGGACAACGAGTCGAGCTTTGTTACGAACCACAACTCATCTATCGTCTCTCTTACACTTGAACACTCACTTGGTGTTTATCTTCCTCTGGCCATCAGGTAAATCCACTAACTTTCACACTCCCAACTTTTCAAATTGGCTAAGTTCCTCCTGCATTGCATTGACCCAAGAATCTTCAGTAAGCGCCTCTTTGTAAGTTATTGGTTCAACCTGCGAGATAAAACAACTCAATGAGAATTCAGTTTGCAAAGGAGCAACTGTTGTATAAAAACATGTAAGCCCTTTATCAATCTGTCTTCGAGTGCGAACGCCTGTCTGCAACTCTCCAATGATCAATTCCTCCGGATGATATGAAAGAGTTCGTGGCATTACTTCGCCTGAAACATCTACATCACCTTCCAGATTAGTAACATTCTGATTTGCACCTTGTTAATATCGGAGGCTCTCATGATTGTGTTTGTTTGTATGTTTTGAACAAATCAAATATATATGATCAGTTTAAGTGCAGCGGAAATGGAAACAAACTTTGTAAACACAATCAAAGGAAGAATAGTATGATAAACAATTGCTTTCCATAGAGTCAAAAGATTTACAAATCAAAGCAAAAGATTACAGATATGCTCACATACTAAGCTCCCCCTCAGCCTGATGCCCCAAGGTTGGTTGCACACAAGATGAAAGGATTAGACATGAGGAGAAGGACCCGCTCAGTCAATCAAATGTAACAGTACAGGGTACTGTTACATTTATAGGCAAATCAAACCACTGAGGAATCTCAGCTGACGTCACCATGAAAGCGACGTTTAACAGCCTAACAAACTATATCTACTGTCCTTTCACCAACTACTGATGTCTAACAACTGATTGTAATAATACTACAAAACATGAGGAAACAACTGCTTCACGTTCCACTGTTGTAGCCTAAGCACTGATGCTTAACAACAACATCAGTACTTTCTTCAAAGGTGATCAGTCCTTGAATGAGCAGTGTTTGTGTCTTCAGCAGCACTTAAGAGACAGCAGTAGATAGAGTAACAGAGTTTGTCTTTAGTATTCTTTAGGATCATATCAGCAGTTGAAAAGGGCACAGCAGTTGATTATGAGCAGCAGTTATAGACCATCAGATGTTATAACTCACTATCAAGGGGAGAGCAGAGTATAAACTACTGTTTTTTGTGAATCCTCTGTTGTGACCTGGTTTTGGCTTTACATTATCTGTTCCTTTGTTAGGGTTCAATCCCAACAATCTCCCCCTGGAACAGATAATTCCAAAACCTTTCATTATTCAGGACCTTTATTACTCATCAAGAGTGTCTTAGCTTGTTCTTTGAATTCAGCTTCAAATTCCTTTGCACTCTGGTCATCCTCATCCCTACACAGTGAAAGCCCAAGGAGATCCTACAAATCTTGAACACTAAGGCCTAGTGCTTCTTTCCTTGATATGTGCTTCACATCGCCATTGGCTCTGACCAAGGTCAATACGTGAGTCTTTTGATCAGACATCCACTTTAGTATTTTTAAGCCAAGTGGGTTTCTTGGGAGAGACTTATTTGAAGATGAGTTGAGGGATAATGGCCTTGAAAACAACTGCAGACTTTCAGACATTCTTTTGAAAGCTTCTTCAAAGACTTTGTCAGCTGCCGCTATATCTTCTGAAGTTTCTTGTTCAATAAATTCTTGTCGTTCAGCTTCTGTCTTGTCTTCAGCAGTGTTTGGAGTTTCAGATTTGTTTAATGCCTTAAAAAGGCTTTGAAGCTTTGTTGAAGTTTCTTCTTTTAGACCCATTTTTGTGATGGTATCTTTGAAGTACTCTGCTTCCTTTTCTCTTACCTCTTCTTCAGTCAACTGTTCTCCTTCATCTTGATTTGTTGCAAAAGTAGACCGGAACAGTGTGTCGAGGTTTCCCATCTTCTGTTCAAGCTTCATCATTTGTTCTTGCTTTTTTTAGAAGTGCCTGAAACAGTTGTCTTTCTTTTCTTCAGCCTTTTGTAGGCTTCGTCAGTCTGCTGTTTAGACCACTTTGATATGGCCTCAGCAGTATCCACTTTCGCATCCACCAGCTCCCTTTTCTTTCTCTTATATTCAGCAGTTAAGTCAGCAATGAGCTTTTCATATTTTCTCCAGTTAGGAGCATTCTTCTTCTTCGTAGGATCATTCTTAATCCTTTCAATCCTTTCTGCCTCACGCTTAAGGGCTGCTACTGGCCATTCTCTGAACTGTTGTTCTTCAGCCGGATAGAATTTTTCTTTCAAAATGAAGGCTAGATATTGTTTTCTTAATTCTTTCTTTTGATCAGCCTTTTCTTTGTTTAGGTCTTGTGCAAACCCTTCTATCAGCTTTACTTTTGTTAAGTAGAACTCCAGTCTTTTAGTAATGCCATCTTCACTTAACTTTTCTTTTTCACTATCAACCTTGGCTTTTACATTTGCCTGCTTTGTCTTGAGTTTTAGGTAATCATCCATATCTTCTGGTGGCATGTAGCCTATGAGTGAGGGGAATCTCCTTTTTGAAGGATCTTCTTCTGTATAGAATTGCCTCATCTCATTTTTGATAGCTTCAAGTTCCAGTGGATGTTGTGCAGCATTAGGATCATATGTACCCTCATCAGCAGTTATTGGTTTTCTTATTCTGTTGAACAGCCTTGGTTGTGAAGTATGAAAGGTGAGAGCAGTGATGGATGACTGACTAACAACTGCCGATATGTCAGCAGTTGTCTTCTGCTTTTGAGCAGGAGATGGAAGTGGTGATGTTGGTGGTGATGATGGTGAATCATCATCTGATATGAGATTCCTTATCCTTTTTAGTGAAGAAGGAGCAGATGATGTTTTGGGTGGATCAGTGGTTGTAGATTGTATGGCAGTGGATTGTGGTTGACTGACAGTGGTTGAAACAACTGGTGCTTCAACTGCTGCTGTCGTTACAACAGATGTTGTAACATCTGTTGTCTTCTGTTTTGTGACAGGAGGCAGTGGTGATGGTTTGAATTTAGATGATGATGGTGGAGCAGTAGTTGTGGTGGTGTGTGGTAGAGTGGTGTGTGTTGAAAGTGTGTGTGTTGATGAAATGGCAGCTGTTTGGCTACAGACAGCAGTTTTTATAACTGCTGCTGCAGCAGTTTTTGTAACTGCTGCTGTATCAGCTGTTTGACTAACAGGTTTTGATACCTGCTTTTCTTTTGTTTTTTCAGGCTCAACATGAAGACCATGTTCTATTCCCCTCCTATTTAAATTTCCCAACAGCTTGTTATTCTCCCCCTTTTTGGCATTATCTGAGGGGAGATTTACAAGAAATGGTATGGAAGAAGGAACTTTGCCAGAAGCATTTTGAATGCTAGCCTTTATAGCCTTGATATCTACTTGAGTATCTTTAAATCTTGATTCAACCATGTTGGTCAGCATTTGTACTTGAATGGCATGCTTTTTGTCAGCCATTTGTTGCTGTGCTTCAAGCATGGGTTGAAAAATATTCCATAACTCATTTGCAGCAAATGCCTGTTGTGCAGGTGCTTGAGCAGGAACAGCAGATTGTGGTGGGGCAGCGGTGGATTGTGCTTTTTGAGCTTTTAAAATCTCTTGCACCATCTCCTTTATTTCAGCAACTGAGGTTTCCAGTTTGTCAACCCTGTCCGTCAATTCCTGATATCTTGAATCATCACCCATTTTACTGGGATCATCTGAATCCCCACCTGTGGTGGTTATATCAATGTGTGACTTAGGAACAGAGTCCCAAAAATCATCCATTGATGCCCCTTGTTCTCGGTACTGGGGACTTCTCTCTTCAGCACTTGATAAATCTTTAATGTTACTAGTGGACAAAATAGCCTCACTAGCAATTTTCAGAGGTGCTATGGAAGAGATTGCCTTCAAGGGAGTCTGACTGATGAAACAACTGTCCAAATGTAGACCTGTTGATCCAACATTTGTAGTTGCTGCTCCACTTGAACTACTGACAAGAGTTACTTGTAACTCCTGCAGTGTAACCTCCTCAACTGTTGCTGGGAAAGCAGAAGTATAAGCATCAGACCCAGTCACTTGTGGATGTATACTCTCAGTGATAGGTGATAGAGAGGAACTGGTTTGTGTCTGTGCAATAGCAGCTGCATGCAACAGAGGTAGCATGGATTGTGGCATTATTATTGGTGAGGGGATGGGGGTTGAAAGAGACATGTCCTTGGGATCAGGACTGAGGAAGATGGATCCGAGTGGATTCAGAGCTTCATATTGTGGTGTCCCTGTGCTTACAACCTGATCCTTTTGTGAGGATGCAGGAGGAGTTTCGGTTATGGGTTGAGATCTTTCTTCCAACTGCTGTGAGGAAGTAGCAGCAGTGATTTGTGGTGACTTTTGTGTTGTCACAGGCATTTCCTCTGGGATCTCATCTTCCAGAGTTGCCTTTGTTTTGGGTTTGGTGGGTTTTCTGGATGTTTTCTTTTTGGTCTTTTTAGTGGTGGCAGGTGTAGGTTTCAAAGCAGTGGGAGTGCTGCTATGATCACCTGGAGCAGTGGGCTCAGCAGCTGATACCTGAGGAGCAGTTGTAACCACTAAAGTCTGCTCAGGTACCCCTGCTTTTGTTTTTATTGGTGCCATCATCCTTGAAAATGTTTCTTTTGTTATGCTTTTTATTTGACAATGAACACCTTGTTTGAGCAATTTTACATTTTTCTTTTCAAATTTTTGTTCAAAATAATAACTCAAAAATCTTGGAAAAAGTAAAAATGCTTGACTTTCAACGTTTTTCACCATGTCATTGAAAATCTCCTGGGAGTAGTTATAGTTTTTATTATTCAAAATAGCGTAACCCAGGTTTTGGATTTTCAATGGTATTTCGTTGAAAGATGTTGTTTTATTTGAAGCACACATCAAGAGTGTGTGAAATAAAAACCTGGGTGCAGATGGAAAATAACCCTTTTGTAGGGTATCTACCTTTGGTTCTTCTGCATAACCCCTTTTCACGAAATCAGTTTTCATCTCGACTTTTTCAAAAGAGAGTTTACCTTCCTGATCGTTGAGATTAAAGACTTCGGAGATCGACTGTGGGGTTATTTGAACTGCCTTACCCTGTATCGAGGAGTTTATGGCTATGACTTTTCCGTCTTGTTTTTCAAGCGACGCCTTTTTCCAAAACTCTCTCTGGGTTTGCAGATATATGGGAGCATTTGCTGTCAACAAAGTTTTGTACTTTGATGCAGATAATGCATCAATGATGGTGTCAAAGGTGTGATTATCAGTAGGTTTTGTGAATAAACCCAGATAGTTATGAGATTGTTTGAATGGTATTTCAATGATTTCTTCAGCCGTTTGATCGGCCTCAGTTGAAGGTGGTGGTGATGTAGGTTTTGATTTTGATTTTCCTTTTGACTTCGTCATTTTGATGAAGAAGAATCGGAGAATGATTTTGAAGGTTTTGAGAAGAAGGGTTGGAAACTGCTATGAGAAGAGAATTTTTGGAATTCAATTCGACAGTGTAAAACCCTGTTTGGGGGTTTAGGGCAGGGTTTTATTTAAAAATGATCGCTGATGTGGCAGCGGTTATTAAGATCTGAGGGCTAAGAACTGACCACGTGTCAAACACTGATTAAACGGATGAAGTATGGAGAACAGTTGTTTTAAGAGCCACTGACGTTTCAAACGTCAGTGGTTACAACGGTAAAAATTTATGAGCAGTGGATGATTTTTACTATCAGTGGATAGCATATCAGTGGATAAGACACTGATTTTGAACATCAGTGCTTTTCAAGAAAATGAGGGATCAGTGGTTAACTTTCAGCAGTGGACAGTGTTTAGAGATCAGTCGTTGGAACAAAACAGTGATTAGGGTAAATGGTGCAGATCTGAAGAACAGTAGTTTCAGCAACAGTTTTGAGAATTTTCATTCAAGGTTTTGCCACATGTCAATTTTGAAAGACAGTGGTTTAGTACCCCAGATGATGAAAACTTTTTACTAAGGCAACTCATTTTCGTTCAAATATTCAATTAAAACATGAGTACCCTAGTAGTTTAAGCACAGTTTACAATCAACCTTTGATCAGAGTCTAGGAGTAAACCTGAGTTATGATATAATCTTAACACATATACCATTTCCTTTTGACCAATTTATGAGGACAATAATACCACCAAAAATAAGGTATTACCTCCTGTCAGGAGCTGAAACTATTGCCAACAAAAACAAGCAAAAGTTCCAAATATATTATTCCCAGAAAAAAATGAATAATATATCCTGATTATTCAAGAAAATCACCTTTTTTTTTTTTAAATTAAAGGATTTTCTGAGAACAGCATCAAAAGGATTTAGTGTAAATTCAGTAAAACACATAATCATATTATTCTCAAGTTTTTGAAAATGGTCAGTGGTTTTGACAATAGTGGTAGGAAAACTTTGAACATATTTTGACCACTGTATGGTACCATTTTCTTTGTCAGTTGATTGCAAACATGATTCTTTTTGTAATTCATTCACTGGAATCAAAACCCTTTTCTGAACAGGTGAATGCACATAGTTGCTTAGTGACCATTATTACCCTACACTTTGACTCTTCAGTGTTTTATGTTTATACTCTCTTCTTATGATTTCAGAAGTTTTGAGATAAACACACTTCGGAGTTTTTGTGAATTTTCTTAATATATTTTAACATAGTTGATTTTGTCCTTTTGAGGAACTCAACCTGTTTTCAACACATAAGATCTGGATAACTAAAGTTTTAATTTCCCTCTTTTTGTGTTAACAAAACAACAATGCTTTTATAAACATAGGTTTTGTTAATCTGAGGTTTGTACTTTAGTATTTAATGAAAACAACACATATTACACATCAACAGTTTAAATCAATTTGGAAAATAAGAATAATCTCATGGTTTAATCAGATATTGCTTTCAGATCTAGAAACCATGAGTGTCTTGTGCATGAATTTACATGTTGTGAGAAATTTGTGTGTCATATGACATCTTGGTTGATTTACAGAGTTTTTGAAAAGCCATTTTGAACATGATTTAATCGATACTCTGTTTTTCAACAAAATACAACCAACCTTAGTATCAATGAATTTTGAGCTGAACTATTATGTCAAATTGATTGTTAGATCGAATTTGACTGTCCGGGCTCTGATACCAATTGTTAATATCGGAGGCTCTCATGATTGTGTTTGTTTGTATGTTTTGAACAAATCAAATATATATGATCAGTTTAAGTGCAGCGGAAATGGAAACAAACTTTGTAAACACAATCAAAGGAAGAATAGTATGATAAACAATTGCTTTCCATAGAGTCAAAAGATTTACAAATCAAAGCAAAAGATTACAGATATGCTCACATACTAAGCTCCCCCTCAGCCTGATGCCCCAAGGTTGGTTGCACACAAGATGAAAGGATTAGACATGAGGAGAAGGACCCGCTCAGTCAATCAAATGTAACAGTACAGGGTACTGTTACATTTATAGGCAAATCAAACCACTGAGGAATCTCAGCTGACGTCACCATGAAAGCGACGTTTAACAGCCTAACAAACTATATCTACTGTCCTTTCACCAACTACTGATGTCTAACAACTGATTGTAATAATACTACAAAACATGAGGAAACAACTGCTTCACGTTCCACTGTTGTAGCCTAAGCACTGATGCTTAACAACAACATCAGTACTTTCTTCAAAGGTGATCAGTCCTTGAATGAGCAGTGTTTGTGTCTTCAGCAGCACTTAAGAGACAGCAGTAGATAGAGTAACAGAGTTTGTCTTTAGCATTCTTTAGGATCATATCAGCAGTTGAAAAGGGCACAGCAGTTGATTATGAGCAGCAGTTATAGACCATCAGATGTTATAACTCACTATCAAGGGGAGAGCAGAGTATAAACTACTGTTTATTGTGAATCCTCTGTTGTGACCTGGTTTTGGCTTTACATTATCTGTTCCTTTGTTAGGGTTCAATCCCAACACACCTTGTTCACTGACTAGGTTTGTTTGACTTGAGATCTGAATTTGCTCCCCCTCAGAATCCGAATCACCACGATCAAATACTGGCATGTTCTCATATTCTTGATTATCATCCTGTGCCGAATGATTATCGTGAGCAACCTCATTTTGTTGGACATTATCATGCTCCCCAGCATTGCTAGGACCCGCTTCATCATCATTTGAAGTTTCCCGTGGTCGTCTTGAATACTCAGCTGGGAACCTTTGCTGCGACTCATACTCTCGCAAAATATCCAGCTCATCAAAGAAATCTTCATCATCCTCTGATTCTTCTCTTATGTCAAACGAATCCCACAATTTGTCATAATGATAACGCCATGAATCTCCAGGATTCTGCGGCGGCATAGTATAACCTTGACATTCAACATTTCTAGCTTCAATAATCCGCTTCTCACTTGGAACGAAGACATGTCGCATCGGATTTGCATAACCAACAAATATTCCCTCAATGCACTTCGGACCAAACTTTCCATAAGGCTCTATAACAGTACAGGGTGACCCGAACGGTTCTAGATACTCAAATTCGGTTTGCGGTTATTGATTAGCTCAAAGCATGTTTTGTTGAACTTATTGACAGTGAGAACCCTGTTGAGCGTATAGCATGCGGCGGAAACAGCTTCAGCCCAAAAATTTATCGGTAACTTTGAATCTGCGAGCATAGTTCTAGCCGTCTCGATTAGTGTCTGATTTTTGCGTTCTGCGACTCCATTCTGCTGCGGAGTGTACGGAGCACTAAACTCATGCAATATACCTCTTTCATCACAAAATTCTTCCATCTTACTGTTCTTGAATTCAGTACCATTGTCACTAAGAATTCTTTTGATACGCTTTTGGTACAGATTCTCAATTTTCTTGAACAACGCCATCAAGCTGTCAAATGTTTCGTCTTTCGTCTTCATGAAAGAAACCCACGAAAATCTGGAATAATCATCAGTAACGACCAAACAGTAGTAATCTCCTGTTATACTTTTGACATTCACAGGACCAAACAGATCCATATGTAGTCTCTCTAACGGTCTGGAAACTGAGTTGACTTGCTTTTTAGGGTGTGACTTTTTCTTCTACTTGCCTTTGACACAGCTAATGCACTCCCCTTCCAGATGAAAACCTTTGATATTAACTCCAAGAACCAAATCATTGTGTACCAAGTGATTCATTTTTCTAAGATGTATATGCCCCATCTTCCGGTGCCACAACTTCGATTCTTTCTCTGTTGCTCTAGACACAAAACAATGTGCTTGACCAGTAGTTGTAGTTGCTACACTCATATCCAACACATATAAATCATTCACTCTAGGTGCCCGCATGATAATCCATTCTTCAGGGATAACAAATCCTGGTTTCAAGATCAAACATTCTTTGTCTGTGAAGTGAGTGGTATACATATTGTCACAAATCTGCGAGATACTTAGCAGATTATTCTCCAGCTCAGTAATGTAGTTAACTCTTTCAAACGTAACAATCCCATTGGATAACGTTCCTTCACCAATAATTTGACCACCTTCGTGACCAGCAAATCCCACATAACCACCATTGATATTTCTAACGTCATACAATAATGCAGTCTTTCCTGTCTTATGTCGAGACGCTCCACTATCCATAATCCATCTTGAAATAGCTCTCGGAAGATCCTGCACATATCACAAATAATTCAATAAAGATGCCGATTCCTGCTTCACAATTACCAACTAGGAAGCTCCGGCAATTCAAACTGTTTAGTCGAACATGAAGTCCACCTAGGCCTCATCAGCCTTGGGTGTAACCTTGACTCTCGCAATTTGAATTTTGAAGTTTTCAGCCTTCAAAGGTGGAAAATTTGCATCATAATCAATTGGAATTGAATCCTCAGAAGGTGAAATCTTTTTCTCATTTTTTGGTTTCCAAACTTGTTGAGATAATGCAACCCGCTTATAAAATTTGTCATTTTTAGTTACCACTTTCTTTATGGGTTCATTTTTCACTTTGGTGTTGTCATTTTTCACACTCTTTTTCTCAACAACCATTGGTGCTTTACCCTTTTCGTCAACTTTCTTCTTTTGAATCTTCACAGTTTCAGTCTTAGGCTTCACATTGGTACACTTTCGTGCAATGTGACCAACTTGATTACATCTGAAACATGTTCGAGTATCAACAACTCGACTTGTGGCTTCAGACTGAGACTGTGAAGCTCTATTCTCAAAGAACTCTTCATTCGATTTTGAAAAAATCTCTTTCTCTTCATCAGCAAGTGAACTCGAACTGTTCACAAACTTTTTCTTTTCAGCAAACCTCTTGTTTGGAACATTTCTTTTCTGATAATTCCTACCATCCTGATAACCACCCGACCAGTTATTTCGATTGTTATTATAAAAACGTGATGAATTAACAGATTTCTTGTAGTATGATTTATCTTTCTCAAAACTCATTTTTCTCTTTGTTTGACTCAGATTGTTCACTTCTGACAACTCAACTTCGACCAACTTGAAAACATTTGTCAATTTGTTCATATTAACATTCTCAATCGGAAACTCAGAATCCGAAAACAACTTATCTGAACCCAACATCTTGTACATGACAAGATTTGATTCTTCATTTAAGTTCTTCTTGGACTTTTGTTTCGGAATGTAGTTGTCCAAGAAACACCCATCTTCCTCAGTAGTGTCACTATCCGTTTTTAGCACATTTTCAACAACACCTTTTACAATATCATTTTGGACACTATCGTCATTGGAAGATGTGAACGTGACATCAATTGAATCCGGAAGATTCATTTCACTTTCTTCTTCAATTTCAACCAACCCTGATTGCTTTTTCGTGTAATTATCCAAAATCGGCGGTGGAACTCTATGAAACCCCACCCCGGTTCCATCAGAATAAACATCTTCGCCAGCTTTGTTTATCCCAATGGGTTTGGGAACAATGCGGAGCTGTAACTGTTAAGCTTCAACTGGATTCACTCGTTTTCAATTTCAGCCTCTTGAAATTTAAGTTTCAGTTTAGCGATTTCATCCAGTTGTTGGTTAATTGATTCTTCTTTTACTCTAAGCACTGATTTTAGTTGAATGTTTTCTTTATAAGTTTTACCATTTCGATCATCATTATCTTTCATTGTGCTTTTGAGTTTTTCAAACTTCTCATAAATCTGACGGTTTTCAAAAATTAACTTTTCATTTTCCTTTTTAACTCTTTCATGATCAATTTTATCATTTTCAATTTGGTTAGTTAATTCTTTTATCCGTTAAGTTGAAGCTTTAACTCTTTTGTCACGATCAAGAATTTGATTCTCAACACTTCTGACTTTTGCTGTCAGATCTTCAACTTTCTTACCGTTGAGATACGTGACTGTATTACAAAATTTGCACTCGTTGATGCAATTTTTGCAATCAACATTTCCATCAATTTTCTTACCTGACACATTTGTTGACAAGTTTGAACTGACCTGGCTTTTTGACTCAGACACGGAGTTAGAGTCTACCTCAAGTGCCTTAGCAGCCAGCACTTTGTCAGCCATTTTTCTGAGGTTTTCAGCAGTTAACTCCTGCATTGTGTCAATAACCCAGTGTCAACTTTCTTTGACTTCTCTATCTCTTCTTTCTCCTTCTTCACTTTCTCTTCTTTCTCTCTTTTCTCTTTCTCTTCTTTCTCTTTCTCGTCTCCAGTTCCCCACCATTTATTCTGCCAATAATCATCCTCATCTTTGAACTCCTTGATTATGGCTTCCAGATCAAGAGTTTTGTCATCAACAGCAATATTTCCATATGGATCAAGATAACACTCCCTGTCCGGATCCCATCTTCTCGCTCTCTTCGCTTCCAAATAGATATCAGCTATTCTAATTATTCTGTTTTCAACCAGCATTTTTCTGTATCTATACTTCTGCTCTTCATTTCTGTTGTCTTTCCACGGAATAGGTTCGTTTTTCGCCATGAATGCGTAACCAACCGCATCTTCCTCTGGTAGAACCTCTTGACTCCAATCATAACCCTCATCATCATAAATCACTGCAAGAGCTCTAGATTTCTCTTTGTTGCCTTCAACCTGCTTCAATCTAGGCGGCTCAGATTTATTCTGGTGATAAATTGCCTTCTTGTAGTAATCTTCTCTGAAAGGGTTCTCCGACTCATCAGCATATGCGTTTCTGCATTCTCGTTTGAAGTGACCTTTCTGCTTACACTTGAAGCACGTCACCTTGGACTTATCAAATCCTAGCTTGGTAGATGGACCACCAATTGTCTTCCTGCCGGTTATTTCCATGAAACGCTGTGCTCGACGAACAGCACTGGCCATGCACCAACGAATGTCGATTAATTCCATTTCTTCAGGATCTATTTGATCATAGTCCTCTTTCGTTAGGTTGGTGTTGCCTATCTTCCCTGCTACTAACCCTTCATAAGATTCCAACACAGATGCTAGGAAAATCATCTGTTGTTTAGCAGACTCCTCGTCAAAATTATGAGCATTCTTTAAGTCTATTGCGATGTTACATTGAAAACGATTCTTTACATCAGAATGACTTGCAGATGATGAAGATCCACTGTGATAACCACTGTGATTTCCACTGCTTTGACCACTTTGACTTTCTTTGCTTGCTGTGGACACATTCTCAGCAGAAAAAGCAGTCTTGGGAGAAGTTGCTTTTGGCATTATGCTCTTTGGATAATAGAAATCCAAATTCTGTTGATAAGATGAGTGATTTACTTTGAATGTCTTCTTTAGTTCCAGCTCGTGACTCTCGAGTTTCTCAATCAACAAATCTAAAGTCAACTTTTCTGGATCCTTGATGGTATTCTTCAGCATTAACGCATAATATCTCCAATCCATCTTGTCTGGCAACGAATCGAACAATTTGTCGATAAGCTCATCCTCAGGATATCTGATATCATGTCTTGCTAATTCCAGCTTCAGATGACCAAACCTTTCTATCATTTTACAAACTGACTCGTTCTTTAAACATCCAAACAGATCAAACTCTTTTCTAAGAAGTTTTCTTTTGTTTTTCACAATTTCTGAACTTCCTAAACATTTTGTTTCTAGCTTCTTCCAGAGATCTTTTGCATTTGAATAATCGATCAATGAGATTATGTCCTCCTGAACAGACTGAAATAACAATGCCACACATTTTTGCTCAGCCACAAATGATTCAATCTCCTCAGCTGATGTTAAAGTTTCACCATTTTTGTTTCCATGTTCATAGCCGTTTTTCAGACTCTTCCAGCTAGGAAATGCAAATGCCATCAACCAGTCTTCAAACTTTCTTGACCACCGACTAAATTCCTCGATAGCCATTAGCTTTGGAGGTTTATTGAAGGTTCCAAAGGCACTTTCAGATTCCCAAGCTTCCGTTAACTTTTTCTTCGTATTTGGCGGATTCTCATTGTTGTTGCTTGTAGATGAATCGTCTCCCGAATTTCCAGCAAATGCGTACATGTCGCTAAACGGGTTCAAGAATATGTCATCCATCTTGAATGTACCTGCAAAAATCAGCCAACACTTAAACAAATTTTCGAAATTTTGGAAAACAGTGACTGATAAGCGAAATATCAGTTATTGTGACACAAAAGCGAAATAGTGGTGTGTCAAATGAGCGAAATAACAATTTGTCACAAGAGCGAAATCAACAATGTTCCTATGAGCGAAATAGGCAATGTCCGTATGAGCGAAATAGGACAATTCAACTCCCTAAGAGCGAAATTAAGCAATTTTATGTCCGTAAAAGCGAAACCCCTTCGATGTATGAATAAGCGAAATCAGGTTTTTAGTATATTTTTACCATTTTTAAGCCATATTTTAACCTGATTCTTTCTAGGGTTTGTTATTACTGTGTTTCACACGTTATATTCAAAATTCAGGCCATTTCAACCGTAGGAACCAGTTCAAATCGAAAAAATATGAGAGAAAGTGAGTAGAAGTAAGAGAATCTGGTAGAATCAAGCTGTAGTAGTTCATCTTCACGTATAAAGGCAGAATCAATGTACACGAAGTAACAACAGCTTTTCCTATTTAATTCCTTCTATATTGATGCTTTCTGAATTGATTTTGACAAAGTTTCGTTACAAAGCATATGACCAGGTTTCGCTCCAAGTTACAAATGAAGACACACATCAGGGTATTTATAGTCTAACTGATTTCGCTCCAATGACATGACACATGAGCGAAATCCCCTGCTAACTCTAAGAGCGAAACCCCTAAAGACCCTATAAGCGAAATCATTTCTAACTTGTACATATGAGCGAAATAGCTTATATCTGATTTCTCTTTTAATGACACATATGTCATTATGAACGAAATTACCTTCTAACATCTCAAAACTTGTTTTTCGACTCCGTACAAACTATCTAGACCTAAGACTCAATACAAACGTAATCAACAGACATTCAGTGCACCAACAGATAATAAAAACCTTGAATCGTTTGTCCTAAATCAAGCCTTACATAAAACTCGCCTTGGAACCGCTAAACACCCCAAACTTTTTCAAATTTTTTCTTTTCATTTTTTTACTTATCTTATGTTTAGTTGGGTAATCAAGTTCTAAAAATTATGTTTTTACAAATTTACAACCGATAACATCGTGATAAAAAGAACCAATTTAGAAAATTACGAAAAAGGGCATGGCAAATCTTTGTAAAATTTGATTATATATACATTTTTACACTATGACCCCCTTTCCCACAAAAGTGAGTTTTGAGCCATTACCGAGCATAAAAATATACAACTATACTAATTGCTCAATTTTCGTTTCTTGTGTGAATAGCCCGTTTGGTTCTCATGAATCTAGAACTTGACAATACAATGTGTTCCAAGTCCTTACCGATAAAAATCCAAGTAAGTAAATGATAGAGGCATTAGGACAAACCCGTTTTCAAAAACAAAACCTTTATTTTTTTGCTTTATCCAAAAAACACCCCCTAGTTAAACCCTTTGAACCTTAAAAACCTTTTCATTTCAAACCCACAAAAAAATACCCTTTTCATTTTTGATCTTTTATTTTTGTAAACTTATCAATTATGAAATTACGATTACGACTCAGTTTCAACTTTAGCAATAAAAAACAAATTAGAAAAGTATGCAAAAGTATTTTTTTGCTAAGCCAAAATGCAATAGTAAAACCGATAATTTACGCTTTTAACCCTATTCCAATAAAACTTACCAAACCTGAAACACCACCTACCCTTCAAAGCCCTCTAGATTCTTATAAGGATTTAACGTCAAAAGGAATAGATTTGATCGATTGTCAAGCCTATGGTAGGAGTGAGTCCCAAATCGGGCACGAGCATTTCACTTAATACATTATCGGCGGAGTGTTGAGTAAATACTTGTGAGGTGTGTAAATTTGTATATAACTAAATAGAATTTTATAAAGGCATATTATGCCCAAAGAAAATATTTTTTCTTAAATTGAGTTTTAAATAAATCATGACGAATAGGATTGTAAATAAAATAAAAACAAAATAGATTTAGAACTTGGATTCCTAACACTCTAAAGATAGGACCCAAAAACCTTCTCTTCTACCTATTCCGTTTGGGTGTGTAAGCCACGTAATAGAGTTTTGCTTGAGGACAAGCAAAGATTCAAGTGTGGGAGTATTTGATGTGATTAAAATACAACATATAAATTATACCAAATACGGCGTAAAAAGCAACCCTTTTTTAGTATTAATGTTGGAAAAAACTCGTGTTTTTGTTCCTTTTTTTATTTTCAGGTTTAAAAGAGCTTAAATTTGCAAAAGGAGCAAAAATGCAGCAAAAACCAACATAAAAGTAAAGAAGTACGAATTGCCGCAACTCGCAAAGCCCCGATTCACATCCAAACAACAAAATAGCAAGAACAGAAGACTGACACGGGGCCGTGTCCACCAGACACGAGCCGTGCCTGAAGATGGATACAGCCGACACGGGGCCGTGTTAAGCCAACACGGGGCGTGGTCAACTCAAAGATTTTCAGAATCTGCGATAGTACAGTGAGTAATTTGGTCATGGGCCGTGCCGTTGACACACGGGGCCATGTTAGTACAACATCTGATAAGCAGTTAATGGGGAAGAGATAGAGAGATGGGCAAGGGGCCGTGCCAGCAGGGCAAGGGCCGTGCTGAAGCTTCTGAAGACAGCTATAAATAGAAGTGCTTGGTTCCACTTCAACTCATCCCTTGGCAAACCACTTCTCTCTCACTTGCTACCACTCCACCACCAATACAACACCATCATCCATTTTTCCATCTTTAGAGTGTGGGTGTAGTCTCGGGATCCAAGATTGATTGTAAGAATCTTTGCCAAACAAATGCCATGCTTGACTAAATTCTTACATCACTTGATGAAGACATATCTTCTATGTATTTCTTTTATAATTTCCAACCTTTGGCTACTTTTTTATTAGATATGTATTAATGACTATAATAATTAGTTTTTTAGATTAAAGGCGAATTTATTCTCCTATTCTTCATATGTCGTTTACTCAACATATTCATGTCTTACGGTCTATGTAAAGCATGTTAATTGCCTGTAAGGGGGTTCGAAGAGTGGATTGGGTAATTCTATGTCTCGTTCAGTGTATAGATCTTGCGAGAACCTGGTGCAAGTTTAGTACTACTCAATGGATTGGCCGGAAATGACTGGCCCGACTGAGAGTAAGAAAACGCTTGCACCCCTTATTCATAAACTACTATTAAAACATTAAACCAACCCCGCGAGGATTGTATCCCTGCTGACTCAGACCAACGGGTTGAGGGTGATCACCGCCTCGTAAGGGGGTCCACCACATTTTGTATTAATAACTTACTTAATTATCTTTCAATATTCCGACCTAGTGGGATTGTATCCTTGCTGACTCAAACCACTAGGTTGAGGGTAACGTCGCCTCCAAAAGAAGGCCTACTACCATAACTAAGATAATATCTTAAAATGCCCAAAGTGCGGAAATCATCAAAAGGGTACATGAAAGATAAGTCAGATCCAAGTGATTCTTTCTTGTCTATCATTTTTATTTTCTGTTTTTATCTTTTTTTAGTTTAAAAATCTTTTTTAAAAAATTGTTTCGATTAGACGTTGATGATAAGCCGATATTAAAAGCTCGTGTGTCCTTGGACGACCTCGGTATCTTGCCATCACTATACTACGTCCGCGATGGGTGCGCTTGCCCTAACGTGAATAGAGTGATAGTAAAATATCGTGTTTTATAAATTTAAAACTTGAAAATCGGCGCGTTAAAAAAGAGCAAACAATATAACTAAAAATATACTCACACCGACACACATCATAACCTTATTGTCTTTACTTCTTTTAGTCCTTTCCTATTCTTCCTTCCACCAAACCTCCATTGAAGCTTGAAGCTTCAAGCTCAAAAATCTTTAATAGGAGGTTCCAAAGCATGATTTTAGCTCAAAGTTTTGCAATTCTACTATAGTAAAACATTATTTTAAGTTATTTACTTCTAGAAAAGTAAAAATCAAATGAATTTAACTTAAAATAAAATTTCTTGAGCTAAGAATTTTAGAGCTGGTGGAGCAGCACGGGGTCGTGCCACATAGGCACGAGGCCGTGCTAAGTCGTCTGTTATTCCAAAATTGTTAACGGTTTGTCATCTTTCCTAGAATGTCGAGCCAGCGGAGCGGAACTTCTTCAAATAGCTCAAGGAATAACCGCCAAGGGAGGAGACTCTCCCTTGAAGCTACTCTCGTAAGATACTTGAGTGGTTTAAGGGAGTCTCTCAAGGAAATGACCGCTATGGAAGAGGTTCTAATCGACCGGGTGAACTACCTCTCAATGGGCCTTGAAGATTGCTTTAGGGAGATCAACCTTTTACACCAAAGGTTGAATATCTTGGTCATGCCTCCAATGGAACCGATCTGGCCTCAAGAAGATTGGAACCTTGCAAACGAGGCTATTCAACCCACTGGATGGGATGACGAGATCCCGGAACCTCCCCCTCTCAATATCGCCTTTGAGGTTCCGGTGGATCCCGCTCATTTACCTCAAGAAGAGGACATTGAGGAGCCTTTTATCTTCCTTCCAAGGGAGATAGAAGAAATGCTCAATGACCTCTAATTGAGTGGTTCCGGAAATAGCTCAAGTCCTCCAACGACTAACGATCTTAGATCTACGAAAGTAGTTATTAGGGTTTTTAAAATAACACCTCGTGGAGGCATCCCTCAAGAATCTATCTAGCCTAGGTTAATGTAGGATTGTAAATTTTATTTTCTTGTACTTGTCTTTTATTTTTCAATGAAATGGAAGTACTTTGGATGATGATATCAATAAATGAGTGAATGAAATTGAAAACGCCAAAGGGATAATGAAAAATGGAACCCATGCACGTAAACCAGAGCCTCCCGCCTCAAAAACTGCAGATCTGTGCCTGCAGCATGGAGTCGTGTCTACTAGGCACGCCCCCGTGCTCAACTGTCTGATGTCCAAAATTTTTTGCCAAGAAGGTGGCACGGGTCGTGCGCACTCAGCACCCCCCCTGTCCACCATACTGTAAGTCTTCTGATCAACATTGTTACTGGAACTTTGGACATGGGCAAGTGCCAGTAACCAAACAAATTGTTATTTTTACACACTTTTTACGCATTTAATCAAAATAAATCCAATTTAGGACACTTTGAGGACAATGTGTAATTTAACTGTGGGGGGGGGGGGTGATAAAACCTTGAATCGTTTGTCCTAAAAAATAAGCCTTGCACAAAACTCGCCTTGGAAAACCGCTAATCACCCCAAACTTTTTCAAAATTTTTCTTTATTTTCTTTTACTTATCTTGGTTTAGTTGGGTAAAATAAGTTCAAAAAATTATGTTTTTACATATTTACACCTGATAGCGTTGAGATAAAAAGAAACAACTAAGAAAATTATAAAAATGGGCATAACAAATCTTTGTAAGATTATATATATATAGGGTCAGGATTTAGAGTAAACAGTGAAAAGTGTGAGAACGGTTATGGATCGTCCGATCAAAACAATCTATGGACTAGATTGGCGCGGTGACGTTTTCGTAAATAACACCAATTCTATTAAGTGGACGCGCTTCATTAAGGGTAAAAGGGTCTTTAGACTTCTCTACCAAAAATGCCAAACTTATGAATAAAACTCCATTACGGGCCAAAACACATCCTATATAAACAAAACATCTCAGACATTCATTAAACACACCCCGAACCGGAAATGCCATATTTACTATTATATACCATTCATCTTAGAAACGCCAAAAAACCCAAAACATCAAACACACCAAACTAAAAAACGGCATATTTTACTATATACCAATCATCTTAGAAAACGCCAAAAAACTCAAACATCAAAGATTCCAAATCGACGTTTCTTTTAGATACACTATTTCCTCAGTAAAACGCCAAAATGGCAAACATCGTTTCTTGTATATTCAATATTGTTCTACGCGATGTTTCGCAGAATGCATTCTTAGCTGAGGGGGTGTAACTCAATAATATTCTGCTGCATGAGTGTAACATCCGTTCTTATAAATCAAGGTTTAACGTAAATCTTACGTAAAACAAGCATGTAATTAAGATTACATAACATTTGAAAATACGGGTTTATTAAAACTTTTACAAATCATAAGTTATTCTACATAATGTGATCGAATTCGTTGTTTAAAAATTACTACGTAGCAAAGTGCGGAAGCGTGTATCATTATCGTGTTCGGTTCTTCGCTGAGCTTGATCGTCTTCCGGCATCCAAGGTGTACCTACATTTCATAAACATGAAATGCTTTAGTCATACGGGTTTAATCATGTCCGAACGATGTCCGGGAAACAACAGACTTTCAAATGAAAAACAAAATAAAATATAATAAAAATTCTCCACCGTAATTTACGGTGGGACCGTAAATTACGGTGGAACCTGGGTTTCAAATCTTCTGCCGTAAAGCAGACATTTAGCACCGTAACATAATCAACTCCACCGTAATTTACGGTGGAACCGTAAATTACGGTGGACTCTGCATCCAGATTCTCTATTATATCGTAATTTGACACGAAATCTTTCGTATCTTTCAAACCGCTTATCCGTTTGACCTACCGTTTCTTCCTACATATTTGTAATTTGATTCTCCATCATATGGAGTTAAAATCCGGCATCCGGCTTGATAAAACTCAAGACTTTTAAGTCTTCGGCTTATTACCATATTTACCAAATTTTGACCCGTTCGCGATTTTGTCAAACAAAGGCATTTGTTTGATTTCTATACCACATGAATCTTATAATTTCAATGTTGTCTATCTTATTAGGTTCAATTCACGAGTTTATGTATATTCTTAAACCCTTTTGTACTAAAATGCTTATTTTGACCCGTTAAGGGTATTTAAACCCTTTTCCGCATAATTCATAATTATTTGTTTCTAGCATCCTATTTTCGCAATAATTGTCAAATGAACTTCCACCACAACTATATTTATGGTGATTTTACTAAGGTAATCTATGCAAACCAGGTTTTACCCCTTAACTCTTTATTCTACGGCAAAGACCCAAATAAAGCCGTTTGACTAACGTAATACATCTTTCAACTTCTATACTTGTCCTAAGTATTTAGTAAATCGTAAAGATCATTTCCAAACAACTTTTAAAGGTTGTTTGCTCAATTTAGCCTCCAAGGGCGTTTTGGTCCATTTAGTTTCTTATTAACTATGAAGGACTTTAGAAAGCATATTTGACCCAAAATCCCTCTTTTAACCTATGATTCTGTTTGAAAAGTCATTAAGCTTTCCAAACGTAATGTCCATTACTTAAAACATTTGGTCTACTTATCAAGTAACCAAATGTCCATTTTGACCTCTTTTAACACTCTTGAACCACATGTTCTAAATGAGTTTTACCCTATTTCACATACCTGGCGCAAATCAATATATTGACCCGTTTTTAATACCTTGCTTTTATAACCACTAGTTCATAGTATTGCTAATACCCATTTGGCATTTATACCTGAAATAATATAGCTCGACAATAATCATTAGTCGTTATTGTCAAAGGGTGATATTTTCACCTTTTGACCCATTTGGTCTAAGTGATCGATTATGTTGGCGAGATGATATTTATTATCATCTCGCCTATATGACTCGCGTTGGTTTACACCGTGTGGTCCTTTCACTGATTAATCGTTTTCTTAACGCTTTTTAGCCTATCATGGCTTACGCCTTACAGTGTCTTTCAAAACAAATAGTTATGGTCAACGCATGACCAACTTGCCGTTTAATTCTTTTTAAACCATCAACATGATTTCTTGTCACGCTCGACTACCTTGTTCCGTATGTTTACACGTCGGAACATCAAACCTCAATTCTGTATTTATCTTATTCGTAACTAATACGATAAGAGAACATTCTAACATATAAGACTAGTGTAAGCTATACTTACCTTGCATCCGAATTATGCTTTTCCACCATTCTTGCTTCGTTTGACCCGCTTCCTTTCCAAGCCTCCACCTAGCTTGTCAAGCGTCAAACTATCATCATAATTCGTAAGACGGTTATATTAGTCATCATTAATTATGACTATTCCATCTTACATATTTTCTATCACAATTACCATTCGATTTTATTAATGGTCGGTTTGACTACTAAAAGTCAAACGCCCCTTAGCATATAAATGCACATTCAAGTTCTATCTATCAATTAGTAGCTAACATGATCTTATACACTTAGTTACATGAACATGGCTACCAAATTTCATCATAACATTCAAACCCATTTCAATCATGTATGAACAAGTTCCCAAATCACTTAATTTGTTTGAGTGCCTTGTTTCTATTATCCAATATGATGATTTTAAACATAAACTTATCATCATCTTTACTATTACATAAAAACCCACTTCCTAGTTTACTTGTTAATCACATACAAGTGATATTACTTCAAGTTCTTCATGATTTCATCATTTCTAACAAAACCCACTTCTAGTTACTTATGAACTCTTAACAAAATCTCTAATTTGTTCAAGTAGTTCATTCATATGAATTAGTGTGAGGTTTATAAACACCATTAGAACATCAATTTCATCAATTTAACCAAAACCCACTTAGCTCATAATAGGGTAATTATCAAATCCCTAGTTTGACAACAATTCATCAAGATTTCTACTAGGGTTTGTTTCTAAACCAAGATATAATCACAATGACACTCATAGATTCAACATTCATTCCAAAACTCCGATTATGATTGTTCATCATAATCTCAAAGTATCACCAAAACTGAAAATTCGACATACCTTGTGATCCCCACAACTAGGTGATCATTTATATGCATTCATGCATCGATTTGGGTCTTGATTTGAGCTTCAATTTGTTGATTTGTTGGAGTTAGGGTTTTGGCTCTCCTTGGAGCTTTCTCCTGGTCATTCACGAACACACTAAGTGTGTGTGTGTTTTGTTTTTGATTTTAGTAAATAATCTTTTAGATTATTACACATTTGGCCCCTCAAGTTTTGTTAACTAATAAGTAGGCTACAACCTATTTATTTTCAACAATACTTTGTTTTGTTAACTAGGTTAAACTTTGCTAGTTTAACTTAGTGAGTTCGGGGTAGTCATAACCCGTTTTATTTTAAGTCCCGTTATCTCGGGCCTTCTATATACCTTGTTTTCCTTAAAAGCTTTTATTCACTTTTTATTTAATATTAGGATTAATTATTTAAATCCTAATATTTACCGGGTAAATTTTACCACTAACGGTGCTTTACCCGTCTTTTATTATTAACGGGGTTTGATTACCAAACCCATTTTCGGGGTGTTACAAGTCTACCCCCCTTAAAGAGGTTTCGTCCTCGAAACCTTTTCTTACATAATTCATCGAGTTTAACTCCATGCATTTGCTCTCGATAATCAATTAGGCATTCCTCATACTTTAACCGATTGTTAGTATTACCATAAAAGTATGGTAATATCCTTTTGGTTATTGATCATCTACTTACCTTACATGACATAATGTGTCTTGAAATAACGTAATCTCGTTATTTCCACTAGTTTAATTAACTTAGCAATGTTCATCGCTCGGCTTTAACATTCATCACTCGGCTCTAATGTGATTATATTTCACATTACACTTCTTGACCGTGATCATGTCACGTCATGCCAACTTTTACATCAACTTTCTATTTTCAGAATTATCACTTTTCGGATATATCGTCTTGCACCTATCCGTGTCAAGACTTATATCTTTCATGTTTACCGTTTATAATTCTATCATAATTCATTTTTGTAGCAACATTATTTCTTACCAAAACCGAAGTTTTAGTTTAGCGTCTTCTCTTCAACCCTTGTCAATTATCCATACCGGGATACTGACAGTCCGTAATTTAATCCTTTACAGTATTAGTTTTATGCGGGGATTCTTAACTGATTTCCTCGCTTTATTCCATCTAACCCGTAGGTTTTATCACTTAGCCTTACGGGCTATTTTTTTATTAGGCATTCACCTCTTTAAGGCGAAGTCCTTATAACTTCTTTCTAATCATGACCCGTTGGTCGTTTTAGTCCGTATATCTCTCATTTGTTTATAACCCTATAGGTTATGTTGATCCCGTAGATCACTCTTTTTTTTTTTACTCGTGTCTTATTAAAATATATATTTGGTGTCAAAGCACTCTTTTTTTTTTACGTTTGAAATTCATTTGTCTCAAGCTTACCGTTATCCGGCTTGCGCTTACTTACGCCTTCAAGCATTATACTTTATTCAACCCATTCAATCTCAAAATGGTTGAATATAATTATCAGAATTTCTGTTTGCGAATTTTTTTTTTTTTGGTCTTTTAGTCATAACTCATAATCCGAGTCTTTTGACTTTAAATTCATGTTCTCGTTTCTCGGTTTACGCATGTGTTTAATTCTTACCCATCAACCGGGTGTTTTACCAAAGTCGTTATTATTGCAATCCTCCCGGTATGCATTAAGACCTTGCTTCATTTTTATATTCTGACCTTGTCTTTAAGTTCGACGTTTTACAAAAATGACCCGTTAAGGGACATATTTGCATTTTCCGGGTTCGAGTGCAAGTACACTCCCTCCCATTGCTTGTCTAAATCATTTTTCATGTTTGCGTTTTCTGGGTTCGAGTGTAAGCACACTCTCTCCCATTGCTTGTCTAAATCACTTCACTTGCTTGCGTTCTATGGGTTCGAGTGTGAGTACACTCCCTCCCAATACTTGTCTAAATCATTTTACATGCTTGCGTTTTATGGGTTCGAGTGTAAGTACACTCCCTCCCAATACTTGTCTAAATCATTTTACATGCTTGCGTTTTATGGGTTCGAGTGTAAGTACACTCCCTCCCAATACTTGTCTAAATCATTTTACATGCTTCTTTGTCCCTTCGCTCGGCTCATTATCTTGATGTAATACGCTTCAGTCACTCGGTTGCGCGTTTACATTATTATCAAATATTTTGCTTATCTGTTTCATTTGGGGTACTTTTTATTAGTCCCATTTACTCCGCCCTTACTACATCGGATGTAAATGTGTCCGCTATAAGAAACTCGTGGTATCATATGCCACTACTTACTTGGCCAGAGTAAGCGATTTAACACATGACGTGCACGACCTTTTTATAGTTTTCACATCACGCCCTATGTAAGTAACGCCTCTATTCAGTTTTCTTGGAAATTATATCCTGGATATGTATTCCTGTTCGGCTTTCCAAGTTTCTAATTTACCCATGCAACGATCATTCTCTACGTGTTTGTTTCATATTGCTAATTGTGCGATTATTTAAAATGTGCACCTTGTAATGTTCGCCCCTACGGGCGCTCCTTGCTATTAACCTTGTTCGCGACCGTTACGCGATTTTGGTCCTTGATGAGTATGCTCTTCCTGTCATACCTCGTACCGTTCCATCATCACATCCATAATTCGTTCAACTCCCGTCATCTTCAGACGCGAGTGTCCTTCAATTAAAACATTCACAAGAGTTAGTAATGTCAACTTCAATAATCGCCCGTATTATAATACAAGGCTTTTCTACTATACGCGTCAACGCGCGTATTTTCGTCAACCATATCAATCATTTAAATTGGGGTAACATATACCACACGATAGCTCTATGTGTTGTTTACACACTTTAGCATACTAACTATTAACGTACTTGTACTTACCGGATTTGCGATCAAGCCTCGAACCGAACACTATTCTTTGTCAAGAGCATAAGGTTTAAGTCCAAGCATGGTGCCTCCCCACCATACTCGGATCTCTTAAACCAAGGCTCTGATACCAACTTGTAACACCCGTTCTTATAAATCAAGGTTTAACGTAAATCTTACGTAAAACAAGCATGTAATTAAGATTACATAACATTTGAAAATACGGGTTTATTAAAACTTTTACAAATCATAAGTTATTCTACATAATGTGATCGAATTCGTTGTTTAAAAATTACTACGTAGCAAAGTGCGGAAGCGTGTATCATTATCGTGTTCGGTTCTTCGCTGAGCTTGATCGTCTTCCGGCATCCAAGGTGTACCTACATTTCATAAACATGAAATGCTTTAGTCATACGGGTTTAATCATGTCCGAACGATGTCCGGGAAACAACAGACTTTCAAATGAAAAACAAAATAAAATATAATAAAAATTCTCCACCGTAATTTACGGTGGGACCGTAAATTACGGTGGGACCTGGGTTTCAAATCTTCTGCCGTAAAGCAGACATTTAGCACCGTAACATAATCAACTCCACCGTAATTTACGGTGGAACCGTAAATTACGGTGGACTCTGCATCCAGATTCTCTATTATATCGTAATTTGACACGAAATCTTTCGTATCTTTCAAACCGCTTATCCGTTTGACCTACCGTTTCTTCCTACATATTTGTAATTTGATTCTCCATCATATGGAGTTAAAATCCGGCATCCGGCTTGATAAAACTCAAGACTTTTAAGTCTTCGGCTTATTACCATATTTACCAAATTTTGACCCGTTCGCGATTTTGTCAAACAAAGGCATTTGTTTGATTTCTATACCACATGAATCTTATAATTTCAATGTTGTCTATCTTATTAGGTTCAATTCACGAGTTTATGTATATTCTTAAACCCGTTTGTACTAAAATGCTTATTTTGACCCGTTAAGGGTATTTAAACCCTTTTCCGCATAATTCATAATTATTTGTTTCTAGCATCCTACTTTCGCAATAATTGTCAAATGAACTTCCACCACAACTATATTTATGGTGATTTTACTAAGGTAATCTATGCAAACCAGGTTTTACCCCTTAACTCTTTATTCTACGGCAAAGACCCAAATAAAGCCGTTTGACTAACGTAATACATCTTTCAACTTCTATACTTGTCCTAAGTATTTAGTAAATCGTAAAGATCATTTCCAAACAACTTTTAAAGGTTGTTTGCTCAATTTAGCCTCCAAGGGCGTTTTGGTCCATTTAGTTTCTTATTAACTATGAAGGACTTTAGAAAGCATATTTGACCTAAAATCCCTCTTTTAACCTATGATTCTGTTTGAAAAGTCATTAAGCTTTCCAAACGTAATGTCCATTACTTAAAACATTTGGTCTACTTATCAAGTAACCAAATGTCCATTTTGACCTCTTTTAACACTCTTGAACCACATGTTCTAAATGAGTTTTACCCTATTTCACATACCTGGCGCAGATCAATATATTGACCCGTTTTTAATACCTTGCTTTTATAACCACTAGTTCATAGTATTGCTAATACCCATTTGGCATTTATACCTGAAATAATATAGCTCGACAATAATCATTAGTCGTTATTGTCAAAGGGTGATATTTTCACCTTTTGACCCATTTGGTCTAAGTGATCGATTATGTTGGCGAGATGATATTTATTATCATCTCGCCTATATGACTCGCGTTGGTTTACACCGTGTGGTCCTTTCACTGATTAATCGTTTTCTTAACGCTTTTTAGCCTATCATGGCTTACGCCTTACAGTGTCTTTCAAAACAAATAGTTATGGTCAACAGACAGCAGTTTTTATAACTGCTGCTGCAGCAGTTTTTGTAACTGCTGCTGTATCAGCTGTTTGACTAACAGGTTTTGATACCTGCTTTTCTTTTGTTTTTTCAGGCTCAACATGAAGACCATGTTCTATTCCCCCCCTATTTAAATTTCCCAACAGCTTGTTATTCTCCCCCTTTTTGGCATTATCTGAGGGGAGATTTACAAGAAATGGTATGGAAGAAGGAACTTTGCCAGAAGCATTTTGAATGCTAGCCTTTATAGCCTTGATATCTACTTGAGTATCTTTAAATCTTGATTCAACCATGTTGGTCAGCATTTGTACTTGAATGGCATGCTTTTTGTCAGCCATTTGTTGCTGTGCTTCAAGCATGGGTTGAAAAATATTCCATAACTCATTTGCAGCAAATGCCTGTTGTGCAGGTGCTTGAGCAGGAACAGCAGATTGTGGTGGGGCAGCGGTGGATTGTGCTTTTTGAGCTTTTAAAATCTCTTGCACCATCTCCTTTATTTCAGCAACTGAGGTTTCCAGTTTGTCAACCCTGTCCGTCAATTCCTGATATCTTGAATCATCACCCATTTTACTGGGATCATCTGAATCCCCACCTGTGGTGGTTATATCAATGTGTGACTTAGGAACAGAGTCCCAAAAATCATCCATTGATGCCCCTTGTTCTCGGTACTGGGGACTTCTCTCTTCAGCACTTGATAAATCTTTAATGTTACTAGTGGACAAAATAGCCTCACTAGCAATTTTCAGAGGTGCTATGGAAGAGATTGCCTTCAAGGGATTCTGACTGATGAAACAACTGTCCAAATGTAGACCTGTTGATCCAACATTTGTAGTTGCTGCTCCACTTGAACTACTGATAAGAGTTACTTGTAACTCCTGCAGTGTAACCTCCTCAACTGTTGCTGGGAAAGCAGAAGTATAAGCATCAGACCCAGTCACTTGTGGATGTATACTCTCAGTGATAGGTGATAGAGAGGAACTGGTTTGTGTCTGTGCAATAGCAGCTGCATGCAACAGAGGTAGCATGGATTGTGGCATTATTATTGGTGAGGGGATGGGGGTTGAAAGAGACATGTCCTTGGGATCAGGACTGAGGAAGATGGATCCGAGTGGATTCAGAGCTTCATATTGTGGTGTCCCTGTGCTTACAACCTGATCCTTTTGTGAGGATGCAGGAGGAGTTTCGGTTATGGGTTGAGATCTTTCTTCCAACTGCTGTGAGGAAGTAGCAGCAGTGATTTGTGGTGACTTTTGTGTTGTCACAGGCATTTCCTCTGGGATCTCATCTTCCAGAGTTGCCTTTGTTTTGGGTTTGGTGGGTTTTCTGGATGTTTTCTTTTTGGTCTTTTTAGTGGTGGCAGGTGTGGGTTTCAAAGCAGTGGGAGTGCTGCTATGATCACCTGGAGCAGTGGGCTCAGCAGCTGATACCTGAGGAGCAGTTGTAACCACTAAAGTCTGCTCAGGTACCCCTGCTTTTGTTTTTATTGGTGCCATCATCCTTGAAAATGTTTCTTTTGTTATGCTTTTTATTTGACAATGAACACCTTGTTTGAGCAATTTTACATTTTTCTTTTCAAATTTTTGTTCAAAATAATAACTCAAAAATCTTGGAAAAAGTAAAAATGCTTGACTTTCAACGTTTTTCACCATGTCATTGAAAATCTCCTGGGAGTAGTTATAGTTTTTATTATTCAAAATAGCGTAACCCAGGTTTTGGATTTTCAATGGTATTTCGTTGAAAGATGTTGTTTTATTTGAAGCACACATCAAGAGCGTGTGAAATAAAAACCTGGGTGCAGATGGAAAATAACCCTTTTGTAGGGTATCTACCTTTGGTTCTTCTGCATAACCCCTTTTCACGAAATCAGTTTTCATCTCGACTTTTTCAAAAGAGAGTTTACCTTCCTGATCGTTGAGATTAAAGACTTCGGAGATCGACTGTGGGGTTATTTGAACTGCCTTACCCTGTATCGAGGAGTTTATGGCTATGACTTTTCCGTCTTGTTTTTCAAGCGACGCCTTTTTCCAAAACTCTCTCTGGGTTTGCAGATATATGGGAGCATTTGCTGTCAACAAAGTTTTGTACTTTGATGCAGATAATGCATCAATGATGGTGTCAAAGGTGTGATTATCAGTAGGTTTTGTGAATAAACCCAGATAGTTATGAGATTGTTTGAATGGTATTTCAATGATTTCTTCAGCCGTTTGATCGGCCTCAGTTGAAGGTGGTGGTGATGTAGGTTTTGATTTTGATTTTCCTTTTGACTTCGTCATTTTGATGAAGAAGAATCGGAGAATGATTTTGAAGGTTTTGAGAAGAAGGGTTGGAAACTGCTATGAGAAGAGAATTTTTGGAATTCAATTCGACAGTGTAAAACCCTGTTTGGGGGTTTAGGGCAGGGTTTTATTTAAAAATGATCGCTGATGTGGCAGCGGTTATTAAGATCTGAGGGCTAAGAACTGACCACGTGTCAAACACTGATTAAACGGATGAAGTATGGAGAACAGTTGTTTTAAGAGCCACTGACGTTTCAAACGTCAGTGGTTACAACGGTAAAAATTTATGAGCAGTGGATGATTTTTACTATCAGTGGATAGCATATCAGTGGATAAGACACTGATTTTGAACATCAGTGCTTTTCAAGAAAATGAGGGATCAGTGGTTAACTTTCAGCAGTGGACAGTGTTTAGAGATCAGTCGTTGGAACAAAACAGTGATTAGGGTAAATGGTGCAGATCTGAAGAACAGTAGTTTCAGCAACAGTTTTGAGAATTTTCATTCAAGGTTTTGCCACATGTCAATTTTGAAAGACAGTGGTTTAGTACCCCAGATGATGAAAACTTTTTACTAAGGCAACTCATTTTCGTTCAAATATTCAATTAAAACATGAGTACCCTAGTAGTTTAAGCACAGTTTACAATCAACCTTTGATCAGAGTCTAGGAGTAAACCTGAGTTATGATATAATCTTCACACATATACCATTTCCTTTTGACCCATTTATGAGGACAATAATACCACCAAAAATAAGGTATTACCTCCTGTCAGGAGCTGAAACTATTGCCAACAAAAACAAGCAAAAGTTCCAAATATATTATTCCCAGAAAAAAATGAATAATATATCCTGATTATTCAAGAAAATCCCCCTTTTTTTTTTTTTTTTTTAAATTAAAGGATTTTCTGAGAACAACATCAAAAGGATTTAGTGTAAATTCAGTAAAACACATAATCATATTATTCTCAAGTTTTTGAAAATGGTCAGTGGTTTTGACAATAGTGGTAGGAAAACTTTGAACATATTTTGACCACTGTATGGTACCATTTTCTTTGTCAGTTGATTGCAAACATGATTCTTTTTGTAATTCATTCACTGGAATCAAAACCCTTTTCTGAACAGGTGAATGCACATAGTTGCTTAGTGACCATTATTACCCTACACTTTGACTCTTCAGTGTTTTATGTTTATACTCTCTTCTTATGATTTCAGAAGTTTTGAGATAAACACACTTCGGAGTTTTTGTGAATTTTCTTAATGTATTTTAACATAGTTGATTTTGTCCTTTTGAGGAACTCAACCTGTTTTCAACACATAAGATCTGGATAACTAAAGTTTTAATTTCCCTCTTTTTGTGTTAACAAAACAACAATGCTTTTATAAACATAGGTTTTGTTAATCTGAGGTTTGTACTTTAGTATTTAATGAAAACAACACATATTACACATCAACAGTTTAAATCAATTTGGAAAATAAGAATAATCTCATGGTTTAATCAGATATTGCTTTCAGATCTAGAAACCATGAGTGTCTTGTGCATGAATTTACATGTTGTGAGAAATTTGTGTGTCATATGACATCTTGGTTGATTTACAGAGTTTTTGAAAAGCCATTTTGAACATGATTTAATCGATACTCTGTTTTTCGACAAAATACAACCAACCTTAGTATCAATGAATTTTGAGCTGAACTATTATGTCAAATTGATTGTTAGATCGAATTTGACTGTCCGGGCTCTGATACCAATTGTTAATATCGGAGGCTCTCATGATTGTGTTTGTTTGTATGTTTTGAACAAATCAAATATATATGATCAGTTTAAGTGCAGCGGAAATGGAAACAAACTTTGTAAACACAATCAAAGGAAGAATAGTATGATAAACAATTGCTTTCCATAGAGTCAAAAGATTTACAAATCAAAGCAAAAGATTACAGATATGCTCACATACTAAGCTCCCCCTCAGCCTGATTCCCCAAGGTTGGTTGCACACAAGATGAAAGGATTAGACATGAGGAGAAGGACCCGCTCAGTCAATCAAATGTAACAGTACAGGGTACTGTTACATTTATAGGCAAATCAAACCACTGAGGAATCTCAGCTGACGTCACCATGAAAGCGACGTTTAACAGCCTAACAAACTATATCTACTGTCCTTTCACCAACTACTGATGTCTAACAACTGATTGTAATAATACTACAAAACATGAGGAAACAACTGCTTCACGTTCCACTGTTGTAGCCTAAGCACTGATGCTTAACAACAACATCAGTACTTTCTTCAAAGGTGATCAGTCCTTGAATGAGCAGTGTTTATGTCTTCAGCAGCACTTAAGAGACAGCAGTAGATAGAGTAACAGAGTTTGTCTTTAGCATTCTTTAGGATCATATCAGCAGTTGAAAAGGGCACAGCAGTTGATTATGAGCAGCAGTTATAGACCATCAGATGTTATAACTCACTATCAAGGGGAGAGCAGAGTATAAACTACTGTTTATTGTGAATCCTCTGTTGTGACCTGGTTTTGGCTTTACATTATCTGTTCCTTTGTTAGGGTTCAATCCCAACACACCTTGTTCACTGACTAGGTTTGTTTGACTTGAGATCTGAATTTGCTCCCCCTCAGAATCCGAATCACCACGATCAAATACTGGCATGTTCTCATATTCTTGATTATCATCCTGTGCCGAATGATTATCGTGAGCAACCTCATTTTGTTGGACATTATCATGCTCCCCAGCATTGCTAGGACCCGCTTCATCATCATTTGAAGTTTCCCGTGGTCGTCTTGAATACTCAGCTGGGAACCTTTGCTGCGACTCATACTCTCGCAAAATATCCAGCTCATCAAAGAAATCTTCATCATCCTCTGATTCTTCTCTTATGTCAAACGAATCCCACAATTTGTCATAATGATAACGCCATGAATCTCCAGGATTCTGCGGCGGCATAGTATAACCTTGACATTCAACATTTCTAGCTTCAATAATCCGCTTCTCACTTGGAACGAAGACATGTCGCATCGGATTTGCATAACCAACAAATATTCCCTCAATGCACTTCGGACCAAACTTTCCATAAGGCTCTATAACAGTACAGGGTGACCCGAACGGTTCTAGATACTCAAATTCGGTTTGCGGTTATTGATTAGCTCAAAGCATGTTTTGTTGAACTTATTGACAGTGAGAACCCTGTTGAGCGTATAGCATGCGGCGGAAACAGCTTCAGCCCAAAAATTTATCGGTAACTTTGAATCTGCGAGCATAGTTCTAGCCGTCTCGATTAGTGTCTGATTTTTGCGTTCTGCGACTCCATTCTGCTGCGGAGTGTACGGAGCACTAAACTCATGCAATATACCTCTTTCATCACAAAATTCTTCCATCTTACTGTTCTTGAATTCAGTACCATTGTCACTAAGAATTCTTTTGATACGCTTTTGGTACAGATTCTCAATTTTCTTGAACAACGCCATCAAACTGTCAAATGTTTCGTCTTTCGTCTTCATGAAAGAAACCCACGAAAATCTGGAATAATCATCAGTAACGACCAAACAGTAGTAATCTCCTGTTATACTTTTGACATTCACAGGACCAAACAGATCCATATGTAGTCTCTCTAACGGTCTGGAAACTGAGTTGACTTGCTTTTTAGGGTGTGACTTTTTCTTCTACTTGCCTTTGACACAGCTAATGCACTCCCCTTCCAGATGAAAACCTTTGATATTAACTCCAAGAACCAAATCATTGTGTACCAAGTGATTCATTTTTCTAAGATGTATATGCCCCATCTTCCGGTGCCACAACTTCGATTCTTTCTCTGTTGCTCTAGACACAAAACAATGTGCTTGACCAGTAGTTGTAGTTGCTACACTCATATCCAACACATATAAATCATTCACTCTAGGTGCCCGCATGATAATCCATTCTTCAGGGATAACAAATCCTGGTTTCAAGATCAAACATTCTTTGTCTGTGAAGTGAGTGGTATACATATTGTCACAAATCTGCGAGATACTTAGCAGATTATTCTCCAGCTCAGTAATGTAGTTAACTCTTTCAAACGTAACAATCCCATTGGATAACGTTCCTTCACCAATAATTCGACCACCTTCGTGACCAGCAAATCCCACATAACCACCATTGATATTTCTAACGTCATACAATAATGCAGTCTTTCCTGTCTTATGTCGAGACGCTCCACTATCCATAATCCATCTTGAAATAGCTCTCGGAAGATCCTGCACATATCACAAATAATTCAATAAAAATGCCGATTCCTGCTTCACAATTACCAACTAGGAAGCTCCGGCAATTCAAACTGTTTAGTCGAACATGAAGTCCACCTAGGCCTCATCAGCCTTGGGTGTAACCTTGACTCTCGCAATTTGAATTTTGAAGTTTTCAGCCTTCAAAGGTGGAAAATTTGCATCATAATCAATTGGAATTGAATCCTCAGAAGGTGAAATCTTTTTCTCATTTTTTGGTTTCCAAACTTGTTGAGATAATGCAACCCGCTTATAAAATTTGTCATTTTTAGTTACCACTTTCTTTATGGGTTCATTTTTCACTTTGGTGTTGTCATTTTTCACACTCTTTTTCTCAACAACCATTGGTGGTTTACCCTTTTCGTCAACTTTCTTCTTTTGAATCTTCACAGTTTCAGTCTTAGGCTTCACATTGGTACACTTTCGTGCAATGTGACCAACTTGATTACATCTGAAACATGTTCGAGTATCAACAACTCGACTTGTGGCTTCAGACTGAGACTGTGAAGCTCTATTCTCAAAGAACTCTTCATTCGATTTTGAAAAAATCTCTTTCTCTTCATCAGCAAGTGAACTCGAACTGTTCACAAACTTTTTCTTTTCAGCAAACCTCTTGTTTGGAACATTTCTTTTCTGATAATTCCTACCATCCTGATAACCACCCGACCAGTTATTTCGATTGTTATTATAAAAACGTGATGAATTAACAGATTTCTTGTAGTATGATTTATCTTTCTCAAAACTCATTTTTCTCTTTGTTTGACTCAGATTGTTCACTTCTGACAACTCAACTTCGACCAACTTGAAAACATTTGTCAATTTGTTCATATTAACATTCTCAATCGGAAACTCAGAATCCGAAAACAACTTATCTGAACCCAACATCTTGTACATGACAATATTTGATTCTTCATTTAAGTTCTTCTTGGACTTTTGTTTCGGAATGTAGTTGTCCAAGAAACACCCATCTTCCTCAGTAGTGTCACTATCCGTTTTTAGCACATTTTCAACAACACCTTTTACAATATCATTTTGGACACTATCGTCATTGGAAGATGTGAACGTGACATCAATTGAATCCGGAAGATTCATTTCACTTTCTTCTTCAATTTCAACCAACCCTGATTGCTTTTTCGTGTAATTATCCAAAATCGGCGGTGGAACTCTATGAAACCCCACCCCGGTTCCATCAGAATAAACATCTTCGCCAGCTTTGTTTATCCCAATGGGTTTGGGAACAATGCGGAGCTGTAACTGTTAAGCTTCAACTGGATTCACTCGTTTTCAATTTCAGCCTCTTGAAATTTAAGTTTCAGTTTAGCGATTTCATCCAGTTGTTGGTTGATTGATTCTTCTTTTACTCTAAGCACTGATTTTAGTTGAATGTTTTCTTTATAAGTTTTACCATTTCGATCATCATTATCTTTCATTGTGCTTTTGAGTTTTTCAACTCTTTTCATTTTCCTTTTTAATTAACTTTTCATTTTCCTTTTTAATTATCTTTCATTGTGCTTTTGAGTTTTTCATTAACTTTTCATTTTCCTTTTTAACTCTTTCATGATCAATTTTATCATTTTCAATTTGGTTAGTTAATTCTTTTATCCGTTAAGTTGAAGCTTTAACTCTTTTGTCACGATCAAGAATTTGATTCTCAACACTTCTGACTTTTGCTGTCAGATCTTCAACTTTCTTACCGTTGAGATACGTGACTGTATTACAAAATTTGCACTCGTTGATGCAATTTTTGCAATCAACATTTCCATCAATTTTCTTACCTGACACATTTGTTGACAAGTTTGAACTGACCTGGCTTTTTGACTCAGACACGGAGTTAGAGTCTACCTCAAGTGCCTTAGCAGCCAGCACTTTGTCAGCCATTTTTCTGAGGTTTTCAGCAGTTAACTCCTGCGTTGTGTCAATAACCCAGTGTCAACTTTCTTTGACTTCTCTATCTCTTCTTTCTCCTTCTTCACTTTCTCTTCTTTCTCTCTTTTCTCTTTCTCTTCTTTCTCTTTCTCGTCTCCAGTTCCCCACCATTTATTCTGCCAATAATCATCCTCATCTTTGAACTCCTTGATTATGGCTTCCAGATCAAGAGTTTTGTCATCAACAGCAATATTTCCATATGGATCAAGATAACACTCCCTGTCCGGATCCCATCTTCTCGCTCTCTTCGCTTCCAAATAGATACCAGCTATTCTAATTATTCTGTTTTCAGCCAGCATTTTTCTGTATCTATACTTCTGCTCTTCATTTCTGTTGTCTTTCCACGGAATAGGTTCGTTTTTCGCCATGAATGCGTAACCAACCGCATCTTCCTCTGGTAGAACCTCTTGACTCCAATCATAACCCTCATCATCATAAATCACTGCAAGAGCTCTAGATTTCTCTTTGTTGTCTTCAACCTGCTTCAATCTAGGCGGCTCAGATTTATTATGGTGATAAATTGCCTTCTTGTAGTAATCTTCTCTGAAAGGGTTCTCCGACTCATCAGCATATGCGTTTCTGCATTCTCGTTTGAAGTGACCTTTCTGCTTACACTTGAAGCACGTCACCTTGGACTTATCAAATCCTAGCTTGGTAGATGGACCACCAATTGTCTTCCTGCCGGTTATTTCCATGAAACGCTGTGCTCGACGAACAGCACTGGCCATCCACCAACGAATGTCGATTAATTCCATTTCTTCAGGATCTATTTGATCATAGTCCTCTTTCGTTAGGTTGGTGTTGCCTATCTTCCCTGCTACTAACCCTTCATAAGATTCCAACACAGATGCTAGGAAAATCATCTGTTGTTTAGCAGACTCCTCGTCGAAATTATGAGCATTCTTTAAGTCTATTGCGATGTTACATTGAAAACGATTCTTTACATCAGAATGACTTGCAGATGATGAAGATCCACTGTGATAACCACTGTGATTTCCACTGCTTTGACCACTTTGACTTTCTTTGCTTGCTGTGGACACATTCTCAGCAGAAAAAGCAGTCTTGGGAAAAGTTGCTTTTGGCATTATGCTCTTTGGATAATAGAAATCCAAATTCTGTTGATAAGATGAGTGATTTACTTTGAATGTCTTCTTTAGTTCCAGCTCGTGACTCTCGAGTTTCTCAATCAACAAATCTAAAGTCAACTTTTCTGGATCCTTGATGGAATTCTTCAGCATTAACGCATAATATCTCCAATCCATCTTGTCTGGCAACTAATCGAACAATTTGTCGATAAGCTCATCCTCAGGATATCTGATATCATGTCTTGCTAATTCCAGCTTCAGATGACCAAACCTTTCTATCATTTTACAAACTGACTCGTTCTTTAAACATCCAAACAGATCAAACTCTTTTCTAAGAAGTTTTCTTTTGTTTTTCACAATTTCTGAACTTCCTAAACATTTTGTTTCTAGCTTCTTCCAGAGATCTTTTGCATTTGAATAATCGATCAATGAGATTATGTCCTCCTGAACAGACTGAAATAACAATGCCACACATTTTTGCTCAACCACAAATGATTCAATCTCCTCAGCTGATGTTAAAGTTTCACCATTTTTGTTTCCATGTTCATAGCCGTTTTTCAGACTCTTCCAGCTAGGAAATGCAAATGCCATCAACCAGTCTTCAAACTTTCTTGACCACCGACTAAATTCCTCGATAGCCATTAGCTTTGGAGGTTTATTGAAGGTTCCAAAGGCACTTTCAGATTCCCAAGCTTCCGTTAACTTTTTCTTCGTATTTGGCGGATTCTCATTGTTGTTGCTTGTAGATGAATCGTCTCCCGAATTTCCAGCAAATGCGTACATGTCGCTAAACGGGTTCAAGAATATGTCATCCATCTTGAATGTACCTGCAAAAATCAGCCAACACTTAAACAAATTTTCGAAATTTTGGAAAACAGTGACTGATAAGCGAAATATCAGTTATTGTGACACAAAAGCGAAATAGTGGTGTGTCAAATGAGCGAAATAACAATTTGTCACAAGAGCGAAATCAACAATGTTCCTATGAGCGAAATAGGCAATGTCCGTATGAGCGAAATAGGACAATTCAACTCCCTAAGAGCGAAATTAAGCAATTTTATGTCCGTAAAAGCGAAACCCCTTCGATGTATGAATAAGCGAAATCAGGTTTTTAGTATATTTTTACCATTTTTAAGCCATATTTTAACCTGATTCTTTCTAGGGTTTGTTATTACTGTGTTTCACACGTTATATTCAAAATTCAGGCCATTTCAACCGTAGGAACCAGTTCAAATCGAAAAAATATGAGAGAAAGTGAGTAGAAGTAAGAGAATCTGGTAGAATCAAGCTGTAGTAGTTCATCTTCACGTATAAAGGCGGAATCAATGTACACGAAGTAACAACAGCTTTTCCTCTTTAATTCCTTCTATATTGATGCTTTCTGAATTGATTTTGACAAAGTTTCGTTACAAAGCATATGAACAGGTTTCGCTCCAAGTTACAAATGAAGACACACATCAGGGTATTTATAGTCTAACTGATTTCGCTCCAATGACATGACACATGAGCGAAATCCCCTGCTAACTCTAAGAGCGAAACCCCTAAAGACCCTATAAGCGAAATCATTTCTAACCTGTACATATGAGCGAAATAGCTTATATCTGATTTCTCTTTTAATGACACATATGTCATTATGAACGAAATTACCTTCTAACATCTCAAAACTTGTTTTTCGACTCCGTACAAACTATCTAGACCTAAGACTCAATACAAACGTAATCAACAGACATTCAGTGCACCAACAGATAATAAAAACCTTGAATCGTTTTTCCTAAATCAAGCCTTACATAAAACTCGCCTTGGAACCGCTAAACACCCCAAACTTTTTCAAAATTTTTCTTTTCATTTTTTTACTTATCTTATGTTTAGTTGGGTAATCAAGTTCTAAAAATTATGTTTTTACAAATTTACAACCGATAACATCGTGATAAAAAGAACCAATTTAGAAAATTACGAAAAAGGGCATGGCAAATCTTTGTAAAATTTGATTATATATACATTTTTACACTATGACCCCCTTTCCCACAAAAGTGAGTTTTTAGCCATTACCGAGCATAAAAATATACAACTATACTAATTGCTCAATTTTCGTTTCTTGTGTGAATAGCCCGTTTGGTTCTCATGAATCTAGAACTTGACAATACAATGTGTTCCAAGTCCTTACCGATAAAAATCCAAGTAAGTAAATGATAGAGGCATTAGGACAAACCCGTTTTCAAAAACAAAACCTTTATTTTTTTGCTTTATCCAAAAAACACCCCCTAGTTAAACCCTTTGAACCTTAAAAACCTTTTCATTTCAAACCCACAAAAAAATACCCTTTTCATTTTTGATCTTTTATTTTTGTAAACTTATCAATTATGAAATTACGATTACGACTCAGTTTCAACTTTAGCAATAAAAAACAAATTAGAAAAGTATGCAAAAGTATTTTTTTGCTAAGCCAAAATGCAATAGTAAAACCGATAATTTACGCTTTTAACCCTATTCCAATAAAACTTACCAAACCTGAAACACCACCTACCCTTCAAAGCCCTCTAGATTCTTATAAGGATTTAACGTCAAAAGGAATAGATTTGATCGATTGTCAAGCCTATGGTAGGAGTGAGTCCCAAATCGGGCACGAGCATTTCACTTAATACATTATCGGCTGAGTGTTGAGTAAATACTTGTGAGGTGTGTAAATTTGTATATAACTAAATAGAATTTTATAAAGGCATATTATGCCCAAAGAAAATAATTTTTCTTAAATTGAGTTTTAAATAAATCATGACGAATAGGATTGTAAATAAAATAAAAACAAAATAGATTTAGAACTTGGATTCCTAACACTTTAAAGATAGGACCCAAAAACCTTCTCTTCTACCTATTCCGTTTGGGTGTGTAAGCCACGTAATAGAGTTTTGCTTGAGGACAAGCAAAGATTCAAGTGTGGGAGTATTTGATGTGATTAAAATACAACATATAAATTATACCAAATACGGCGTAAAAAGCAACCCTTTTTTAGTATTAATGTTGGAAAAAGCTCGTGTTTTTGTTCCTTTTTTATTTTCAGGTTTAAAAGAGCTTAAATTTGCAAAAGGAGCAAAAATGCAGCAAAAACCAACATAAAAGTAAAGAAGTACGAATTGCCGCAACTCGCAAAGCCCCGATTCACATCCAAACAACAAAATAGCAAGAACAGAAGACTGACACGGGGCCGTGTCCACCAGACACGAGCCGTGCCTGAAGATGGATACAGCCGACACGGGGCCGTGTTAAGCCAACACGGGGCGTGGTCAACTCAAAGATTTTCAGAATCTGCGATAGTACAGTGAGTAATTTGGTCATGGGCCGTGCCGTTGACACACGGGGCCATGTTAGTACAACATCTGATAAGCAGTTAATGGGGAAGAGATAGAGAGATGGGCAAGGGGCCGTGCCAGCAGGGCAAGGGCCGTGCTGAAGCTTCTGAAGACAGCTATAAATAGAAGTGCTTGGTTCCACTTCAACTCATCCCTTGGCAAACCACTTCTCTCTCACTTGCTACCACTCCACCACCAATACAATACAACACCATCATCCATTTTTCCATCTTTAGAGTGTGGGTGTAGTCTCGGGATCCAAGATTGATTGTAAGAATCTTTGCCAAACAAATGCCATGCTTGACTAAATTCTTACATCACTTGATGAAGACATATCTTCTATGTATTTCTTTTATAATTTCCAACCTTTGGCTACTTTTTTATTAGATATGTATTAATGACTATAATAATTAGTTTTTTAGATTAAAGGCGAATTTATTCTCCTATTCTTCATATGTCGTTTACTCAACATATTCATGTCTTACGGTCTATGTAAAGCATGTTAATTGCCTGTAAGGGGGTTCGAAGAGTGGATTGGGTAATTCTATGTCTCGTTCAGTGTATAGATCTTGCGAGAACCTGGTGCAAGTTTAGTACTACTCCATGGATTGGCCGGAAATGACTGGCCCGACTGAGAGTAAGAAAACGCTTGCACCCCTTATTCATAAACTACTATTAAAACATTAAACCAACCCCGCGAGGATTGTATCCCTGCTGACTCAGACCAACGGGTTGAGGGTGATCACCGCCTCGTAAGGGGGTCCACCACATTTTGTATTAATAACTTACTTAATTATCTTTCAATATTCCGACCTAGTGGGATTGTATCCTTGCTGACTCAAACCACTAGGTTGAGGGTAACGTCGCCTCCAAAAGAAGGCCTACTACCATAACTAAGATAATATCTTAAAATGCCCAAAGTGCGGAAATCATCAAAAGGGTACATGAAAGATAAGTCAGATCCAAGTGATTCTTTCTTGTCTATCATTTTTATTTTCTGTTTTTATCTTTTTTTAGTTTAAAAATCTTTTTTAAAAAATTGTTTCGATTAGACGTTGATGATAAGCCGATATTAAAAGCTCGTGTGTCCTTGGACGACCTCGGTATCTTGCCATCACTATACTACGTCCGCGATGGGTGCGCTTGCCCTAACGTGAATAGAGTGATAGTAAAATATCGTGTTTTATAAATTTAAAACTTGAAAATCGGCGCGTTAAAAAAGAGCAAACAATATAACTAAAAATATACTCACACCGACACACATCATAACCTTATTGTCTTTACTTCTTTTAGTCCTTTCCTATTCTTCCTTCCACCAAACCTCCATTGAAGCTTGAAGCTTCAAGCTCAAAAATCTTTAATAGGAGGTTCCAAAGCATGATTTTAGCTCAAAGTTTTGCAATTCTACTATAGTAAAACATTATTTTAAGTTATTTACTTCTAGAAAAGTAAAAATCAAATGAATTTAACTTAAAATAAAATTTCTTGAGCTAAGAATTTTAGAGCTGGTGGAGCAGCACGGGGTCGTGCCACATAGGCACGAGGCCGTGCTAAGTCGTCTGTTATTCCAAAATTGTTAACGGTTTGTCATCTTTCCTAGAATGTCGAGCCAGCGGAGCGGAACTTCTTCAAATAGCTCAAGGAATAACCGCCGAGGGAGGAGACTCTCCCTTGAAGCTACTCTCGTAAGATACTTGAGTGGTTTAAGGGAGTCTCTCAAGGAAATGACCGCTATGGAAGAGGTTCTAATCGACCGGGTGAACTACCTCTCAATGGGCCTTGAAGATTGCTTTAGGGAGATCAACCTTTTACACCAAAGGTTGAATATCTTGGTCATGCCTCCAATGGAACCGATCTGGCCTCAAGAAGATTGGAACCTTGCAAACGAGGCTATTCAACCCACTGGATGGGATGACGAGATCCCGGAACCTCCCCCTCTCAATATCGCCTTTGAGGTTCCGGTGGATCCCGCTCATTTACCTCAAGAAGAGGACATTGAGGAGCCTTTTATCTTCCTTCCAAGGGAGATAGAAGAAATGCTCAATGACCTCTAATTGAGTGGTTCCGGAAATAGCTCAAGTCCTCCAACGACTAACGATCTTAGATATACGAAAGTAGTTATTAGGGTTTTTAAAATAACACCTCGTGGAGGCATCCCTCAAGAATCTATCTAGCCTAGGTTAATGTAGGATTGTAAATTTTATTTTCTTGTACTTGTCTTTTATTTTTCAATGAAATGGAAGTACTTTGGATGATGATATCAATAAATGAGTGAATGAAATTGAAAACGCCAAAGGGATAATGAAAAATGGAACCCATGCACGTAAACCAGAGCCTCCCGCCTCAAAAACTGCAGATCTGTGCCTGCAGCATGGAGTCGTGTCTACTAGGCACGCCCCCGTGCTCAACTGTCTGATGTCCAAAATTTTTTGCCAAGAAGGTGGCACGGGTCGTGCGCACTCAGCACGCCCCCTGTCCACCATACTGTAAGTCTTCTGATCAACATTGTTACTGGAACTTTGGACATGGGCAAGTGCCAGTAACCAAACAAATTGTTATTTTTACACACTTTTTACGCATTTAATCAAAATAAATCCAATTTGGGACACTTTGAGGACAATGTGTAATTTAACTGTGGGGGGGATGATAAAACCTTGAATCGTTTGTCCTAAAAAATAAGCCTTGCACAAAACTCGCCTTGGAAAACCGCTAATCACCCCAAACTTTTTCAAAATTTTTCTTTATTTTCTTTTACTTATCTTGGTTTAGTTGGGTAAAATAAGTTCAAAAAATTATGTTTTTACATATTTACACCTGATAGCGTTGAGATAAAAAGAAACAACTAAGAAAATTATAAAAATGGGCATAACAAATCTTTGTAAGATTATATATATATAGGGTCAGGATTTAGAGTAAACAGTGAAAAGTGTGAGAACGGTTATGGATCGTCCGATCAAAACAATCTATGGACTAGATTGGCGCGGTGACATTTTCGTAAATAACACCAATTCTATTAAGTGGACGCGCTTCATTAAGGGTAAAAGGGTCTTTAGACTTCTCTACCAAAAATGCCAAACTTATGAATAAAACTCCATTACGGGCCAAAACACATCCTATATAAACAAAACATCTCAGACATTCATTAAACACACCCCGAACCGGAAATGCCATATTTACTATTATATACCATTCATCTTAGAAACGCCAAAAAACCCAAAACATCAAACACACCAAACTAAAAAACGGCATATTTTACTATATACCAATCATCTTAGAAAACGCCAAAAAACTCAAACATCAAAGATTCCAAATCGACGTTTCTTTTAGATACACTATTTCCTCAGTAAAACGCCAAAATGGCAAACATCGTTTCTTGTATATTCAATATTGTTCTACGCGATGTTTCGCAGAATGCATTCTTAGCTGAGGGGGTGTAACTCAATAATATTCTGCTGCATGAGTGTAACACCCGTTCTTATAAATCAAGGTTTAACGTAAATCTTACGTAAAACAAGCATGTAATTAAGATTACATAACATTTGAAAATACGGGTTTATTAAAACTTTTACAAATCATAAGTTATTCTACATAATGTGATCGAATTCGTTGTTTAAAAATTACTACGTAGCAAAGTGCGGAAGCGTGTATCATTATCGTGTTCGGTTCTTCGCTGAGCTTGATCGTCTTCCGGCATCCAAGGTGTACCTACATTTCATAAACATGAAATGCTTTAGTCATACGGGTTTAATCATGTCCGAACGATGTCCGGGAAACAACAGACTTTCAAATGAAAAACAAAATAAAATATAATAAAAATTCTCCACCGTAATTTACGGTGGGACCGTAAATTACGGTGGAACCTGGGTTTCAAATCTTCTGCCGTAAAGCAGACATTTAGCACCGTAACATAATCAACTCCACCGTAATTTACGGTGGAACCGTAAATTACGGTGGACTCTGCATCCAGATTCTCTATTATATCGTAATTTGACACGAAATCTTTCGTATCTTTCAAACCGCTTATCCGTTTGACCTACCGTTTCTTCCTACATATTTGTAATTTGATTCTCCATCATATGGAGTTAAAATCCGGCATCCGGCTTGATAAAACTCAAGACTTTTAAGTCTTCGGCTTATTACCATATTTACCAAATTTTGACCCGTTCGCGATTTTGTCAAACAAAGGCATTTGTTTGATTTCTATACCACATGAATCTTATAATTTCAATGTTGTCTATCTTATTAGGTTCAATTCACGAGTTTATGTATATTCTTAAACCCTTTTGTACTAAAATGCTTATTTTGACCCGTTAAGGGTATTTAAACCCTTTTCCGCATAATTCATAATTATTTGTTTCTAGCATCCTATTTTCGCAATAATTGTCAAATGAACTTCCACCACAACTATATTTATGGTGATTTTACTAAGGTAATCTATGCAAACCAGGTTTTACCCCTTAACTCTTTATTCTACGGCAAAGACCCAAATAAAGCCGTTTGACTAACGTAATACATCTTTCAACTTCTATACTTGTCCTAAGTATTTAGTAAATCGTAAAGATCATTTCCAAACAACTTTTAAAGGTTGTTTGCTCAATTTAGCCTCCAAGGGCGTTTTGGTCCATTTAGTTTCTTATTAACTATGAAGGACTTTAGAAAGCATATTTGACCCAAAATCCCTCTTTTAACCTATGATTCTGTTTGAAAAGTCATTAAGCTTTCCAAACGTAATGTCCATTACTTAAAACATTTGGTCTACTTATCAAGTAACCAAATGTCCATTTTGACCTCTTTTAACACTCTTGAACCACATGTTCTAAATGAGTTTTACCCTATTTCACATACCTGGCGCAGATCAATATATTGACCCGTTTTTAATACCTTGCTTTTATAACCACTAGTTCATAGTATTGCTAATACCCATTTGGCATTTATACCTGAAATAATATAGCTCGATAATAATCATTAGTCGTTATTGTCAAAGGGTGATATTTTCACCTTTTGACCCATTTGGTCTAAGTGATCGATTATGTTGGCGAGATGATATTTATTATCATCTCGCCTATATGACTCGCGTTGGTTTACACCGTGTGGTCCTTTCACTGATTAATCGTTTTCTTAACGCTTTTTAGCCTATCATGGCTTACGCCTTACAGTGTCTTTCAAAACAAATAGTTATGGTCAACGCATGACCAACTTGCCGTTTAATTCTTTTTAAACCATCAACATGATTTCTTGTCACGCTCGACTACCTTGTTCCGTATGTTTACACGTCGGAACATCAAACCTCAATTCTGTATTTATCTTATTCGTAACTAATACGATAAGAGAACATTCTAACATATAAGACTAGTGTAAGCTATACTTACCTTGCATCCGAATTATGCTTTTCCACCATTCTTGCTTCGTTTGACCCGCTTCCTTTCCAAGCCTCCACCTAGCTTGTCAAGCGTCAAACTATCATCATAATTCGTAAGACGGTTATATTAGTCATCATTAATTATGACTATTCCATCTTACATATTTTCTATCACAATTACCATTCGATTTTATTAATGGTCGGTTTGACTACTAAAAGTCAAACGCCCCTTAGCATATAAATGCACATTCAAGTTCTATCTATCAATTAGTAGCTAACATGATCTTATACACTTAGTTACATGAACATGGCTACCAAATTTCATCATAACATTCAAACCCATTTCAATCATGTATGAACAAGTTCCCAAATCACTTAATTTGTTTGAGTGTCTTGTTTCTATTATCCAATATGATGATTTTAAACATAAACTTATCATCATCTTTACTATTACATAAAAACCCACTTCCTAGTTTACTTGTTAATCACATACAAGTGATATTACTTCAAGTTCTTCATGATTTCATCATTTCTAACAAAACCCACTTCTAGTTACTTATGAACTCTTAACAAAATCTCTAATTTGTTCAAGTAGTTCATTCATATGAATTAGTGTGAGGTTTATAAACACCATTAGAACATCAATTTCATCAATTTAACCAAAACCCACTTAGCTCATAATAGGGTAATTATCAAATCCCTAGTTTGACAACAATTCATCAAGATTTCTACTAGGGTTTGTTTCTAAACCAAGATATAATCACAATGACACTCATAGATTCAACATTCATTCCAAAACTCCGATTATGATTGTTCATCATAATCTCAAAGTATCACCAAAACTGAAAATTCGACATACCTTGTGATCCCCACAACTAGGTGATCATTTATATGCATTCATGCATCGATTTGGGTCTTGATTTGAGCTTCAATTTGTTGATTTGTTGGAGTTAGGGTTTTGGCTCTCCTTGGAGCTTTCTCCTGGTCATTCACGAACACACTAAGTGTGTGTGTGTTTTGTTTTTGATTTTAGTAAATAATCTTTTAGATTATTACACATTTGGCCCCTCAAGTTTTGTTAACTAATAAGTAGGCTACAACCTATTTATTTTCAACAATACTTTGTTTTGTTAACTAGGTTAAACTTTGCTAGTTTAACTTAGTGAGTTCGGGGTAGTCATAACCCGTTTTATTTTAAGTCCCGTTATCTCGGGCCTTCTATATACCTTGTTTTCCTTAAAAGCTTTTATTCACTTTTTATTTAATATTAGGATTAATTATTTAAATCCTAATATTTACCGGGTAAATTTTACCACTAACGGTGCTTTACCCGTCTTTTATTATTAACGGGGTTTGATTACCAAACCCATTTTCGGGGTGTTACAAGTCTACCCCCCTTAAAGAGGTTTCGTCCTCGAAACCTTTTCTTACATAATTCATCGAGTTTAACTCCATGCATTTGCTCTCGATAATCAATTAGGCATTCCTCATACTTTAACCGATTGTTAGTATTACCATAAAAGTATGGTAATATCCTTTTGGTTATTGATCATCTACTTACCTTACATGACATAATGTGTCTTGAAATAACGTAATCTCGTTATTTCCACTAGTTTAATTAACTTAGCAATGTTCATCGCTCGGCTTTAACATTCATCACTCGGCTCTAATGTGATTATATTTCACATTACACTTCTTGACCGTGATCATGTCACGTCATGCCAACTTTTACATCAACTTTCTATTTTCAGAATTATCACTTTTCGGATATATCGTCTTGCACCTATCCGTGTCAAGACTATATCTTTCATGTTTACCGTTTATAATTCTATCATAATTCATTTTTGTAGCAACGTTATTTCTTACCAAAACCGAAGTTTTAGTTTAGCGTCTTCTCTTCAACCCTTGTCAATTATCCATACCGGGATACTGACAGTCCGTAATTTAATCCTTTACAGTATTAGTTTTATGCGGGGATTCTTAACTGATTTCCTCGCTTTATTCCATCTAACCCGTAGGTTTTATCACTTAGCCTTACGGGCTATTTTTTTATTAGGCATTCACCTCCTTAAGGCGAAGTCCTTATAACTTCTTTCTAATCATGACCCGTTGGTCGTTTTAGTCCGTATATCTCTCATTTGTTTATAACCCTATAGGTTATGTTGATCCCGTAGATCACTCTTTTTTTTTTACTCGTGTCTTATTAAAATATATATTTGGTGTCAAAGCACTCTTTTTTTTTTTACGTTTGAAATTCATTTGTCTCAAGCTTACCGTTATCCGACTTGCGCTTACTTACGCCTTCAAGCATTATACTTTATTCAACCCATTCAATCTCAAAATGGTTGAATATAATTATCAGAATTTCTGTTTGCGAATTTTTTTTTTTTTTTTTTTTTGGTCTTTTAGTCATAACTCATAATCCGAGTCTTTTGACTTTAAATTCATGTTCTCGTTTCTCGGTTTACGCATGTGTTTAATTCTTACCCATCAACCGGGTGTTTTACCAAAGTCGTTATTATTGCAATCCTCCCGGTATGCATTAAGACCTTGCTTCATTTTTATATTCTGACCTTGTCTTTAAGTTCGACGTTTTACAAAAATGACCCGTTAAGGGACATATTTGCATTTTCCGGGTTCGAGTGCAAGTACACTCCCTCCCATTGCTTGTCTAAATCATTTTTCATGTTTGCGTTTTCTGGGTTCGAGTGTAAGCACACTCTCTCCCATTGCTTGTCTAAATCACTTCACTTGCTTGCGTTCTATGGGTTCGAGTGTGAGTACACTCACTCCCAATACTTGTCTAAATCATTTTACATGCTTGCGTTTTATGGGTTCGAGTGTAAGTACACTCCCTCCCAATACTTGTCTAAATCATTTTACATGCTTGCGTTTTATGGGTTCGAGTGTAAGTACACTCCCTCCCAATACTTGTCTAAATCATTTTACATGCTTCTTTGTCCCTTCGCTCGGCTCATTATCTTGATGTAATACGCTTCAGTCACTCGGTTGCGCGTTTACATTATTATCAAATATTTTGCTTATCTGTTTCATTTGGGGTACTTTTTATTAGTCCCATTTACTCCGCCCTTACTACATCGGATGTAAATGTGTCCGCTATAAGAAACTCGTGGTATCATATGCCACTACTTACTTGGCCAGAGTAAGCGATTTAACACATGACGTGCACGACCTTTTTATAGTTTTCACATCACGCCCTATGTAAGTAACGCCTCTATTCAGTTTTCTTGGAAATTATATCCTGGATATGTATTCCTGTTCGGCTTTCCAAGTTTCTAATTTACCCATGCAACGATCATTCTCTACGTGTTTGTTTCATATTGCTAATTGTGCGATTATTTAAAATGTGCACCTTGTAATGTTCGCCCCTACGGGCGCTCCTTGCTATTAACCTTGTTCGCGACCGTTACGCGATTTTGGTCCTTGATGAGTATGCTCTTCCTGTCATACCTCGTACCGTTCCATCATCACATCCATAATTCGTTCAACTCCCGTCATCTTCAGACGCGAGTGTCCTTCAATTAAAACATTCACAAGAGTTAGTAATGTCAACTTCAATAATCGCCCGTATTATAATACAAGGCTTTTCTACTATACGCGTCAACGCGCGTATTTTCGTCAACCATATCAATCATTTAAATTGGGGTAACATATACCACACGATAGCTCTATGTGTTGTTTACACACTTTAGCATACTAACTATTAACGTACTTGTACTTACCGGATTTGCGATCAAGCCTCGAACCGAACACTATTCTTTGTCAAGAGCATAAGGTTTAAGTCCAAGCATGGTGCCTCCCCACCATACTCGGATCTCTTAAACCAAGGCTCTGATACCAACTTGTAACACCCGTTCTTATAAATCAAGGTTTAACGTAAATCTTACGTAAAACAAGCATGTAATTAAGATTACATAACATTTGAAAATACGGGTTTATTAAAACTTTTACAAATCATAAGTTATTCTACATAATGTGATCGAATTCGTTGTTTAAAAATTACTACGTAGCAAAGTGCGGAAGCGTGTATCATTATCGTGTTCGGTTCTTCGCTGAGCTTGATCGTCTTCCGGCATCCAAGGTGTACCTACATTTCATAAACATGAAATGCTTTAGTCATACGGGTTTAATCATGTCCGAACGATGTCCGGGAAACAACAGACTTTCAAATGAAAAACAAAATAAAATATAATAAAAATTCTCCACCGTAATTTACGGTGGGACCGTAAATTACGGTGGGACCTGGGTTTCAAATCTTCTGCCGTAAAGCAGACATTTAGCACCGTAACATAATCAACTCCACCGTAATTTACGGTGGAACCGTAAATTACGGTGGACTCTGCATCCAGATTCTCTATTATATCGTAATTTGACACGAAATCTTTCGTATCTTTCAAACCGCTTATCCGTTTGACCTACCGTTTCTTCCTACATATTTGTAATTTGATTCTCCATCATATGGAGTTAAAATCCGGCATCCGGCTTGATAAAACTCAAGACTTTTAAGTCTTCGGCTTATTACCATATTTACCAAATTTTGACCCGTTCGCGATTTTGTCAAACAAAGGCATTTGTTTGATTTCTATACCACATGAATCTTATAATTTCAATGTTGTCTATCTTATTAGGTTCAATTCACGAGTTTATGTATATTCTTAAACCCGTTTGTACTAAAATGCTTATTTTGACCCGTTAAGGGTATTTAAACCCTTTTCCGCATAATTCATAATTATTTGTTTCTAGCATCCTACTTTCGCAATTATTGTCAAATGAACTTCCACCACAACTATATTTATGGTGATTTTACTAAGGTAATCTATGCAAACCAGGTTTTACCCCTTAACTCTTTATTCTACGGCAAAGACCCAAATAAAGCCGTTTGACTAACGTAATACATCTTTCAACTTCTATACTTGTCCTAAGTATTTAGTAAATCGTAAAGATCATTTCCAAACAACTTTTAAAGGTTGTTTGCTCAATTTAGCCTCCAAGGGCGTTTTGGTCCATTTAGTTTCTTATTAACTATGAAGGACTTTAGAAAGCATATTTGACCTAAAATCCCTCTTTTAACCTATGATTCTGTTTGAAAAGTCATTAAGCTTTCCAAACGTAATGTCCATTACTTAAAACATTTGGTCTACTTATCAAGTAACCAAATGTCCATTTTGACCTCTTTTAACACTCTTGAACCACATGTTCTAAATGAGTTTTACCCTATTTCACATACCTGGCGCAGATCAATATATTGACCCGTTTTTAATACCTTGCTTTTATAACCACTAGTTCATAGTATTGCTAATACCCATTTGGCATTTATACCTGAAATAATATAGCTCGACAATAATCATTAGTCGTTATTGTCAAAGGGTGATATTTTCACCTTTTGACCCATTTGGTCTAAGTGATCGATTATGTTGGCGAGATGATATTTATTATCATCTCGCCTATATGACTCGCGTTGGTTTACACCGTGTGGTCCTTTCACTGATTAATCGTTTTCTTAACGCTTTTTAGCCTATCATGGCTTACGCCTTACAGTGTCTTTCAAAACAAATAGTTATGGTCAACAGACAGCAGTTTTTATAACTGCTGCTGCAGCAGTTTTTGTAACTGCTGCTGTATCAGCTGTTTGACTAACAGGTTTTGATACCTGCTTTTCTTTTGTTTTTTCAGGCTCAACATGAAGACCATGTTCTATTCCCCCCCTATTTAAATTTCCCAACAGCTTGTTATTCTCCCCCTTTTTGGCATTATCTGAGGGGAGATTTACAAGAAATGGTATGGAAGAAGGAACTTTGCCAGAAGCATTTTGAATGCTAGCCTTTATAGCCTTGATATCTACTTGAGTATCTTTAAATCTTGATTCAACCATGTTGGTCAGCATTTGTACTTGAATGGCATGCTTTTTGTCAGCCATTTGTTGCTGTGCTTCAAGCATGGGTTGAAAAATATTCCATAACTCATTTGCAGCAAATGCCTGTTGTGCAGGTGCTTGAGCAGGAACAGCAGATTGTGGTGGGGCAGCGGTGGATTGTGCTTTTTGAGCTTTTAAAATCTCTTGCACCATCTCCTTTATTTCAGCAACTGAGGTTTCCAGTTTGTCAACCCTGTCCGTCAATTCCTGATATCTTGAATCATCACCCATTTTACTGGGATCATCTGAATCCCCACCTGTGGTGGTTATATCAATGTGTGACTTAGGAACAGAGTCCCAAAAATCATCCATTGATGCCCCTTGTTCTCGGTACTGGGGACTTCTCTCTTCAGCACTTGATAAATCTTTAATGTTACTAGTGGACAAAATAGCCTCACTAGCAATTTTCAGAGGTGCTATGGAAGAGATTGCCTTCAAGGGATTCTGACTGATGAAACAACTGTCCAAATGTAGACCTGTTGATCCAACATTTGTAGTTGCTGCTCCACTTGAACTACTGACAAGAGTTACTTGTAACTCCTGCAGTGTAACCTCCTCAACTGTTGCTGGGAAAGCAGAAGTATAAGCATCAGACCCAGTCACTTGTGGATGTATACTCTCAGTGATAGGTGATAGAGAGGAACTGGTTTGTGTCTGTGCAATAGCAGCTGCATGCAACAGAGGTAGCATGGATTGTGGCATTATTATTGGTGAGGGGATGGGGGTTGAAAGAGACATGTCCTTGGGATCAGGACTGAGGAAGATGGATCCGAGTGGATTCAGAGCTTCATATTGTGGTGTCCCTGTGCTTACAACCTGATCCTTTTGTGAGGATGCAGGAGGAGTTTCGGTTATGGGTTGAGATCTTTCTTCCAACTGCTGTGAGGAAGTAGCAGCAGTGATTTGTGGTGACTTTTGTGTTGTCACAGGCATTTCCTCTGGGATCTCATCTTCCAGAGTTGCCTTTGTTTTGGGTTTGGTGGGTTTTCTGGATGTTTTCTTTTTGGTCTTTTTAGTGGTGGCAGGTGTGGGTTTCAAAGCAGTGGGAGTGCTGCTATGATCACCTGGAGCAGTGGGCTCAGCAGCTGATACCTGAGGAGCAGTTGTAACCACTAAAGTCTGCTCAGGTACCCCTGCTTTTGTTTTTATTGGTGCCATCATCCTTGAAAATGTTTCTTTTGTTATGCTTTTTATTTGACAATGAACACCTTGTTTGAGCAATTTTACATTTTTCTTTTCAAATTTTTGTTCAAAATAATAACTCAAAAATCTTGGAAAAAGTAAAAATGCTTGACTTTCAACGTTTTTCACCATGTCATTGAAAATCTCCTGGGAGTAGTTATAGTTTTTATTATTCAAAATAGCGTAACCCAGGTTTTGGATTTTCAATGGTATTTCGTTGAAAGATGTTGTTTTATTTGAAGCACACATCAAGAGTGTGTGAAATAAAAACCTGGGTGCAGATGGAAAATAACCCTTTTGTAGGGTATCTACCTTTGGTTCTTCTGCATAACCCCTTTTCACGAAATCAGTTTTCATCTCGACTTTTTCAAAAGAGAGTTTACCTTCCTGATCGTTGAGATTAAAGACTTCGGAGATCGACTGTGGGGTTATTTGAACTGCCTTACCCTGTATCGAGGAGTTTATGGCTATGACTTTTCCGTCTTGTTTTTCAAGCGACGCCTTTTTCCAAAACTCTCTCTGGGTTTGCAGATATATGGGAGCATTTGCTGTCAACAAAGTTTTGTACTTTGATGCAGATAATGCATCAATGATGGTGTCAAAGGTGTGATTATCAGTAGGTTTTGTGAATAAACCCAGATAGTTATGAGATTGTTTGAATGGTATTTCAATGATTTCTTCAGCCGTTTGATCGGCCTCAGTTGAAGGTGGTGGTGATGTAGGTTTTGATTTTGATTTTCCTTTTGACTTCGTCATTTTGATGAAGAAGAATCGGAGAATGATTTTGAAGGTTTTGAGAAGAAGGGTTGGAAACTGCTATGAGAAGAGAATTTTTGGAATTCAATTCGACAGTGTAAAACCCTGTTTGGGGGTTTAGGGCAGGGTTTTATTTAAAAATGATCGCTGATGTGGCAGCGGTTATTAAGATCTGAGGGCTAAGAACTGACCACGTGTCAAACACTGATTAAACGGATGAAGTATGGAGAACAGTTGTTTTAAGAGCCACTGACGTTTCAAACGTCAGTGGTTACAACGGTAAAAATTTATGAGCAGTGGATGATTTTTACTATCAGTGGATAGCATATCAGTGGATAAGACACTGATTTTGAACATCAGTGCTTTTCAAGAAAATGAGGGATCAGTGGTTAACTTTCAGCAGTGGACAGTGTTTAGAGATCAGTCGTTGGAACAAAACAGTGATTAGGGTAAATGGTGCAGATCTGAAGAACAGTAGTTTCAGCAACAGTTTTGAGAATTTTCATTCAAGGTTTTGCCACATGTCAATTTTGAAAGACAGTGGTTTAGTACCCCAGATGATGAAAACTTTTTACTAAGGCAACTCATTTTCGTTCAAATATTCAATTAAAACATGAGTACCCTAGTAGTTTAAGCACAGTTTACAATCAACCTTTGATCAGAGTCTAGGAGTAAACCTGAGTTATGATATAATCTTAACACATATACCATTTCCTTTTGACCCATTTATGAGGACAATAATACCACCAAAAATAAGGTATTACCTCCTGTCAGGAGCTGAAACTATTGCCAACAAAAACAAGCAAAAGTTCCAAATATATTATCCCCAGAAAAAAATGAATAATATATCCTGATTATTCAAGAAAATCCCTTTTTTTTTTTTTTTTAAATTAAAGGATTTTCTGAGAACAACATCAAAAGGATTTAGTGTAAATTCAGTAAAACACATAATCATATTATTCTCAAGTTTTTGAAAATGGTCAGTGGTTTTGACAATAGTGGTAGGAAAACTTTGAACATATTTTGACCACTGTATGGTACCATTTTCTTTGTCAGTTGATTGCAAACATGATTCTTTTTGTAATTCATTCACTGGAATCAAAACCCTTTTCTGAACAGGTGAATGCACATAGTTGCTTAGTGACCATTATTACCCTACACTTTGACTCTTCAGTGTTTTATGTTTATACTCTCTTCTTATGATTTCAGAAGTTTTGAGATAAACACACTTCGGAGTTTTTGTGAATTTTCTTAATGTATTTTAACATAGTTGATTTTGTCCTTTTGAGGAACTCAACCTGTTTTCAACACATAAGATCTGGATAACTAAAGTTTTAATTTCCCTCTTTTTGTGTTAACAAAACAACAATGCTTTTATAAACATAGGTTTTGTTAATCTGAGGTTTGTACTTTAGTATTTAATGAAAACAACACATATTACACATCAACAGTTTAAATCAATTTGGAAAATAAGAATAATCTCATGGTTTAATCAGATATTGCTTTCAGATCTAGAAACCATGAGTGTCTTGTGCATGAATTTACATGTTGTGAGAAATTTGTGTGTCATATGACATCTTGGTTGATTTACAGAGTTTTTGAAAAGCCATTTTGAACATGATTTAATCGATACTCTGTTTTTCAACAAAATACAACCAACCTTAGTATCAATGAATTTTGAGCTGAACTATTATGTCAAATTGATTGTTAGATCGAATTTGACTGTCCGGGCTCTGATACCAATTGTTAATATCGGAGGCTCTCATGATTGTGTTTGTTTGTATGTTTTGAACAAATCAAATATATATGATCAGTTTAAGTGCAGCGGAAATGGAAACAAACTTTGTAAACACAATCAAAGGAAGAATAGTATGATAAACAATTGCTTTCCATAGAGTCAAAAGATTTACAAATCAAAGCAAAAGATTACAGATATGCTCACATACTAAGCTCCCCCTCAGCCTGATTCCCCAAGGTTGGTTGCACACAAGATGAAAGGATTAGACATGAGGAGAAGGACCCGCTCAGTCAATCAAATGTAACAGTACAGGGTACTGTTACATTTATAGGCAAATCAAACCACTGAGGAATCTCAGCTGACGTCACCATGAAAGCGACGTTTAACAGCCTAACAAACTATATCTACTGTCCTTTCACCAACTACTGATGTCTAACAACTGATTGTAATAATACTACAAAACATGAGGAAACAACTGCTTCACGTTCCACTGTTGTAGCCTAAGCACTGATGCTTAACAACAACATCAGTACTTTCTTCAAAGGTGATCAGTCCTTGAATGAGCAGTGTTTGTGTCTTCAGCAGCACTTAAGAGACAGCAGTAGATAGAGTAACAGAGTTTGTCTTTAGCATTCTTTAGGATCATATCAGCAGTTGAAAAGGGCACAGCAGTTGATTATGAGCAGCAGTTATAGACCATCAGATGTTATAACTCACTATCAAGGGGAGAGCAGAGTATAAACTACTGTTTATTGTGAATCCTCTGTTGTGACCTGGTTTTGGCTTTACATTATCTGTTCCTTTGTTAGGGTTCAATCCCAACACACCTTGTTCACTGACTAGGTTTGTTTGACTTGAGATCTGAATTTGCTCCCCCTCAGAATCCGAATCACCACGATCAAATACTGGCATGTTCTCATATTCTTGATTATCATCCTGTGCCGAATGATTATCGTGAGCAACCTCATTTTGTTGGACATTATCATGCTCCCCAGCATTGCTAGGACCCGCTTCATCATCATTTGAAGTTTCCCGTGGTCGTCTTGAATACTCAGCTGGGAACCTTTGCTGCGACTCATACTCTCGCAAAATATCCAGCTCATCAAAGAAATCTTCATCATCCTCTGATTCTTCTCTTATGTCAAACAAATCCCACAATTTGTCATAATGATAACGCCATGAATCTCCAGGATTCTGCGGCGGCATAGTATAACCTTGACATTCAACATTTCTAGCTTCAATAATCCGCTTCTCACTTGGAACGAAGACATGTCGCATCGGATTTGCATAACCAACAAATATTCCCTCAATGCACTTCGGACCAAACTTTCCATAAGGCTCTATAACAGTACAGGGTGACCCGAACGGTTCTAGATACTCAAATTCGGTTTGCGGTTATTGATTAGCTCAAAGCATGTTTTGTTGAACTTATTGACAGTGAGAACCCTGTTGAGCGTATAGCATGCGGCGGAAACAGCTTCAGCCCAAAAATTTATCGGTAACTTTGAATCTGCGAGCATAGTTCTAGCCGTCTCGATTAGTGTCTGATTTTTGCATTCTGCGACTCCATTCTGCTGCGGAGTGTACGGAGCACTAAACTCATGCAATATACCTCTTTCATCACAAAATTCTTCCATCTTACTGTTCTTGAATTCAGTACCATTGTCACTAAGAATTCTTTTGATACGCTTTTGGTACAGATTCTCAATTTTCTTGAACAACGCCATCAAACTGTCAAATGTTTCGTCTTTCGTCTTCATGAAAGAAACCCACGAAAATCTGGAATAATCATCAGTAACGACCAAACAGTAGTAATCTCCTGTTATACTTTTGACATTCACAGGACCAAACAGATCCATATGTAGTCTCTCTAACGGTCTGGAAACTGAGTTGACTTGCTTTTTAGGGTGTGACTTTTTCTTCTACTTGCCTTTGACACAGCTAATGCACTCCCCTTCCAGATGAAAACCTTTGATATTAACTCCAAGAACCAAATCATTGTGTACCAAGTGATTCATTTTTCTAAGATGTATATGCCCCATCTTCCGGTGCCACAACTTCGATTCTTTCTCTGTTGCTCTAGACACAAAACAATGTGCTTGACCAGTAGTTGTAGTTGCTACACTCATATCCAACACATATAAATCATTCACTCTAGGTGCCCGCATGATAATCCATTCTTCAGGGATAACAAATCCTGGTTTCAAGATCAAACATTCTTTGTCTGTGAAGTGAGTGGTATACATATTGTCACAAATCTGCGAGATACTTAGCAGATTATTCTCCAGCTCAGTAATGTAGTTAACTCTTTCAAACGTAACAATCCCATTGGATAACGTTCCTTCACCAATAATTCGACCACCTTCGTGACCAGCAAATCCCACATAACCACCATTGATATTTCTAACGTCATACAATAATGCAGTCTTTCCTGTCTTATGTCGAGACGCTCCACTATCCATAATCCATCTTGAAATAGCTCTCGGAAGATCCTGCACATATCACAAATAATTCAATAAAAATGCCGATTCCTGCTTCACAATTACCAACTTGGAAGCTCCGGCAATTCAAACTGTTTAGTCGAACATGAAGTCCACCTAGGCCTCATCAGCCTTGGGTGTAACCTTGACTCTCGCAATTTGAATTTTGAAGTTTTCAGCCTTCAAAGGTGGAAAATTTGCATCATAATCAATTGGAATTGAATCCTCAGAAGGTGAAATCTTTTTCTCATTTTTTGGTTTCCAAACTTGTTGAGATAATGCAACCCGCTTATAAAATTTGTCATTTTTAGTTACCACTTTCTTTATGGGTTCATTTTTCACTTTGGTGTTGTCATTTTTCACACTCTTTTTCTCAACAACCATTGGTGGTTTACCCTTTTCGTCAACTTTCTTCTTTTGAATCTTCACAGTTTCAGTCTTAGGCTTCACATTGGTACACTTTCGTGCAATGTGACCAACTTGATTACATCTGAAACATGTTCGAGTATCAACAACTCGACTTGTGGCTTCAGACTGAGACTGTGAAGCTCTATTCTCAAAGAACTCTTCATTCGATTTTGAAAAAATCTCTTTCTCTTCATCAGCAAGTGAACTCGAACTGTTCACAAACTTTTTCTTTTCAGCAAACCTCTTGTTTGGAACATTTCTTTTCTGATAATTCCTACCATCCTGATAACCACCCGACCAGTTATTTCGATTGTTATTATAAAAACGTGATGAATTAACAGATTTCTTGTAGTATGATTTATCTTTCTCAAAACTCATTTTTCTCTTTGTTTGACTCAGATTGTTCACTTCTGACAACTCAACTTCGACCAACTTGAAAACATTTGTCAATTTGTTCATATTAACATTCTCAATCGGAAACTCAGAATCCGAAAACAACTTATCTGAACCCAACATCTTGTACATGACAAGATTTGATTCTTCATTTAAGTTCTTCTTGGACTTTTGTTTCGGAATGTAGTTGTCCAAGAAACACCCATCTTCCTCAGTAGTGTCACTATCCGTTTTTAGCACATTTTCAACAACACCTTTTACAATATCATTTTGGACACTATCGTCATTGGAAGATGTGAACGTGACATCAATTGAATCCGGAAGATTCATTTCACTTTCTTCTTCAATTTCAACCAACCCTGATTGCTTTTTCGTGTAATTATCCAAAATCGGCGGTGGAACTCTATGAAACCCCACCCCGGTTCCATCAGAATAAACATCTTCGCCAGCTTTGTTTATCCCAATGGGTTTGGGAACAATGCGGAGCTGTAACTGTTAAGCTTCAACTGGATTCACTCGTTTTCAATTTCAGCCTCTTGAAATTTAAGTTTCAGTTTAGCGATTTCATCCAGTTGTTGGTTGATTGATTCTTCTTTTACTCTAAGCACTGATTTTAGTTGAATGTTTTCTTTATAAGTTTTACCATTTCGATCATCATTATCTTTCATTGTGCTTTTGAGTTTTTCAACTCTTTTCATTTTCCTTTTTAATTAACTTTTCATTTTCCTTTTTAATTATCTTTCATTGTGCTTTTGAGTTTTTCATTAACTTTTCATTTTCCTTTTTAACTCTTTCATGATCAATTTTATCATTTTCAATTTGGTTAGTTAATTCTTTTATCCGTTAAGTTGAAGCTTTAACTCTTTTGTCACGATCAAGAATTTGATTCTCAACACTTCTGACTTTTGCTGTCAGATCTTCAACTTTCTTACCGTTGAGATACGTGACTGTATTACAAAATTTGCACTCGTTGATGCAATTTTTGCAATCAACATTTCCATCAATTTTCTTACCTGACACATTTGTTGACAAGTTTGAACTGACCTGGCTTTTTGACTCAGACACGGAGTTAGAGTCTACCTCAAGTGCCTTAGCAGCCAGCACTTTGTCAGCCATTTTTCTGAGGTTTTCAGCAGTTAACTCCTGCGTTGTGTCAATAACCCAGTGTCAACTTTCTTTGACTTCTCTATCTCTTCTTTCTCCTTCTTCACTTTCTCTTCTTTCTCTCTTTTCTCTTTCTCTTCTTTCTCTTTCTCGTCTCCAGTTCCCCACCATTTATTCTGCCAATAATCATCCTCATCTTTGAACTCCTTGATTATGGCTTCCAGATCAAGAGTTTTGTCATCAACAGCAATATTTCCATATGGATCAAGATAACACTCCCTGTCCGGATCCCATCTTCTCGCTCTCTTCGCTTCCAAATAGATACCAGCTATTCTAATTATTCTGTTTTCAGCCAGCATTTTTCTGTATCTATACTTCTGCTCTTCATTTCTGTTGTCTTTCCACGGAATAGGTTCGTTTTTCGCCATGAATGCGTAACCAACCGCATCTTCCTCTGGTAGAACCTCTTGACTCCAATCATAACCCTCATCATCATAAATCACTGCAAGAGCTCTAGATTTCTCTTTGTTGTCTTCAACCTGCTTCAATCTAGGCGGCTCAGATTTATTCTGGTGATAAATTGCCTTCTTGTAGTAATCTTCTCTGAAAGGGTTCTCCGACTCATCAGCATATGCGTTTCTGCATTCTCGTTTGAAGTGACCTTTCTGCTTACACTTGAAGCACGTCACCTTGGACTTATCAAATCCTAGCTTGGTAGATGGACCACCAATTGTCTTCCTGCCGGTTATTTCCATGAAACGCTGTGTTCGACGAACAGCACTGGCCATGCACCAACGAATGTCGATTAATTCCATTTCTTCAGGATCTATTTGATCATAGTCCTCTTTCGTTAGGTTGGTGTTGCCTATCTTCCCTGCTACTAACCCTTCATAAGATTCCAACACAGATGCTAGGAAAATCATCTGTTGTTTAGCAGACTCCTCGTCGAAATTATGAGCATTCTTTAAGTCTATTGCGATGTTACATTGAAAACGATTCTTTACATCAGAATGACTTGCAGATGATGAAGATCCACTGTGATAACCACTGTGATTTCCACTGCTTTGACCACTTTGACTTTCTTTGCTTGCTGTGGACACATTCTCAGCAGAAAAAGCAGTCTTGGGAGAAGTTGCTTTTGGCATTATGCTCTTTGGATAATAGAAATCCAAATTCTGTTGATAAGATGAGTGATTTACTTTGAATGTCTTCTTTAGTTCCAGCTCGTGACTCTCGAGTTTCTCAATCAACAAATCTAAAGTCAACTTTTCTGGATCCTTGATGGAATTCTTCAGCATTAACGCATAATATCTCCAATCCATCTTGTCTGGCAACTAATCGAACAATTTGTCGATAAGCTCATCCTCAGGATATCTGATATCATGTCTTGCTAATTCCAGCTTCAGATGACCAAACCTTTCTATCATTTTACAAACTGACTCGTTCTTTAAACATCCAAACAGATCAAACTCTTTTCTAAGAAGTTTTCTTTTGTTTTTCACAATTTCTGAACTTCCTAAACATTTTGTTTCTAGCTTCTTCCAGAGATCTTTTGCATTTGAATAATCGATCAATGAGATTATGTCCTCCTGAACAGACTGAAATAACAATGCCACACATTTTTGCTCAGCCACAAATGATTCAATCTCCTCAGCTGATGTTAAAGTTTCACCATTTTTGTTTCCATGTTCATAGCCGTTTTTCAGACTCTTCCAGCTAGGAAATGCAAATGCCATCAACCAGTCTTCAAACTTTCTTGACCACCGACTAAATTCCTCGATAGCCATTAGCTTTGGAGGTTTATTGAAGGTTCCAAAGGCACTTTCAGATTCCCAAGCTTCCGTTAACTTTTTCTTCGTATTTGGCGGATTCTCATTGTTGTTGCTTGTAGATGAATCGTCTCCCGAATTTCCAGCAAATGCGTACATGTCGCTAAACGGGTTCAAGAATATGCCATCCATCTTGAATGTACCTGCAAAAATCAGCCAACACTTAAACAAATTTTCGAAATTTTGGAAAACATTGACTGATAAGCGAAATATCAGTTATTGTGACACAAAAGCGAAATAGTGGTGTGTCAAATGAGCGAAATAACAATTTGTCACAAGAGCGAAATCAACAATGTTCCTATGAGCGAAATAGGCAATGTCCGTATGAGCGAAATAGGACAATTCAACTCCCTAAGAGCGAAATTAAGCAATTTTATGTCCGTAAAAGCGAAACCCCTTCGATGTCTGAATAAGCGAAATCAGGTTTTTAGTATATTTTTACCATTTTTAAGCCATATTTTAACCTGATTCTTTCTAGGGTTTGTTATTACTGTGTTTCACACGTTATATTCAAAATTCAGGCCATTTCAACCGTAGGAACCAGTTCAAATCGAAAAAATATGAGAGAAAGTGAGTAGAAGTAAGAGAATCTGGTAGAATCAAGTTGTAGTAGTTCATCTTCACGTATAAAGGCGGAATCAATGTACACGAAGTAACAACAGCTTTTCCTCTTTAATTCCTTCTATATTGATGCTTTCTGAATTGATTTTGACAAAGTTTCGTTACAAAGCATATGAACAGGTTTCGCTCCAAGTTACAAATGAAGACACACATCAGGGTATTTATAGTCTAACTGATTTCGCTCCAATGACATGACACATGAGCGAAATCCCCTGCTAACTCTAAGAGCGAAACCCCTAAAGACCCTATAAGCGAAATCATTTCTAACCTGTACATATGAGCGAAATAGCTTATATCTGATTTCTCTTTTAATGACACATATGTCATTATGAACGAAATTACCTTCTAACATCTCAAAACTTGTTTTTCGACTCCGTACAAACTATCTAGACCTAAGACTCAATACAAACGTAATCAACAGACATTCAGTGCACCAACAGATAATAAAAACCTTGAATCGTTTTTCCTAAATCAAGCCTTACATAAAACTCGCCTTGGAACCGCTAAACACCCCAAACTTTTTCAAAATTTTTCTTTTCATTTTTTTACTTATCTTATGTTTAGTTGGGTAATCAAGTTCTAAAAATTATGTTTTTACAAATTTACAACCGATAACATCGTGATAAAAAGAACCAATTTAGAAAATTACGAAAAAGGGCATGGCAAATCTTTGTAAAATTTGATTATATATACATTTTTACACTATGACCCCCTTTCCCACAAAAGTGAGTTTTTAGCCATTACCGAGCATAAAAATATACAACTATACTAATTGCTCAATTTTCGTTTCTTGTGTGAATAGCCCGTTTGGTTCTCATGAATCTAGAACTTGACAATACAATGTGTTCCAAGTCCTTACCGATAAAAATCCAAGTAAGTAAATGATAGAGGCATTAGGACAAACCCGTTTTCAAAAACAAAACCTTTATTTTTTTGCTTTATCCAAAAAACACCCCCTAGTTAAACCCTTTGAACCTTAAAAACCTTTTCATTTCAAACCCACAAAAAAATACCCTTTTCATTTTTGATCTTTTATTTTTGTAAACTTATCAATTATGAAATTACGATTACGACTCAGTTTCAACTTTAGCAATAAAAAACAAATTAGAAAAGTATGCAAAAGTATTTTTTTGCTAAGCCAAAATGCAATAGTAAAACCGATAATTTACGCTTTTAACCCTATTCCAATAAAACTTACCAAACCTGAAACACCACCTACCCTTCAAAGCCCTCTAGATTCTTATAAGGATTTAACGTCAAAAGGAATAGATTTGATCGATTGTCAAGCCTATGGTAGGAGTGAGTCCCAAATCGGGCACGAGCATTTCACTTAATACATTATCGGCGGAGTGTTGAGTAAATACTTGTGAGGTGTGTAAATTTGTATATAACTAAATAGAATTTTATAAAGGCATATTATGCCCAAAGAAAATAATTTTTCTTAAATTGAGTTTTAAATAAATCATGACGAATAGGATTGTAAATAAAATAAAAACAAAATAGATTTAGAACTTGGATTCCTAACACTCTAAAGATAGGACCCAAAAACCTTCTCTTCTACCTATTCCGTTTGGGTGTGTAAGCCACGTAATAGAGTTTTGCTTGAGGACAAGCAAAGATTCAAGTGTGGGAGTATTTGATGTGATTAAAATACAACATATAAATTATACCAAATACGGCGTAAAAAGCAACCCTTTTTTAGTATTAATGTTGGAAAAAGCTCGTGTTTTTGTTCCTTTTTTATTTTCAGGTTTAAAAGAGCTTAAATTTGCAAAAGGAGCAAAAATGCAGCAAAAACCAACATAAAAGTAAAGAAGTACGAATTGCCGCAACTCGCAAAGCCCCGATTCACATCCAAACAACAAAATAGCAAGAACAGAAGACTGACACGGGGCCGTGTCCACCAGACACGAGCCGTGCCTGAAGATGGATACAGCCGACACGGGGCCGTGTTAAGCCAACACGGGGCGTGGTCAACTCAAAGATTTTCAGAATCTGCGATAGTACAGTGAGTAATTTGGTCATGGGCCGTGCCGTTGACACACGGGGCCATGTTAGTACAACATCTGATAAGCAGTTAATGGGGAAGAGATAGAGAGATGGGCAAGGGGCCGTGCCAGCAGGGCAAGGGCCGTGCTGAAGCTTCTGAAGACAGCTATAAATAGAAGTGCTTGGTTCCACTTCAACTCATCCCTTGGCAAACCACTTCTCTCTCACTTGCTACCACTCCACCACCAATACAACACCATCATCCATTTTTCCATCTTTAGAGTGTGGGTGTAGTCTCGGGATCCAAGATTGATTGTAAGAATCTTTGCCAAACAAATGCCATGCTTGACTAAATTCTTACATCACTTGATGAAGACATATCTTCTATGTATTTCTTTTATAATTTCCAACCTTTGGCTACTTTTTTATTAGATATGTATTAATGACTATAATAATTAGTTTTTTAGATTAAAGGCGAATTTATTCTCCTATTCTTCATATGTCGTTTACTCAACATATTCATGTCTTACGGTCTATGTAAAGCATGTTAATTGCCTGTAAGGGGGTTCGAAGAGTGGATTGGGTAATTCTATGTCTCGTTCAGTGTATAGATCTTGCGAGAACCTGGTGCAAGTTTAGTACTACTCCATGGATTGGCCGGAAATGACTGGCCCGACTGAGAGTAAGAAAACGCTTGCACCCCTTATTCATAAACTACTATTAAAACATTAAACCAACCCCGCGAGGATTGTATCCCTGCTGACTCAGACCAACGGGTTGAGGGTGATCACCGCCTCGTAAGGGGGTCCACCACATTTTGTATTAATAACTTACTTAATTATCTTTCAATATTCCGACCTAGTGGGATTGTATCCTTGCTGACTCAAACCACTAGGTTGAGGGTAACGTCGCCTCCAAAAGAAGGCCTACTACCATAACTAAGATAATATCTTAAAATGCCCAAAGTGCGGAAATCATCAAAAGGGTACATGAAAGATAAGTCAGATCCAAGTGATTCTTTCTTGTCTATCATTTTTATTTTCTGTTTTTATCTTTTTTTAGTTTAAAAATCTTTTTTAAAAAATTGTTTCGATTAGACGTTGATGATAAGCCGATATTAAAAGCTCGTGTGTCCTTGGACGACCTCGGTATCTTGCCATCACTATACTACGTCCGCGATGGGTGCGCTTGCCCTAACGTGAATAGAGTGATAGTAAAATATCGTGTTTTATAAATTTAAAACTTGAAAATCGGCGCGTTAAAAAAGAGCAAACAATATAACTAAAAATATACTCACACCGACACACATCATAACCTTATTGTCTTTACTTCTTTTAGTCCTTTCCTATTCTTCCTTCCACCAAACCTCCATTGAAGCTTGAAGCTTCAAGCTCAAAAATCTTTAATAGGAGGTTCCAAAGCATGATTTTAGCTCAAAGTTTTGCAATTCTACTATAGTAAAACATTATTTTAAGTTATTTACTTCTAGAAAAGTAAAAATCAAATGAATTTAACTTAAAATAAAATTTCTTGAGCTAAGAATTTTAGAGCTGGTGGAGCAGCACGGGGTCGTGCCACATAGGCACGAGGCCGTGCTAAGTCGTCTGTTATTCCAAAATTGTTAACGGTTTGTCATCTTTCCTAGAATGTCGAGCCAGCGGAGCGGAACTTCTTCAAATAGCTCAAGGAATAACCGCCGAGGGAGGAGACTCTCCCTTGAAGCTACTCTCGTAAGATACTTGAGTGGTTTAAGGGAGTCTCTCAAGGAAATGACCGCTATGGAAGAGGTTCTAATCGACCGGGTGAACTACCTCTCAATGGGCCTTGAAGATTGCTTTAGGGAGATCAACCTTTTACACCAAAGGTTGAATATCTTGGTCATGCCTCCAATGGAACCGATCTGGCCTCAAGAAGATTGGAACCTTGCAAACGAGGCTATTCAACCCACTGGATGGGATGACGAGATCCCGGAACCTCCCCCTCTCAATATCGCCTTTGAGGTTCCGGTGGATCCCGCTCATTTACCTCAAGAAGAGGACATTGAGGAGCCTTTTATCTTCCTTCCAAGGGAGATAGAAGAAATGCTCAATGACCTCTAATTGAGTGGTTCCGGAAATAGCTCAAGTCCTCCAACGACTAACGATCTTAGATCTACGAAAGTAGTTATTAGGGTTTTTAAAATAACACCTCGTGGAGGCATCCCTCAAGAATCTATCTAGCCTAGGTTAATGTAGGATTGTAAATTTTATTTTCTTGTACTTGTCTTTTATTTTTCAATGAAATGGAAGTACTTTGGATGATGATATCAATAAATGAGTGAATGAAATTGAAAACGCCAAAGGGATAATGAAAAATGGAACCCATGCACGTAAACCAGAGCCTCCCGCCTCAAAAACTGCAGATCTGTGCCTGCAGCATGGAGTCGTGTCTACTAGGCACGCCCCCGTGCTCAACTGTCTGATGTCCAAAATTTTTTGCCAAGAAGGTGGCACGGGTCGTGCGCACTCAGCACGCCCCCTGTCCACCATACTGTAAGTCTTCTGATCAACATTGTTACTGGAACTTTGGACATGGGCAAGTGCCAGTAACCAAACAAATTGTTATTTTTACACACTTTTTACGCATTTAATCAAAATAAATCCAATTTGGGACACTTTGAGGACAATGTGTAATTTAACTGTGGGGGGGATGATAAAACCTTGAATCGTTTGTCCTAAAAAATAAGCCTTGCACAAAACTCGCCTTGGAAAACCGCTAATCACCCCAAACTTTTTCAAAATTTTTCTTTATTTTCTTTTACTTATCTTGGTTTAGTTGGGTAAAATAAGTTCAAAAAATTATGTTTTTACATATTTACACCTGATAGCGTTGAGATAAAAAGAAACAACTAAGAAAATTATAAAAATGGGCATAACAAATCTTTGTAAGATTATATATATATAGGGTCAGGATTTAGAGTAAACAGTGAAAAGTGTGAGAACGGTTATGGATCGTCCGATCAAAACAATCTATGGACTAGATTGGCGCGGTGACATTTTCGTAAATAACACCAATTCTATTAAGTGGACGCGCTTCATTAAGGGTAAAAGGGTCTTTAGACTTCTCTACCAAAAATGCCAAACTTATGAATAAAACTCCATTACGGGCCAAAACACATCCTATATAAACAAAACATCTCAGACATTCATTAAACACACCCCGAACCGGAAATGCCATATTTACTATTATATACCATTCATCTTAGAAACGCCAAAAAACCCAAAACATCAAACACACCAAACTAAAAAACGGCATATTTTACTATATACCAATCATCTTAGAAAACGCCAAAAAACTCAAACATCAAAGATTCCAAATCGACGTTTCTTTTAGATACACTATTTCCTCAGTAAAACGCCAAAATGGCAAACATCGTTTCTTGTATATTCAATATTGTTCTACGCGATGTTTCGCAGAATGCATTCTTAGCTGAGGGGGTGTAACTCAATAATATTCTGCTGCATGAGTGTAACACCCGTTCTTATAAATCAAGGTTTAACGTAAATCTTACGTAAAACAAGCATGTAATTAAGATTACATAACATTTGAAAATACGGGTTTATTAAAACTTTTACAAATCATAAGTTATTCTACATAATGTGATCGAATTCGTTGTTTAAAAATTACTACGTAGCAAAGTGCGGAAGCGTGTATCATTATCGTGTTCGGTTCTTCGCTGAGCTTAATCGTCTTCCGGCATCCAAGGTGTACCTACATTTCATAAACATGAAATGCTTTAGTCATACGGGTTTAATCATGTCCGAACGATGTCCGGGAAACAACAGACTTTCAAATGAAAAACAAAATAAAATATAATAACAATTCTCCACCGTAATTTACGGTGGGACCGTAAATTACGGTGGAACCTGGGTTTCAAATCTTCTGCCGTAAAGCAGACATTTAGCACCGTAACATAATCAACTCCACCGTAATTTACGGTGGAACCGTAAATTACGGTGGACTCTGCATCCAGATTCTCTATTATATCGTAATTTGACACGAAATCTTTCGTATCTTTCAAACCGCTTATCCGTTTGACCTACCGTTTCTTCCTACATATTTGTAATTTGATTCTCCATCATATGGAGTTAAAATCCGGCATCCAGCTTGATAAAACTCAAGACTTTTAAGTCTTCGGCTTATTACCATATTTACCAAATTTTGACCCGTTCGCGATTTTGTCAAACAAAGGCATTTGTTTGATTTCTATACCACATGAATCTTATAATTTCAATGTTGTCTATCTTATTAGGTTCAATTCACGAGTTTATGTATATTCTTAAACCCTTTTGTACTAAAATGCTTATTTTGACCCGTTAAGGGTATTTAAACCCTTTTCCGCATAATTCATAATTATTTGTTTCTAGCATCCTATTTTCGCAATAATTGTCAAATGAACTTCCACCACAACTATATTTATGGTGATTTTACTAAGGTAATCTATGCAAACCAGGTTTTACCCCTTAACTCTTTATTCTACGGCAAAGACCCAAATAAAGCCGTTTGACTAACGTAATACATCTTTCAACTTCTATACTTGTCCTAAGTATTTAGTAAATCGTAAAGATCATTTCCAAACAACTTTTAAAGGTTGTTTGCTCAATTTAGCCTCCAAGGGCGTTTTGGTCCATTTAGTTTCTTATTAACTATGAAGGACTTTAGAAAGCATATTTGACCCAAAATCCCTCTTTTAACCTATGATTCTGTTTGAAAAGTCATTAAGCTTTCCAAACGTAATGTCCATTACTTAAAACATTTGGTCTACTTATCAAGTAACCAAATGTCCATTTTGACCTCTTTTAACACTCTTGAACCACATGTTCTAAATGAGTTTTACCCTATTTCACATACCTGGCGCAGATCAATATATTGACCCGTTTTTAATACCTTGCTTTTATAACCACTAGTTCATAGTATTGCTAATACCCATTTGGCATTTATACCTGAAATAATATAGCTCGACAATAATCATTAGTCGTTATTGTCAAAGGGTGATATTTTCACCTTTTGACCCATTTGGTCTAAGTGATCGATTATGTTGGCGAGATGATATTTATTATCATCTCGCCTATATGACTCGCGTTGGTTTACACCGTGTGGTCCTTTCACTGATTAATCGTTTTCTTAACGCTTTTTAGCCTATCATGGCTTACGCCTTACAGTGTCTTTCAAAACAAATAGTTATGGTCAACGCATGACCAACTTGCCGTTTAATTCTTTTTAAACCATCAACATGATTTCTTGTCACGCTCGACTACCTTGTTCCGTATGTTTACACGTCGGAACATCAAACCTCAATTCTGTATTTATCTTATTCGTAACTAATACGATAAGAGAACATTCTAACATATAAGACTAGTGTAAGCTATACTTACCTTGCATCCGAATTATGCTTTTCCACCATTCTTGCTTCGTTTGACCCGCTTCCTTTCCAAGCCTCCACCTAGCTTGTCAAGCGTCAAACTATCATCATAATTCGTAAGACGGTTATATTAGTCATCATTAATTATGACTATTCCATCTTACATATTTTCTATCACAATTACCATTCGATTTTATTAATGGTCGGTTTGACTACTAAAAGTCAAACGCCCCTTAGCATATAAATGCACATTCAAGTTCTATCTATCAATTAGTAGCTAACATGATCTTATACACTTAGTTACATGAACATGGCTACCAAATTTCATCATAACATTCAAACCCATTTCAATCATGTATGAACAAGTTCCCAAATCACTTAATTTGTTTGAGTGTCTTGTTTCTATTATCCAATATGATGATTTTAAACATAAACTTATCATCATCTTTACTATTACATAAAAACCCACTTCCTAGTTTACTTGTTAATCACATACAAGTGATATTACTTCAAGTTCTTCATGATTTCATCATTTCTAACAAAACCCACTTCTAGTTACTTATGAACTCTTAACAAAATCTCTAATTTGTTCAAGTAGTTCATTCATATGAATTAGTGTGAGGTTTATAAACACCATTAGAACATCAATTTCATCAATTTAACCAAAACCCACTTAGCTCATAATAGGGTAATTATCAAATCCCTAGTTTGACAACAATTCATCAAGATTTCTACTAGGGTTTGTTTCTAAACCAAGATATAATCACAATGACACTCATAGATTCAACATTCATTCCAAAACTCCGATTATGATTGTTCATCATAATCTCAAAGTATCACCAAAACTGAAAATTCGACATACCTTGTGATCCCCACAACTAGGTGATCATTTATATGCATTCATGCATCGATTTGGGTCTTGATTTGAGCTTCAATTTGTTGATTTGTTGGAGTTAGGGTTTTGGCTCTCCTTGGAGCTTTCTCCTGGTCATTCACGAACACACTAAGTGTGTGTGTGTTTTGTTTTTGATTTTAGTAAATAATCTTTTAGATTATTACACATTTGGCCCCTCAAGTTTTGTTAACTAATAAGTAGGCTACAACCTATTTATTTTCAACAATACTTTGTTTTGTTAACTAGGTTAAACTTTGCTAGTTTAACTTAGTGAGTTCGGGGTAGTCATAACCCGTTTTATTTTAAGTCCCGTTATCTCGGGCCTTCTATATACCTTGTTTTCCTTAAAAGCTTTTATTCACTTTTTATTTAATATTAGGATTAATTATTTAAATCCTAATATTTACCGGGTAAATTTTACCACTAACGGTGCTTTACCCGTCTTTTATTATTAACGGGGTTTGATTACCAAACCCATTTTCGGGGTGTTACAAGTCTACCCCCCTTAAAGAGGTTTCGTCCTCGAAACCTTTTCTTACATAATTCATCGAGTTTAACTCCATGCATTTGCTCTCGATAATCAATTAGGCATTCCTCATACTTTAACCGATTGTTAGTATTACCATAAAAGTATGGTAATATCCTTTTGGTTATTGATCATCTACTTACCTTACATGACATAATGTGTCTTGAAATAACGTAATCTCGTTATTTCCACTAGTTTAATTAACTTAGCAATGTTCATCGCTCGGCTTTAACATTCATCACTCGGCTCTAATGTGATTATATTTCACATTACACTTCTTGACCGTGATCATGTCACGTCATGCCAACTTTTACATCAACTTTCTATTTTCAGAATTATCACTTTTCGGATATATCGTCTTGCACCTATCCGTGTCAAGACTTATATCTTTCATGTTTACCGTTTATAATTCTATCATAATTCATTTTTGTAGCAACGTTATTTCTTACCAAAACCGAAGTTTTAGTTTAGCGTCTTCTCTTCAACCCTTGTCAATTATCCATACCGGGATACTGACAGTCCGTAATTTAATCCTTTACAGTATTAGTTTTATGCGGGGATTCTTAACTGATTTCCTCGCTTTATTCCATCTAACCCGTAGGTTTTATCACTTAGCCTTACGGGCTATTTTTTTATTAGGCATTCACCTCTTTAAGGCGAAGTCCTTATAACTTCTTTCTAATCATGACCCGTTGGTCGTTTTAGTCCGTATATCTCTCATTTGTTTATAACCCTATAGGTTATGTTGATCCCGTAGATCACTCTTTTTTTTTTACTCGTGTCTTATTAAAATATATATTTGGTGTCAAAGCACTCTTTTTTTTTTACGTTTGAAATTCATTTGTCTCAAGCTTACCGTTATCCGGCTTGCGCTTACTTACGCCTTCAAGCATTATACTTTATTCAACCCATTCAATCTCAAAATGGTTGAATATAATTATCAGAATTTCTGTTTGCGAATTTTTTTTTTTTTTTTTTGGTCTTTTAGTCATAACTCATAATCCGAGTCTTTTGACTTTAAATTCATGTTCTCGTTTCTCGGTTTACGCATGTGTTTAATTCTTACCCATCAACCGGGTGTTTTACCAAAGTCGTTATTATTGCAATCCTCCCGGTATGCATTAAGACCTTGCTTCATTTTTATATTCTGACCTTGTCTTTAAGTTCGACGTTTTACAAAAATGACCCGTTAAGGGACATATTTGCATTTTCCGGGTTCGAGTGCAAGTACACTCCCTCCCATTGCTTGTCTAAATCATTTTTCATGTTTGCGTTTTCTGGGTTCGAGTGTAAGCACACTCTCTCCCATTGCTTGTCTAAATCACTTCACTTGCTTGCGTTCTATGGGTTCGAGTGTGAGTACACTCCCTCCCAATACTTGTCTAAATCATTTTACATGCTTGCGTTTTATGGGTTCGAGTGTAAGTACACTCCCTCCCAATACTTGTCTAAATCATTTTACATGCTTGCGTTTTATGGGTTCGAGTGTAAGTACACTCCCTCCCAATACTTGTCTAAATCATTTTACATGCTTCTTTGTCCCTTCGCTCGGCTCATTATCTTGATGTAATACGCTTCAGTCACTCGGTTGCGCGTTTACATTATTATCAAATATTTTGCTTATCTGTTTCATTTGGGGTACTTTTTATTAGTCCCATTTACTCCGCCCTTACTACATCGGATGTAAATGTGTCCGCTATAAGAAACTCGTGGTATCATATGCCACTACTTACTTGGCCAGAGTAAGCGATTTAACACATGACGTGCACGACCTTTTTATAGTTTTCACATCACGCCCTATGTAAGTAACGCCTCTATTCAGTTTTCTTGGAAATTATATCCTGGATATGTATTCCTGTTCGGCTTTCCAAGTTTCTAATTTACCCATGCAACGATCATTCTCTACGTGTTTGTTGCATATTGCTAATTGTGCGATTATTTAAAATGTGCACCTTGTAATGTTCGCCCCTACGGGCGCTCCTTGCTATTAACCTTGTTCGCGACCGTTACGCGATTTTGGTCCTTGATGAGTATGCTCTTCCTGTCATACCTCGTACCGTTCCATCATCACATCCATAATTCGTTCAACTCCCGTCATCTTCAGACGCGAGTGTCCTTCAATTAAAACATTCACAAGAGTTAGTAATGTCAACTTCAATAATCGCCCGTATTATAATACAAGGCTTTTCTACTATACGCGTCAACGCGCGTATTTTCGTCAACCATATCAATCATTTAAATTGGGGTAACATATACCACACGATAGCTCTATGTGTTGTTTACACACTTTAGCATACTAACTATTAACGTACTTGTACTTACCGGATTTGCGATCAAGCCTCGAACCGAACACTATTCTTTGTCAAGAGCATAAGGTTTAAGTCCAAGCATGGTGCCTCCCCACCATACTCGGATCTCTTAAACCAAGGCTCTGATACCAACTTGTAACACCCGTTCTTATAAATCAAGGTTTAACGTAAATCTTACGTAAAACAAGCATGTAATTAAGATTACATAACATTTGAAAATACGGGTTTATTAAAACTTTTACAAATCATAAGTTATTCTACATAATGTGATCGAATTCGTTGTTTAAAAATTACTACGTAGCAAAGTGCGGAAGCGTGTATCATTATCGTGTTCGGTTCTTCGCTGAGCTTGATCGTCTTCCGGCATCCAAGGTGTACCTACATTTCATAAACATGAAATGCTTTAGTCATACGGGTTTAATCATGTCCGAACGATGTCCGGGAAACAACAGACTTTCAAATGAAAAACAAAATAAAATATAATAAAAATTCTCCACCGTAATTTACGGTGGGACCGTAAATTACAGTGGGACCTGGGTTTCAAATCTTCTGCCATAAAGCAGACATTTAGCACCGTAACATAATCAACTCCACCGTAATTTACGGTGGAACCGTAAATTACGGTGGACTCTGCATCCAGATTCTCTATTATATCGTAATTTGACACGAAATCTTTCGTATCTTTCAAACCGCTTATCCGTTTGACCTACCGTTTCTTCCTACATATTTGTAATTTGATTCTCCATCATATGGAGTTAAAATCCGGCATCCGGCTTGATAAAACTCAAGACTTTTAAGTCTTCGGCTTATTACCATATTTACCAAATTTTGACCCGTTCGCGATTTTGTCAAACAAAGGCATTTGTTTGATTTCTATACCACATGAATCTTATAATTTCAATGTTGTCTATCTTATTAGGTTCAATTCACGAGTTTATGTATATTCTTAAACCCGTTTGTACTAAAATGCTTATTTTGACCCGTTAAGGGTATTTAAACCCTTTTCCGCATAATTCATAATTATTTGTTTCTAGCATCCTACTTTCGCAATAATTGTCAAATGAACTTCCACCACAACTATATTTATGGTGATTTTACTAAGGTAATCTATGCAAACCAGGTTTTACCCCTTAACTCTTTATTCTACGGCAAAGACCCAAATAAAGCCGTTTGACTAACGTAATACATCTTTCAACTTCTATACTTGTCCTAAGTATTTAGTAAATCGTAAAGATCATTTCCAAACAACTTTTAAAGGTTGTTTGCTCAATTTAGCCTCCAAGGGCGTTTTGGTCCATTTAGTTTCTTATTAACTATGAAGGACTTTAGAAAGCATATTTGACCTAAAATCCCTCTTTTAACCTATGATTCTGTTTGAAAAGTCATTAAGCTTTCCAAACGTAATGTCCATTACTTAAAACATTTGGTCTACTTATCAAGTAACCAAATGTCCATTTTGACCTCTTTTAACACTCTTGAACCACATGTTCTAAATGAGTTTTACCCTATTTCACATACCTGGCGCAGATCAATATATTGACCCGTTTTTAATACCTTGCTTTTATAACCACTAGTTCATAGTATTGCTAATACCCATTTGGCATTTATACCTGAAATAATATAGCTCGACAATAATCATTAGTCGTTATTGTCAAAGGGTGATATTTTCACCTTTTGACCCATTTGGTCTAAGTGATCGATTATGTTGGCGAGATGATATTTATTATCATCTCGCCTATATGACTCGCGTTGGTTTACACCGTGTGGTCCTTTCACTGATTAATCGTTTTCTTAACGCTTTTTAGCCTATCATGGCTTACGCCTTACAGTGTCTTTCAAAACAAATAGTTATGGTCAACGCATGACCAACTTGCCGTTTAATTCTTTTTAAACCATCAACATGATTTCTTGTCACGCTCGACTACCTTGTTCCGTATGTTTACACGTCGGAACATCAAACCTCAATTCTGTATTTATCTTATTCGTAACTAATACGATAAGAGAACATTCTAACATATAAGACTAGTGTAAGCTATACTTACCTTGCATCCGAATTATGCTTTTCCACCATTCTTGCTTCGTTTGACCCGCTTCCTTTCCAAGCCTCCACCTAGCTTGTCAAGCGTCAAACTATCATCATAATTCGTAAGACGGTTATATTAGTCATCATTAATTATGACTATTCCATCTTACATATTTTCTATCACAATTACCATTCGATTTTATTAATGGTCGGTTTGACTACTAAAAGTCAAACGCCCCTTAGCATATAAATGCACATTCAAGTTCTATCTATCAATTAGTAGCTAACATGATCTTATACACTTAGTTACATGAACATGGCTACCAAATTTCATCATAACATTCAAACCCATTTCAATCATGTATGAACAAGTTCCCAAATCACTTAATTTGTTTGAGTGCCTTGTTTCTATTATCCAATATGATGATTTTAAACATAAACTTATCATCATCTTTACTATTACATAAAAACCCACTTCCTAGTTTACTTGTTAATCACATACAAGTGATATTACTTCAAGTTCTTCATGATTTCATCATTTCTAACAAAACCCACTTCTAGTTACTTATGAACTCTTAACAAAATCTCTAATTTGTTCAAGTAGTTCATTCATATGAATTAGTGTGAGGTTTATAAACACCATTAGAACATCAATTTCATCAATTTAACCAAAACCCACTTAGCTCATAATAGAGTAATTATCAAATCCCTAGTTTGACAACAATTCATCAAGATTTCTACTAGGGTTTGTTTCTAAACCAAGATATAATCACAATGACACTCATAGATTCAACATTCATTCCAAAACTTCGATTATGATTGTTCATCATAATCTCAAAGTATCACCAAAACTGAAAATTCGACATACCTTGTGATCCCCACAACTAGGTGATCATTTATATGCATTCATGCATCGATTTGGGTCTTGATTTGAGCTTCAATTTGTTGATTTGTTGGAGTTAGGGTTTTGGCTCTCCTTGGAGCTTTCTCCTGGTCATTCACGAACACACTAAGTGTGTGTGTGTGTTTTGTTTTTGATTTTAGTAAATAATCTTTTAGATTATTACACATTTGGCCCCTCAAGTTTTGTTAACTAATAAGTAGGCTACAACCTATTTATTTTCAACAATACTTTGTTTTGTTAACTAGGTTAAACTTTGCTAGTTTAACTTAGTGAGTTCGGGGTAGTCATAACCCGTTTTATTTTAAGTCCCGTTATCTCGGGCCTTCTATATACCTTGTTTTCCTTAAAAGCTTTTATTCACTTTTTATTTAATATTAGGATTAATTATTTAAATCCTAATATTTACCGGGTAAATTTTACCACTAACGGTGCTTTACCCGTCTTTTATTATTAACGGGGTTTGATTACCTGTCACACCCCCAAAATCCACCTGCGGAGTATCACCGCTTGGGAGCGTGACTGACCAGGATCAAGCCACCAATCATATAGAACAATGTATAAAGTAAAAGTAATTGCAATTTAAATCCAAACAATCCATATGAGAGGTGTTCCAAAACATAAGTATGTTATCACAGTATAGCGGAAGCGTATAATTAAACCCAACTGATAAAGTATGAAATGTCATAAAGTCTAAACAAGCATTCATGATTCCATGTCCACAACGACTACGCCTCCCGTGCAAGCTCCATAAGTACCTAAGGTCCTGCAAGGCATGTAACAGAGGATCAACAACTAGTTGAGCGAGTTCACAGAAAGTAAATGCGTAATAGTAAGTTCGTATGTAACATGTGGCTCTACTGGGCCGATAGTGCGTTCTATTGGTGGGGGCTTCCCATGTTATATATTCCCTAGACTATTCGTAATCATAAGTATCCTTCCCAATCCGAGGATAGTAGTAAGTATAGGTTTACGCAGGTTTTATGTAAGTGCCCTTCCCAACCGAGGACAGTACGTAGCGAGTACGTAGATTTAGCGCTGGCGTCCTTCCCAATCCGAGGACGGTAGTACGTAGGTTTAGCACTGGCGTCCTTCCCAATCCGAGGACGGTAGTACGTAGGTTTTACGTAGGTTTAGTGCTGGTGTCCTTCCCAATCCGAGGACAGTACGTAGGCTTTGCGTAGAATTTGGCACAGGCATCCTTCCCAACCGAGGACCGTGGTAAATAGTCTAGTGTTAATGTAAGTGCAGGTAATCATTCAATCCCATTCCCAACCCAACTGGGGAATCCCATGCCTTGGTAAGAGTGTGAACTCACCTTGGTTTGCTCGGTATGCTAAGTATATGCTCACAGGTAATCAATCACGTCCTAAAGTATGCATGTATATGAAATCAGTTTGTGTCCAAGTTATGCATGTAAAAACATGTAGCACGTAATCACAATCATATACAAGATGACTACACTTAACAGCAGTTATCTAACCAGGTTAACACTTAATAGAATTAACTCAAGTTACTGCACAGATCAGCTAGTTGGCGAAACACACTTCGGCGAAACACATGTTGACGAAACATATTCTGTTTCGTCGTTCAGGGTCTCGGCGAAACACTTATGTTTCGCCATGTTTGTTTCGTCAAGTAGGTCTCGGCGAAACACATCAATTTCGCCGTCCTCTGTGTTTCGTCTAAGATGTCTGTTTCGTGGAAACTCAGTTACGTGGATATCAGTTACATCAGTAAACCCTAACAGCCATAAAACAGCAAATCCTCAATCATACAGAAAGCATTCAACACAGAATCATCGTAACATCATCACAGCACAATCATCGGATTTCTTTAACGTCTAGCATGAACCCTAGCTTACGTATACAACATATCGATTACAACATCACATCATCAAACCCTATCAAGATGCTAACTTGCATTCAAGATCAGATCATAATAACAACATCCATAACCTAGTATTCAATCATATTAAGTTTCGCATAAAACCATTTAGATCCGATTACAATATTCATATCGAAATCCATATCATCATCATCATAACAAGAACCCTCATATTTAACATGTATCGATTTCAAATATACAACATCAAAGCAGAATCACAGGACACATAAACGCATACATGGATGAAAGATCAATCAAGACACATAGGTTTACTAACCGAGATAATGGTTTGATCGCACAAGGGTTTCCGGGGGTTCTAGTTCGCCGTCAGAGAGAAGGGAGCTCTAGGGTTTCGATTGTGATGGTAAAAGTGTGAAACTAAGGCTGTTACACATTCTAATATTCGAGTTTACGTATTGGGCCCGAACTGGGCTTCGCGAATTACTTGGCCGGCGAAACAGACTTCTGTTTCGTCGAAATGTTCATGGCGAAACAGCCTGTTTCGTCGGAACGGTTTATGGCGAAACAGCCTTTGTGTTTCGTCGGGTTCTTAACAGTTTAAGTTTTACAAACAGTACACAAGTTATACAATCACACATAACCATGCAAACACACTAGGTTTTATCGTAACACAACTATATAGTCAAAGTCAACGTGCATTAAATGCGAATAAAGAACGTCGGAAATTCGAGTTGTCACATTATCCCCAACTTGAAAGAAATTTCGTCCCGAAATTTAGCATGCAGTTACTGAGGAAGCTAGTAGTGTGACGTTGTTTACCTGTGTCGTATCGTGGCTCCTCGAGCAGGTTTGCGAAGATTACTGGTTTTCTTGGGGTGTCACATTATCCCCCCGTTGATTTGGAATTTCGTCCCGAAATTCTGTATTGGTAGCTTCAGCCTCAGTAGTAGTTGCATTGGTTCCGAATAACTGGGGGTATTTGAGTTCCATTTGATCTTCACGCTCCCAGGTGAACTCTGGGCCGCGGCGGGAGTTCCAACGAACTCGTACAAGAGGGATTCTCGTGTTCTTGAGGACCTTAACATCCCGGTCCGTGATTTCAACAGGTTCCTCGACGAAGTTCAACCGTTCGTCGATAGTGAGTTCCTTCAAGGGAACTACGTGGGTCTCATCTGACGTACATTTCTTCAGATTCGACACGTGAAAGACATTGTGAACTGCACTGAGTTCAGGTGGTAAGTTCAATCTGTAAGCCACTTTGCCTATTTTCTCAATAACTTCGAAAGGTCCGACGTATCGTGGATTTAGTTTGCCGCGTTTGCCAAAACGAACCACACCCTTCCAGGGTGAAACTTTAAGTAGCGCTCGATCCCCAACTTGGAATTCGAGTAGTTTCCTGTCTAAATCAGCGTATGCTTTCTGACGGTCGCGTGCTGCCGCCATGCGTTGTCGTATTTGTGCAATCTTTTCTGTAGTATCGACTACCATTTCTGGACCTGTGATTTGACTTTCTCCCACCTCTGCCCAACAGAGAGGTGACCGGCACTTACGTCCGTATAGTGCCTCGAATGGTGCAGCTTTAATGCTGGTGTGGTAGCTGTTATTGTACGAAAATTCCACAAGTGGCAGATGTTTTTCCCAACCATTGCCAAAGTCTATGACGCACGCCCGAAGCATGTCTTCTAGAGTTTGAATAGTGCGCTCAGACTGCCCATCGGTCTGAGGATGATACGCCGTGCTCATGTCTAAACGAGAGCCAAACGATTTATGCATTGCTTGCCACAGTTCTGAAGTAAAACGTGCGTCACGATCAGAGATGATAGAGGTTGGCACTCCGTGCCTCGAGACCACTTCTTTTAAGTAAATGTCTGCCAAGGTAGAGAACTTGTCTGTTTCTTTAATGGCCAGGAAGTGAGCAGACTTTGTGAGTCGATCCACGATCACCCAAATAGTATCATTTCCGCGCTGGGATTTAGGTAAACCGGTAACAAAATCCATGGAAATTTGCTCCCATTTCCATTGTGGTATCTCTGGTTGTTGGAGTGGACCTGACGGTTTCTGATATTCTGCCTTGACTCTCGCACAAGTCAAGCATTTGCTAACGTATGTGGCGATGTGGGCCTTCATGCTAGGCCACCAGTATGTAGTTCTGATATCGTGGTACATTTTATCCGAACCAGGATGTACCGAGTAGCGAGACTTGTGAGCTTCATCCATTACTAGCTCGCGTAAGTTGCCGTACAGTGGGACCCAAATGCGTCCTGTTACGTAATAAGCGCCATCTGCCCTTTGTTCTAACCGTTGCCTTGAGCCGCGTAGGGCTTCAGCCCTGACGTTGTCTGGTTTCAATGCTTCTATCTGAGCATCTCGTATCTGGGAAGGAAGGCTAGACTGTATGGTGAGTTGTAAAGCTCGCACGCGCTTAGGCGCAGTGTCTTTTCGACTGAGGGCATCAGCCACAACATTGGCTTTGCCTGGATGGTACCTGATTGAGCATTCGTAGTCATTTAACAGTTCAACCCATCGTCGTTGTCGCATATTCAGTTCCTTCTGTTTGAATATGTGTTCGAGGCTTCTGTGGTCGGTGTAGATAGCACATTTGGTACCGTACAAGTAGTGTCGCCATATCTTAAGTGCAAAAACAACCGCTCCCAGCTCTAAATCATGCGTAGTGTAGTTTCGTTCGTGAATCTTAAGCTGGCGCGAAGCATAAGCAATAACTTTATCTCTTTGCATCAATACACATCCAAGACCCTGGATGGATGCGTCGCAGTAGACTACAAAATCGTCCGTGCCTTCAGGCAATGAGAGGATAGGTGCACTACAAAGTCTATCCTTTAAATGCTGAAACGCTGTTTCCTGAGCATTACCCCAACGGTAAACCACACCTTTCTGCGTCAGTAGTGTGAGCGGCTGAGCAATTTTCGAGAAGTCTTTGATGAACCTCCTGTAATAACCCGCCAAACCCAAAAATTGGCGTATTTCTGTTGGTGTGCGAGGTGCAGGCCAGTTCTTGATCGAATCCACCTTGGATGGATCTACATGAATCCCATCCTTGTTTACCACGTGGCCTAAGAAGTGGACTTCACGAAGCCAGAAGTCACATTTGGAAAACTTAGCGTATAACTGTTCCGTTCGCAGAAGTTCCAGTATAAGTCGTAAATGATGCTCGTGCTCCTCCTGACTCTTCGAATAAATCAGGATGTCGTCGATGAAAACAATGACGAACTTGTCGAGATAGGGTTTGCACACCCTGTTCATAAGATCCATAAATACGGCAGGCGCGTTCGTTAGCCCGAATGGCATGACCATAAACTCGTAGTGGCCGTAGCGTGTTCTGAACGCTGTTTTGGAGACGTCCTCATCCCGGACTCTCAGCTGATGGTACCCTGACCTTAAGTCTATCTTGGAGTAGTAGCTCGACCCTTGCAGCTGGTCGAATAAATCATCTATGCGCGGAAGAGGATAACGATTCTTGATCGTCACCTTGTTGAGTTCACGGTAGTCTATACACATCCTGAACGTACCGTCTTTCTTCTTTACGAATAACACTGGGGCTCCCCAAGGCGAAGAGCTAGGACGTATAAAACCCTTCTCCAAGAGTTCTTGTAGCTGCTTTGACAGTTCTTCTAATTCAGTTGGAGCTAGACGATAAGGTGCTCGAGCTATTGGTGCTGCTCCTGGAGCGAGCTCGATCTGAAATTCAACTTGACGATGAGGCGGTAACCCAGGTAATTCCTCAGGGAACACTTGAGGAAAGTCACGTACTACAGGAATATCTTCAATCTTTTTCTCTTTCTTCGAGGTATCTGTAACGAGTGCTAATATAGCAGTGTGCCCCTTGCGTAAACACTTCTGAGCCTTCAAAAAGGAGATGATGCCACTCACGACACCACTCTTGTCGCCTTGAACTTCGAGAGGTTCCTTGCCCGACCGAGGAATACGAATAACTTTCTCTTTGCATAAAATCTCCGCTTGTTGTTGAGATAACCAATCCATACCAATGACGACGTCAAAACTACCCAAGGTTATAGGAATGAGATCTATGGAGAAAGTCTGACCAGCGAGGATAAGATTACACCCTTTAACTATGTGTGTGGCCTCTAGGCTTTTACCGTTAGCTAATTCTACAACATGTTTGGTGTTTAAGAGAGTTGGTGTACGTTTTAACATTTCACTAGCTTTTAGAGACATGTAACTTGTATCCGCGCCAGAATCAAATAGTACTGTAACATAAAAGTCGTCAAGAAGAAACTTACCCATAACTACGTTGGGATCATTCCTCGCATCACCCTGACCGATCACAAACATACGGCCTCTAGCACCATTGTTGTTATTGTCCCCACCGTTGTTGTTGTTCCCATTGCCCTGGTTGTTGTTGTTCTGGTTTCGGTTTAGCTGAGGGCAGTGTCTTTTGAAATGACCTTCGGCGCCACACTGGAAACATCCTTTGTTACCCTGTTGCTGATTTTGCCGTGCTTGCTGCTGCGGCTGATTCTGATTTACAGGCTGTGGGCTCCTACAATCCTTGGCCTCATGGCCCGTCCTGAAACACCTTTGACAACGACCCCGGTTACACTGGCCATTGTGGTGCTTGTTGCAGATGTTGCACTTTGGGAGGTTCCCTCGATAACCACCCTGCTTGTGACTGCCCGAAGAGTGCTGACTAGGGCTCTGGTAGGTGTCAGTCTTTCGTTGCTGAACTTGGGGCTGAACTGAAGCTGATCCCTTGCTGGAGTCCCCCTCCCATTTTCGCTTGCTGTCACTGGGAGTAGCAGGAGTAACCGAAGTAGTAACTGTAGGGGTAGCGTTGATGCGTTTGGGCAACCGGTTCTGCTCCACCGCTTGATCAGTGAGACGGTGAGCCAACTGAACAACCTGCTGGTAAGTGGCATGATTTGCTGAAGTCACATGACTCTGGATCTCTGGCACCAGACCCTTAAGGTAAAGTTCAATACGCTTGTCCACCAGAGTAGGACACAGTAATGCAAGTTCATTCGATCTCTTTGTATATGCCTCAATTTCCGACCCTGTCATCTTGAGGTTGAAAAACTCGACCTCCAGCTTATGAATATCATCTCGACTGCAGTATTCTTCCTTAATCATCTCTTTGAAATTGTTCCATGGGGTGGCGTTAGCAGCAACCAACCCCAGTATTTGGACTTGAGCTTTCCACCATGTGAGGGCTAAACCCTCGAGGGTACCGGTAGCATATTTCACCCTGCGTGCCTCAGGGCATTCACACATCTCAAACACAGACTCTATCTTTTCAAACCAGTGCAGGAGACCTACGGCTCCTTCAGTGCCGCTGAAAGTGGATGGACGACAGTCCATGAAAGTCTTGAAAGTGCATACAGGTGCTTGACCTGTTGTGTAAAAGAATTAGGACAAGTTTAAACACAAGAGTTGATTTAGGAATGTAGGATCTAAGGATCCTAGTGTGAGTTGTAACTGCAGGGTATACCTCCTGCTTGTGCGGCTGCAACCGCCGCGGCAACTCGTTCGTTAATGAGGGCCGTCAACTGGTCCTGAGTCATGTTGATACGTCCAGACATGATCTTCATAGGAAAGATAACGTAAGTGAGATAGGTTCGCGAATAGTGCGATGACAGAAGAGAGTGAGCACACAAGTGTTCTCATGCAACAACAAATAGTGAGCAATGTAATCTAAGCATACCACGAGCAAAGTTCTATGTAATTCTAGTATGTAGGCAATAAACATAAACCTTATTACCTAGGATGTCGAGTCTTGCACGTGGAGCGAAGCGTCGTTGTGGATCGTTGAGAGCACAGTTCTGGTTATAGTCTGGTTTTAATAAAATCGTTTTCCCCATATTAAAACCGAGTTCTCTATAACCAATGGCTCTGATACCAATCTGTCACACCCCCAAAATCCACCTGCGGAGTATCACCGCTTGGGAGCGTGACTGACCAGGATCAAGCCACCAATCATATAGAACAATGTATAAAGTAAAAGTAATTGCAATTTAAATCCAAACAATCCATATGAGAGGTGTTCCAAAACATAAGTATGTTATCACAGTATAGCGGAAGCGTATAATTAAACCCAACTGATAAAGTATGAAATGTCATAAAGTCTAAACAAGCATTCATGATTCCATGTCCACAACGACTACGCCTCCCATGCAAGCTCCATAAGTACCTAAGGTCCTGCAAGGCATGTAACAGAGGATCAACAACTAGTTGAGCGAGTTCACAGAAAGTAAATGCGTAATAGTAAGTTCGTATGTAACATGTGGCTCTACTGGGCCGATAGTGCGTTCTATTGGTGGGGGCTTCCCATGTTATATATTCCCTAGACTATTCGTAATCATAAGTATCCTTCCCAATCCGAGGATAGTAGTAAGTATAGGTTTACGCAGGTTTTATGTAAGTGCCCTTCCCAACCGAGGACAGTACCTAGCGAGTACGTAGATTTAGCGCTGGCGTCCTTCCCAATCCGAGGACGGTAGTACGTAGGTTTAGCACTGGCGTCCTTCCCAATCCGAGGACGGTAGTACGTAGGTTTTACGTAGGTTTAGTGCTGGTGTCCTTCCCAATCCGAGGACAGTACGTAGGCTTTGCGTAGAATTTGGCACAGGCATCCTTCCCAACCGAGGACCGTGGTAAATAGTCTAGTGTTAATGTAAGTGCAGGTAATCATTCAATCCCATTCCCAACCCAACTGGGGAATCCCATGCCTTGGTAAGAGTGTGAACTCACCTTGGTTTGCTCGGTATGCTAAGTATATGCTCACAGGTAATCAATCACGTCCTAAAGTGCATGTATATGAAATCAGTTTGTGTCCAAGTTATGCATGTAAAAACATGTAGCACGTAATCACAATCATATACAAGATGACTACACTTAACAGCAGTTATCTAACCAGGTTAACACTTAATAGAATTAACTCAAGTTACTGCACAGATCAGCTAGTTGGCGAAACACACTTCGGCGAAACACATGTTGACGAAACATATTCTGTTTCGTCGTTCAGGGTCTCGGCGAAACACTTATGTTTCGCCATGTTTGTTTCGTCAAGTAGGTCTCGGCGAAACACATCAATTTCGCCGTCCTCTGTGTTTCGTCTAAGATGTCTGTTTCGTGGAAACTCAGTTACGTGGATATCAGTTACATCAGTAAACCCTAACAGCCGTAAAACAGCAAATCCTCAATCATACAGAAAGCATTCAACACAGAATCATCGTAACATCATCACAGCACAATCATCGGATTTCTTTAACGTCTAGCATGAACCCTAGCTTACGTATACAACATATCGATTACAACATCACATCATCAAACCCTATTAAGATGCTAACTTGCATTCAAGATCAGATCATAATAACAACATCCATAACCTAGTATTCAATCATATTAAGTTTCGCATAAAACCATTTAGATCCGATTACAATATTCATATCGAAATCCATATCATCATCATCATAACAAGAACCCTCATATTTAACATGTATCGATTTCAAATATACAACATCAAAGCAGAATCACAGGACACATAAACGCATACATGGATGAAAGATCAATCAAGACACATAGGTTTACTAACCGAGATAATGGTTTGATCGCACAAGGGTTTCCGGGGGTTCTAGTTCGCCGTCAGAGAGAAGGGAGCTCTAGGGTTTCGATTGTGATGGTAAAAGTGTGAAACTAAGGCTGTTACACATTCTAATATTCGAGTTTACGTATTGGGCCCGAACTGGGCTTCGCGAATTACTTGGCCGGCGAAACAGACTTCTGTTTCGTCGAAATGTTCATGGCGAAACAGCCTGTTTCGTCGGAACGGTTTATGGCGAAACAGCCTTTGTGTTTCGTCGGGTTCTTAACAGTTTAAGTTTTACAAACAGTACACAAGTTATACAATCACACATAACCATGCAAACACACTAGGTTTTATCGTAACACAACTATATAGTCAAAGTCAACGTGCATTAAATGCGAATAAAGAACGTCGGAAATTCGAGTTGTCACATTACCAAACCCATTTTCGGGGTGTTACAATGAGATGGATAAATCTTCAACAAAAAGATGTTGGTGTCAGACTTAAGTCATTTTTTTGTGTTTTGTTGTTGATGAATTTTTGAATGGCATGAAGAGACGGATGGCATGGATGAGTGGTTTGAATATAAACATGAAGATAAAGATGAACTTCAAATAAAAAACTCACGTAATTTTGTCCTTCCAAACGGCCACAAAAAAGCTACTTTAGCAACAAAAAAACAAAATGAAGCATACCAAAGTCAAACCGCCAGTGAACATGTTTCAAAGAAAAAAGAGACTGATGACAATGAAGATTTGAAAGATGAATTGTTTCTATTTTATTTTTTTTAATTTCTTTTTCTGTTGTTTGTTATTTATGTTTCAGTTAAAAACAAAATTTCATTATTTTAATAAAAACGCCAAACAGACAAAATGCTTGTGAAACGCCATCATGCCATAAAACGCCAAAAACAATAAAAGTAATTTGGACAAGTATTATAAAAAGCTCAAAAAACGGAAAACTTGGAAGATGGTACGTTTATCACCCTAAACTCATAAAAAGCTTAACAAAAACAGTAAAAATACACACAGTAACTGAAAAGACGGTTACTTTATTAATATAATTTATTATAATAAAATCTCGCCTAAACTACGCGCCAAGAACATCCTATAAGAGAGACGTCTCTGCACAATCAAATGATCACACCAAAAAACAACGTCATGTTTCCTAGAAACCACTCACTTTAAAAACGCCAAAAAATAGTTAAAAACCACATATGGGAAACCTCGTTTCTTCTATATTGAGTATCTGAATGAAGTTTCACTGAATGGATTATTCTCTGAGATGGGTATCTCTATAAACTTTTGCTGAATGAGATGGACAAATATTCATGAAAAAGAGACTGATGACACTGATATGTCATCATGTCACTTTGTTCTTGATTGATATATTGATGGCATGAAGGGATCAATACATTCGAGCAGGCGTTGATCTTCAACATGTCACCAAACAAGTATATATCAAACCAAAATACAGGATACCACTAAAAATAAGCTTCTTCTAAAGACATGCCAAAAAGGTTAAAGAAGAAGAGGCTGATGACAGTGAAGATTTGGATGAGAAATTAGATTAGAATTGTTAATTTTTTTTTTCATTTTCTACTGTTTGTTATCTAATTCTCAACTAATAAAAAAATTGAGTATAAAACGCCAAAAACTACAAACACCAAAACGCCTGATAGTATGAAAATTGTGAGAACGGATGCTAGCAAAGCACATTGATGCTATATAAAAAGCCAAAAAATGCCAAACAAAGTATTACTAGAAAGCAACACTAATTGACAGATGAAACTGAACGAAACAGTAATTGCAAAAGATTAAAATGAAGAGACGGTAACATTATTGCTAAACATTTATTATATTAAAAGCCACTACATGGGAAATTGAATTTATTTATTTTTTCAAAACGCTATAATTGCCTATCACATTATTGGCCTGCATCCTACATGGCACAACAATTGATAAAAAAAATAAACATCAAGAAAATTACTGATGTTTTTTACCGCCAAAAACAAATATCTACCTGCCCCCCCCCCCCCCAAAAAAAAAAACTCTTTATATAAGTACAACAGCTAAAAAAAGCTTCACACTCCACACATTCACTAAAAACGCCACATGTTGTCTAAAACGCCATTTAATTTTAAAAAATGGGTACATGTTATTGCATGGAGGGTTGAGAGGTCAAAGGACGTTTCGTCATTAAGTTCTCTGACAGGAGAGGGGTGAAAGTCAAAATAATCAAAGCCATACTTAGTTAAAACGCCAAAATATTTACTATGCTCTTGACCTAAAAAAAACAATAAAAACGTCGTGTATTTCTTCAACGCCAAAAAATGGAGAGGTGATGTGAGACGCGTTTAAAAAAATAATATAAAAGGAAAAAAAGCCCCTTCGCCCTTCACTATGTCGCATGACACGTGTTACGCCAGGATCCGTTCTCACCGTTCTCACACTTTTGGGCGTTATCTCCTGATCCCGTACCTACATGTATATATATATATATATATATATATATAACCCCTTTTCCCACAAAAGTGAGTTTTGAGCCTTTACCGAGCATATAAATACACATTGATACTAATTGCTCAATTTTCGTTTCTTGTGTGAATAGCCCGTTTTGTTCTTACAAATCTAGAACTTGCCAAATCAATACATTCCAAGTCCTTACCGACACAAATCCAAATAAGTAAATGATGGACGCATTAGGATCAACCCATTTTTCATTTCAAACCTTTATTTTTCTTTCTTTAACCAAAAACACCCCCTAGATAAACCCCTTTGAGCCTTAACCCGTTCATTTCTAAACCCACATCCGCAAACCTTTTTATTTTTTCACCATTTAATGTTTCTAAAAAGATCAGTTATAAAAATACAAATATGCCTCAGTTTCAACTTTGGTAAAAAAAACCAAAATATTTTTTGCTAAGCCACGAAGCAATGGAAAAACTTATACTTTTTACGCCTTTCGCCATTTTTTCTACCAAACACACCTACCCGAACCATGACCTACCCTTTAAAGTCCTCTTGATATTTACAAGGATTAAACGTCAAAATGGACAAGGTTTGATTGTTTGTCAATCCTATAGTAGGAGTTAGTTCCAAACCGGGCACGAGCGTTTTCACTTAAACAACTTTGGCCGAGTGCTGAGTGACCACTTATGAGGTGTGTAATTTTGTATATAACTAAATAGAATTTTATAAAGGCATGTTATGCCCAAAACAAATAATTATTCTTAATTCGTGTTTTAAATAAATCATGACGAATAAGATTGTCAATAAAATAAAATAAAATAAATTTAGAACTTGGATTCCCGACACTCTAAAGATAAGCCTAAAACCTTATCTTCTACCTAATTCGTTTGGGTGTGTAAGCCACATTATAGAATTTTGCTTGAGGAAAAGCAAAGATTCAATTGTGGGGGTATTTGATGTATGTAAAATACAACATATAAATTATATCAAATACGGCGTAAAATCAATCATTTTTCAGTACTAATGTTGGAAAAAGCTTGTTTCTTTGTTCCTTATTAATTTACATGGTCAAAAGAGCTTAAACGCACAAAAAAGCAAATTAACAGCAAAAACCAACATAAATACAAAGAAGGAGGATTGACACAACTCGGCAAGCCCCCATCCACATCCAAACCAATAAAATAACAAGATCAGAAGCTCTGACACGGGGTCGTGCTCACCAGGCATGGGCCGTGCTCAGTCAAGATTCTCTGCGAAAGAAAAAGACAAACGCAAAGGACAAACCAGACCACCAACACGGGGTCGTGTTAAGGCAACACAGGGCGTGGTCAACTCTAAGATTCGCAGAATCTAATATAGCACAACAAGTACAATGGCCACGGGTCGTGCCATTGACACACGGGGTCGTGTTAGTACAAGACCTGACACTGCAATTAATGAGGAAGAGAGAGAATGATGGCCACGGGGCTGTGCCAGGCGGGCACGGGCCATGTTGAGCGTCTGACTTCAACTATAAATAGGGGTGCTTGGTTCCATTCCAATCAATCCCTTGGCAAACCACTTCTCTCGCACTTGCCACCACTCCACCACCACCACAACACGCACCACCATCATCCATCTTCCATCATTTAGAGTGTGTAATAGTCTCGGGATCCCAGATCGATCGTAAGAGTTCTTGTCAAACAAAGACCATGCTTGGCTAAACTCTTACATCACTTGGTGAAGATAAATCTTTTATATATTACTTTATGATTTCCATCCTATGGCTCCTTTTTATTTGGGTATGTATTAATGACTTCAATAACTAGTTTTTTTATATTGAAGGCGAATTTATTTAACCATTCTTCATGTGTCGTTGATTCACACATTCGTGTCTTTACGGTCTATATAAAGCGCGTTAACTACTTGGAAGGGGTTAGAAGGGTAGTTGGGTAATTCTATGTCTCGTGCAGTGTATAAATCCTGCGAGAACCTGGTTCAAGCTTAGTGAGGCTTCACGAGTGGGCGATACTGTTCACCTCGGGAGAAGTAAGAAACCGCTTGAATCCCTTATCTATAAACTACTATTAAAACTTTAAACCAACCCTGCGAGGACTGTATCCCTGCTGAGTCAAACCAAAGGGTTGAGACTGCCTGGAAGGGGACCTACCACTTTTCGTATTAATAACTTACTTAATTATCTTTCAATAATCCGACCTTGCAAGGCCGTATCCCTACTGACTCAGACCAACAGGTTGAGGGTGACGCTGCCTGGAAGGGGGCCTACTACTATAACTTAAAGATAATCTCTTAAAATGCCCAAAGTGCGGAAATCATTAAAAGATACATAAAAGAGGAGTTGGAACCAAGTGATTCCTTCTTGTCTATTTGTTTTTCCTTATATTTTATTTTTACTTTTTAGTTTATCTTTTTATAACTTTCAAAACTTTTCATCAAAAATTTGGTTAGATTAGACGTTAACGATAAGCCGGTACTAAAAGCTCTTGTGTCCTTGGACAACCTCGGTATCTTGCCATCACTATACTACGTCCACGATGGGTGCACTTGCCCTAACATGTGCGTAGAGTGATAGTATTATATCGTGTTTTATAAATTTAAAACCTGATTTGCGAGTAAAAAGAGCTAAAATATATCTAAAAATATATAACCACACCCTCACACATCAAGTTTTTGGTGTCGTTGCCAAGGACACAAGGATTTTGAGAAAACTTGAAATTAACGGCCTAATCATTTTCATCTTTTCTTTTTAGGTTTTTCTTCTTTTTCGTTAGATTTTCACTTTCTATAGAAGTCACACGGGGCCGTGTGTGATCTACACGGGGCCGTGTCATCTCTGGAGTAACCTCAAAACTATTTTCTGTCAGATACAAAATGCAGCACGGGGCAGTGCTACCTTCACATGGAGCCGTATCAGATTAACGGTTTGTAGGAAAATAGTAACCGCCTAATCCCGACGGTTAAAAAACTTTCTGGAAAACATGGATTTTTATGATTATTTTTACCCCCGCCACTCTTACGGTGAATGGTACGATTTATATGGAGGGGATCATGAAGAATCAGAATGTGGCATTCTAAACTTCACTCCCCACTACTTAGCCCCATCATTTTCCTGTGACGATCACCTTAAGATGGGCGGGAGTAAAAATGATAATAACGTCCATCCACCTGAAGACGTACTCCGATTCCGAGAACCTGGAACGAAGTACACTTGAAAAAATGCTTCATGTGACTAAAACAAGTCACCGCACCAATAGATCACTTTTATCGAATTTTTATTGTTTCCATGTAAATCCGGGAGGGTATGCCCCGGAGATATTTCCAAATTCCTTGTATGAAAACCGAGAGGGTATACCTCGGTAATTATGTTTTGTATTATTTGACAATTTAATAAAGTGATCGGAATTCTGGTTGGTGCAAAGAACAGTATGTTACTCATGATTAAATTATCTAAAGAGCTCGAATAATAAGTGCACTACGGGCCACGACCCATGCCTTGCGCTGATTAAGAAGGTTTATTAGTTAAAACCAAAAATTATTAAACAAAATGGTTCAAGCCAAACCCATTAAAACCTGCAATACTTGATCAAACAATAGCAGAATAGTTAAATAACCAAGCCAAACACACTAAAAGTATGCGGTTCGGATATAACAAATATCCAAAAAAAATCACAAGTGTTTGCATCGGAAAAAGTTTTGTTCGGACACGTATCAAGCTAAAATCCATAAACGCAAGAACATAGCAGTTATATCTTAATTCAAGCAAATATGTTCGAAACAAAAAATTGTCATCAACACGTCTAAATTGTACGAGTTACATATTAAGACGAAACAAGTCACAATGAAATCAAACAACATTCATCAATTATCAGAAACAATCGGTAGCTGACTCTTCTCCTTGATTTTTTACAATGGCTCGTTCACCAAATTCGAAACTTTGTGAAGAACGGATATGTGAAATTTATCAAAAGCTTCGACGGCAACGTCCATGGCATTCTTGTCCTCTTCATCAGAACCCAACACTTCGGTCACAAGTTTATCAGAAGTCTTAGCTGCATGAAAACCTTGCTTAATTCTGTCGTAAACACCTATGGTGTTAACATAGTTAACAAGGTCAATAACAACTTTCTCCAGCTCCAGGCTTTGATGCACCAACCGAACAACCCAGGCCACACCTTCGGCAAGGAACCATTGTTTCGTCAAGAGAAGCTCTGATATATGGCTGTACAGTACGGTCACCTTACCATCATACTGGTCCTAAATTTATGTCATTCGGACCAACACGGCCTGGTGAGATTTGTTGATCCTATCCCTTGACCTCTATATTTCCTCTTTATCTAAAAAAAGGTGAGTCAAGAAATAGCTTGAGACTTCACAGAATATAGAAAAAAAAACAAGGAAAAATACATACCATTCTGTAAACGAACATGATCGGCAAGTAGCTGGTTATACGCGGTTTGCATCTCATGCTGCTCCAACTTCCATTTGCCCTCGATCTCCGATAGCTTCGTCTAGGTCTCTTGAAGTTTCAGTTTTGAAACCTCCAAGTCTTGAATTGCCTTGTCCCTTGCCTCGAATGTAACCACAGTCGAAGCCTGAGAAGCCTTGTTAATCTCTTTTGTTTCCAATACATGTTCCTTTAGACGACCCACATTAGCTTGAAGCGAAGAGATTTCTTGCTTGACCTTCGAAAACAATCCTTCCTGCTTCTTTAGAGCAGCAACCTCGCTTTCATACCTCTGACAGTTCGACTCAGCTTCAACCCACCTCTTGTACGTCTCCACCACCAACGAGTTTGATTGCGCTTGATTTAACATCAGTGCATTCCCAGGCTCCAGCCCACTCATCCTCCGGTAATGAAAGTGTTCAGCAGGGGTACCAATATGGAACAGGGACATGTTTGCTGATAGAGCATCAACAATTCTATCCTTGTTCACTAAGGACCAATCTGGCATATACTTCTCCAGTGCTTCTGCCGAATCCACGCCCATCACCTCGCCCGAAGCACCTAACTCCCGACACACAAGAAATCCTTCAGTCTCATACCACAAAGGAGAGGAAGAGGCGTTGTCCCCTCCATCAACCGGTTGAGGACTGGGGCGAGTGATGTTTGAATCAACAACGGTAGGAGGCTTACCCGAAGGAGAGGGTCCAATTCTTTTTGGAGACGAATGATTATACATGTCGATATCCCCACCTGCAACCAGCCAAGTGTCCGGATTGCCAAAAGATAAAGGGATCCGAAATTGATCATTCTTACTTTTCCACCAAGCCAAAAAATGAAATTTTTAAATTTTTGTGGAATCTTAGTTTGTAGAAAGTTTGAACCACTATACCTGCCGAGTTCGCTACTAGTAGTGTTACCACATTGCAATTGACTCGACTCATCCCATAATTGGTTATATACGTACAAATCCGGATCCGGACTTGAACTTTCGCCAAAAGTGGCATTTCTCATTGACTCATGGATGTGCGAGGAGGTTGTACCATATTTTGTTAAATTAACCTAAAACATTTTAGAAAGTTGTTCGTTAAAATAAGCTCTTTTAGCTGACCAAAGTTTGGGTCTTGAGGGCTGCTTAAATTCAACTCCGTTGCAATTTTTTCAATCAAAGATTTTGTTCCCATTTAATTAAAGCAAGGGTTTAGGGCAGCGACACAAGTGAAAACCGCGAGTAGTTCTTTAAAATATATTCTAAGTTTTTCTTTCAGTACGTCTACCATATCACAATAAGATCTACCTCTACACGAAAACTCGATTAATTTTAAACACAATGAATATAATTTGTGAAGTACAAAAGAAATTTTTGGATAGTAAACCCCCGATAAAGCCATTGTTGATGTTTTGAAAACTTGAAGCGTTTGAGTTACCGTTTCAATAATAGCCTAACCTTATGGGTGGTAAGTCGAAACCTTTCCACGACTTGCCAAAATGTTATGAACGGCTATTTTTTTTTTTGCAAAATAGCCTTTTTAAACATGTTACAAGTCAAGTTCTATCTTGTAGGACAGTCCCAATTGGGTCCTAAGTATAAGCGGCCTGCCTCCTTACAAGTCTTAATATATCTAGCATGTCACTGTGTGTTGCTATAAATATCACATAATATTCTACGTGGCGTTAAAAAGATATTGGTTTTTTTTTTTTTTTTTTTTTGCAATTTGTAAGTTTTAATAATTTTGTTGATTACATTATATATATTTTCATTGGTGTGAGGACGATCAAAAAATTGAAACACAATCGTGCGTTTGATCATTTGCCACATCGCCGGTCAATCCAATGGATGGTGACATAAATATACAAGTCGGGTAAACCGTGCGATGTGGAGCAAACGTCGCTAGTTAAGTTAACGCCGATGTGTAAGTTTTCAAAATAAGAAATTAATTCAATTTTAGATTTTTCCACATTTTTAACAATCTCTTCTAAGAATAGCACGCCTTACGTAGGTGTATCATTGTTGGAGAGTTCTCTGAATCATCTTTGTATAGCATTGGTTGTCGATAAGATTGAATGACAAGTTTTCTTGGATCACAAACTTTGCCATTTCCTCCCGAGCCATTTCCACATTGTAAGCGAACAAAGTAGCGCCTTCAGTTGCCATCGATGCTTGACCACTAGCGGGTTGTTGTTTCAACACCTTGCAATATGGTTTGTCGATGCGTTGTTTCATAGTGGAGTTTGCGCATTCGGCGTAAAATCCTTGACAATAATGGCAATGATCCTTTTTTGCACCATTAGCTATCTCACAAAAATCAAAATGCGAGTTTCACTTTGTTGGAATTACCCAAATCACCACGTTGGTTAAATAATCGCCAACATTAATCGAATCATGAGCACTAGAGGTTTCCATAGTGGGCGTTTTTTGAGATTACTGAACAAGAAAGTGAGCGTATTTTAAAGATTTTAGAGAGTAGATGGTGGTGTAATTCAACCCAAACAACCACCAAGTATTTATACTAGTTTTTAGAGGCCTTGGGGTGATGTAAAAGCCAAAAAACGGCTATATTGTGGCTCCCAACGGTCCTTTGACCGTTAAAACACAATAGGTTGTGATTGGTTTTTTTACCGGTTTTAAACTACCATTTTTTTGTTACGTTAACAGTTGACCTTGTTTTTATATATCGGTTTTTGAAATAGAATACGTTGAACTGGGTTCCAAATATGTTTACCAGTTACAAACTGAACTGGTTTTAAAAAGAAATCCACTTTCGGTCCAAAAACCGGTTTTTTGGTACATATCCACCCAAAAATAAGGAAAGGTTTAAAATATTTCCCCTGAAGGGATAAAGTAGAGTAAATACAAAGGAAGAATGGAGTGAGCTTTCGATCTAGCATGTCTAACATCAAGCTCTTGAAACTCATTATATAGTGGATATTCCTTTGTGAGACTGATTTGGACATTACATATGAATCAGGTTTGTTGCGCATACCTTTATCATTATCTCGGGCCTAGGAACCATCATCCTTTCCTGATCGAGAATAGGTCTGACATTTGACCTTCCTTTTCTTGGCGAACAGTAACACCTTTTGTGATAATCTTCCAGACACCTTTTGATCTGTAGGTTCTGGAACTTTTTGACTGTCTCGTCATTTCTTGGTCCCGAATTGTTTCGGAGAGGTAGTAACATCCTTATCTTCGTCCTTTAGGTTGCTCCTTGTTATGCCTTTTGTCCGTGGAAGGATAGGATATCGCATCCTTACCTTGTAGGAGACATGGTTCTTGGCATACCCTGTCTTTAATATATATATAGGGGATCGCTAGAATGAGAACCACCACGAGTTATGAGAACCACGAGAACCGCGTCCCGCGGGTGGCCGTCGGCGACGAAATTTTTTTTACACCTAGATCCGTATATTTTAGTGGGGGGTTTAAATTTTCGGTTCAAACGGCGCGCCCGAGGGGTAGTTTTTTACGCCCAAAGTTTGGGTTTTTTTAATTTTTTTAATTTTTCTTTTTTTTTTTACCAAACTTTGGGCGTAAAAAACTACCCCCTCGGGCGCGCCGTTTGAACCGAAAATTTAAACCCCCCACTAAAATATACGGATCTAGGTGTAAAAAAAATTTCGTCGCCGACGGCCACCCGCGGGGCGCGGTTCTCGTGGTTCTCATAACTCGTGGTGGTTCTCATTCTAGCGGCTCCCTATATATATATATATATATATATATATATATATATATATATATATGGTGGGGTCCTAGAGTGCACCCTAGTGTATTTGTAAACTGAGTAAACAAATCCTGACCACTGATTTACATTATCAAATTGTAAAATACTAGTGTATTTTCATGATCAAATCCTGGCCATTGATTTACACTTATGCATTATAATCTAGAACTAGGATTAGTTCACTAATGTTCACAATCAAAGGGTTGTTCACCAATGAACCTAACTATATATATATATATAGGGAAAGGATAGATAAGAAACACTTTTAATTGAGAAAACGTAGGAAACTCTAACCTCTCGACATTTGTTTAAAACATATCATACATGTAAACACAATGGACAACATATTAAAACACAATGGATAACAGATTAAACACAATGACCAGAATCAATAACATAATGTATAGAAAACCCAGATATAACACCATCTTCGTTGTGTCATAAATGTTATTATATGTTCTTACAAAAACGCAATGGGTAGAACCCAAATTAACATTGTGTTAAAGGTTTTGATAATAACACAATGTTTAGAAACCCACTAAAACGTAATGACCAAAACAAGTTAAAAGACACAATGACCAGAACCTTTAACACAATGCAAAAAAAAAAAAAAAAACAGTAAAAATGAAAATTTTATAAGACAATACGATACTCATATTAAAGATAAAAAAAACGCTCGTTATTATGATGAATTGTCTTTTTTTTTAAATGTCGTATGAAAAAGTTATGGACATTTTAAATTGATGGGAGAATTGGCATGTTCCTTGCATGTGAAGAGAGGAAATCCATAAATGTATGATTTTTTTATGCCCTTTCATTACCTTATTTTCCTTAAAACTAATCTCCACACTTTAAATCTAAGATCAATGGACTAGAATCATTCTTACTATTTTTATTTATTTTATCATTTGTATTTGATCATAATCCTATATATATATATATATATATATATATATATATATATATATAGGTAAAGAGTACTGTACAAATCTCCTTATCGTACATTACGTACGCTACAATCTCAGCCGCCCGATCATCTTCCCGCATTGAATTCGCATGTTGTTTTTTGTACCACATGCGAAATTGTTAAAAAAAACAACATGCTATTTCATCAAAATTAACACATGGGAAATTGGTACAAAAAACATGCGAATTCATAAAAAATTATCACATGCGAAATTGTTATAAAAAAAACAACATGATATTTCATCAAAATTATCACATGCGAAATTGGTACAAAAAAACAACATGCGAATTCATAAAAAATTATCACATGCGAAATTGTTATAAAAAAAACAACATGCGATTTTAAAATGCGAAAGATGATCTGACGGCTGAGATTGTAGCGTACGTACTGTACGATAAGGGCATTTGTATGATAACCGGCCTCTATATATATATATATAGGGGAAATATGTATAGAAAACCCACTTTAATTTAGAAAACCCGGGAAACTCAAAGCTCCCGATGTTTTTTTTTTTTTTTTGAAAAAAATTATACATGTTATATACATGTTTTTAAGGGTTTTGGGCAAAAAAAATCAAAAAAGCGCCGAGTAGATATTTTTAAAAAAATAAACAAGTTTTGGTGTAACACATGTTACAAATATGTCAGATATTTGTAACATGTGTTACACCAAAACTTGTTTATTTTTTTTTTAAATATCTACTCGGCGCTTTTTTGATTTTTTTTGCCTAAAACCCTTAAAAACATGTGTAAATTTTGTTTTTTTTTTAAATCGGGAGGTTAGAGTTTTCCAAGTTTTCTAAATTATAAGGGTTTTCTATAGATACTTAGATTATATATATAGAGAGAGAGAATCATAATACATGATGATGTAACTTATATTCAAATGGTGTTCGCTATGTACAAAGCCTTTGTATATATTTTTATTTAAAAAAAAATGGATATTGTTTTTGTTAATTGTAAAGTATTAACGAACAACAAAAGTATGTAAAACAAAGACTATGTATCGATTATCTCTAGTCTTCCACTTAATCAGGTATTCGAAACTGTAGGTCACATGGCATCTAGTGACCTTCAATATCAACTCAAATGTTCAAGTTGTAAACTAGTAGAACTCACTAAGTCAGAATATGCATAGATAAAACGTTAGAAATTTTGAATATGTAAATCAATACAACATCTATTGACCAAGAAATATTTTGTTAACCCTATAAATAGTTAGCCGTCATTGATCAAGACTAAAGACACTCACCCAACCTAGAGAACATGTGTACATTGTGTAACTTGATAGTTGTTACACACATACCCAAATAGAGGTAAACCATGTATAAATATTATAAGATTTAAATTGATTTAATATCTTCATCAAAGATATACATTAAATTACTTTAAGATTGGGTTGGATCTGAACTCATAAATAATGAGAAAAGAATTCACAACATAACACATGTTGGAAATTAATTAATGAGAATATTATAGAGAGATTCAAGGGTTGTAGCTAATTATCACAATACAAGTAAATCCTATAAAATATGTTTTTTGTTCATGGTTTCAAATCCTTATGATAATGTCTAAGTCATGTTGGAAACCGGGGGCATTATATTTATTGAATGAGTGTTGATGGGTATGAACATGTTTAAACAAGTTATATTGGGTATAAGTCGGCTTTATTTGTAACAACTGAGTCTAAAAGGGTGATATTAAGTAGTAATACGTTGGAATGGGATGCAATATGTCATATTCATCTGCATGAGTCACGTTGATTATGAACCAACCTTCATCATTTTATGTGTTCAAGTTGAAACCAAGATAACATGGTTGAGGAAAGAGATGAAAAGTTCACAACCTTTTACCACCATGATTTGGAGTGATATTCACCTTCGAGCCCTCTCTTCTAGGATCGTTGTGTTTGGAAATTTGTCAGATTCTTGTGACATCATATGTTTCTTAATATTTTCAACTTTAGCTTGTAAGTGTAAAGTTCTATCGCAAATATTGCACAAATGTATATCAAGTTGTGTTTTCCTCAAAGTTTGCCAACTTCAACATTGTCACAATAGTACCTCTTGTAACAAAAATGCCCATAAAGAGTAATGTGATCTTTGTTCTATTCAATTATCAATTTATTAGGGTTTAATATTCTTAATTTTTCTTGTATGATTGTCTTTAGATTTTTTTGCGAAGATGTTAGGATAAAAATCTCAACACCTAATTTGGTGGAGATAGAAGATATTATATATGACCCAATATTATAGGAATAATACTTGGAAATTAACAAAACTACAATAAGTGTACAAGTTATAATACGTTATGAAAGCAACTCTAATATCCCCCTAAGTGGAACGATGGTGGGCTGAGACAAAGCATACCACGAAAGTACTTAAATTGCAAATATGATAGACTCTTCAAGAAGATGTCTTCCATTCGAAGCTTGGTCAGGAAGAAATTAGTATATAGTTTACCTAATGACACAAGCTCCTAATGAAGTGATAATCTAGATTAATGTGTTTGGCTTATTATGAGAAGGATTTTGAGTTATAAATAGGGCTCTTCGATTATCACGAAATAACATTGGATAATGATGAGGTAAATCATGAAGTTCTGTTAAAAAGTGAGTAATCCAAATAACTTTAGCTTTTGTGTTAGCCTTGGCTTGGAACTCAGATTCACAACTGGAATGAGAGACAATTGGTTTTTTTTTTTTTTTTGGCATTTCATATGGATCTAAGGGTCTAAATGCACTGAGCCCAATCAACATTGGAATAACCAAGAATCCTATTGTCTTGGCTTGGTAAATAAGAGGCCATAAGAGGGAGTGCCTTTAACATAGCGAAGAATCCATTCGAGACACTGAAATTGAGAAACAGTCGATGCTTATAGAAACTAACTAAGCTGATTCATTGCAGATGAAATGTCTGGCCGTATAATAGTCAAATGTTGCAACACTCCAACAAGTGAATGACACCTGTTGTCGTGAACGACTCATAGGGAACCTGCGGTGTACGCACATGACTAGAATCTAGCTAAGTAGCTCGTTTAAGAATGTATCAGGCGTACTTTGACTGACTGAGGAACAAACCATCGTCAGTCAGTGTAGGTTACCTTAAGGATAAGAAAGTAACTTAGGTCATCTAAATCTTTGATTGCAAGCTCAATGTTTAACCATGAAAAAAGGAAGTAATGGTGTGTTCTTGATTTCTTGTTAAAATTAAGTCATCAACATACATCAGCAAATACATTATGTAGGAGTCTCGTTTGAATACAAATAGAGAAGTGTCAGCCGGACCGCATGTAAATCCATTATGTAAATGAATGGTGCTTAACCGTTAAAACCAAGCACATGGCGCTTGTTTGAGACCGTATGAGGCTTTGTTTCAACGTCACACATGATTGGAAAACCGTGAATTAGCAAAACCAAAGGGTTTCTCCATGCAAACTATTTCACTCAGATGTCCATGCAAGAATGCATTTTTGAAATCAAGCTGATAAAGTTTCCAATTGCGAATAATACCGTAGGTACTTTGACAATATAACTATACGTATGTGAATAGTCAAGCCAGCGTTGTGAAGAAATCCTTGTGCGATAAGCCTAGCTTTAAAGTGTTCAACAGTTCTATCTAAGTGGTATTTGGTTGTGAAAACTGATTAAGAGCCAACCGCATTACCAGTTGATGGTGTAGGCATTAGAGACCATAAGGCTCTTTGTCGAAGGCCAGACATATCCTCACGCATAGTATCCATTTAGGGTTTTTAGCTGCTGACTTAAAACCTCTCAAGTATGTGGATGCAAATAATACCGAATAAAGATGACGAGTGTCAAGATAAGGAAACTCTGCAATGTGTCCGAGTCTTGAAAATCCCGGATTTGGAATGGGTTGCATTAGATGTATTGAACCAGGCGTAAAAAGTTGCATTGTAGAAGAGGATGGTTGAACTGTGGGCGAGAAAGGTTGGACTGGCATAAAGTGACAAGGCCTGGGAATGTCAGAATGCAGTCGGGTCAACATTCTGTGGAAAAGATTCGATTTCATAACGTTAGGCTGGATTTACAGCTTGGAATGGTATAACTACTTGCGATGAGATAGGGTGATCAAAACAATGAATACAGGAGCCACTAGTGTATGAATTTGTTGACTTGGGTGATGCTTCTTTGGGTTCGGTTGAAGAAGAAGGAGAAAGAAAATTTGTGTCATCCCAAAAACTTGTAAGCTAGAAAAAAAACGTCCATGCCTTGTTACATAAACTCAAGAAGTAGTAGGATCAAGACAATGATGACCTTTATATTGCGGACTGTACCCTATAAAAACACATGGAAGACTTTGTGGAAAAAGCTTATGAGTTGCGTAGTCTCATAGATTAGGAAAAACTCAACATCTAAAGGTGCGAAAATAACTATAAAATGGTATCTGAGAGAATAGTAACTCAAACGGAGACTTGTCTTCTAAGACTTTAGAGGGCCGATGATTGATAATCTAGATGGGAATACTAAAAGCATCTACCGAATAGGAAGTTGGAACATAGGTATTTGACAATGTGGATAAACCGGTTTCAAGTATGTGTCTATACTTCCTTTCAACAAATCCATTCTGGTTGAGGTGTATATGAACACAATAGATGATGGAATGAGCTATTATTCTCAAGAAGTTTCTGAATAGTATGGTTAACAAATTATGTGCCACCATTACTCTGGAAGATCTTAATCTTCCTAGAAAATTGTGTTGGTGCATATTCGGTGACAACAGCTTAATAGTTTGATTATTTAGTCTTTGGATATTTTGTATTGGGCTTAGCTTATTGGTTAGTGAGTTTATTATTGTAATGGGCTTGGAAAATGGCCTAGCCCAGTAGGAAGCCCAGTTCACAGACATGTGGTATATAAACATGTTTTGTGATTAGGGTTTTAAGAGGTTAGAGAATTTTAGAGAGAGAAAGTAGAGAGAGAGAGAATTCGAAATTAGGGTTGTAGTCAAGATCACAGATAGTGGCTGTGAGGTTGTGAGGGTCTTGAGTTGATTGTAAAACGTTTTGTTTGGATAATCAATAGAGAACCCGTTTGATTGTGAAATTCTGTTTCTACCCGTTTCTGTAATAAATCTGATCTAGAGGATTCCGCACTCTAGGTTAGATAAACAATTATGTGAAAGATCCATACGATTAGGGGACCTACAAATTGTGTCTTAACAAGTTTCATGAAGGTAGTGAAGACAAAAGAAAATCCAGATTTTGCTTTCAGTAGATGAAACCAACTGAACGGATAGTAGACACCCACAAAAAAAATACATAGTGATGATAATTGTCAACAGGGGTGGAACCATAGTAATATGAGCCGTAGCACGGGCTACGGCTCAACCCCGTATTCATAGTGTTTTTTTCCGGTTTTATACAAAGGATACCCCTAAAAAATACGAGGATACCTCTAACCAAAAAATAGGATATTTGATATTACTAAAATCCCATTTTTTATAAGCTTAAACATTTTCAACCCAAAATCTTGTAGAATAATTATGCCTGAATGATAAAATAAGCCCAAATTAACAATAATAAAATTGAAAGGAGTCCTTAAATATAATTAATAAAATTAACACAAAACGCAAAACGATATTATAGTTGAATAAGTGATCTTGCTAGTCTTATGGTGGAAACCGAAACACATAGTTCTTGTCCTTTGGTTTATCAGTAGGGATGGCAATGGGTCGGGTTTGGGACGGGTTTAGGTAATCCCAAACACAAACCCGGCTAGATAAGCTTGTCCCAAACCCGTCCCAAAACCCATCGAGTTTCTAGCGGGTATACTCATCTCAAAACCCATTGGGTATCTATCGGTTAACTACTAACCGGTTACATTTTGAATTGTCATTATAAAAATATATATCAAATAACTACAATGTGTACGGAATAGAATACCTATACGTGTAAAAAATGGATGTATCATATGTATACATATTTAATAATATAAAAGAAATTATATCGGGTATACAATCGGGTAAACGGGTACACTTTATCGGGTAATTGGTTCGGGTAAACGGGTATATCAATAAATACCAAACCCGTCCGAAACCCGGGAAAAAAATAAAAACTATTCCCAAACCCGATTAACCGACCCCAAACCCGTCCCAAATGTGTCGGGTTTCGGGTTTACCCAGCGGGTTTGGGTTTGATTGTCGTCCCTATTTATCAGGTAGTGAAGCTAACTTTGGTTTTACCGGTCGCAACCGCAACCGTTGAAATATATTTTTTTTCTAAATTGAAGCGTATCAAGACGAGTTTACGCAATCGAATGGGCCTGGAATATTTGAACAATGCTATGGTTTGTGCGGTCGAAAAATAAACTTTTGATAAAGTAAAAGACGATGATGTGATAGAACGATTTCAAACTATGAAAAAGAAAGAGGACACATTTATTAGGTATTTGTTTTACTTTATTTATTATTTTTTTATAATTGCCCGGTAATTTTTTTTTCGGGATACCCCTAAATTAAGGGGCTAGTTTCGCCACTGGTTGTCAATAGCGATAACTGGTGCCGGCTCCCATAAATCAAAATGGATTAATACAATGGATGTAAAGATCTTTTTTTCATCTGTTAGCCCTAACGTAGTGGGCCACCATCAGTGGGAAAAATAGGGATAGCGCCCTTGAACACCATTACAAGGGGGCTCTATGGGGTCTCAAATTGTTAGTTGTGCCATATTCAGGACGGTCCTTAAGAACATATAACACGTTTTCATGTTTTCCTATCGTAAGGACTAGTTTGGTTACACAATCCTGAATATGAAAGAACGATTGAGAAACAAAACGTTCGCATGATTGTTAGTTGTGAGTTTGCTAGCTGACAAGGATCTTTGTCAGATTAGGGATAACCAAAACATCAAGTAACTTAAGATTTAAAACTTGTGAATGTACCATATATAAGATCGGAAGAATATTACCTTTTCAAAGGTGACTCGAGCATAAACAACCGGTGTCATATATGTTGTGGCACCAAAGATAACATACCAAGCAACTTCAACAAAATTAGCTTGAGGATTGACCGACTTAAATGCATAAAAACCAAGAGCAGTGCAAGTTGTAGCATAATGACCTGATTTTCTGCATAGTTGGCAATGTGGTAGGCGAACATGATCATGTCTAATCGATGCCTAACTGATGTCGTAGATACTAATTTCGTGTACATTAGAGTACGGATGTAGAAGAAGACTAAAGGGAACGTGAAATTTGATTTTTAACTGACTTTGCAATTACAATGTTCAATTATATATGAACCAATATTATACGGCTAATATGAACCAATATTTGTAATTTACTTTTGTAGGTTCCTCATATGGACCATGATTAAGCATGACTTGAGCACAAATAACGCCAATTGACTTTTGAACGGGTTCAAATCACTTCTTTAGCAATGGAATTGTTTATGCAACAAATACTAGACCAATGATAGTAGCTAGGCTGGTTAGGCAAAAGACTTGGAGGGTTCCGGTTTGCCTAACGCAGGTTGTGGGGTCCCCCCACATTTCAAGACATGGAGAGAGGTTCACTAGTTATATTTTGTTGTTTTTTCAAAATCCTCAACTGAAGTGTGTTCAGTTTCGGATGCAAGAGCAGTAGAAATGTGTGTGTTGAATATGAAGAAAGGAGACTTGCATGAAATAAGTGCTCGAGAAGGAACACCAGAGATCCCAAGGGAATCAGAGCTGATCGGAATGTCCCAAATGCACTAAATGAAATGTCATTTATATAGGAAGACATCACTCAAAGAGGAAACCTTGGACTAGCGAACCATGCTTGCAGTGGAGGACTTACCCTTTTAGGGGTTGAAGCGTTTGGACCTGCGGATAAAAGACTACACTCTGTGCACTCGTTCTACTTTTACGGCTGGGAGAGTTATTCAAGTAATCAGTGACATGACTGATTACTGTACACGTGTTGCCATAGCTCAGTTCCCGGACTTTAAACCTTTGAACCTTTTAGCCCTTCAGGTTGTCATGTATTCTTGGTCATTTTATTTAGGTTTGAGCTACCCCCGTCATCATCCCCCCAAGTCAGACTTTTTTTGGTGTAAGCACAATTACTTCTGACTTTTTGTACATGTGTTTTATTTTGCTTGAAGGCTTCAAGGCTTTAAAGCTTGAAAGGTTGAAAACGATTGAGCTTTTTGAATTTTGAATTTTGACAAGACAGTTGATATGACCTCTGGCAGTTTCCTTTGTGTAATTATAAAGTTTCCTTCTCATTAATTTCCATTTATCTTTTAGAAGAGAACCATCATTTGCACATTTTCCTCTCAAGTTTTCTTTCCTTTTCTTCATCCAGGTTAGTTCCGATTTCATATTTTCTGGTTATTTTCTTATAGCATGGGTGCTCGTAAAGATCTAGCGAAATCGTTTTCTCGATTAACTCAAGAGGATGTAGAAAATTTTTGTATGGAATGGGGGATTGGGATGAAGTTTAAACCGGTTTCACCGGCTTGTGATGTTTCGATCGATAAGTGTCCCCCTGGTTCCATTGCCCTCTATTGTCGCCATTTTGAGTTTTCGAACCTTCGTCACCCCTTTTCGAACTTTCTTTTGCACGTCTTAGAGTATTATCGCGTATCCTTTGGCTAGATTTACCCTCAGGGTCTGGCTAGGGTTTTGCACTTTGAAGTTCTGTGTCAGGCTTTCGGGTATGATCCCACTCTTTTATCCTTCCGTCGCTTTTTCCGGTTAGCCAAGAATGGTGACTGGTTTACATTCGAAACATCTCAGGTTGATACTTGTTTAATTTCATATGTGGTTTCTAGTCTTGGTGTTTGGAAAGACCGGTTTTTCTGGGTTTCCGATGAAATTGTTCCTTTAAAGCTTGTTTGGAGGCATCCGAATGCCGTTTTAAATGAGCCTGAACCCTCTGCTTCTGAGATAAATACTCGTTTTCTGGAAACTCTTAGGGAGTGCCCTTCAAGGCTTCCTCCCTTTCCTGTGCAATTACTGGTGTTGTTGGGTCTCAGTAAGTTATGGGACAAACGTGATCGAGATCCCGTGCTTATGAGAGATGGGCAGGGTATGCATTTATCTTGTTGTGCTATTATGTTCTTATTTTTTGCTTGCTTATATATTTTATTTTTGTTTACTTTGTAGTTATGTCTGCACTTGATTTTATCAAGAGTGATGATACTTCTGATGTTGCTTTTGGTGATGTTGCGGCTACTTCAGGTGAAGATGCGGTTGTTAGGGGATCCGAGCATAGGTTCGAGGGTTCTAGCTATGTGAATGTTCCCAATGTTAAAGGTTTTACGAAGTCTCCGGGTTCCAAGGCTTCTGTTCGCCGTTCAAACCGTCGCTTGAAAGGTGCTGATCAATCCTCTGGCTCAGAGGCCATTAACATTAGCGATGATATTGAGGTGTCTACGGAACAGGTTCTTGGGGTTGATGTGGAAAAGGGTAAAGAAAAAGAGCTAGTTGTTTCTGGGAAAAAGAAGAAGCTGGTTAAGAAAGGTGCTACTCCTTCCATCCAGGGTTCATCGAGCAAAAGTGTTGAAAGCTTGGAGGGCCTTGAAGCTGAAGAGGTTTATGTTCCCAACTGGGCTGTGAAGGTTGGGGATAGCTTCAAGGATCCAGTTGTTTGTGCTGATGTGTTAGCCCACTTTGCTCCCCCTGGTGTTCGGAGTGCGATTTCTGAAATGGAAGCTGATCATTTTATTTCAAGATTGATGCTAAGTGTCACACCCCGACCACGTAGAACATACAAAACGTGGCGGAAGCATCGGGGAGTGTTGTAACAGAATTAATTGTTTCAAATCCATGGCAATTGAAGTTTCGTTTTATTGATTAAAAGTGTTACAATGTCTTAACAAACAAAGAAATACAACATAATTAACTAGTCTTGCATCTTTTATTGTCACTAAAGCCCAAGTCTGCCTATGTGTATCTTGATCATCTTATGCAACAGTTCCTGAAAAACACATGTGAAAATAGGTACGTCAGCATAAAAATGCATGTGAGATACATAGGTTTTGTGAAAATGAGATTCATGACTTATGTTTGAGAAAATGTTTAGTCATGAACCTTGTAATTTGCTTTGTCTTGTAAATCATTTGAAAAACAATGAGTTCAGATGATATGTATAAATAAGTGAATAATGTATGGTTAAATGAATAACCATGTAAACTGAGTTTGTATAAGATAAGTTGCTTGTAAAACAATGTATTGTGAAAAATATGTTATTTGTATAAAATGTTATATGTATCAAACTGAAATGATTCAAATAACGCTACGATATGTAATACCATACAAACACTTATATATAGGAAGTACCAGCGGCGTATCCACCATGCTTGTATCATATTACACACACATCGTTACTTAATCACTTAATCAAACCAAACCAAACAATGTAAAATGTCTATGTTTAAATCAATTGTCAAATGTATTGAATAATATGTCAAAGTATTCATGTTAAGATGTAAATCATGTCAAAATGTCTATGTCAAATATCCATGTCAAATGTCTATGTCAAATATCCATGTCAAATGTCTATGTCAAATATCCATGTATGGCAAGTGAAATGTCTCAACTAAACCATATGCACAACAACAAAGTATTGAAGTAAAACTTGGTTTAAATCAAAGTTATGTTTTGTGGGAAATACATGATCAAATGTCAATCATGTTAAAATGTCTATGTCGAAATGTCTATGTCAAAATGTCATGTAAAACGATGTACTAAGTAATGCACACAATGGCAATACATAGCATGAAATGTAATGAAATCATGTACTATAATGTACTAACGAACATAGCAGTATATGATGTGAAAACAGGAAAGCAGGAAAGTAACAAGTAGGCACATGTGTTTCACCCCAAAACAGTTTGGAAAACAGTAAAAGAGGGGTCTATGTACTCACTTGAGATTGCTCAGAAGTCCTAGGATAACCACCAAGCAATGCTAGAGATCGCGGAATATCAAACGGCACCTAATATAGGTAACTACATTAATAAACCGGACCTAAATCGGAAGACTGGGTAGCATGAGGGTTTGTAAACCAAATGAGTGTAGGAACTCATGTGATATGGTTAATCAAAGCCTACATACTAAATGAAACTTAACCTAAGTGTCTACGACCCATTACGACCCGTTTAGGTAGCTTATGCTACTTTAACGCGTCGTTCGCGTGAAACGCGTTCGGACTGCCTAACTAGCCCTATGACAAGTGTTATATGCCTAAACATATTACATAATCAGTTATGTGACAAAGGTTTAGGTTACATATGCTTAATTACCAATTATACATGAAAAGGGTATTCTGGTAATTTACCTAAGACATATAAACTACCTATCATACAACTACTTAAACGATGCGACCATAGGGTATAACCTCGGAAGGTTATTCCCTACCTACTATGGTAACCTAATGTGTTTGGTCGGATCCTAATGATCGACCAAACTGGGTCGGGTTCGAGGTATAAGCGATTTATCAGATCGCTTACCCTACGACCCTAGACAACGTGGTAATCAGTGGGCATAGTCCCAAGGGACTATGACCAACGTGATTACACTCACGTTGCGAAGTTCAAAAGAACTTCGCATTGACCATTACTGGTCAACGCTGAAAGTCAAACAAAGTTTGACTTTCTGACTCGAAAAGCAGTAAAATAAGGAAAAGAACGAAAGAATACTTACGAAAGGTCCCCGAATGCTAATTTCGATTTAAGAATCTCAGGTATGAAACAATGGTTTCAACTTAGAGTTTCTCAATCAAAATTCTAGTGATTTTAAAGCATGGGGTAATGGGGTATTTATAGGAATACCCGAACCGTTAAGATCGTTTCATGGAAAACGTGCCTTAATCCCATCCGTACATGTGTTGCAAAGTTATGGTGCCTAAATTCCATCCATACATGTGTTGCAAAGTTATGGTGTTTAGGTGCTTAAATTCCATCCATACATGTGTTGCAAAGTTATGGTGCCTAAATTCCATCCTTATCCGCTGACTAAGCATGTTAGAATGTGTGGTTGTGAATTAAACAACGGCTAATACATCGAATCTGGTCCCGGAAATGCAAAACTGAGTTTTCTGCATGTTTTCTGTCCAGAATAGGCAGTCGCGTAGCGCTACTGCCAAGGCATTAGGCAGTCGCGCTACGCTAGCACCCTGCTGTTTCAGAAATCTTTCAAAAGTGGCAGGAATGGTCCCTGCACGTGTTTAAGGCCTTTTTTGATGCGTTTGAACCCCGTTAACCTCATTTCAAGGCTCTAAAATGAAGTTAAAGTATAGGGGACTCAAAACATGCTCAAAAATATGCCGGATGTTGGTTCGTTTGGTCGTACGAACGCGATGTTCGCTTAATTATGACGGAATGCGCACAAGCGCGACAAACGATCCAAATGACGTGACGAATGGATTTTTCTTATGGCGAACACTAAAATAAAATATTTTAGTGCTTACATAAATTTTTGGATGTCCGGATGTATTCAGAACGTAAGTTATGCGCGAAAATGCAAACTTGTGCACTTTTTGACACTTTTAGTCCCTGAATGACACAAAAGTTTATTTTAGCATACCGAACACCTCAAAGCCTATTTCTAAGCTATGTGAAGGATATTTATGGTATGTTTAACTTATGGTCATGCTCCGGAATGTCTGTTACAGTTCAAATTGGCATACTTTCGCAGTTTGTCAACTTTAGTCCCTGTAAGCGATTAAACTTTGATTTCACCACACCAAACCTTCCAAAACTTATATATAAGTTATGTAAAGGTTATTTAAGGTATGTTAAGCCTATTTCACTATTCCGGAGTGTTCGTTGCATTAAACTGGTTATATTTACGCATCAGTGCGCGTATAACCTTCAAGAAAGCGATTTAGAGCTTGAAATCGGACAAGAGTTGATATGTGCAATCGATACACATATTTTTACAAATCCCAAGTATGAAATACAATATTTCATTGGTTTGGAATTTGTTTGATGGTCGCAGTGACACGGGTGTCACACTAAGCTCCTGCAACCTTTTGGCCTTGTTGGCTGAAGGTGTTACCCGTTTTACAAAGGGTATGCAGGAGTATGAAGAAGCTTCCAAGAAGAAGGATAAGATGAAAGCCTCTATGGCTGCAATGAAGAAGGAGGTTGAGGGGTTTTCTAAGAAAGAGGAGGCTTGGGTGAAGAAGGTTGGGGAGTTGACAAAGAGACATGAGATTGAGATGAACGATCTCAAGAAGAGCTTTGAAGCTGATCGATTGAAACTGAGGGCTGATAGGGAAGCCTTAGATGTTCTGCACAAGGCCTTTGAAGAAGAGAAAGAAGGCTTGAAGGCTTCTTTTGCTCAAGCCACTAGCGATAATCAATGGCTCATTGAGCAAGGTTTTCACCAAGTTGTTACCTATCTTCTTCACTCCAAGGAATTCAATTATGCTCTTAGAGAAGTCAACACTAAACTGCTAAACTTGGGGAAACATCAAGGCCTTATTACTGGTTATAAACTTCATGAATCTGGTCAGCCTTTGGAGCAGTCTCCCTTGTATCACCCTGAAGCTTCTGAGGTTGTTAAAGGTTCCGTTCAGCAGATGGAGAGGTTAACTTACCCATATTTAAGTCAGGTTGCAGCTTGTTTCGGTAAACCCCTTTCTGTTTTACAGGAGCTGAAACCGGATGGGCTTAATGAAAAGGTTTGTGCTGAAGTGCTTAACTCCCTTTCGAGGAAGCGTTCTCATTCAGGGGATAGTGAGGAGACTTTTCTGGGAGAACTTGATGCTTCCGAGGATGCAAGCCTCGAAGGTTCAGCTGTTGGTGATGATGGTGGTTCGAAAGCCAAGAAGATGAAGAAGGCCAAGAAGGCTAAAGGTAATGGTTCTGGGGCTTCTAAGCCTCCTTCTGATGTTTGAACAATATTCGTAGCTTTCTTAGCACCCTTAAACAATTTAATGGTTTGTATGTCACTTTGAGCAATTTTAGGTTTTACGGAAACCCTTAAGGTTTCTGTTTTGTGGTTGGCCTTAGTGGCCATTTGAACAATATCTATGTTTATAAACCGTTAAGGTTTGTTTTAACTTATTTGGATATTTGGGAGCCTTTAAAGCTTCTTATGCTATTAACTTTTTGCTACCTACTTTGTGCTATGGTTTTGTGGGTGTTTGTTGCTTGAAGCCTTCGAGGCTTCTGGTTGCTATTTTATTTTTGTGACTTGATGTCTTGGTTTGTATTTCTGAGTTTGGGTTGTATGCAACCTTTTATTATTGCGTTGTTGTGTTGCCCCTTCAATTATTTTTTATGTTTGTGGCATTGTCTTTGTTGAGTTTTGTGTTGTCTTTATGTTTTTATACCTTAAAGGGTTCAGTGCTGCAGTCACTTAGCCTTGGTATTTTTAAACAGAAGACATGGCACCTATCCTATCTATTATTTTTCTTTGTTTGACTTTGCTTTGTAAGCCTATTAATAATGATTTGTTTTCTAGAACTTTTGCAAGGCTTAAGGAACATTTGGTGGAGTCTGCTCAGACCTGTCTATGAGACAACTTTGTTTTTTTATATTTTCATAGGTCTCATGGAGTTGTATTGATTTAGGAACTCACCCCCTATATAGGTTCATTTAACCCTGGAACCTATTAAGCTATGTGGCCTGGGAGCTCATCCCCTTACATGGCCCTTGCCATGGAGTTTTTTGCTAGGTTCTCAACCTGATTTTAGGATAGGAAGACAACTTTGATAAAACATTATCATTCATTCAAGAGATATTGTTTTACAAAAAGTGAGCATAAGACAACTCTTGAAATACAAATACTTTCTTTATCAGACATGGAACCTTTTAAGGGTCTTGCCTTTCCAATGTCTGGGAAGTTTTTTGCCTTCCGCGCCGGCCAGTTTATAGGATCCACCCTTATGTGCTTCAAGGATTGTATATGGCCCTACCCACTTTGGGCCAAGTTTTCCTTGGTTCTTTTTTTACTAGCCTCATTGTTTCTAAGTACAAGGTCTCCTGGCTTGAAGCGTTCACGCTTGACTCTTGTGTTGTAATAAGCTTCCATCTTTTACTTGTACTTGGCTTCTTGAATTGCAGCTTGGTCTCGTGTTTCCTCGAGGAGTTGCAAGTTCAACATGGTCTCTTTGTCGTTTGCTTCGGGATCCATGTTGAGTTTTCTTTGAGTCACAACTCCTATTTCAGCTGGAATCATGGCTTCTGATCCGAACACAAAGCTGTAGGGTGTTCTTTTGTGGCTTGTTTTTTTTTTGTTGTCCGTATAGCCCATAGAACATTTGGCAATTCTTCAAGCCAATTGCCTTCATGCCTTCCTAATCTCATCTTGATACCTTCGACAATGCTCCGATTCGTTCTTTCCACTTGGCCGTTTGATTGTGGGTATGAAACTGAGCTGAATACCTGAGTTATTCTGAATTCTTTGCACCAAGTGCTAAAAGGCTTCTCAGCGAATTGTTTCCCATTGTCTGTGACCAAGATTCCCGGCAACCCATAGCGACAAATAATGTTTTCCCAAACAAAGTCAATGACTTGTTTGCCTGTGATTTTTGCAAGTGGTTTGACTTCAGGCCACTTGGTAAAGTAATCTATGGACACCAATAAAAACTTTACTCCACCTTTGGCCGGTGGGAATGGACCAACGATATCCATTCCCCATTTGTGAAATGGCCAAGCTGAAGATATTGGGGCAAGATCGTGCTTGGGGCTCTTGGGTACCGGTGCATGTATTTGACAAGCTTCACATCTTCTTAGCTGTTCGGTGGTATCTCGGTGCATTGAAGGCCAAAAATACCCGAGGTTCATTAGTTTAGCAACCACCGTTCTTGCTCCAAAATGAGCTCCACATATCCCCTCATGAACCTCTTTGACCAGGTACTGGCTTTGTTCCGGGCCAACACATCTCAGTAAAGGTGCAAGGTAGCCCTTTTTGTAGAGGATCTCATCTTGCAACACGTACTGCCTTGATTTCATTTTAACCCTTTCAGCCTCTATTTGGTCACCGGGTAACTCACCATTTTTGAGGAATTTCTTAATAGGAGTCATCCAATTGGGACCTTCTTCGGTGATTACATCTTGAACCTCCAATTCTTGAATCGAGGGAGCTTTCAATACCTCCACTAATACCTTTTTTGTAAGATGGGAAAAGGTGAGGGAGGCAAGCTTACTCAAGGCATCTGCCCTCTTGTTTTGAGATCTCAGGACTTGATTGATGGTACATGTTTGGAAGGTGTTTCTCAATTCCTTGGATTTTTCTTTGTATTTTCTCATGTTGGGCTCTTTTGCAATATAGCAGTCATTGACTTGGCTTGACACAAGCAACAAGTCTGTGAAGTCTTGAAACTTTTGAACCTTCATCTCTTTGGCTATCTTCAACCCAGCTATCAAGGCCTCGTATTCAGCTTCATTGTTTGTGGTCTGGAATTCAAATCGAAGAGCCTACGTGAATTATAAGCCTTCAGGGTTCATTAAAATGAGCCCGGCTCCTGACCCGTCAACGCTTGAAGCTCCATCGGTGAAGAACTTCCAGGCTTCGGGGTCAAAAGGTTCAACCGTAGTTGTATTAACTTCCGTGACAGCTTATTTTGGGACTTCCACAATGAAGTCGGCCAAGACTTGGGTTTTAATGGCTTTTCTTGGAATGTAGGTGATTTTGTGCTCACCCAATTCCACTGCCTATTTGGCCAACCGTCCTGAATTTTCTGGCCTTTCAAGCACACTCTTCATGGGTTGGTCGGTGACCACTCGTATAGGGTGTGCTTGGAAATACCTTCGAAGCCTTCTAGCCGTTTGGACTAGGGCTAAGGCAAGCTTCTCCAGAGGAGGATACTTGATTTCTGCCAATTTTAGAGTTTTGCTGAAAAAATAGACGGGTACCTGAACTTTGTCCCGTTCAATGGTTTAGACCGCGCTTATTGCTTCTTCAGCGACCGAGAGGTAGACATAGATCGGCTCTCCTGTTTCTGGGGCTACAATATCAGGAAGTGAAGCCAGGTGTAGTTTTATCTGGTTAAAAGCTTGTTCTGCTTCTTCAGTCCACTTGAAATCTTTTTTTTCAGAGCACCCTTTAAGCGTTTTAAAGAATGGTAAAGATTTCTCAGCCAGTTTTGAGGTAAAACGCTTCTGGGCTGCAGGCTTTCCATTCAGACTTTCCACTTCCTTTTTGCTTTGTGGGGGCCTAGTTTCAAGAACGGCTTTGACTTTGTTTGGATTGGCCTTTATACTTTGTTTTCCCACAATGTGCCCTAGGAACTTTCCTTCTTCAAAACCAAATGAACATTTTTCGGGGTTGAGTTTCATGTTAAACTTCTTTAGGTTTTGGAAAGTTTCTTGTATGTCGTCAAGCATTTGGTATTCTATTTTGCTTTTGATTACCAAATCATCGACATATGCTTCCATGTTTTTGCCAATTTGGCTGGCAAAAGCTTTGTCAACTAGGCGTTGATAGTTTGCACCCGCATTTTTTAGGCCAACTGGCATCTTTTGATAGTAAAATATACCCTTTTCCGTGTGAAAAGCGGTATTTTCCTCATCCTCTTCTTTCATAAGGATCTGATGGTAACCCTTGTAGGCATCAAGAAAACATTTGAAAAGGGTAACCAGTGAGGGAATCAACCTTAAGGTCAATTTTTGGCAACGGGTAACAATCTTTGGGACAAGCCTTGTTCAAGTCCTTGAAGTCGATGCACATTCTCCAAGAATTATCGGGCTTTCGAACCATGACGGGGTTTGCAACCCAGGATTGATACTTGACTTCTCGGAGAATTCCAGCTGAGACAAGCTTTTCAACCTCCTGGCATGCTGCGAAGCTTCTTTCGGGTGCTAGACTTCGCTTCTTCTGGACAACAGGCTTGACTTCGGGTGGTATCTTCAGCTCATGTTAAGTAATGCGTCGTGGGATACCCGTCATGTCTTCCGGGCATCAAGCAAAGACATCACTATCGTGTACTAGCAGCTTTTCAAGGTACGAGAGGGTTTCTTGAGAAAGGCTTGGATTAACCCTTATCCTTTGCTCGGGATATTTGGGGTTTATGATCATCCCTTGCTTGTCGTCTTCATTTTTTGAGCTTTCCCCTTCAACCATGTAAGCTTCTTAAGTGGGTTGAAGGATTGCAATCCCTCTCTCGGTAGAGAACTTCACAGTGCCATGACCAACTGAAACAGCCATATAGAATGCACACTACCCTGGCCTTCCTATGATGACATCATAGTTGGATGGTATATTGAAAACCACGAAAGTGAGAGGTTGAACTCTTTCCATCTTGCCTTCACTGAAACGGACATCAAGGGTTAGTTGCCCTAAAGGCTTGAGGGGTATGTCGGCAATAGCTTTTATGGAGGTTCCGGATGGTTGAAGCTTCGAACGTTCCTCATTACTCAATTGATTGAAGAACTTTTCAAACATAATTTCGGTAGTTGCGCCAGTGTCTATGTATGCTCTGCTTGTTTTAATGTACCCACAGTTGCTTCAATCACAAGGGGGTTTGAGAGTGGGCCTTTTTTCGTTGGTGGGAAGCAGACACACTGAAGCTCCCAAGCTTCCAACCTTTGCCGTTTGTGGGGAACCTTTCCGTCGAAATCCACCATGTTAACCTCTTTGCCTTTTCCTTCGGCTATCTTTTCCCTTACCCCCTTTGCTAAGTGGGCTAGTTCTCCGGACTTGACGGCCTCCTCAATATTTTTTTTGAGTTGAAAGCAATCGTTAGTATGGTGACCCTTCTCTTCATGAAATTCACAAAACTGGGTGGAATTTTCATTCCTTTTGTTTTTAGGGAGAGGTCTAGGAAGCCGGAACCTTTGTTTCACTTCCTCTGTAGCAAGGAACTCCTGGGGGGGGGGGGGTTTGTAAGGGCTATGAAGTTTATGGTCTTTTCCCTGCTAGGAGGGTTCCGACCTTCAGACCTTCATTACTCTGAACTCCTTTGACGCCTGTCATAGGGGTGAAAATTGCCCTTCTTTCTAATGGGGTTGTTGCCTCGCCAGCTAGATCTCCTTTTTCTCTGCTCTTTTATGTCTACACCCTCCTCTCCTCTGATGTGGGCTTCAGCCCTTTCGAGAGCTTCTTCCAAGGTCTTGGGTAGGGATTTATTGAAATCCCTTGTAAGGTATTTGGAGGTAATGGTGTTCATAAAACCGGCCACTCTCATCTTTTCATCCGCCACTACGTATGTTAGACCTTCTTTTTTATACCTTTCTATGAACTCTCGAAGGCTTTCGTCATCCCTTTGTTTTATCTGAAAGATCACTGTGGCATCTTTGACGTACCACCTTTGTTGTGAGAAATTGGCTAGAAACCCTTTGCTCAGATCATCGAAGCTTCGAACGCTTCTGGCTGGTAAATCGTTGAACCATATTCTGGCTGATCCTATGAGGGTCTTGTAACACCCTTGTTATTATTTTAAGGTTTTCGTATAGTTTACGGAAATGAACATGTAATTATAATTACATGTACTTTAAATAATACGGTTAATTTAAATCTTTTACAAATGAAGGTTTATATACATTATAATGAATTTGAGTTCGTCGTTTAAAAGTTACGACGAAATATCATGCGGAAGCTTTTAACTTTATCGTGTTCGGTTCTTCTTCGAGCTTGATCTTCATCCGGGCACTCTTGGCAATCACCTATGATCAAAACTAACTTAAAAGTTAGTTTTGATAGTTAAATAACAAGTTTAAACAAGTTATATGGGTCAAACAAACAAAATTAAACGTTTTTCAGGTTCAGGGGGGCTAGGCGTCACGCCTAGGGGCTAGACGCCCCACCTAGCCCCCTTTTTGGTAGAATGTTTTTATTATGTTGTTGCATATTCCCAGTTTAACCCGATTTCACGGAAACAAGCATAACTCTCTCGTTTTTAATCCTTTTTACGCGATTCTTTTTCCTACGCGTCCGTAATTTAATTCTCCATCTTATGGAGTTAAAATCCTACATCCAACATAAGAAATTTTTGAGACTTCTAAGCCCTTAACTCATTACCTTTTTGCCGAATTTTAACCCGTTTATGCATTTTATCAAGAAAACATATTTGTTTGATCCTTATTTCACACGCACCTCTTCAAACTAATGTCATCTATCATAATAGGTTCTAGTCACAGGTTTCTTACACAATTTAGACCTGTTTTCGCTTGTATGCTTATTTTGACCCGTTAAGGGTATTTACGCATTTTAGTCTAGAACTTGTGCTTTTCTTTTGACACTACAAAATTTTCCATCTCTAATTAACTACAAATATTCCACCACAACTATTTTGTGGTGGATTTAACATAATGAACACCTTTTTCCCAATTTTACCCATCGGTTGGTCATTTTACGCAAATGACCATTTTTGAGCATTTGACCCACGAATGTGTATTCCTATGACTTTTATTCATATTTAATGATTCCCTAATCTTAATACAAGTTCCTAAACAACCCCTTTCGTTAATATTTGACCGAAAATTGTATGTTTAACTAAAAGCTTATTTATGCGTACCTGGCCCGGGTCAAAGTACTGACCCATTTACATAACTTTTGCTTTAAATCTTTCTAGTTAAAGCAACGCAAGCTTATGTTATTTCCTGTGATTACAAAACTCAACAAGCGATTGTCAAATGTTATTGTCAAATGGTGTTAACCACACCATTTGACCCATTTAGTCTAATTGACCCTTTGTCCGTATGAAATGGTATTTAATTACCATTTCACCCCTTTAAACCTATCCCGGTTTTCCTTTGAACTTGTTTTACTTAAAACCGTTTTATTTTATTCGTCATTACATGACTAATTTACCATTTTACCCCTTTTACAATAATTCATGATTTCTTACCATTTTCCCTCATTCCGACTCTCATTGAATCGTGTCGGAATATCATATACCAACCACTTAGTAGCATTCATATCAATACTTGAAATTAAGTAACTTTGCAAATAATGTAAAGGGGCGTAAGCTCTACTTACCTCGCATCCGAATACGCTTTCTTCTCGTACTTGATTCGTTTGACCGCTTCTTTCCCAAGCCTCCACCTAGCTCGTTAGGCGACAAACTCTCATCATTCACAAGGTGGTTAGATTAGTCATTTCAATTCATGACTATTCCACCTTACGTATTTTCTATGTCGAAACCACTATTCGACTTTATCATTGGTTAGTTTGACTTTTATAGGCCAATTATCTTAAATCATACAATAGGCATAATTAAGTTAAATCAACATTATGATTAGAACCCGTTTTAACCCTTAGGGGACTAGGGGTGGTTCACTAGTGATAGAATCTATCACTCTCAATGTCCAATAAAATTATGCCATGTCATCAACCAAATTTCCATCACTAGTGACAGAAATGTAGGAGGGGTGGAATCACTAGTGATGGAATTCTATCACTCCCATTTATTTTTAATTTTCATTTTAAAATTAAGAAATTAACAATAAAACACTAAAATTAAAAATTTCATTAAATTTAAAACATACTACTTCAATTTAACATACTAGAAACATACAATTTAAAAAAAAAAAACCTACTCCTCGTCCGAATCCGAAAACTCCAAACCTAGAGAACCTACTAGTTCGATTAAATCGAATCTCAAACGAAAGTGAGTTTCTTCGTTACGCAATTGTAAATGGATATCTTGTGGAACTTGAACTTGCGTAGGAGGATCCGGCACCCAATCTGGGGATATTGCACGCCCGTCGTGTTTTAAAACGGTCAAAGGTTCAAACGGTCGGATTTTTCAAATGTTTAACGCGTTGTGGGTGTAACGCGTTTTATTTATAACGCGTGACCAATGTAGTGGCGGCGGTGTAGCGTGGGACTTCAACGCGTGATGAACGACTATCACGCTACCGCCCCGAGTCCCCTTATTTCACGTAATTAGTCAAACAAGGCAATTACCCGTTTCATTCGTAATTTCAACATATAAACATTCACTTAGGCATTTTAACAAACACCTTGCGGGCATAATTTCTCACAATTTATTATCAAGCTCAATACTTGTCTTTTAGCCATGGTTAACATCAACTAAGCATGTTTACATAAATTTTCACATTAACAAAAATCTGAATTTACTTCCTAGAACTCAAATTACACTAGAACAACAATTAAAATTCTAGTGTTTAACATGTTCCTACAACACCCACTTATCACCTTCAATGGTGATTGTGAATTCACAAGAAATAAGCATGATTTCAACATGTGATTGACTAGGGTTTTACTCCTAGACATTATATCATTCCTATTTCATCAAATTAACAAACATGCATCATCAAATTTCTGATTTCCCAAATTCATGAGAATTTCAAGTAGAGGATTTTTATGAATTTTCACATACCTTATGATCTCCTTTCAATGGGGATCACTAATCCGGGTTCGGATTTTGTTTTAGGGCTGATCTTGACCTTCAATTTGTGGATTTAAACAAGAACTAGGGTTGGAGTTCTTTCCCTTGGTCACCCCTGGCTTCTGGTCGAATTCAGACACTCACAATTGTGAGTGTTTGAGTTTTTTTTTTATTGATATTAGTTTCAAGTTAAACACTTTTGGTCCCTCTAGTTTCTTTTGATCAAATGAAGCTATATCTCACCATTAGTCACATAATCACATGCTAGTAACTAGGTTAATTACTCCTAGTTACTTTATTGGGTTCGGGAAATTATAACCCGTTATGTTTTAAGTCCCGTTAATTTGGCCTTATTATATACTTTGTTTTCTCAAAGTATTTATTCCCCTTTTTAATTAATATTAGGTTTATTTATTTGAGTCCTAATATTTATCGGGTTAATTTTTACCACTAACGGTATTTTACCCGTCTTTACTATTAACGTGGTTTGATTACCAAACCCGTTTTTGAGATGTTACAGGTCTGCATGAACATGAGGCAGCATTCAGCATTTGACCATTTCTCAATTCTAGCAGCACCAGTGAAGATCTGAAGGTGATCTTCTGGATCCTCGGTTCTGTCATATGTCTTGATATGGGATGACATTTTGATTTTTGTTTGAAAATCATAATCGGCTATTTGCTGTGAGAAGCACGAAAGATTACTTGGTTTGTATGGCTTGGCCAAATCCTCTTCCACCCTTGCACCTGTGTTGTTGTTGTTATTCCCTTGCGTGGCCAACATTTGGGCCATCATTTGAGGCATAAGGTTGAAGCCTTGAAGGCTTCCAGGTGCAGCTGAGCAGTTTATCCCCAAAGGAGCACTCATAACGGCACTTCGTGCCAAGGGGAGTACAGACAAAGATTGTTCCCATGTAGATGTGACTGGGGAGGAAGGCTTGCAACAGGAGATTGTAGTAGTCGATCCAAAGTTAGCTCATGTCCCAATGGAACACCGGTTGCAGCTAGTTGGGAAGAAAAGAGAGGAAACGTTGTCGGATCTGGCCTTGTGTATATGTATGGGTTAGGATTTGGAGGTGGATGGTTGGGACCTGCCTCATTCCTGGACAGGGTTGGTTGTGAGCTTGTGAAAGAAAGAGTTGGAGGTCCAGGAGACAACGATGGCTCTGGCTCGTCATAGTCCAGCCGAATCCTTACCCCTTTGTCTCTTTCCCTACTCACGTATTGGTTGAGGAGAGACCTCAACTCTAGAAAGTTGTTGGCGACCCCTTCAGGGGTAAGGTCAACACGTGAGGGCATGTTAGAGGCACTGACGTTAGGGGATGGAACCCCTGATCGAGATGGAGTCGGTGTTTGGAAAGTGAGGAACTCGGGGTATGTTGCTCCAGTAGGAGTGCTTCCCGGTGTTGAGAAAGACGTTGGTATAGCCACATGAGTTTGGCTAGTGCTTGGGGTAGAGGTATGTGAGACTTGATTTACCTCTCCCGGAGATTCATTTTCCGAAATGATGATTTTGAAAGAACGGAGCTACACTACTAAGTCTTTTGAGGAAAATTAGTGGCGTAGCACCACGGTGGGCGCCAACTTGTTGATGCAACAAATACTAGACCAATAATAGTAGCTAGGCTGGTTAGGCAAAAGGCTTGGAGGGTTCCGGTTTACCTAACGCATGTCGTGAGGTCCCCCCACGTTTGCAAGACGTGGAGAGAGGTTCACTAGTTATATTTTGTTGTTTGTTCAAGATCCTCAACTGAAGTGTGTTCAGCTTCGGATGCAAGAGCAGTAGAAATGTGTGTGTTGAATGTGAAGAAAGGGGACTTGCATGAAACAAGTGCTCGAGAAGGAAGACCAGATATCCCAAGGGAATCAGAGCTGATCGGAATGTCCCAAATGCACTAAATGAAGTGTCATTTATAGAGGAAGACATCGCTCAAAGAGGAAACCTTGGACTAGCGAACCATGCTTGCAGTGGAGGACTTACCCTTTTAGGGGTTGAAGCGTTTGGATCTGCGGATAAAAGACTACACTCTATGCACTCGTTCTACTTTTACAGCTGGGAGAGTTGTTCAAGTAATCAGTGACATGTCTGATTACTGTACACGTGCTGCCTTAGCTCAGTTCCCGGGCTTTAAACCTTTGAACCTTTTAGCCCTTTAGGCTGTCATGTATTCTTGGTCATTTTATTTATGTTTGAGCTACCCTGTTGAAGACTCAAAACTAGTTGATCCGACCTGGTTAGAGCAGAACTTCAGATGACCAAGCAAGGAACCTGCAAGATCACAAGGAAACAACACACCGTTAGCCTCGTCACAGGGAGGGGGGCCTCTCTGTGACCAAGCTCGGGCGTGAGAATAAGTATTTGTGAGGAGGGAATAGGTCAGGGAGAGAGAGAAAGGAGAGTGTAGAGAGAGAAAGTAGCGATTACCCGTTTTGGAGGTCAAAGTGTGGTATTTATAGTCTTTGGGTGTGCCGACGTGGCAAGTTAGTTAGGGCCAGACCAGTCACTATCATGGCAGTTATGGAAGTGGGGCCCCGTTAGTTATGCCGCACCAAACATATTTGTTCGTTCCGTTGTTGAGGCGTGGTCCGACCTTGATCTGCCATAGTTCGGCTCTGCTTGTGGAGATGATTTGGTCCGGTCAGGGACGTATCCTCGTCAAGTCCCCCTAGTTCGTAGCGTTTCTTAAGTAAAAGCTTCGAACTAAAAGGGCGTGATTTTGGTGGTTTGAATCCCTAATTTGTCATTTTGCTGAATTTTTGAATTTTAAATTCTCGGGCTGTGACGTATTGTTAGGTGACCGATGGTCATTCTACTTTTCCCGCTTGATGTGACGCTTGGTGTGCGTCAGCTGTCATGACGTGTCACCACCTGATTGGCAGTTCTGAGGCGGTTCCATATCTCTATAAAAAAAGGAGAAAAAGCGATTTTTTATTTTCACTTTTTTACTTCATCTTCTTCACTCTTTTCTCTGAGCCGAAGACTTACTCGTTTGAGCAGGTTAGTTGTTCTCTTTAGTATGGCGAACAAGAGCAACTTGTCCGGTTGCTTTAACATTTTGAGTAGGAAAAGTTTGGAGTGGTATATAGATACTTATGCATTTCCTACCTCATTGCACCCTGTTCTCCCGGAAAAGGATACGCCCATTTATCCTTTTGTTCCGGGGAAGATAGGGATTTATAGTCGTTTTTTTTATTATTGCAACTATCGCCTTCCTATGACGAAGTTTCTGATCGAAGTTCTTTGTTCCACGAGGTTCACCTTACTCAGATGAACCCCTTTGGCCTTGCCAAGGTGTCTCACTTCGAGTTAGCCTGTCGTGGATTGGGATCCGACCCGGATTTGGATGTGTTTCGGGCATTTTACAAGTTGAATCGGTCCGGTAACTGGTACACCTTCGAGGTTAGGGATAAAACTTCTTGCTGTTATACATGGATTACTACAAGCATAAAAGATTGGAAAGATCATTTCTTCTTGGTTGATGATCGGTGCGTTCCGGAGTTTATGATCTGGAGATTAAAGAAGCCGAAACTCCCACCCCCTCTTCCTGAAGACTTTGAATATGATAGAGATCTATATGTAAACTTAATTAAAGAAGCCGGACGCATACAAAAGTATCCGGAACACATCCTTGTTATGGGGCGGATTAGCACGATCTGGACCGAACCGGAGTGGTACCCTACTCTCAGGTGGAACAATAATGGTTAGTCGTGCGGTGTTCCTCGAATTTATTTTTATCACTTTGTGTCCTCTTTTTTTTTAAACGGACTGTAGATATTATATGTTGCTTGTTTTTGTGCAGTTATGGGTTTGAAAGAATCCTTGAGGCTAAAATCTTTTGAGTCCAAGGATTTTGAGATCCGTGCTACTAGAACTCTGAAAGATGTTCCTCCGTACCTGAGTGTTGTGCAAGAGAACCTTTACCAGATTCGGGAACCAGAAGCTCCGGATAATCAGGGAGGTTCGGCCGGTCAAGGAGGCTCGGGTTCGGCTCCTGTGGCACAAATAGCGGATACTGTTCCAGCCCAAGCTGGGGTAGTTGTTGGTGATGCTAAAGGTAAGAAAACTGGATCGAGTGGGACGAAAGGTTCCGGTTCCAAGTTTGTGATTGAAGACGAAGGGGTCCATCTTTCTGTTGGAGACGATGAAGGCGTGAAAGAGGGTGGTGATGCCGAAGATGAGGAAGAAGAGGACGAAGAGGAGCATCCCCAGATTAGCTTGAAAAGGAAGAGGGCTCCGTCTAAGTCTGGTCCAAAACCTAAGCAAGTGAAGAAGAAGAAGAAGATAGACTCCAAAGTCATTACGCTGGATGATGAAGACGATCACGGTACCGAGTTTTCTACCGACGGGGGTATATTGGCGAACTTAGATGCCCACCTTCATGGAGGTCGGACCCCAAGAGACCGTCCGGTAAACATTCCGTTGAGCCCTTTGTCTTTTGGAGGTGGAGCTACCAAAGTGATCACAGATGTCTATATGTCTGATCCCTTATCTCTCAAGAAAACCGAACCTTCTCCTTCGGGTAAGCCTACCACGGGGGTCGCTTCAAATGTGTCAAGGCCGAGTCCCAAACCAATTGATGGTGGGGATAGTGCCTCTTCTTCACCTTTATGGTATAACACTGAGGCTGTTTTCTTATCACGGGAGTTAGGTTCGGGCGGCATTGAGGATATGGATTCAGCTCGAGCGTTGGAGAAGTACATTCGGAGTGGTCGCTGACAAACAAGGATCGGATAGTGGACGCTCTGTCAGCGAAAATGGCATTGTTTCATTTGGGAACTCCGGCTGAGCACTCTCACTATCGGAAGATGAGCGGCCCGGAGCTTGGGAATGCCCTTATGATAAATCAAGCTCAATCTATTCCTTGGTTGTGGAAACATACAAACGCTGGATCAAGTCGGAGTCAGCCTGTCACAAGCTTCAACTCGAAGTTGCTAACTTGAAGAGTGAAGATAACGTCCGGTCAAAGACAAAACAGGAACTAGCTTCCCTCCGATCTCAGGTTGGCCACTTGAAAGAGCAAGTTTCAGAAGCGAAAGAAATTACTAAGTCTTCCCAAGCTTTAGCTGCGGTTGCTTACGAGGCTCGAGATAAAGCCTTCCAAGACTTAGAAGCTTTCAAGGTGAAATTTAGCGATTTGGAGAGGAAATTATCTGATTCGGAGGAGAGACATGCGGCTGAGCTGAAGGAGATGCAAGCATCTTATGACCAACTTCTGGCGGACCACCATCGTCTGATGAATGGTACGTTTGTATTTTTTATTCATTCATTTTTTATACATTGCTTCCTTTTTCTGCTTACTGAATCTTGTTTTCCTTTAGTTAAAGATGAATTAGAGAGGGCTCGTGATAGGGAGGTCGAGTCACACAAGACGACGATTGATGAAGCAAAAGGAATGTTGATTCGTTGTGAGGGTGAGATGGTTGAATCATACGCCCAACTGTCGGAACTTATCTTAACAAAAGAGTGGTTTTTGACGGAGGGAGTTGCATGGGTGGTCAAGTTAGTGCATCAAAGCCCGGAATTGGAGAAGGTCGTGGCTGACCTTGTCAACAGTGTTGAAGCGACAGGTGTGAATGAGGGCATTAAACGAGGCTTCAAAGCAGCCCGTGATTCGGCTCGTTCTGTTGAGGAAATTCCAGGGTATGATGAGGGAGCTAAGGAAGCGTTAGAAGCTGCCATAAAGGCCTTCGATGTTTTTCATATCTCCGTGCTTGATAAGGTTGCGGATTTGGTGGATAAACCTCTATCCGTTATTAAACAAAAAAGCAAGCTCCCAATTGTGAAGGAGAACTTTGAAGCTTGAAGTTCAATCTCTTTTATCGTATAACTTTTGTCTTTTGTTCGTCATTGTAACCGTACGATTTTAAATTTCTGTTTCTTTTGGCATGTAACCCACACAATTTTATTTTTGCTTGAAATATTCGACTGATATGCTTTTGCATGAAATTATGACTTTGGTAATAGTCATTCATTCCCGGCTACTTAGTTTTTAGTTTGCGTCCAAACTTTACTGTTCGACCAGGTTTTTTGTTCGATCATCTTAGATGACTGGGTCATAATAAGAAATTCTTTGATTTCTTTTTGCTTAGATGGATTGTTTATAATCGGACCGTTTTAAGTACGGGCCGTTTTGCTTAATAGATTTTGTTATTTTTGAACTATTTAAGCCTTCTCGATCGGCGCGAGGCATGGGTCGAGGCCCGTTTGTGCACATTTATGAAATTGTTAGAACTTATACATATGCTATTTTTATACTTATAAAAGTACAGATCGCTTTATTCATTGATTCGCTAATCATTGGTCCGGGGAAAATGTGACAACCCTCACTAAACCAGGTATCCGTACGACTTAATTAATAATTAATTACTGTGCTTACTTGAAGTTGTGGATAAACTGCTACTTGAATGCTGATACATGTACCTACTTGCATCATACTTTACTTGCTGTCACTCCATGTTTTGCTTACAGCACCTTTGTGACAACCTTGATGCACCAAAAGCACAGTAGCACAATGAACGGATAACCTATTAAACGTGCTGTCATAACTAGCACTAGGCAGGTACTGCCTCTAAGGCCTGTAAGAGCCTGAGATAGTTTGCTACACTAGTGGTGAGTGTAGGGATATAAGGGTTGTAGAACTGCGTCACTAGGAATGAGATTACAGTGACCGGATGTGCCTAAAACGTACTTTAAGTACAAAACTCAGCACTTTAATTAAAATTCAGCATTAAGCTAACTAGTAAAGTGCCAAAACATGAGAAAAACAATACTAGACACTTTCCAAAGTGTCGGGAATAAGTTGTGTCACTAAAAATAATAATAGCGACACTTTAAAGCTTTGTTAAGCACTTTAACGGATCACTATCCAACCGAACAACAGGACTTTACCCGGAACATAAAAATATTGCCAATAACATTGTTTATCTTTTTCTGAGCTAGTTAGGGTCCCTGAATACCCTAACACCCACTGTAATGCATAACACATCAGTAACCGAGTTAACCTTCACTTAACTTAACTAATACTTAACGTTTAGTTGAAAACCAACCGGGTAACCCCCCCCCCCCCAACCGAACTCGTCCCCTTGGGGGACACCCCTTGTCCTTTTTGTGATTAAATTAATCTAACTTGCCTAATATCTCGGCTACACATAAACCATTGGTTAATGAACTTAAAATTTGCCTATAAGATCAAGACTTAGCACAACATAACATTCTCACCACAAAACTCTCTCTCCCTCCTTGCTTCCTCTCGGCCGAACACCCACACAACCATCCATCCATCGTCGAGTTTTGATCATCCCATTTCAAGTGCATACAAGTGTTAAGGATCACATACGAGGAAGCTTTGTGCATTCGGAACGTGAAGGACCTCACCCTATTGCTTTTATCCACTCATTCTTCGACTAGAATCTTCCCTAGCCTCGAGCTAGTAGTAAGTTGCTATAAACACACTCTTGATCTATTTTAAAGTGGTTAAAATGAAATGTAACGGTTAAAACTCAAGAACATGCAAGATGATATGTAAAAGTCTACTAAAATGTTAAAGATGTTAGTTAAAAGCTATGATGTGGTGTAAATCTTGTAAGACTTGTTTTGTGTAACTATTTAGGGCCGATCTATGTTGTGGTAGCTCGGATCATCATCTAACCCGGATTAGTCGTGATCATGGATCATGACATAGAGTTTGTTTAGGTGTACAAAGGGTTAAATGATGAAACTCTACCACACATTAAACATGAACTTGTGTAAAATCGATTTTACTTATGAAATAGTGTTCAAAACTAGTAGATCTACGGATCTACAAACGGTATTTTCAAAGGACCACGTGTCAAGAGAAAACATACTTTGAAAGACGGATCTTTCATAAACAAGAATGATTTTAGCAAACACACAAGTGTGTAAATACTTGTGTAACACTAAGCTTCGACAAGGAACTATTTTTGTCAAATTTTACAAGAAGTTGTAAAGATGAAATTCCTTTAAAAACGAGACTTTCAAGAAACGAAGTTGATTTATATAAAGATCCACTAAAAATAGTGGGATTTATCACGCATTTTTGGATAAACCACAAGTTCATGTAATTTATGCGATTTATATATGTTTTGACTAGTTTGATGCTTTGGATATTGTTTTGGTTGAATGAGAAAATTGTTGATTTGAATTATAAAAGAAAATGATACGCTTGAAAGCGTGGCCACCTCCAGTTACAGGGGAAACTCTGGCGAAATTTTTCTAAAAACCTAACACTTGGAAATATTTTCACTACAAGTGTTATAAATATATTTTTGACTTGTTTTCAAAACGTGAATTTCGCCATGACTTTATTTACAAAATATCGGAGGTGTGATCTTCACAAAATGAAACGGGGTAAATATATATTTGATATATATATTTTTCATAGCGTCACTTGTAAAATGTTTATGATTATTTTGTGAAATATGCGAATATTATTTTTAGGGTAAAAATAATATTACCAAATATTAACGACTCCAAAATAATTCTAACGCCTTCACAATAAATATTAAGTTACAACGGTATTACTATTACCACCCGATCTTTATCCGTAACTTACGTATTTTCAGAAAATACTCATAAGCGTGTATTTTGACAAGGATATTATTTTGGAAAATTGTATGGAATAAGATAATATTTTTTGGAAAAATATTTATATTTTGGAGTTAGAAATAAAATGTATTTTTAAGTGAGACTTAATAATATATTTTGAAGGTATACGAACGCATGTATTAAATCCCCATCCTTGGGAAGAAAAATAATTACCAAGTATTTACAAAAATATAAACACGAAATAGTTGTCTAACTATTTCCCAAAAACTTAAACCTTAAGCTAAGGCACGGCCATCCGTCTAATAGAGTTAGTACGTGTAGGTCGTCGCACAGCTGCTTGATCAGGAGATATACTTGGTAGAGACGCACCACTGTGAGTTCATGTCCCCCTTTTCTCTTAACTGTTTTCAGTTTTCTAAACTGCGGGGGTGAAATACATGTTACTTTGATTACAAATACTTTATACATGGTATGGTTAGCGTAAGGAGGTTTACTACTTAAGATCATGTGAGTGGGTAGGCGGAAACTTGAGGCCATTAATCCTCAAGGTAGGACCGAGGGACAGGAGCGGTAGATCTATTTGGGTGTAGCGAGCCCAGCCCCAGGCCCAAACAGAACGGACCTCGGGGTGACTTTGTGCCCAACGCATAAATCCGCTAGGTTTGAGTCTTCCTACTTGCACTTCACACATATCAATGGCCTTGCAAACCATTAGTGATCTCTTTTTCCTTATTTGCTACATACCAGGGTTTTTATACATACAAAGGTTTATTTACTCACTTGCACATGAACTCGCTCAACATTATTATTGATTTTTCAACTTACATGTATTTCAGGGAATTAAAGGATCTGGCGCGGTATGACACGTTTTCCCGCTGCACTAGTTTCGAGGTCATCCGAGTTTAAGGGACGTGACTTTTTCCTGGACAAGTCACAGTTCTTAAACTGTGTTTATTTCTTGTTGGTGTTGTGTCTTTTGAACACTGTTTATGTTTGTTAGGATGTGATATCCGTTAAGACAATGTTGTGGTTCTTTACTCTTCAAACTTATTTAATGGATGATCTTGCATGGTTTTTATTTCATATAGCTTGTTATGGTTAAGCTATTGTATTAAGAAGTCACACCAAAATAACCACGCTTCCGCAAAGCCAGGGTGTGACAGCGTGGTATCAGAGATCTGATCATAGCGAACTAGGATTCCTTCTCGAGTCTAGACTACGATCACTAGGGCTCTCACGAAAACATTTTTACACTGCATACCACTTAAGTCCAGATGTTTTTACAAACAAATGTTGAGCACATTTTATTTGTTAGTTATAGGCTCAGTCTGGGAGGCTGAGGCTCGGTCTGGGAGGCTGAGGTAGTTGGCTAGTGGGACTAGAAAGAGCAGTCTGGGAGGCTAGTGGGACTAGGGAGTCAGTCTGGGAGGCTGGGAGGCTAGTGGGACTAGGAAGAGCAGTCTGAGAGGCCGGGAGGCTAGTGGGACTAGGAGAATTATTTGAATGCTTACTTGGCGACTAATGTGCTTATCTGATTATATGATTGATTATTTGTACATATTTGTGTTTGTGTTACAGACACCATGGACTCGCCCGGCACAGGTGATTCGGAAACCACGGGCCCTAGACCCATAGTATCAGACGACTTAGAGTCTTCAGAACACGAGGTCCACACATCAGATGTTACCAGCACAGACGAGGATGACTTTCAGCCCTTTGCGCTGCCCGACGCTGTCGATGCGCCCGCTGATGGCCCTTTTGCTGGGTACCTACCGCTCGTAGAGATCCCTGCTCCCATACCTTTGGCCGTTTATCCTGCTTACGATATGCTCCTCGACGCCGACGTTGACGACGACGTCGATCTGTTTGATGATAAGCCCCTGGAGGACGATGTTGAGGGCGAGGCCCTTCTAGCTGACGGTGGTCTTTTGTTACTCGCAGATGCTCCAGCTGAGGAGTCACCTGCACACTCACCCGCTCCAGACTCCTTCGAGTCTGTGGCCTCCGCACCGTCACACACTCGGAGCGCACAGCACTATTCACACGGTTCAGATCCTGACAGGGCATCATCTGCTGTCTCTACTCCTAGATTTGCTTTCGATCACGACCTCGATGAGGATTCAGACCCTGTTTTTCCCCCTGGATTTGACCCGGACCAGGAGATAGAGTTCATCCACTTGGATCAGCCTATGGTTGACCCAGTAGACCCAGTTGACCCTGCATTCGCTGATCATGCAGATTTTGATATGGAGTTCGTTGACCCCGAGCCTGCCATGGCCCTTGAGCCAGTAGCTGCTCCTGACCCAGTGTTTGAGCATGACCCTGTTCATGCTGGCATGCCCATTGATCCTGTGATTGCTGACCTACCCATTGATGATCACCCTTCTGATGCACCACTACTGGAGGGCGACCATGTTATTGCTGCTGATCATGTTGATCCCCCACTTATCGCTGATATACCTGCTGACCCTCTTGTTGCACCCCACCTTGACCCTATGCCTGTACAGTTTGATCGAGCACTTTTTGAGGCACAGATTGACCCACGAGATGAGCACGCCCAGCATGGGTGGATTCCTGCGGATGATGAGCTTCCACCTATTCCTCCTCATACCACCGATGCACGTCACGTTGATTTCTCTTTTTCATTTGCACAGTACACACCTCCAGCTCGACCTGGAGAGGGTTCCTCGGCTCATCCTTTTCGACGTGTGCCGACATCTATTCCAGTTATGCCACAGTCTTCATCTGCTATTCCCCCTGTACCACCATTCTTTTTGCCACCATTTGATCCAGCCAGCGAGCCGTTTCTCTGGACGTCACCGCCTGTTATGCCACTGACCGACCCCTACCATCCTTTCCATATGGGGTATTCTATGGAGGACGTTCTGATGTCGTTTGTTGTCCAGCAGGAGGCACTCACACGGCGCATTCAGGAGCTTGAGAGAGCTCAGCCACCGTCGTGCCAGTGTCAGGGTCAGACCCACCCTGCTTCTTCGCAGCACCCTCGACCATTATTACCTGACTATGCTGCACGCCTTTTGGCACTTGAGCAGCAGGTTGCTTTTTGGTTGCGTACCCAGAGAGCCATGGAGGAGGACTGGCTCCATTTGCGACGTTTGTTCTACACCCATTTTCCCCCTCCTCCACCACCATCAGTTTAGGGCATCTTTAGTACAGCATGGGTAGACGTAGGTGAGAAGACGGCGATTGCTCTGACCACACAGCATTTTTGGAGACTGCATTCTGATTCTGACTTTTGTTGATCATGTATATGGGATGTATTGACACTGATTTGATATTCTTTTGGATTGGGGTGATGTAGCCCTTAGTCGATGATGATGTATGACACTATTATGTACTTGTACACTTTACCATGTGGTCCCGATTTTGGCAATGCAATCGCAGTATTCTCATCATATGTGATGTTCTGATTGATTATTTATGTTTTATAACATGGGATGTTGTGTGATTGATGTGATTATAACATGAGATGTTATGTACTATTACTATCATTTTATACGTACGCTTTATTATGGCCTGACCGACGTGAACCCGTCTTTTAGAAGATGCCGCCGAGACGTCAAACGCCGATGCCTACCAATGAGGCAGAACTCCAACAAGTCATCGCTGCTGCCATCGCGCAATACGCCGCCTCGCAAGGAGGACCCAGCGGAAGCAGCTCAAACAACAATGGCAACAACAATCCACCTCATGGTAATACTAGGCCGTTAAGACATACCATGATCTAATTGGATATCTCTAGCAAGGATGCTAATGCCATTCATATGTTGTAACGTATATGCAGGGTGCACCTACAAGCAGTTTCTAGACTGCAAGCCTGTCAACTTTGATGGCACCGGAGGTGCTGTCGCTTTTGTTCGTTGGGCCGAGAAGACTGAATTTGTTCTCCGCATGAGCAAATGTGCACCAGGCCAGCAAGTCACCTACATTTCTGGGCTATTTTTGGATGGAGCCCTATCTTGGTGGAATTTGCAAGTGCAGACACTTGGTGAAGCTGCTTCCTACGCACTAACATGGACCGAACTGAAGGAACTAATGCGCAAAAAGTATTGTTCTCGCGCTGAAATCCAAAGATTGGAAACTGAGTTCTGGCATTTGAAAATGGAAGGTCCGAAGATCGCGGAATATGTTCAGAGGTTTCACGACCTGTCGCATGTGGAACCCTATATGGTCACTCCAGAATTCAAGCGGATTGAACGCTTCATTTGGGGATTAGCTCCCCAAATCATAAGCATGGTGACCTCCTCCAAGCCTGCAACAATTACTGAGGCAATCGATTTGAGCGTGGCTCTCACTGAGGAGGCTATCCGCCTGAACAAGTTCGATGAGATCGAGACCAGGAAGAAAGAGACTCACGTCGAGTCATCCGGAGGTAACAAACGAAAGTTCTCGAACTTCAAACAAGGCACTAGTGGTGTTGTTAAGAAAGGAGAGCCAAACGCGCCAGCTCAGGTTACAGCTGGTAGTGGAAAGAAAGGAAAGGGATATATGGGCACCCAGCCCAAGTGCAACACCTGCCAGCGTCACCATTTTGGCCGATGTGGTTTGAAGGTGTGTGAAGCGTGTGGGAAACCTGGCCACTTGAAGGATTCTTGTTGGGCCACTGTTGGCCAGGGAGGCCAAGGAGGATTTGGAAACAAAAACAATAATCGGGGTGGAAATGGAAATCGCCCACAAGGAAACAATGGAGGTAGTGGGAATCGAGGCAACAATGTGAATCAAGCGGGCGCTGTGAATCATAACCAAAGGAATAACCAAGTTGGAAATGGAGGTGGAAACGGGCAAAGACCTGGATGCTTTAACTGTGGTGATATCGGGCACTTTAAGAGGAACTGCCCAGAGTTGAACCAAGCCCGTGGAAGAGTGTTCAATATCGAAGCGAGGGAAGCGCGCCAGGATCCCAATGTCGTTACTGGTATGTTCCCTGTAAACCAACGCTATGCATCCGTTTTATTTGATACTGGTGCCGACTATAGCTTCGTATCGTTAGAATTTAAGAATATGCTTGGTTTAGCCGCTAGTAAGTTAGATATTCCCTACTCAATCGAATTGGCTAATGGGAAGTTAGTAGAAGCCAATGAAGTGATCAGAGGTTGTGCAATCGAGTTGGGAGAACGTGAGTTTGCTTTAGATCTACTACCAGTCCAGCTGGGGAGCTTTGACGTGGTAGTAGGGATGGATTGGTTATCAAGCAACAAGGCAAAAATTGTTTGTCACGAAAAGGTCGTTCGTATCCCGACCGAAGATGGCGAAACAATTGTGGTACATGGCGAAAAGCACGATACGCCATTAAGAATTATCAGCTGCCTCAAAGCGCGAAAGTGTTTGCAGAAGGGATGTGCTGCCTTCCTGGCACACATTGTAGACAAGAAAGCTGCAGAACCGAAGATCGAAGACATCCCTGTCGTGAGGGAGTATCCGGAAGTCTTCCCGGAGGACTTGCCTGGACTGCCACCTCAGAGGCAAGTGGAGTTTCACATCGATTTGGTCCCAGGCGCCGCGCCTGTGGCTAAGGCACCTTATAGACTTGCCCCATCTGAGATGCAAGAATTGTCGACACAACTTCAAGAGTTGTTAGACAAGGGATTTATCCGACCAAGCTTCTCGCCTTGGGGAGCTCCGGTCCTGTTTGTCAAGAAGAAGGACGGTAGTTTTCGAATGTGCATCGACTACCGGGAGCTGAACAAGCTGACGATCAAGAATAGATATCCTCTGCCAAGAATTGATGATCTGTTTGACCAACTGCATGGTTCAAGCTTTTACTCAAAGATCGATTTGCGATCTGGATACCATCAGTTAAGGATACAAGAGGAGAGTATCCCGAAGACAGCCTTCAGAACTCGTTATGGACACTACGAGTTCTTTGTTATGCCGTTTGGATTGACAAACGCACCTGCAGTCTTTATGGATTTGATGAATAGAGTTTGCAAGCCGTACTTGGACAAGTTCGTAATTGTGTTTATCGACGACATCTTGATTTATTCAAGGACAAAGGCTGAGCACGAAAAGCATCTAAGAGCTATTTTGGAGCTGCTGAAGAAAGAACAGCTGTATGCCAAATTCTCTAAGTGCGAATTTTGGCTACGTGAAGTCCAATTTCTTGGACATGTGGTAAATGGAGATGGAATCCATGTGGATCCAACCAAGATCGAAGCGATCAAGAGTTGGGAAACGCCAAAGACGCCAACCGAGATTCGACAATTCTTGGGTTTGGCTGGCTACTATCGAAGGTTCATTGAGGACTTTTCGAAGATCGCTCAACCATTGACGCTCCTCACCCAGAAAGATAAGAAGTTTGATTGGGGAATCAAACAGGAAGAAGCGTTTCAGCTGTTGAAGGATGAGCTCTGCAATGCGCCAATTCTAGCACTACCAGAAGGTACTGACGATTTCGTGGTATACTGTGACGCCTCGCGTCAAGGATTGGGTTGCGTGTTGATGCAACGCCAGAAGGTTATTGCTTACGCATCACGTCAGTTGAAGGTACACGAGAAGAACTATACCACGCACGATTTGGAGCTAGGTGCAGTGATATTTGCTTTAAAGATCTGGAGACACTACCTATATGGTACGAAATGTACAATTTTTACAAATCATAAGAGCCTACAACACATATTCAACCAGAAGGAGTTGAATATGAGACAAAGACGATGGGTTGAGTTGTTGAATGATTACGATTGCGAGATAAAGTATCATCCAGGGAAGGCGAATGTGGTTTCCGACGCCCTAAGTCGAAAAGAGAGGATCAAGCCCATAAGGGTTAGGGCTTTAGAAATGATTATCCAAACCGATCTTTCCTTGCGCATTCATGCCGCGCAGAAAGAAGCTCTTAAGGAAAGAAATCGTGAAGAAGAATATCTCCGTGGGATGGAGAAGCTATTGGTGCCAAACGAGGAAGGAACGTTATGTTTTGAGAAAAGGATTTGGGTTCCTCTGTTTGGTGGTTTAAGGAAAGTTGTTTTTGATGAAGCTCACAAATCGCGGTACTCTATCCATCCAGGAGCGGATAAGATGTACCAAGATCTCAAGGATTACTACTGGTGGCCTAGGATGAAGGGTGATGTTGTTGTTTATGTTAGCAAATGTTTAACGTGTGCTAAGGTGAAAGCGGAATACCAGAAGCCTTCAGGACTTCTGCAACAACCTGAGATTCCCAAGTGGAAATGGGAACAAATCTCCATGGATTTTATTACAAAGTTGCCAAGAACGCCAAGAGGCCATGACACTATTTGGGTAATAGTGGACCGATTAACGAAGTCAACGCACTTCTTACCTATCAGGGAGAAGGATAACACCAGCAAACTGGCAAAAATATACATGCGAGAGATCGTCGCACGTCATGGAGTGCCTCTCTCGATCATCTCTGATAGAGATGGACGTTTCATATCAAGGATTTGGCAATCCTTCCAAGAAGCCTTTGGCTCACAACTAAATCTGAGCATTGCATTTCACCCTCAGACCGACGGTCAAAGCGAGCGGACTATTCAGACCTTGGAAGATATGCTGAGAGCATGTGTTATGGATTTGGGCGGTAGCTGGGATAAGCATTTGCCACTGGTCGAATTTTCATACAACAACAGCTACCACACCAGTATTGGAGCCGCGCCATTTGAAGCTCTTTACGGACGCAAGTGTCGATCACCCCTATGCTGGGCTGACGTAGGTGATAGGCAGCTTGTTGGTCCCGAAATCGTCCAAGAGACGACAGACAAGATTGCGCAGATTCGAAAACGCATCGAAGCAGCTCGCGACAGACAGAAAGCCTATGCAGATCCAAACCGGAAACATTTGGAATTCCAAGTTGGAGATATGGTTTTATTGAAAGTTTCACCCTGGAAGGGCGTGGCACGCTTCGGAAAGCGTGGGAAGTTGAATCCGCGTTACATTGGCCCTTTCAGAATCCTGCAAAGGATTGGGCTTGTAGCCTACAAGCTGGACTTACCTGCTGAACTGAATGGAGTTCACGATACATTTCATGTATCCAACCTGAAGAAAAGTCCAACTCAAGATACCGTTGTCATTCCCACCGACGAGATTCATGTTGACGACACACTCCATTTCGTTGAAGAACCTGTTGAGGTTACGGATTAGAAAGTAAACAAGACCCGCCGAAGCAGTGTCAAGCTCATCAAGGTTCGTTGGAATGCCAGGCATGGTCCTGAATACACCTGGGAGCATGAGGACCGGATGAAAGAGAAATACCCCCACCTATTTCCCAAGAACCCTGCTTCTAGAAGCAGAACTTAAAATTTCGGGACGAAATTTTTCTAACGGGGGGAGAATGTGACAACCCTCACTAAACTAGGTATCCGTACGACTTAATTAATAATTAATTACTGCTTAATTATTGTGCTTACTTGAACTTGTGGATAAACTGCTACTTGAATGCTGATACATGTACCTACTTGCATCATACTTTACTTGTTGTCACTCCATGTTTTGCTTACAGCACCTTTGTGACAACCTTGATGCACCAAAAGCACAGTAGCACAATGAACGGATAACCTATTAAATGTGCTGTCATAACTAGCACCAGGCAGGTACTGCCTCTAAGGCCTGTAAGAGCCTGAGATAGTTTGCTACACTAGTGGTGAGTGTAGGGATATAAGGGTTGTAGAACTGCGTCACTAGGAATGAGATTACAGTGACCGGATGTGCCTAAAACGTACTTTAAGTACAAAACTTAGCTCTTTAATTAAAATTCAGCATTAAGCTAACTAGTAAAGTGCCAAAACATGAGAAAAACATTACTAGACACTTTCCAAAGTGTCGGGAATAAGTTGTGTCACTAAAAATAATAATAACGACACTTTAAAGCTTTGTTAAGCACTTTAACGGATCACTATCCAACCGAACAACCGGACTTTACCCGGAACATAAAAATATTGCCAATAACATTGTTTATCTTTTTCTGAGCCAGTTAGGGTCCCTGAATACCCTAACACCCACTGTAATGCATAACACATCAGTAACCGAGTTAACCTTCACTTAACTTAACTAACACTTAACGTTTAGTTGAAAACCAACCGGGTAACCCCCCCCCCCCCCCCCAACCGAACTCGTCCCCTTGGGGGACACCCCTTGTCCTTTTTGTGATTAAATTAATCTAACTTGCCTAATAACTAGGTTACACTTAAACCATTAGTTAATGAACTTAAAATTTGCCTATAAGATCAAGACTTAGCACAACATAACATTCTCACCACAAAACTCTCTCTCCCTCCTTGCTTCCTCTCGGCCGAACACCCACACAACCATCCATCGTCGAGTTTTGATCATCTCATTTCAAGTGCATACAAGTGTTAAGGATCACATACGAGGAAGCTTGGTGCATTCGGAACGTGAAGGACCTCACCCTATTGCTTTTATCCACTCATTCTTCGACTAGAATCTTCCCTAGCCTCGAGCTAGTAGTAAGTTGCTATAAACACACTCTTGATCTATTTTAAAGTGGTTAAAATGAAATGTAACGGTTAAAACTCAAGAACATGCAAGATGATATGTAAAAGTCTACTAAAATGTTAAAGATGTTAGTTAAAAGCTATGATGTGGTGTAAATCTTGTAAGACTTGTTTTGTGTAACTATTTAGGGCCGATCTATGTTGTGGTAGCTCAGATCATCATCTAACCCGGATTAGTCGTGATCATGGATCATGACATAGAGTTTGTTTAGGTGTACAAAGGGTTAAATAATGAAACTCTACCACACATTAAACATGAACTTGTGTAAAATCGATTTTACTTATGAAATAGTGTTCAAAACTAGTAGATCTACGGATCTACAAACGGTATTTTCAAAGGACCACGTGTCAAGAGAAAACATACTTTGAAAGACGGATCTTTCATAAACAAGAATGATTTTAGCAAACACACAAGTGTGTAAATACTTGTGTAACACTAAGCTTCGACAAGGAACTATTTTTGTCAAATTTTACAAGAAGTTGTAAAGATGAAATTCCTTTAAAAACGAGACTTTCAAGAAACGAAGTTGATTTATATAAAGATCCACTAAAAATAGTGGGATTTATCACGCATTTTTGGATAAACCACAAGTTCATGTAATTTATGCGATTTATATATGTTTTGACTAGTTTGATGCTTTGGATATTGTTTTGGTTGAATGAGAAAATTGTTGATTTGAATTATAAAAGAAAATGATACGCTTGAAAGCGTGGCCACCTCCAGTTACAGGGGAAACTCTGGCGAAATTTTTCTAAAAACCTAACACTTGGAAATATTTTCACTACAAGTGTTATAAAAATATTTTTGACTTGTTTTCAAAACGTGAATTTCGCCATGACTTTATTTACAAAATATCGGAGGTGGGATCTTCACAAAATGAAACGGGGTAAATATATATTTGATATATATATTTTTCATAGCGTCACTTGTAAAAAGTTTATGATTATTTTGTGAAATATACGAATATTATTTTTAGGGTAAAAATAATATTACCAAATATTAACGACTCCAAAATAATTCTAACGCCTTCACGATAAATATTAAGTTACAACGGTATTACTATTACCACCCGATCTTTATCCGTAACTTACGTATTTTCAGAAAATACTCATAAGCGTGTATTTTGACAAGGATATTATTTTGGAAAATTGTATGGAATAAGATAATATTTTTGGGAAAAATATTTATATTTTGGAGTTAGAAATAAAATGTACTTTTAAGTGAGACTTAATAATATATTTTGAAGGTATACGAACGCATGTATTAAATCCCCCATCCATGGGAAGGAAAATAATTACCAAGTATTTACAAAAATATAAACACGAAATAGTTGTCTAACTATTTCCCAAAAACTTAAACCTTAAGCTAAGGCACGGCCATCCGTCTAATAGAGTTAGTACGTGTAGGTCGTCGCACAGCTGCTTGATCAGGAGATATACTTGGTAGTGACGCACCACTGTGAGTTCATGTCCCCCTTTTCTCTTAACTGTTTTCAGTTTTCTAAACTGCGGGGGTGAAATACATGTTACTTTGATTACAAATACTTTATACATGGTATGGTTAGTGTAAGGAGGTTTGCTACTTAAGATCATGTGAGTGGGTAGGCGGAAACTTGAGGCCATTAATCCTCAAGGTAGGACCGAGGGACATGAGCGGTAGATCTATTTGGGTGTAGCGACCCCAGCCCCAGGCCCAAACAGAACGGACCTCGAGGTGACTTTGTGCCCAACGCAAAAATCCGCTAGGTTTGAGTCTTCCTACTTGCACTTCACACATATCAATGGCCTTGCAAACCATTGGTGATCTCTTTTTCCTTATTTGCTACATACCAGGGTTTTTATACATACAAAGGTTTATTTACTCACTTACACATGAACTCGCTCAACATTATTGTTGATTTTTCAACTTACATGTATTTCAGGGAATTAAAGGATCTGGCGCGGTATGACACGTTTTCCCGCTGCACTAGTTTCGAGGTCATCCGAGTTTAAGGGATGTGACTTTTTCCTGGACAAGTCACAGTTCTTAAACTGTGTTTATTTCTTGTTGGTATTGTGTCTTTTGAACACTGTTTATGTTTGTTAGGATGTGATATCCGTTAAGACAATGTTGTGGTTCTTTACTCTTCAAAATTATTTAATGGATGATCTTGCATGGTTTTTATTTCATATAGCTTGTTATGGTTAAGCTATGGTATTAAGAAGTCACACCAAAATAACCACGCTTCCGCAAAGCCAGGGTGTGACAGAAAACCCTCCCGGTTACAAAGAAAATGGAAAATTGTCGGGGCATTACCCTCCCGAATTACACATGGAAATTGGAAATAACAAACAAAAATAGCGATCTTTTTTAGCCGCAGCAGGCTATTCACATGAAACATTTCTTTAAATGCACCCCGTTCCATGTCCGGGGTACAGGAGTTCCATCGATCTTTTCCAACACGTACGAGCCCTTGTCACTAGCTTCTTTGACTCGGTACGGTCGTTCCCACTTAGGAGTCAACTTGCCATGGGCTTCAACACGGCCCGCATCATTGTTTCGAAGAACATAATCTCCGACTTTGAACTTGTAGAGTTTTGCACGGGCATTGTAATACTTCTCGATCTTTCTTTTGTATCGGGCTTCTTTGATCGCCGCGATGTTCCGACGTTCTTCTAACAGATCAAGATTAGACCGGAGTTCATGCTCGTTTTCCTCCCAATTTTTGCACCTTTGGTTTGGGAGTCCGATCTCTGCAGGGATTACCGCCTCGATGCCATACGTAAGACTAAACGGTGTTTCTCCGTTGCTAGTCTTGTGTAAAGTTCGGTGAGCCCATAAAACGTTCGGCAACTCGTCCGCCCAGCCTTTTCCCTCGTAACCGAGCCTCCTCTTTATCCCATCGACGATTCGTCGATTTATCTGTTCGACTTGCCCATTCCCCTGGGGGTGGGCAACCGAGGAAAAGACTTGGTTAATTTTTAAATTTTCACACCAACACTTAAATGGGTTTTCTACAAACTGCTTTACATTGTCACTTATAATGTATAGTGGAAGACCGAAACGGCATATGATTTGTTCCCAGAAGAACCGCGTCACATTGTAGCCAGATATGATTGTAAACGGTCGAGCTTCCACCCATTTGGTGAAATAATCCACCGCAACTAGAAAATACTGAGCGCTTCCGTTTGATCTTGGAAAAAGCCTGACGATACCAACGCCCCATTTTTGGAAGGGCCATGCAGCGGTTACCGGTATCATCTCATTCTTGGCTCGGAGGCTGATTGGTGCGTGCTTTTGGCACTCATCACACTGTTGGAGTTCTTTAACTGCGCTCTCGTGCATCCCGGGCCAGTAATATCCTGCATTTTTTTCCTTAGTCACGATCATCTTAGGTCCGGCATGGATGCCACATATGCCGTAGTGTATTTCCCTGATGATATAACTGGCTTGCTCCGGGTCCAGACACTTTAACAAAGGCCCGAGAAAAGTCTTTCGGTATAAGCCTCCTTCTTGCATCTAGTATTGAAGAGAGTTGATTTGGATCTTTCTTGCTTCCGCTTTATCAGTTGGCAAAACGTCATGCACCAAGTAATTAATTATTGGCGTCATCCATGTTTGCAACGGTGCTTCGACCTGCATAACCTGCGGAGCTGCAATTGAAGGTGCAGTTAAAACTTCCACTCTCACCTCTTTGGCTAAGTGACTGAATGATACCGATGCCAACTTGCTTAATGCATCAGCCTTCTTGTTCTTGCTACGGGGAACATGCTCGACTCTACATGCTTCGAATGATGCCATAGCTTGCTTCACCTGTTCAAGATACTCGATCATGTTTGCCTCTCTTGCCTCATATTCTCCGTTTACCTGATTTTCTACGAGCAACGAATCTACACGGGCTACGACATTCTTTGCTCCGACTTTCAACGCCAGACGTAGGCCAGCTAAGAGGGACTCGTATTCAGCTTCGTTGTTTGAACTCTTGAACTCTAGCCAGAGCTCGTATGTCATATCTGTTCCATCTGGGTCGGTGAGAATTAGGCCCGCCCCTGCTCCTTCGGAACTAGAAGCTCCGTCGGTATACAGGGACCAAGGCTTTTCTGGAGTTTTTTCAGCTTCTTTTGTTTCTTTATCTTTCGGAATTTCAACTAGGAAATCAGCTATCACCTGTCATTTCAGCGGACCTTTAGTTCTGAAGGTGATATTGAATGCACCTAGCTCAATCGCCCATTTTGCCATTCAACCCGAAACTTCAGGTCGTCGGAGAGCGTGATGGATTCTTTGATCCGTTCGTACCTCGATTGGGTGGGCTTGAAAGTATCGGCGAAGTCTTCTCGAAGCATGGACTAGTGCTAGAGCCAATTTTTCCATGTTTGAGTATCTAGTTTCGTAATCTTTTAGCGTTCGGCTCACATAATAAATGGGGATTTGCGCCCCGGTTCGGTGAGCAACTAGTATTGCACTAAGAGCTCCAAACGACGCGGCTAAATAGACCGTTAGTACCTCATCTTCTTCCGGTACGGTGAGAGTTAGCAAAGTGCCCAAACAAGTTTTAAGCTCTACGAAAGCTCACGCAGCTTCATCCGTCCATTTAAATTCCGATCTAAAGCTTTTTCTGAGGACATCCATGAACGGGAGCGATCTGTCTACTGCTTTTGACAAGAACCGATGGAGAGCAGTGATGTGCGTGAAAGTGTCGTATATATTAGGTGTATATTTTAAGCCCCTTTAACACTTATTTTAGCCAAGTTTTAAATTTATAAAACACGATATTTTACTAACACTAAACACACATATGGGCAAGTGCACCCATCGTGAGCGTAGTATAGCGTTGGTAAGATACCGAGGTCGTCCAAGGACACAAGAGCTTTTAATACCGGTTTATCCTCAACGTCAAACCAAAATAAAAAGTTTAGAAAAATGTTTTAAGCTAAGAAAAATAAAAACTAACTAAAATGCTGAAAAATAAAATAAAAGAAAAACAGATAGACAAGATGAATCACTTGGTTCTGACTCGTATCTAGTATAACCTTTGATTATTTCCGCACTTTTGCACATAATTAAGAGATTATCTTAGTTATTGTAGTAGGCCCCTCTTTTGAAGGTGACGTTACCCTCACCCCAGTAGTTTGAGTCAGCAAGGATACAATCCTAAAAGGGTGGATTATTGGAAGATAATGAATTAAGTTATTAATGCAGTATTGTGGTAGGCCCCGCTTTTGGCGGTGACGTTACCCTCGGCTAAGTAGTCTGAGTCAGCAGGGATACAGTCCTAAATAGCCGGGTTATAGTATTAATAGTAGTTAACTTATGAGGGGATCAAAGAGTTTGGACCCCCGCCATCCAATACCGTGAAGTATTGAAGGAGGTCCTACTAAATTTGACCCAGGTCCATTGCAGGACCTCTAAACGCTGAACAATGGCAAGACCTTTACCAAACCGTTCCCTTAACCCCCGACCAGGTAGCCAACATACCTCCATATAGACCGTGGAGATATGAATGGTGAAAATCTTTTATTTTATATAGACAGTAAAATAATGCCAAGACACCACGGACAAACGATAAGGAAAGATCACCTTCAACATGAGTAACTAGTTATTAAAGTCATTAATACAAAACCAAATAAAAAGTGCAAAAGATTAGAAATAAAAAGTATTATACTAGACACTTTGTCTTCACCAAGTGATGTAAGAGACTTAGGCAAACATGGCCTTGATTGTCAAGAACTCTTACGATCAATCTTGGATCCCGAGACGACTCACACACTCTACGATGGACAATGGATGATGGTGGTGGATGATGGTGTTATGGTGGTGGTGGGTGGTGGATGAAGTGTGAGAGAGGTGGTGTGCCAAGGGATGAGTTGAAATGAAACCAAGCACTCCTATTTATAGGCTGAATAGAAGGCTGGGCACGGCCCCGTGTCCGCTGGGCACGGCCCCGTGCCTGTCTGACACTCTCTCTCTTCATTAATTGTAATTCGCAATTACAATTAATGGGCCTGCAGTACTTTCGCCACGCCCCCGTGCTCGCTGGACACGGCCCCGTGGTGGGCAATAGAAGCTTCTATAGGTTTGTCTTTTCTGCTGCTTCTTGGGCACGGCCCCGTGCTGGCTGAGCACGGGGCGTGTTCAGTCTTCTGTCTTCTCTATTTTGCTTGGTAAGATGCCGTTGAGCGGTCGGGCAGTCCACTTATGTTCCTTTCCTTGTATTTATGTTAGATTTAGCTGTCTTTTTGCTTCTTTTGTGAATTTGAGCTCATTTAATCCTGAAAATACATAAGGAAGACAAAAACACTCTTTTTCCAACATTAGTACTTAAAAAGGGTTAGTTTTATGCCTCATTTGATGTAATTTATATGTTGCATTTTACACACATCAAATACCCCCACACTTGAACTTTTGCTTGTCCTCAAGCAAAACTCTTTAATATGTGGCTTACACTCCCAAATGGAATAGGTAGAAGAGAAGGTTTTGGGCTTGTCGTAGAGTGTCGGGATATCCAAGATCTTTTTGGGTTTTATTTTTATCAATTTACAATCCTATTCGTAATGATTTATTTAGAACGTTTCATAGGAGAAATTACTTATTTGGGCATAACATACCTTTTTTAAAACTCCATTTATATACAAGTTCACATACCTCACTGGAGAAATCACTCACACTCGGCCGAAGGTGTATTTTTAGTGAATCACTCGAGAGCAACATGGAACTTATTCCTACCATAGGCTTGCCAAGCAATCAATCCTCCTCCTTTTTAACTTTTATACCTTTGTAGATATCAAGAGGACTTTGTAGGTTAAGGGTTAGGCTTGGGTTAAAGGTAGGTGGTTGGGATAGTGGTTAGTAGAAAAAAGGCGAAAAGCGTATCAAGTGTCGGTTTTCGTAGGACTTTCTATTTTTGTAACTCTTATTTTGATGAAGCTATTATTCAAACAAAGTTATTTTTGATGAACTTGTTTGTTTATTTTCTTTTTGCTTCATCATCAACACATTTTTTTTTTTCATACGAAAAACCGAACTTGTTACTAAAACAAAGGGTTAAAAATGAAAAAGGTTTTGGTGGGTAAAAGGGTTTTTGGTTTGGGTGATGAAATGAAAAGGTTTAGGCTCAAAGGGGCTAACTAGGGGGATTTTTGGGTAGGTGGTAAAAGAAAAAGAAAATAATGGTGTAGAAATAAAAAGGGTTAGTCCTAATGCCTCCATCATTTACTTACTCGGGTTTAAGTTGATAAGGACCGGGAATGTATCGTCATGGCAAGTTCTAAAGTCGTAAGAACCAAGCGGCTATTCACACAAGAAACGAAAAATGAACATTTAGTTTTAATGATATGTAATTGTGCTCAATAAAGGCTCAAAACTCACTTTTGTGGGAATGGGTTTTTATGTGATCAAGTATATATAATCAAATTTTAACTAAGTTTGTCATGCCTTTTCATAATTTTCTTATGTTGGTTCTTTTTATCACTACGCTATCGGCTGTAAATTTGTAAAAATATAACCTTTTTGAGAACTTGAATTTCCCGAATTAAACCTAGACAAGTAAGAAAAATGACATTTTTGAAAAAATTTGGGGTGATTAGCGGTTTCAATAGAGTTTTGTGTAAGGCTTATATTTAGGACTTGCAAAATTCAAGGTTTTAGCATCCCCCCCACACTTAAATTACACATTGTCCTCAATGTGTCCCAAAAATAAATTTTTAGGTTGATTAGATGTGTAAAATAGTGTTAAAAAGCAAAAATTTTGTGATACTGGGCGCTGAACACGGCCCCGTGTTATCCGGGCACGGCCCCGTGTTCATGTGCCAGTAACAAAATTAAAACAAGAGAAACAGAAGTCTGGACACGGGGGCGTGTTGGGTGAACACGGCCCGTGTCCAGTTACCTGAACTGGGTGTTTTTCTGCAGGTGGTTCAGCACGGGGCCGTGTTAGTTGGGCACGGCCCGTGTTGAACCTTCTGTAATGGAGAAATCGTCGGGCTGCCTTGTTCTTGTGTATGAGGTCATTTTTCTCGTTCCCCTTTTCATCCCTTACCACCATGAGTGTGTTTTATTCCTGAAAATTAAAACTAACTAGAAAACATAAAAATTAATCTAAATTAAACTAGGGATAGTTCCGCGGAATGCCTCCGTGGTGCGCCACGTTTATAAGGGTCCTTGGCTAGACCCAAAGCCGGTCATATGTCACCCAAGTGGGATGTATTGCATCCCATGTTACACCGTCGGAGAGCATCATCCAAGCTTGAGTCTATGATCTGCATGTAGTTGACCGGGTCTTCGTCCTCAATCCTTTTTCCACATTCAAACTTCACCTCCTCATCTCCAAACGTCAATGTTAACGTTCCGTCATTCATGTCTACCACCGCTTGGGCGGTGGCTAGAAATGGCCGCCCGAGGATGAGAGGGACATCGGTGTCTTCTTCCATGTCTAGGATGACAAAGTCGGTTGGGAAAACGAAGTTGTCAACTTTTACCAATAAATTCTTAGCGACACCTTGCGGAAATTTGACGGATCTGTCGGCAAGTTGTATGCTCATCTTTGTAGGGCTTGTTGTTCCTAGGCCGAGTCGTTCGAACATTGATGTGGGCATGAGGTTAATGCTAGCCCCAAGATCGGCTAATGCATTACAAACGGGAGATTCCCCAATCGAGCAAGGAATTGTGAAGCTTCCGGGATCGATTTTCTTTTGTGGAAGTTTGTTGAGCACTAAGGCGGAGCACTCTTCGCCTAAGTTAACTAATTGAAATGATTCAATTTTCCTTTTGTTTGTGAGGAAATCCCTCATGAATTTTGTGTATTTAGGCATTTGGGTTAGGACCTCGATAAAAGGAATATTAACATCCAATTGTTTTAGTAAATTTTCAAATTTAGCGAATTGCTCATCGGTCTTTTGACGATTTAACCTACCGGGGTACGGAATTGGAGGAGTCTTGGTGGGCTCTTGAGTTGGTAGAGAAGCCTTTTCTGGTGCAGGAGGAGTCACAGGCTGGCTAGAATGGCTTCTTTCATTTGGCGGTAATGGAGCATCCTCGGGACCCACGGTTCGATTTCTTAATGTGATGAGGTGTACTTGTGCCTTTGGGTTGGTTTCGGTATTACTAGGTAACGCGCCTTGTGGTCTCTCTGAGAAATTTTGAGCTAGTTGATTTAATTGTTTTTCAACGTTTTGAATGCTAGCTTGTTGATTTCTAAAATTCGATTCCAATTGTTGAAATGGATCCGAGTTTTTCTTTTCAGTGTCAGAGATGAGGCGAGATACAGTATCTTCAAGCCTTTCTCTTCCACCTTGTTGTTGAGAGAAATTTTGTGGTTGTTGAAAATTAGTTCGTTGGTTTTGTTGGTTACTACTACTGCCGGGATCTCTCCAACCAAGATTTGGGTGGTTACGCCATCCTTGGTTGTAGGTACCCGTTGGAGGACCCGACGGCCTAGGTCTATTATCAATGTAGTTTACCGTTTTTGTTTGTTCATCTAATTCTTTCATACAACTCCAATTTTCATGTGACCCACCACACCCTTCGCAAGCCATAACCGAGGCCGTTTTTGTCATCTCTAGCTTTTTTTATTTTTGAAGAGAGGGCCTCCATTTGGGCTTGTAAAGAGGTGCTTTCTTCAACCTTATGGGCGCCCGGGGCAATAGATTTATTACCTCGGGGAGTGTGCCATTGAAAATTGGTTTGAGCAATTTCCTCAATTTGGTTATATATTTCATTTGGGCGACGATTACCTAAAAGTCCCCCGGAGCTTGAATCAAGTGTTTGTCTGGTGTGTGGCAACAACCCATTGTAGAAAGTGGATACTTGTTGCCATACCGCTAGACCGTGGTGAGGACACTTTCTTAGAAGCTCCTTGAACCTTTCCCAAGTTTCATATAAGGATTCCCCATCCTCTTGTGAGTATGTATTAATTTCAGTCATTAATTTAGCCGTTTTAGTAGGAGGGAAATACTTATATAGAAACTTTTGGGCTAGTTCATCCCAGGTGTTTACCGATCCAACTGGGAGGGTGTTAAGCCAAGCCTTAGCTCGGTCTTTTAGTGAAAATGGAAACATTCGAAGGCGGATGGCGTCATTTGATGCTCCATTGATCCGGAAGGTATCACATATTTCTAAGAAGTTAGTAATATGTAGATGGGGATCCTCGTCCGCAAGCCCGTGGAAGGTTGCGGAGTTTTGGAGCATTTGTATCAAATGCGGCCGAAGTTCGAAGTTATTGGCTTCGACATTCGGTGCATTGATAGCGGCGCCGAGATTGCCTACGGTAGGCCGTAGGTAATCCATGAGGGTACGTTGATCCGCCATGGGAAGTGGGTCCCCCGAAACTTTCTCTTGATTTTTGGCTTTAAGTCTTTTTCTGAGAAAGCGTTCGGGTTCTTCTAGAGGTTCTTTTATGTCTCTACTAGAACTGGAGCTCATGCACTACGTAGGAGGTTCAAATGTGGCGCCTAGGTTCCAAGTCCTGCAATAAAAACAGAAAAGAACGTTGGTCAGAATATTCACCACGGCCCCGTGCTCAGAGAACACGGCCCGTGGTCAGAGGTACAGTGATTGTTTTCTGTATCCCAGTTACTGGGAGTTGGGCACGACCCCGTGTTGCACCGACACGGCCCCGTGCTCAGCTCTCTGTAACTCAGAAAATAAAAACTGCCAGTGATGATACTGGGCACGGCCCGTGTCTGACCAGGCACGGCCCGTGCTGAGTTCTGCAGGAGCTGAAAAACTAAGAAAATATTAAAAATAAAAAGAAAAAATAAAAAAAATGATTAGGCCGTTGATTCCTAACTTTCTTAAAATCCTTGTGTCCCCGGCAACGGCGCCAAAAACTTGATGTGCGTGAAAGTGTCGTATATATTAGGTGTATATTTTAAGCCCCTTTAACACTTATTTTAGCCAAGTTTTAAATTTATAAAACACGATATTTTACTAACACTAAACACACATATGGGCAAGTGCACCCATCGTGAGCGTAGTATAGCGTTGGTAAGATACCGAGGTCGTCCAAGGACACAAGGGCTTTTAATACCAGTTTATCCTCAACGTCTAACCAAAATAAAAAGTTTAGAAAAATGTTTTAAGCTAAGAAAAATAAAAACTAACTAAAATGCTGAAAAATAAAATAAAAGAAAAACAGATAGACAAGATGAATCGCTTGGTTCCGACTCGTATCTAGTATAACCTTTGATTATTTCCGCACTTTTGCACATAATTAAGAGATTATCTTAGTTATTGTAGTAGGCCCCTCTTTTGAAGGTGACGTTACCCTCACCCCAGTAGTTTGAGTCAGCAAGGATACAATCCTAAAAGGGTGGATTATTGGAAGATAATGAATTAAGTTATTAATGCAGTATTGTGGTAGGCCCCGCTTTTGGCGGTGACGTTACCCTCGGCTAAGTAGTCTGGGTCAGCAGGGATACAGTCCTAAATAGCCGGGTTATAGTATTAATAGTAGTTAACTTATGAGGGGATCAAAGAGTTTGGACCCCCGCCATCCAATACTGTGAAGTATTGAAGGAGGTCCTACTAAATTTGACCCACGTCCATTGCAGGACCTCTAAACGCTGAACAATGGCAAGACCTTTACCAAACCGTTCCCTTAGCCCCCGACCAGGTAGCCAACATACCTCCATATAGACCGTCGAGATATGAATGGTGAAAATCTTTTATTTTATATAGACAGTAAAATAATGCCAAGACACCACGGACAAACGATAAGGAAAGATCACCTTCAACATGAGTAACTAGTTATTAAAGTCATTAATACAAAACCAAATAAAAAGTGCAAAATATTAGAAATAAAAAGTATTATACTAGACACTTTGTCTTCACCAAGTGATGTAAGAGACTTAGGCAAACATGGCCTTGATTGTCAAGAACTCTTACGATCAATCTTGGATCCCGAGACGACTCACAAACTCTACGATGGACAATGGATGATGGTGGTGGATGATGGTGTTATGGTGGTGGTGGGTGGTGGATGAAGTGTGAGAGAGGTGGTGTGCCAAGGGATGAGTTGAAATGAAACCAAGCACTCCTATTTATAGGCTGAACAGAAGGCTGGGCACGGCCCCGTGTCTGCTGGGCACGGCCCCGTGCCTGTCTGACACTCTCTCTCTTCATTAATTGTAATTCGCAATTACAATTAATGCGTCTGCAGTACTTTCGCCACGCCCCCGTGCTCGCTGGACACGGCCCCGTGGTGGGCAATAGAAGCTTCTATAGGTTTGTCTTTTCTGCTGCTTCTTGGGCACGGCCCCGTGCTGGCTGAGCACGGGGCGTGTTCAGTCTTCTGTCTTCTCTATTTTGCTTGGGAAGATGCCGTTGAGGGGTCGGGCAGTCCACTTATGTTCCTTTCCTTGTATTTATGTTAGATTTAGCTGTCTTTTTGCTTCTTTTGTGAATTTGAGCTCATTTAATCCTGAAAATACAAAAGGAAGACAAAAACACTCTTTTTCCAACATTAGTACTTAAAAAGGGTTAGTTTTATGCCTCATTTGATGTAATTTATATGTTGCATTTTACACACATCAGCAGCCAGACGTCCATTTAAGGACTAAATCTCTTTGACCGATGTCGAAGGCTTCATTGTAAGAACAGCATCAATCTTGTCTGGGTTGGCTCGCAAGCCTTTTGCCCCAACCATGACTCCCAGAAACTTACCTTCTTCTACTCCGAACGTACACTTTTTGGGATTTAGCTTCATGTTGATGCTTCGGAGTCGAGTAAAAGTTTCAAGTATATCTTTTAGCATGGTGACTTCATCGTGACTCTTGATCACGATATCGTCGACATACACTTCTACATTTCTTTCAATTTGATCTTTGAAAGCTTTGCTCATCAAACGTTGATATGTAGCACCGGCGTTTTTTAAACCGAACGGCATCTTGGTAAAATAATACACCCCTTCATTGGTGACAAAGGCTGTCTTATCCTCATCTTCGACTGCCATTTGTATTTGATGGTATCCCTTGTAAGCATCCAAAAAACACTTCAATCTGAACGTGGCGACGGAGTCAATCTTCTCATCGATCTCCGGTAAAGGAAAGCAATCCTTCGGGCACGCATCGTTTAGGTCGGTGAAATCAATGCACATTCTCCATGAGTTATCTTTTTCCGTACCAAAACGGGATTCGACACCCACGTTTGGTACCGGACTTCTCGAATGATTCCGGTGTCTAGGAGGTTCTTCACATCTTTTGCGAGTGCTTTGGCCCGGTCCGGCGCCATGTGCCTTTTCCTTTGTGCTATTGGTTTGATTGATTCTTTTACATTCAAGTGATGTTGTGCCATAGACCTGGGAACCCCTTGCATATCGGAGTGCTTCCATGCGAAGACGTCGACCGAATTGCTTAATAATTCCCATAGGAGCTTCTTTGTTCGTTTTGGGAGTTGAGCACCAATAGCTACTTGATGTTCAGGGAAGTCCGGATTAATCCCCCAGAGTTATGTAGGTACTTCGGACTTTTTGGAGCTCGTTTCCGCTGCATGTCTTACTTCAGTAACAAACAAGTTTGATTCTGAGAAAATAGTGGCAACTCCAGCCTCAGTAGAGAATTTAATGGCTCCATGTATTTTCGAACTGATTGCCCCAAGAGCTTGTAACCCAGGTCGTCCGAGTATTATGTTATGCGATGAGTGAGTGCCAACAACCAGGAAGGTTAATTGGACAGTCCTGTTTTTATCACCATCTTTGAATGTGGTCGGAAGGGTAATCTGTCCTATCGGACGAACCACCTCCCCGGAGAAACTGATTAGAGGAGTGGAGACTTCAATCAACCTCTTCTTTACCTGGGGTTTCAGCTGCTGGAAACACTGCAGATACATGATTTCAAATGCGCTACCTCCATCCACGTAAATTTGTCGGACCAAGTGTCCGGCGATGACAGCCGAGATTGTAATTGGTCCGTCCCGAGCATCGTCGGGATCGATCGGAGGGAAGTATGTTGGTTGATGCATCCATGCTGCCATATGCTGGTTCGACTGTTTAACCCCTCTTGATTCGGTTGACCGGATCATATTGATTCCGGGTTCGGTGTTCAGATTATCAATTGCCGCTGCAGACTTCTTCCCATCTTTCACTTCTTTCACAAGGTGGGAGAGTTTACCGGATCGTACGACCTTTTCGATTTCTTGGTTCAGTGCCCAACATTCGTCGGTTGTATGGCCCTTGTCTCGGTGATATTCACAATATTTCTTGGAATGCTTATCCGAGGTGGATCGTTGCTTCGACGGCGTAGGGAACCGAGTAGTCTCCGTACTGAGAATTTCGCTTGGTGATTTGGTGAGCTCGGAAAAGGTGTTGAAACGCACGTTTCCTGTTCGGAAACTGCTTCGATCTGACTTCTGATACGGGCCACGATTTCTGTTCCAACTGCTGCTTCTATCTTTCGGGGGCGACGCGTTGCGTCGCCACGAAGTGGTTCGGGCCTTCGCATTTCTTGCTGTAGTTTCGTTCAGCTGACCGCAGGCGCTCTTTCCCCGAACGAAAGCTCGAGCTCTCTCCATAAGTATCTCCATAATTTTTGGGAGATCTTCATGGAGTTTCTCCACAAGCTGATTGTTCCGAACTCCGTGACAGAACCCAGAGACTCGGAGCTGGTCAACCGCTCCACTTATCTGCATGCTTTCTCGATTGAAGCGATCGATAAAATCTTCTACAGACTCTCCGTCACGGTGCTTTATATGGTGAACCTCGCTAATGTCTTTCTTGCAGCGTCGCTGCTGACAGAAGTTTTGCAAGAAAATACGCCGGAAATCCTCAAAGTGGTCGATCGACCCCTCTGGCAACCATCAAACCAAACCCTTGCCGAACCGGTGAGGGTTTGGGCGAACATAAGGCACCAAGCCGGCATAGGCCACTGTTCAACCTTGGCCGCTCCGGCGAATGCAAACATATGGTCGTCCGGATCGGACGTGCCATCGTAAAACTTCAGCGTAGGGGGCATCTTAAGTTTAGCTGGGAGTGGGGCATTGACGATCCGCATCGTAAACTTTGATTGTGACTTCATAGACGTGGGGTGATATGGCATGAGCAGCTCTTGATCTTGAGGGTTTAGAACCCATAGATCCCTAGCGAAATAGGTCGTTTAGACCGTTATTCATCGGAGCACTTGTAGTTGAAGAAAATTGTGTAACATGCGTTATAGGAGTGGAGATCATAGAACTTACCAGAGGTCCGGAAGTGAAGGTTCCAACGGAAACGAGGTTACCCCCGGTATACACATTGTTAAACAAATTCGTTCGGAGGCTCTGCATCATCTCCTCTCGCAGTTGTTGTTGATGTAACTGACGCAATAAATCGGCATTCCTTGAAAGGAAAGCGTTGTCGAAGTTAGGTAATGGCATGGCAACCGGGGCAGTAACAGACAGCGTGGTAATAGAGCTTCCACCTACAGGATTTGCAGCTGGAGGAGCGGACGCGGATCCTATCGAAGCTGCTGAGGCAGCAACTGCTGCTGAAGCAGTTGTGGAGGCAGTGTTTCCTTCCCATATATCATTATAAGATGGCAAAGTGCTGGTGGAGACTGCTGTCGTCGATTCTGCCATGATTTCGGAATGAACGGGAACAAGGAAAACGAATTATGTGAATTCGAGAGGATGGCGCCACTGAAGACACAAAACCAGTTGATCCGACCTGGTTAGAGCAGAACTTCAGATGACCAAGCAAGGAACTTGCAAGATCACAAGGAAACAACACACCGTTAGCCTCGTCACAGGGAGGGGGGCCTCTCTATGACCAAGCTCGGGCGTGAGAATAAGTATTTGTGAGGAGGGAATAGGTCAGGGGGAGAGAGAAAGGAGAGTGTAGAGAGAGAAAGTAGCGATTACCCGTTTTGGAGTTTAAAGTGTGGTATTTATAGTCTTTGGGTGTGCCGACGTGGCAAGTTAGTTAGGGCCGGACCAGTCACTATCTTGGCAGTTATGGAAGTGGGGCCCAGTTAGTTATGTCGCACCAAACATATCTGTTCGTTCTGTTGTTGAGGCGTGGTCCGACCTTGATCTGCCATAGTTCGGCTCTGCTTGTGGAGATGATTCGGTCCGGTCAGGGACGTATCCTCATCAAGTCCCCATAGTTCGTAGCGTTTCTTAAGTAAAAGCTTCGAACTAAAAGGGCGTGATTTTGGCGGTCTGAATCCCTAATTTGTCGTTTTGCTGAATTTTTGAATTTTAAATTATCGGGCTGTGACGTATTGTTAGGTGACCGACGGTCATTCTACTTTTCCCGCTTGATGTGACGCTTGGTGTGCGTCAGCTGTCATGACGTGTCACCACCTGATTGGCAGTTCTGAGGCGGTTCCATATCTCTATAAAAAAAAGGAGAAAAAGCGATTTTTTATTTTCACTTTTTTACTTCATCTTCTTCACTCTTTTCTCTGAGCCGAAGACTTACTCGTTTGAGCAGGTTAGTTGTTCTCTTTAGTATGGCGAACAAGAGCAACTTGTCCGGTTGCTTTAACATTTTGAGTAGGAAAATTTTGGAGTGGTATATAGATACTTATGCAATTCCTACCTCATTGCACCCTGTTCTCCCCGAAAAGGATACGCCCATTTATCCTTTTGTACCGGGGAAGATAGGGATTTATACTCGTCTTTTTGATTATTGCAACTATCGTCTTCCTTTGACGAAGTTTCTGATCGAAGTTCTTTTGTTCCACGAGGTTCACCTTACTCAGATGAACCCCTTTGGCCTTGCCAAGGTGTCTCACTTCGAGTTAGCCTGTCGTGGATTGAGATCCGACCCGAATTTGGATGTGTTCCGGGCATTTTACAAGTTGAATCGGTCCGGTAACTGGTACACCTTCGAGGTTAGGGATAAAACTTCTTGTTGTTATACGTGGATTACTACAAGCATAAAAGATTGGAAAGATCATTTCTTCTTGGTTGATGATCGGTGCGTTCCGGAGTTTATGATCTGGAGATTAAAGAAGTCGAAACTCCCACCCCCTCTTCCTGAAGACTTTGAATATGATAGAGGAAACCTTGGACTAGCGAACCATGCTTGCAGTGGAGGACTTACCCTTTTAGGGGTTGAAGCGTTTGGATCTGCGGATAAAAGACTACACTTTGTGCACTCGTTCTACTTTTACGGCTGGGAGAGTTGTTCAAGTAATCAGTGACATGACTGATTACTGTACACGTGCTACCTTAGCTCAGTTCCCGGGCTTTAAACCTTTGAACCTTTTAGCCCTTTAGGCTGTCATGTATTCTTGGTCATTTTATTTAGGTTTGAGCTACCCTGTCATCAGGAATAAAAGTGAATCAATTGATCTTTTCTATGGTTGCCTAGAACAGATTGATCAACTGATTGATGGAGTAAGGAAAGAACGATGATTAGGGGAGAAAAGAATTAGGGATGGCTTAGGGAAAAAATCTGAACACCTAATTTGGTGTAGGTAAAAGATATTATATATGACCCAATATTATAATTAATATTGTAAATGAAAATAAACAAACTACAAGGGTACAAACTATATGATGTTACGGAATTAACTCTACTAGAAGAATGCCGATATTTGTTACTAATTGTTAGGATCAGAGATTTCTGTTCGAAGCAATATTTTCATCAGCAGTCCGGACAACACACAAGTCACCTTATTGGTTCACATCATATATAGTAGCGTAATAATAAAAAAAGTATATGCATATATCTGTTAGAAAACAAAATATGAAAATATAGTATGTTCTAATGTGAATTTGGCATTTTAATAATATATCCAGACTTAGTGGCTGTTTGGAAACTTCTGATTGGTTAAGTGTTGAGTCAGTAACATGTCTGAACCATTAGAAGCCAGTATAATGTTTAACCGTCCAGAGGCAAATGTCTGACCGATTCAGCTTAGAGATTTTAACCATTCAGACTCAATATAACGCTTAACCTTTCAGAGACAAATGTCTGAACCATTCAGACATCTGCTTACGAAACAAACACTCTGAACCATTAAGTGTTGAATCAATAAGAGTTCTGAACCATTAAGAGCCCCGTTAAGAACTAAACAGACAGCCTCTAAATTAATAAAACATGAAGTCTCGAGTACTAAATGTATAAAAAAAATTAAAAAAAAAGCCTACAAATTTGAAAATTAGTCCGACCACCTAGTATGGTTCAACCGGTTCACTGGACCAAGCATAACCATCTGGTTTACATGGAGAGTGGTCAAATAGGCTTAAGCGGAATAGGTCATTTTCAAGTTTCCGCTCCAACCAGTTCAATTCGGTTTTAAAAACACTCTTTTAAGAAAAAAAAATATCAACTAGAAATATAACTAATTTTAGAAAAAAATTAGCAATTTTTACTTTATTATCGTTCTTATATTGCTTTTGGCTATTTATACTTTACATGCATTTATTGATTTTTTTTCGCAGTGCATTTTATAATTTTGACAAGACTCATCTAAACACATGACATAACCTGATACTGCTAAAGTGACATTTCAAGCGACAATGTCTATCAACATTGATTTCCTCAAATTGTGCATCATTTTGTTGGAGACAAATTAAGAATTCACTCTCAAGAATAGGATTATATTTGATATAGGCTCAGGCTATTAACACACTTCCTTTGGCTATTAACAGATACTGTAACGCCCTGCTTTAGTTAAAGCGGAGCGTTTTGGTGTAAAGTCCTTGTCTGTTGACCTGGTACCAAAGCGGAACGTTTAGGTCTAACTGTTTATTTTTTTGGGGAAAAGTGAAGTTTTGGTGAAAAAAAAATGGGGTGTTGGTTTATTGTATTTCTCAGTCTTTGTCTATTGACCTGGTACCAAAGTGGAACGTTTAGGTTTGACTGTTTATTTTTTTGGGGAAAAGTAAAGTTTTTGTGAAAAAAATGGGGTGTTGGTTTATTATTTGTTGTATTTGGTTGTGTTTTTTTTGTTGAAAGTTATAATTTTTTGTTTTATTTTTATAAAACATATATAATTTAAAGTTGATTTAACGGTCGTTTAACGTGAGTGTACCGGTTATAGTTAATTTATAACAGTCGTTTATAAGATACGTTTTATTATGCCATTGTTTTTATAAATGTTAACCGATTTTATTTTGTTATATTACACGAACATGTTTAATTAAAACAACATACAATAAGTTGCGAAAGAGAAATATGAAATAAACGCAAACAATCGAAACAAACATCATGTAAATAAAAGATCTACCGCATAAATATATATAAAATCATTTTATATATACAAAACATAAGTACAATTGAATGTTTGATACAAAAGTACAACTGAATGTCTAATACAAAATAAAGACTAAAGCTACTGATCCTCTGGCGGTGCGGACGGTGGCAGTGGCTGAGGCGGCAATTCCAAATGATCCACGATCTACATGAACGTCTGTATGATTGATGTGTTCAAAATGTAACATATAAATTTCATCAAATGAGGCATAAAACTAACCCTTTTTAGTACTAATGTTGGAAAAAATGTGCTTTTGTCTTCCTTTTGTATTTTCAGGATTAAATGAGCTCAAATTAACAAAAGAAGCAAAAAGACATCAAAATCTAACATAAATACAAGAAAAGGAACAAGAAGTGGCATACCCGACCCCACAACAGCATCTTCCCAAGCAAAACAAGAGATCAGAAACCTGAACACGCCCCGTGCTCAGCCAGCACGGGGGCGTGCCCAAGTGTTAGCAGAAAAGACAAAGTGGTAGAAGCTTCTATTGCCCACCACGGGCCCGTGCTCAGCGGACACGGGGTCGTGGTCAACTATAAGATTCGCACAATCCAGGCAAATCTTCATAGTACAAAGATTCTTCTGCACACGGGGTCGTGCTCAGCGGACACGGGTGCGTGGTCAACTAATAAGACAAAGCTGCAATTAATGAAGAAAGAGAGGATGTGGACACGGGGCCGTGCCCGAGCTTCTGTTCAGCCTATAAATATGAGTGCTTGGCTCAAGCTCAAACCATCCCTTGGCACACCACCTCTCTCACACTTCACCCACCACCCACCACCACCATAACACCATCATCCACCACCATCATCCATTGTCCATCGTAGAGTGTGAGAGTCGTCTCGGGATCCAAGATTGATCGTAAGAGTTCTTGACAATCAAGGCCATGTTTGCCTAAGTCTCTTACATCACTTGGTGAAGACAAAGTGTCTAGTGTAATACGTTTTATTTTTAATCTTTTGCACTTTTTATTTGGTTTTTTATTAATGACTTTAATAACTAGTTGCTTATGTTGAAGGTGATCTTTCCTTATCGTTTGTCCGTGGTGTCTTGACATTATTTTACTGTCTATATAAAATAAAAGATTTTCACCATTCATATCTCCACGGTCTATATGGAGGTATGTTGGCTACCTGGCCGGGGGTTAAGGAAACGGTTTGGTAAAGGTCTTGCCATTGTTCAGCGTTTAGAGGTCCTGCAATGGACCTGTGTCAAATTTAGTAGGACCTCCTTCAATACTTAACGGTATTGGATGGCGGGGGTCCAAACTCTTTGATCCCCTCATAAGTTAACTACTATTAATACTATAACCCTATTTAGGACTGTATCCATGCTGACTCAGACTACTTAGTCGAGGGTAACGTCACCTCCAAAAGAGGGGCCTACCATAATTTGTATTAATAACTTAATTAATTATCTTCCAATAATCCACCATTTTAGGATTGTATCCTTGCTGACTCAAACTACTGGGGTGAGGGTAACGTCACCTTCAAAAGAGGGGCCTACTACAATAACTAAGATAATCTCTTAATTATGTGTAAAAGTGCGGAAATAATTAAAGGTTACACTAGATACGAGTCGGAACCAAGTGATTCATCTTGTCTATCTGTTTTTCTTTTTATTTTATTTTCAACATTTTAGTTAGTTTTTATTTTTCTTAGTTAAAAACATTTTTCTAAACTTTTTATTTTGATTAGACGTTGAGGATAAACCGGTACTAAAAGCTCTTGTGTCCTTGGACGACCTCGGTATCTTGCCAACACTATACTACGCTCACGATGGGTGCACTTGCCCATATGTGTGCTTAGTGTTAGTAAAATATCGTGTTTTATAAATTTAAAACTTGGCTAAAATAAGTGTTAAAGGGGCTTAAAATATACACCTAATATATATAACACTTCACACGCATCAAGTTTTTGGCGCCGTTGCCGGGGACACAAGGATTTTAAGAAAGTTAGGAATCAGCGGCCTAATCGTTTTTCTTATTTTTCAATTTTTTAGGATTTTTTTTTAGTTTTTCAGCTTCTGCAGAACTCAGCACGGGTCGTGCCCGCTGAACACGCCCCGTGCCCAATCATTGGAACTGGCAATCATGTTTTAAGTCAGACAGTAAGCTGAACACGGGGTCGTGCCCACTAAACACGCCCTCGTGCCCAAGTTTCAGTTACTGAAAACAGAACCGTAAGATCCCGACGGTTGGTAATTTCTGACACAAACATGAGTGATACTGATACTTTTTACTTTCGGCACTCTTACGGTACTATGTGGTGTCAATTATGTGGTGGTGACCATGAGGAATTAAAATGCTTTTTTCAGAATTATAAACCCCACTATATAGACCCATCATTTCCTAGTATCCTTAAGAGGGGCGAAAGTAAAAATAATCCCTATCGCTCCCTCGAATGCGCCCAACCGGATATTCTAGGAGAAATGCTTCTCGATGAATTATTTCAACTAGAAGATCTAATTCTTAATTGGTTAGAAGAACTTAGGGGAGACCTCAAAAATCTTCTCCAAGACGATAACCAAGAAGAAAGGTTGGAAACGCATTCAAACAACTTCATTGTTTCCAATGATACTTCTAACTCTAGTGAGGACTTGAGCGATAGTCGTCCCTGTGTCGATTGTGCCGTGAAGGACTCCCCATCGACTTTGTTCGATGCATACATAGACCTGAGCGATTCGACATACACCTTCTTTAACGAGAGCCCGGAAAAGGGTTGGACTTGTCCACCTACATATAGCATAGGAATCACCCTCACCGACAACCTCTTGCGTTCTCGTCTTAATCTAGATCAATTAAGGTATCTTAGGCACTATGGGGTTGTTCCATCCAGTAAGGAACCGCCCGATCCGGAAAAGTTCCTTAAAAATAGACGCACTTCATAAAACAGTTTTTCGACACGGGGCCGTGCCCAGGTCAACACGCCCCCGTGTCCACCAAAAGATTCCCTTCTGACTTTTGTCAGAATACGGACAAAGTGTGTCAGGATCTTGCCTGCACATGGGGCCGTGTCCAGCCGACACGGGGCCGTGTCCAGCACGCTGTCGTTTTCTATAAATGCAGCCAAGAACCCTGCACATTTGGACCATCCAGAGACAGAGATTTGGAGGGATTTTCTGACTTACCATCCTAGGTATGTTCTAAAAGAAGGTTCCTACAAGCATCTTGTCCTTTCCTCTTTTATCCATTGCCTTCTTCTTCATCTTTCTTGCACCAAGAACTCCATTAAAGCTTGATTTCAAGCTTTGTTGTGATGTTTATTGAATTTTTGTTCAAGGAATCTTGTTAAAAATAAGTTACATAACATTGTTTCAAGTTATTTCTACTAAAAAAGCTTCTTAAAATAAGAAAAATAATCTGAAACCCCAAGATTCCTTGTTCTAAAAATCTGCAGAAAGTTGAACACGGGGCCGTGCTCATTGAGCACGGGGCCGTGCCCGCAGTACTGTTTCATTAAAACGAACTGTTTTTGGTTTGTTTTCGTAGAATGTCTAGCCAAAACAGCGGAACCTCTTCTGCGCACTCAAGGAACAGCCGACGGGAAAGGAGGCCATCGATTGAAGCAACTCTCGTAAGATATGTAATGGCACTACGTGAAGCACTTGACGAGATGACTTCAGTGGAGGAGGTCCTCATTGACCGTATAAACTATCTCTCGGTGGGGTTGGAAAACAGTTTCCGGGAAATAAACCTCTTGCACCAGAGGTTAAACATTCTGGTAACACCTCCGATGGAACCAATCCTCCCTCAAGAGGATTGGAACCTCGCACTTGGAATTCAAAATCCTACTGGTTGGGACGACATTCCGGCAGAACCTCCTCTTGAAGAACTCCAAGAAATTCCGGTGGAAGTTACACCTCCTCAACCCGATGCTCATGAGCCCGCTTTTCTTCTCCCTAGGGAGATCGAAGAGTGGCTCGCCGATGTATGAGGAACCCATACCCGTAGGAAGAAGTTATCAAGCCACTTTTAACCGAGAAATCTATCTTTTCAGAAATTTTGCTAAGTAGAATAAATAGTAGGCTAGAAACTTCTTGGATTTCTTGTGTTTGTTTGACCTAACTAGCTAATATTTTAATTTTTAGGACTATTATGTAATTTTCTCTATGATTAATGAATGATGGTTTAGTTAATTTGGTGTTTTGGATGGTGTTGAAATGAATAAAACACACTTGAGATGGCAAAGGATGCAAGGGAAACTTGAACCAGCACTCTATGCAGGAAAACAGAACCATCCGACAAATTTCTTCGTTTACAGTAAGTTCGGCACGGGCCGTGTCCACCCAACACGCCCCCGTGTCCAGACTTCTGTTTCTCTTGTTTTAATTTTGTTACTGACACTTGAACACGGGGCCGTGCCCGGATCACATGGGGCCGTGTTCAGCGCCCAGTAACACAAAATTTTTGCTTTTTACACCTTTTTACACATTCAATCAACCTAAAAACTTATTTGTGGGACACATTGAGGACAATGTGTAATTTAAGTGTGGGGGGGATGCTAAAACCTTGAATCTTGCAAGTCCTAAAAACAAGCCTTACACAAAACTCTATTGGAACCGCTAATCACCCCAAATTTTTTTCAAAAAAAAAAATTCATTTTTTTACTTGTCTAGGTTTAACTTGGAAAATTCAAGTTCTAAAAAGGTTATATTTTTATAAATTTACAACCGATGGCGTCGTGATAAAAAGAACCAACATAAGAAAATTATGAAAAGGCATGACAAGCTTAGTTAAAATTTAATTATATATACTTGATCACATAAAAACTCATTCCCACAAAAGTGAGTTTTGAGCCTTTATTGAGCAAACACTTACATATCATTCTACTAAATGCTCATTTTTCGTTTCTTGTGTGAATAGCCGCTTGGTTCTTACGACTCTAGAACTTGCCATGACGATACATTCCCGGTCCTTACCAACTTAAAACCTCGAGTAAGTAAATGATGGAGGCATTAGGACTAACCCTTTTTATTTCTAAACCATTATTTTTATTTTTTTTACCACCTAGTTAGCCCCTTTGAGCCTAAACCTTTTCATTTCATAACCCAAACCAAACACCCTTTTTACCCACCAAAACCTTTTTCATTTTAACCCTTTATTTTCAAGTCCGATTTTTCGTATGACTTTTCAAAAAACAAAAAAAAATGTTGTTGATGATGAAGCAAAAGAAAATAAACAAACAAGTTCATCAAAAATAACTTTGTTTGAATAAATAGCTTCATCAAAAATAAAAGTTACAAAAATAGAAAGTCATACGAAAACCGACACTTGTTACGCTTTTCGCTCTTTTTCTACTAACCACTAACCACCAACCCAACCACCTACCTTTAACCCAAGCCTAACCCTTAACCCACAAAGTCCTCTTGATATTTACAAATGTATATAAGTTAAAAAGGAGGAGGATTGATTGCTTGGAAAGCCTATGGTATGAATAAGTTCCATGCCGCTCTCGAGTGATCCACAAAAATACATTTTCGGCCGAGTGTTGAGTGATCCCCGTGAGGTATGTGAACTTGTATATAAATAGAATTTTAAAAAGGCATGTTATGCCCTAATAAGTAATTTATCTTATGAAAAGTTTTAAATAAATCATGACGAATAGGATTGTAAATAAATAAAAATAAAACTAAATAAAGAATCTTGGAAATCCCGACACTCTACGACAAGCCCAAAAACCTTCTTCTCTACCCATTCCATTTAGGAGTGTAATAGCCACATATTAAAGAGTTTTGCTTGAGGACAAGCAAAGATTCAAGTGTGGGGGTATTTGATGTGTTCAAAATGTAACATATAAATTTCATCAAATGAGGCATAAAACTAACCCCTTTTTAGTACTAATGTTGGAAAAAGTGTGCTTTTGTCTTCCTTTTGTATTTTCAGGATTAAATGAGCTCAAATTAACAAAAGAAGCAAAAAGACATCAAAATCTAACATAAATACAAGAAAAGGAACAAGAAGTGGCATGCCCGACCCCACAACAGCATCTTCCCAAGCAAAACAAGAGATCAGAAACCTGAACACGCCCCGTGCTCAGCCAGCACGGGGGCGTGCCCAAGTGTTAGCAGAAAAGACAAAGTGGTAGAAGCTTCTATTGCCCACCACGGGGCCATGCTCAGCGGACACGGGGCCATGGTCAACTATAAGATTCGCACAATCCAGGCAAATCTTCATAGTACAAAGATTCTTCTGCACACGGGGTCGTGCTCAGCAGACACGGGGGCGTTGTCAACTAATAAGACAAAGCTGCAATTAATGAAGAAAGAGAGGATGTGGACATGGGGCCGTGCCCACTGGACACGGGGCCGTGCCCACTGGACACGGGGCCGTGCCCGAGCTTCTGTTCAGCCTATAAATAGGAGTGCTTGGCTCAAGCTCAAACCATCCCTTGGCACACCACCTCTCTCACACTTCATCCACCACCATCATCCATTGTCCATCGTAGAGTGTGTGAGTCGTCTCGGGATCCAAGATTGATGGTAAGAGTTCTTGACAATCAAGGCCATGTTTGCCTAAGTCTCTTACATCACTTGGTGAAGACAAAGTGTCTAGTGTAATACTTTTTATTTCTAATCTTTTGCACTTTTTATTTGGTTTTGTATTAATGACTTTAATAAATAGTTGCTTATGTTGAAGGTGATCTTTCCTTATCGTTTGTTCGTGGTGTCTTGGCATTATTTTACTGTCTATATAAAATAAAAGATTTTCACCATTCATATCTCCACGGTCTATATGGAGGTATGTTGGCTACCTGGTCGGGGGTTAAGGGAACGGTTTGGTAAAGGTCTTGCCATTGTTCAGCGTTTAGAGGTCCTGCAATGGACGTGGGTCAAATTTAGTAGGACCTCCTTCAATACTTAACGGTATTGGATGGCGGGGGTCCAAACTCTTTGATCCCCTCATAAGTTAACTACTATTAATACTATAACCCGGCTATTTAGGACTGTATCCCTGCTGACTCAGACTACTTAGTCGAGGGTAACGTCACCTCCAAAAGAGGGGCCTACCATAATTTGCATTAATAACTTAATTAATTATCTTCCAATAATCCACCCTTTTAGGATTGTATCCTTGCTGACTCAAACTACTGGGGTGAGGGTAACGTCACCTTCAAAAGAGGGGCCTACTACAATAACTAAGATAATCTCTTAATTATGTGCAAAAGTGCGGAAATAATCAAAAGTTACACTAGATACGAGTCGGAACCAAGTGATTCATCTTGTCTATCTGTTTTTCTTTTTATTTTATTTTCAGCATTTTAGTTAGTTTTTATTTTTCTTAGTTAAAAACATTTTTCTAAACTTTTTATTTTGATTAGATGTTGAGGATAAACCGGTACTAAAAGCTCTTGTGTCCTTGGACGACCTCGGTATCTTGCCAACACTATACTACGCTCACGATAGGTGCACTTGCCCATATGTGTGTTTAGTGTTAGTAAAATATCGTGTTTTATAAATTTAAAACTTGGCTAAAATAAGTGTTAAAGGGGCTTAAAATATACACCTAATATATATAACACTTCACACGCATCAATGATCCACGTTTGTCGGGCGTCAGCACGTCGGAGGCACCGATCGAAATCCCGAGCCATCGCCTGTGCAGCAGGAGGCAGGTCTGCAATGACGTGCTGTGGGTACTGCGACGGGTGCGGAGGTGATGACGACGGTAGTTGTGGGATCTCGTCGTCAACGACATTATCAGCCGGAGGCGAACCAGGTAGAGGCGGAGGCTGAGCCTGATCCTGATCCTCAGGCTTATCCAGGCCCAGAGCCTGTCGCTGAGTCTGCCGAGCCGCCTCCTGAACAGCCGGAGGCGCTAGTATCCCGTCCCTAATCTCAATGACTACTGGGATCACATCCGGCAACACCTCGGGCACCCAAACCTGGTAATCGTGCGTCCGAAAGCGCAGGCCGATCCCGTGAAACGTGTGTATCAAACGCATGCTAGATACTGACGCCCGACCTAATCTAGTCGACGGAATGGCCGGTGATAACAGCGGGTCACTCTCGGGCATGATCCCTAAAGAGTGTGCGATCGTTGTAAAGTAGGACCCGTCGAAGAGCCTACCGTGCTCCTGCCTACGATAAGCGGTAGCAAAGTACTCCGCCAGGCACGCAGCGAGTGCACATAGATGAGGCTGCAACAGGCAGTAGAGAAAGAAACGTTCACCCATGTTGACCTTTTCCTGGTTGTGATACCGGGGCATGATCAATGACCAAATGATTCGGTGGAGGTATCTGTACAGGGGGTCTCTGATGGCGGTGGCCTTTTGCGAGGATTTCCTAAAGGAAACCCTTGCAATAGCCATCCAGAAACTAATAAGGGACTGCCTGTCTAAGGCTCTAACCGCTGCGTATAAACATCTGTATCAAGCACGGCCTTAGTGTACAAACCTGAATAGACGGCAAAGTCTCGCAAGCTCATCCCAAACTCTTACCCGGCCAGACGAAAAGTGATCTCGTGCACGACATGGTTCGGGTCCTCCACATAATCCTCCGGATGCGACACGCATATAAATGTGGAAATGAACTCGACCGTAATATCATGATACGAGTCCTCCAACGCAGTCTGCAACAAGCACGCAAACGAGGTATCCAACCCAATAGTCTCCCTCGCCCACGCGACCTCCTCCACTGTCTCCAAAAGCTCCCAATCAATCCCGACATGCCCCCCGATCTCCATGGTGCGCAACTTCGCGCTACTCTCATGCAAGACGAAAAGTGATCTCGTGCACGACATGGTCCAGGTCCTCCACGTAATCCTCCGGATGTGACGTGCATATAAATGTGGAATGAACTCGACCGTAATCTCATGATACGAGTCCTCCAATGCAGTCTGGAACAAGCACGCAAATGAGGTCCTCCAATGCCTCCTCCACTGTCAATAAAAGCTCCCAATCAATCCCGACATGCCCCCCGATCTCCATGGTGCGCAACTTCGCGCACCTCTCATGCCTGTTTGACCCCATCGGGAACGCCAGGTACACGTGATCGTGTAGTGGATCAAGTGTGTGACACTTGTGCCTTTTCTAATCATTATACAATTCCGAATAATTTCATAATCAACAAAACATTATGTTTAATTTCCGGGATTGTATAATTACATGTGACATATGCACGTTTTAGTTTTTGTTCGATTTTAAATCCTTAAAGCTTTTCTGGAAGTTATACGTAAACTATTATGCAAACATAATCGGTTTAACGCAACGTACACTCCAGAACAGTGACATAAGCTAAACATACCCTAAATTCCCTTAACATATAACTTATAAATAAGTTTTGAAGGGTTCGGTATAGCAAAAACATGTTTCTCTAGGGTATAGTTCAAGTCCCATATGCTTTAACGTCCTTATAAAGCCTGAAAATTGGGTTAACGGGGGTTAAACGTGTCAAAAACACATTAAAAAGGCTGCAGGGACCATTTTTGCCATTTTCTGAAACTGCGCCTCTGGCGGGGCGTGAGAGACTGGGCCTAAGTCTCTCAAGGGGCGCGAGAGACACCCAGTAACAGAATTTTAATTCCAGCAACAGCAGCACTTTGGCAGCAACTTGTTTTAGATCTTGGAGCCCAAGTTTGTGTGTCCCCCAAGCCTAAAAGCTGATCTTGACACTTGTTATGATCTTATGAAGCCTTGGAGAACACTCCTAACACTTGGCATAATCCTACACATCCAATATTACTATAAGTAGCCATCTATACTTCTTCATTCTTTGCTCATTCATTCTATTATTCACTTCCATATTCTTGGAGCTTGCTTCCATCTTTTGGAGGCCTCCCACCTGAGATCTTAAGTGTTTCCAAACACAAGTAAGTTCTCATCCTAGTCTATTTTAATCCTTTTAGCTATTTTAAGCTAAAAGTCAAACAGTTTGACTTACTGTTTGACTTTCGGTTTTGACCATGAATTGGTCAAGTCAAAGTTCAATCGAACTTTGCAACATGATCGTAAACACAATGGTTATAATCCCTTGCAATTATACCTATTGATTACCACGTTTACTAGTCGAAGTGACGAGTCAAATTTCGGTCAAAATGCACATTTTTGTGCATTTTACGACAGAACTATTTTTGGGTATCAAAACACTAAGTTTTGATACCAAATCAGTTTTGTAACTTATTTAAACATGTTTTGACATGTTTAACTCGTCACTTCTAGTTTAGTGCTTATTTAGGGTCGTAAGTCGAGCGGTTTGACCACCGCTTTGACTTTCGAATCCAACCCGTTTGGTCGATTTTGGGATCCGACTAAACACATGTAGCTGACCATAGTTGTATGGAGAATAACCTCCTAAGGTTATACCTTATGGTCACGTCGTTTGGTTAGTATTATGATAAGTCTATTGTTATATGCCTATAAATGACCAAAATGCCCTTTTTGGGCATAAATTCACTTTAAGCATATGTGACCAACTTTTTGACATATAAACCGATGTAATAACATTTTCAAACATATTTAGGCATGTAAGACTTATCATAGGACTAGTTTGACCATCCGACCATACTTTTACGCAAATGACACGTTAAAGTAGCATAAACTATCTTAACGGGTCATAACGGGTCAAAAGCATTTAGGATTCATTCCAAATCAGAATGTAAACTTTGTTAAACCATTTTCTATTAGTTCCAACACTCATTTGGTTTACAAGACCTCATTCTATCCTCTCCATCGATTAAAGTCCCGACTTATTAACATATTTATCCAATACTAGGTGCCACTTGATTCCTTGATTCTTCAAGCTTTGTTTGATCATTTTATAAAAGAGTTATACGCAATCCCAAGTGAGTACATAGTCCCCTCTTTTATGCTTTTTAAATGTTTTGGGGTGATTCATATATGCCTATTCACTATTTTCATGATTTCAAAGCTATATGATTTCGCATACGTAGTACTTATCCTTTAACGAATTGAAACTGTTACCTATGGCTTAAATAATGATTTTCAAAGTTTTTAACACTATTGTTGGTGCGTATTTATAATATACATTCATTAACAATGATCAAGCTGATTGGTAGTACGATATAGCGCTATAGGACTTGACACCCCATTCCTGTTTTAGGGAATGTCAGAAACCAAGTTTAAACCAAATAGATTTTGCCTTCATGGTAAATCTATAGTCACCAAAGTATATTTTGATATACTAAGGTTTGAATGTATTGCCAAACGACCAGAATGTGTTTTTACAATGGTTTTTCCAATTAAGCCATAAAAACTTATCTTTTATTGATTTCTTAAACCAAAGTATATTTTGATATACTACCAAATCACAATTAAAGTATATTTCGATATACTTCCAAAGCATAGTTTTTGATATGCTACCAATGTGATATTTGTTTACCAAAAGTATATTTTGATATACTACCGATACTGTTATTTCCTAAACCAAAGTATATTTTGATATGCTACTAAAGCATAGTTTGATATGCTATTTTCTTAAACCAAAGTATAGTTTATATACTACCGATGCTTTCATTCTTAAACCAAAGTATATTCTAATATACTATCAAATCTCTTATTCATAAACCATAGTATATTTTGATATACTACCTATTCTATTATTTCAAAACCAAAGTATATTTTGATATACTATCAATCCTATTATTTCAAAACCAAAGTATATTTTGCATATACTACAAATCCTTTTTGTATTAAAAAGCAAAGTATTTTAGATACCAAACTTTTATCAAGGAATCATGGCTATTTTTTTAAAACGTATAATCTTTTCTTATAATATCCAAAGCCATGAATCTAAATCACAAAACCTATGTTACTCACAGACATTTTTATGCTGACGTTTTATTTTCACATATTTTTCAGGACCTATTATTTGATGATTGATTGCCTACTTCACATAGGATGGACTCGTGCCTTAGCTTGCCTTAAAACATGAAAGATGATTGATCGTATTAAGTTGATTGTAACAAAACAATGTATACAGTTATCCTAATAAATACAAAACTTTAAGACAATTTTTAAATATAATTTTCGAAAAAAATTTAATAACAAATTTGAATACAATTTTACAACAAATTTAAAACATTATATACTTAGAACTTGTTACGGACGACTTTGACTTAAAAAAATATTATATATTTACGACCAGATATGTTTCGACACTCGTACAGACCTACGCTCATTACGGACCTACACGCGTTACGGACGACTTCGACTAAATAAAAAAATATTATATATTTACGACTTGTTACGTTTCGAGGCTCGTTACGGACCTACGACCGTTACAGACGTCTTCGACTAAATAAAAAAATATTATATAATTACGACTTGTTACGTTTTGATGTTCGTTACGGACCTACGCGCATTACGAACGACTTCGACTAAATAATAAAACTATTATATATTTACGACTTGTTACGTTTCGACACTTGTTACGAACCTACGCGTGTTACGGACAACTTCGACTAAATAAAAAAATATTATATGTTTACGACTTGTTACGTTTCGAGGCTCGTTACGGACCTACGCGCGTTACGGACGACTTCGAATAAATAATAAAACTATTATATATTTACGACTTGTTACGTTTCGACGCTCGTTACGGACCTACGCGCGTTGTGGACGGCTTCGACTAAATAAAAAAAGTTATATATTTACGACTTGTAATGTTTCGAGCCTCCTTACGGACCAACGCATGTTACGAACGACTTCGACTAAATAATAAAACTAATATATATTTACGTCTTGTTACGTTTCGACGCTCGTTACGGACCTACGCGCGTTACGAACGACTTTGACTAAATAAACAAATATTATATATTTACGACTTGTAACGTTTCGAGGCTTGTTACGGACATACGCGTGTTACAGACGACTTCGACTAAATAATAAAACTATAATATATTTACGATTTGTTACGTTTCGACACTCGTTACGGACCTACGCGTTTTGCCCCTCTGTTTTTCAAAAAAACCCACCAACAGAACTCCCCAACCCAATAAGCAATCAAAACTCATTTTTTTTCTAAAATTAATGAAGTGTAAATGATTGGGGACTAGTAATCTAACCTTATAGAAGTCGAATCGATGAAAATGGTCTTGAATCGAGGTCTCGGAGGGTCGACTGTGTGATTTCGCACCTTATGTGTGTGTGTTTTTGGGTGAGTTGAAACCAATGTTGCACGCTTTTGTGTTACACGTTCAAACCAAAGAGCCCCGCTTTGGGCAAAGCGGGGCGTTTTAGGTTCAAATTTAACATTTTTGGCACAAAGCTGTTGCGCTTTGGGCCAAAATTGTATCTTTTGAAACCCAAAGCGCCCTGCTTTGGCCAAAGCGGGGCATTTTGGGGTTTTTTGAATTTTTTTTTTAAAATCATTTTAATTCTTCAATCCTACTCCTTGTCGGCTTCAAGTCAAGCTTCTTCCAGAACACGTCTATCGAATTGATTCGGACTTGCCCCCTATGAACGAAAACATATGAACGAAAGCATGGAGTGAACCTTGTGGTTGTTTATTACTTTTCTAAGGCTTGTTTCAAAACATTTTTTAATCTCCGTATATTGTTTCTCAATAATGTGATCAACAAACTCCACAAGTTTAACCAGCGTGTTGCGATGACTTGGAAGGTGACTCTTTAGCAATGCATGCATGCCCTCAACTCTGTTGGTTGTAGTCTAGTAAAAGTTAAGTGTCTTGTAAGTCCATGCAGCTACAAACTTTTCATGGTACGAATCCAACCATGATTTCTTCATATACTCAAAAACCTCTAAAAATATAACCATAACTTGTTAGGTATGTATCTACGTATGTATGTATGTATGTATGTATGTATGTATGTATGTATGTATGTATGTATGTATGTATGTATGTATGTATGTATGTATGTATGTATGTATGTATGTATGTATGTATGTATGTATGTATGTATGTATGTATGTATGTATGTATGTATGTATGTATGTATGTATGTATGTATGTATGTATGTATGTAAAAAAGTATTTAAACAATTATGTAAGAAATACTCACGTCCATGACCAACTTCTTTCTGTTGTGCTTCAAGGTTTGCTAAATTATACCTGTATATTTCCTCTGTGGAAGACTCATACAATGTCGAAAATGAACGAAGAAATTCTTTCTACTCCTTATCAGTGAATTTCTCCTTGTTGTTCTTATTGATATTTTGATGAATATGGAACCGACAAAGATACTTGTTTGCTTTTGAAGAAACTTGTTCACACGTGTTCATTAGCGCCAAGTCCTTGTCTATTATGATGACACGCGGCTCCATACAGTCCACCAACATAGACTTGATCCTCTCCAATACCCATATGTAGTTTTCTACCTTCTCTGCATAAATTAACGCATAAGCAACCGAAAATGACTGGTTTATCGAAGTCATACCTACGACCTACACAAACGGAAGATTGTACAAGTTTTTTTGTAGGTGGGGTCAATCATGAGCACATGCTGGAACGCACACCATATAGTAAATGAAAGTTTATGGACAAAAAAGATATCTTCAACTGTGTTCGTGGTCTCATTTCCACGCATGTAATAGGTGAAATCTTTTTCGACAAGAAGGTTTCGAGTTGTTGCATTGGAGATTCTCCGACCCTCTTTCTTGCATTGATCTTCTAAACAGCATTGTGTAGATCTTTCAGAATAAACTTTTTATCCGGGTTCTTTTTCATCAACGTACGCCAAATGCTACGGTTTAGAATATCTTGCTCTGCCAGCTGCTCAATTAGTCTTTTATCCTCCGAAGGAAGCCTTCTCGCATACGCGTGACCCTCGTTCGTCACCTCTATCTTCCAAACACTTCCCTTTGCTTCCGTAAACCCTATCAACTGTAACACCCCGAAAACAGGTTTGGTAATCAAACCACGTTAATATTTATGAACGGGTAAAATACCGTTAATGGTAAAAATTAACCCGGTAAATATTAGGATTCAAACAATTAAACCTAATATTAAATAAAAAGAGAATAAACTAACCAGGATTAGATAACCCAGTTGGTTACGGGTCTTGTGATATCAAATAAATGGATGGAAACTCCTAAATTATAAATAAAACAATAATTGAGGGACCTAAGTTGTAAAGTGGGAAAACTTGAAAGATTAAAACAAAAATAAACTCCACCAAACACACACTTAGGTGTGTTTGGTCGATCAAAAAAACGCAGTGAACGAGAACAGGAGCTCCTCACAAACCCTAGCTCTCACTAAATTGATCAATTGAAGGCTCTAATCTGGTCTAAATCGATTTTCAAGCACGGATTAGTGATCACCTTGTTGAGGGGATCATAAGGTATGCAAAATCTTGATGTTTTGATTCATCTTGAATTTTAGGTTAATTGTGAAAAAACGAAATTTAGCTTGATTATGTGTTGTATAGATGAAATTAGAAGTGATATGATCTCTAGGGATAAACCCTAGATGATTTCTTGTTAAAATCTTGCATGATACTTGTGGGGTTTATAATCACCATTGTAGGTGATTAATGGGTTTGTAGAAACTTGATAAACACTAGGATTTTGATAGTTATTCTCGTGTAATTTGAGTTCCATGAAGAAAATTCAAATTTGTTGATGCTAAATTCGTGCATATGATGCTTTTAGGGTTTTGATTGCTAAAAATTAGTGTTATGATGTCAAGAACATGCTTAAATTGAAAGCTGAATTCAAACAGCTCCTGATCAGAATTTACAGCCGACTTGTACTGGCTGTAACCTGAACAAAACCTGACAAAAACATGTGTTTCTTAAGTCTAAAATGTAATTCCAGGAAATATCTTTAAAACCCCACTAGAATTGCATTTTTTCGACGAAAATTGAGCGTTTTATGAATTTTTCCGTATCAAAGGTTCAAGCTGCGTTTTCTGGCAGAATTTGCAGCCCATTACGAATGTCATAACTCAATTTAGGGATTTAGTTATCATCTCAAATTTTTACTGTAGATATTTCTAAGCGATTAAAAGAATCTTCAATTGGAATTTTGTCAATCGGATAAACGACGAATTTTTAATGAATTTTTCCGTAAGCTGCAGTCAGAAGTGACGAATCTGATTGCAGCTTAGTAAATGAATTTTTACGAATTTTTGGTAAAGAGTTAGATCTTGAAATTTTAACACAAGGCCTAATCCTCCGAGTGGTACGCCACATAAAAAAACATAATTTTTGAAGACTTGTAAACAGGTTAAACAAGTCACCAAAAAACAGCCCATTTTCAGTGATATGAACTTGTCTAATTAATGTTAAAGCTTGGGTAAACAACTAGTTATGAAACTTGATTATCATAGGTATTCGGATGAATGCTAAATAGTATGATGAAACGGGTCTCGTTATAAAAGGGAACCCTTTGTTCTTGCAAAAATGAAATAAGAAACTAGTCACGATAATCGTTTGAACTAGTTAAAGAAATTAGAAGTATAATGAATTTGATGAGAAAACTAGTTAAAACGGTAGTGTAAGAATAATGTCTATCGGATATTTGACATATTGCTTAAATGAATTGTTGAACTTGATTGTCTAATTGCTCGTGTTATAGGCCGTTTGACTTTTAAAAGTCAAACTGACCAATAATGAAATCAATTTGGTGATTTTGATATAAAGTCCGTAAGGTGAGATAGTCTTGATAATAATGACTAATCAAATCACCTTGCGAATGATAAAAGGTAGATTGACGCTCGAAAAGCTAGGTGGAAGCTTGGGTAGAAGCGGGTCAAACGGAACTAATACGCGTGGAAAAGCATAATCGGAATTCAAGGTAAGTTAAGCTTACACCCCCTTGGTATTATGATACATTTACTTGTGAGTGTTGATTTTTGAATTATGACAAGTATTTGAAAATACTATATTCCGGCATGATACAATGTAAGCCAAAATAAGGAAATATGGTAAGAAACCATAAACTATGGTAAAAAGGGGTAAAAACGGTAGACTAGTCGGGTGAAGACTAACCAATATGAAATTTTGAACATCACGTTATAGGGTGAACCGTAATGGGTAAAAGTGATTGAATAAAAATCCGTACATGAGTTGACGGATAGATAAAAGGTTTGAAAAGATAACCATTTGGTGTAAATCTTAACGGGTCAAATAATTCAAGTAATGCCATATAAGTAATAAGAACTCACGGTGTAAACCGGAATAGGTTTAAGGGGCGGGATGGTATTTAAAAATATCATCTTATGTTGATAAATGGTCACTTTCGGCTAAACGGGTCAAATGGTAAGTTAATACCATTTGACAATAATACTAATTGATGACTGCTTGTTAAGTGTTGTGATTTCAGGAAAGGACATACGGTTTGTAATGCTTTTATCTAGAAAATTTAAAAGCAAAAGATATTTAAACGGGTCAATATGTTGACCCGAGCCAGGTACGCATATTTTGAATTATAGCTAGAAGTAATAAGATGGTCAAATATTAGTGAAAACCCTCCGTCGTATAATGAGGGACTGAAGTTGACCAAAATACCCATGAACACTGAATCGGGTAAACGATCCTTATAAGCCGTTTAAGAACGTGTTTTACAATCATGTAAGTTATAGGTAAATATCAAGTGGACTGTGCATAACGAAGGGGAAAGATTTAAACTTGAAAGGTTTAAATCTTTAAAACGGGTCAAAAGAATTATGCGCATAGAATGAGTACTAGCCGCGTAATTCAAAAAGATTACAGACCCGAACTAAAGATTTTGAGATAAATATGTTGATGTATGCTTAATGGTCAATTAGAAACAAGTTTTGAGGTTTAAAAACTTGAACGGGTCAAAAGTCTTTAAAAAAATGAATTTTAAAGTCAAGGGCTCGAAGCCCATTATTTTATGAATTTAGATGTTAACTTTAACTCCATATGATGGAGGATTAAATTACGAATTCGAAAGAAACAAGAATTTTGAATAATGGATAATGAATTGGATGGAAATATGTTTATAACTTGTTGTGAAACTGTCAAAACTAACTTTTATGTTGGTTTTGATTTTAGGAATGTCTTATGGAACTCCGGATGAGGATCAAGCAAGAAAGGAGAACCGAACACATGTCTCGAAGCTTCCGCAACGAACTTATTTTGTTCTAGTTTCTAAAGTGGATATTGTAAACACTTGAAATTATATTTTGGAATGTTTTTAAATTATGTAAGAAGTTTAACTTTGAAAAGTTTTTTTTTGTAAGCTTGCATTTTCATATAAAATGCGTGTTTAATATTATAATATTGATTAATAGAGACGGGTCTTACAAGTTGGTAATCAGAGCTCATGGTTAAAGAGTAAAGTGTGTTTGGTTCAAGGCTTGATCGCAAATCCGGTAAGTACATGTATATCAATGGTTTAGTATGATTAAGTGTTGAGAACAACACATATGTTTATCGTGTAATACACGTTACACCAATAAAATCGACATAAAGTAGATATAGTCAACGAAATTACACGCGTTGATGTGTATAGTAGAAAAGCCTTGTATTATAATACGGGCAACCATTAATGTCGAAATTACTAACTGTTGTAAATGTTTTAGTTGAAGGATACTCGCATATGAAGATCGCGAGAGTTTAACAAATCGCGGATTTGACAAAGGAACGGTCCAAAGTACGACAAATAGAGCATGCTAACCAATGGCTTAAATTGCGCAACGATCGCGAATAAGTTAATGGCAAGGAGAGCCTGTTAGAGCAAGCATTATCAGGTGCACGTTTTAAATTATTGCATGAATAGTAATGCAACAAATACGTAGAGATTGAAAGTTGCATATGTAGGTTGAAAACTTGGAAAAACCTGAATAGAAAACCTATCCGGGATATTGTTTCCAAGAGAAACAAATAGAGGCATTACTTACATGGGGTGTAATGTGAAAATTATAAAAAGGTCATGTATACCAGGTGTTGATCGCTTACTCTGGCCAAGTAAGTAGTGAACACGTGTACCATGAACTTCTTATGATGGACATATTTACATTCGATGTCACACCCCGACCACGTAGAACATACAAAACGTGGCGGAAACATCGGGGAGTGTTGTAACAGAATTAATGTTTCACAACCATGGATATTGAAGTTTCGTTTTATTCATCAAACAAGCGAGTTACATTGTTTTTAAACAAGAAGTAAAGAGTATACAACAAAAATTAACTAGTTCTTGTCTCGTTTTAAGTCACTAAGGCACAAGTCCGCCTAAGTATGTCTTGATCAATCCTATGCTTCATATCCTGAAACACATGTGAAAATAGGTACGTCAGCATAAAAATGCCGGCGAGTACATAGGTTTTGTGAAAATAAGATTCATGACCTCTGTTTAAGAAAATGTTTAGTCATGAACCTTGTAATTTGCTTTGTCTTTGTAAATCATTTGAAAAACAATAAGTTCAGATGATACGTATAAATAAGAGAAATAATGCATGGTTAAATGAATAACCATGTAAAAATGAGTTTGTATAAGTTAAGTTGTTTGTAAATCAATGTCTTGTGAAAAATATGTTATTTGTATAAAATGTTCTATGTCTCAAATTGTAATGATTCAAATAACGCTATAATATGTAATATCATACAAACACTTATATATAGGAAGTACCAACGGCGTATCCACCATGCTTGTATCATATTACACACGCCTCGTTACTTAAATCACTTACCCAAACAAACCACCAATGTAAATTGTCCATGTATAAATGAATTTGTCAAATGTATTGAATAATATGTCAAAATGCATAATCAATGTAAATCATGTAATGTGTAACCTAAATGATATGTATGGCTAGTGAAAACGCATCAACTAAACCATAGGTGAAATGCACAAAAACAAAGTATTGAAGTAAAACTTGGTTTAAATCAACGTTATGTTTTGTGTAAATGCATGATCAATGTAAATCATGTAATGTGTAAATGCATGATCAATGTAAATCATGTAATGTGTAAATGCATGATCAATGTAAATCATGTAATGTGTAACCAAACTGATCTGTATGGCTAGTGATAAATATCACTAAACCATATGCACAAGAACATAGTATTGAAGTAAAACTTGGTTTAAATCAAAGCTATGTTTTGTGTAAATGCATGCTATACTGATACGAACATCTATACGGTATTGTTATAATGCATACATCCAAGCCTTGAGACTGAGGCGATAAACCCTTAAACCACTTAAAGGTCTATCTGTGCTTATGTATTTCGAATTCGGTCATTCCTTTCATCCCCTTTCCCTGGGATGTCCGGAACGGGAGTTGTCAATTCCTATGGTACCACTTCCTACTAACGAACGGCGTAGCTAATGTTAATGAATGTATTGTTCCATTGTAAACAACCCAAATGTCATAACAAAATGTAAGCATGTGATGAAAACGATGTACTAAGTATGCAATAAATGAACATACATAGCATGTGATGTGATGTGAAATGATGTACTAAGTATGAACTAAATGGACATACATAGCATAAAATGTAATGTAAAACGATGAAATCATATACTATAAATGTACTAATAAACATAGCAAGTATATGATGTGAAAACAGGAAAGCATGAAAGTAACAAGTAGGCACATGTGTTCCACCCCAAAACGTTTGGAAAACAGTAAAAGAGGGGTCTATGTACTCACTTGAGATTGCTCAGAAGTCCTTGAGTAACAACCAAACAATGCTAGAGATCGCGGATATCAAACGGCACCTAATATAGGTAACTATGTTAATTAACCGGACCTAGATCGGAAGATTGGGTAGCATTAGGGTTTGTAAACCAAACGAGTGTAGAGACTCGTGTCATTTGGTTTAACAAAGCCCACATACTAAATGAAACCTAACATAATTGTTTACGACCCATTACGACCCGTTTAGGTAGCTTATGCTACTTTAACGCGTCGTTCGCGTGAAACGCGTTCGGACCGCCTAACTAGTCCTATGACAAGTGTTATATGCCTAAACATGTTACATAATCAGTTATGTGACAAAAGTTTAGGTTACATATGCTTAATTACCAATTATACATGAAAAGGGTATTCTGGTAATTTACCTAAGGCATATAAACTACCTATCATACAACTACTCAAACGATGTGACCATAGGGTATAACCTCGGAAGGTTATTCCCTACCTACTATGGTCACCTAATGTATTTGGTCGGATCCTAATGATCGACCAAACTGGGTCGGGTTCGAGGATATAGGCGATTTATTAGATCGCCTACCCTACGACCCTAGACAACGTGGTAATCAGTGGGCATAGTCCCAAGGGACTATGACCAACGTGATTACACTCACGTTGCGAAGTTCAAACGAACTTCGCATTGACCATTACTGGTCAATGCTGAAAATCAAACAAAGTTTGACTTTCTGACTCGAAAAGCAATAAAATAAGGAAAAGAACGAAAGAATACTTACGAAGGGTCCCCGAATGCTAATCTCGATTCAAAAATCTCAGGTATGAAACAAAGGTTTCAACTTAGAGTTTCTCAAATCAAGATTCTTGTGATTTTAGCAATGGGGGTGGATGGGTATATATAGTTTTCGGGTAACCGTTAGGATCGTTTCATGGAAAACGTGCCTTAATCCCACCCGTACAAGTGTCGGGACCTTATGGTGACTAAAATGTGATCCTTATCAGCTGACTAGACAATTGGGATTGTGTGGGTGAGAATCAAACAGCTGCAACCTGCTGTTAAAAACATTGAATTGGTCTGCAGACAGGCTAGCGCACCGCTACGTTAAAAGTGTAGCGCACCGCTAGGCCATAGTTTGGCAGATTTACACTTTTGGTCCCTGTCCTGCGTTCAGCCCATTTTCGACACGTTTAAGGCCCGTTAACCCCATTTCAAAGCTCTAAAATGAAGTTAAAGTATAGGGGACTTAAAATATGCTCAAAAATATCTCGGATGTCGGTTCGTTTGGCCGTATGATCGCGATGTTCGCTTAATTACGACGGAATGCGCATAAGCGCGAAAAACGATCCAAATGACGCGACGAATGGATTTTTATTATGGTGAACACTAAAGCATAATATAGTCATGCTTACATAAATTTTTAGATGTCCGGATGTATGCAGAACGTGAGTTATGCGCGAAAATGCAAACTTGTGCACTTTTTGACACTTTTAGTCCCTGAATGACCCAAAAGTTTATTTTAGCACACCGAACCCCTTAAAGCCTATTTATAAGCTATGTAAAGGATATTTATGGTGTGTTTAACTTATGGTCATGTTCCGGAATGTCTGTTACAGTTCAAATTGGCATACTTTCGCAGTTTGTCAACTTTAGTCCTTGTAAGCGATTTAACTTGATTTTGCCATACCCAAGCCTTCAAAACTTATTTCTAAGTTATGTAAAGGTTATTTAAGGTATGTTAAGCCTATTTCACTATTCCGGAGTGTTTGTTGCATTAAACTGGTTATATCTACGCATCGGTGCGCGTATAACCTTCCAGAAAGTGATTTAGAGTTTGGAATCGAACAAGAGTTGATATGTGCAAATGATACACATATTTTTACAAATCCCAAGTATGAAATATAATATTTCATTGGTTCGGTATTTGTTTGATGGCCGTGGAGGCACAGGTGTTACAGTCTCCCCTACTTTAGGAAATTTCGTCCCGAAATTTATTTATAGGAAACTTGTGAGAGCTTGAAAACATGAAGTTGAAAAGATCGAACAATATTGATTAGGGTTCTGAACTTCTAGTAACCTTTAATAACATCATGATTGCAATGTAAGAGGGATACTTATATACAAGTATATGAAGCGTCATTGGTGCGTCCACCGTACCTCCATTACATCATTCTCATTTCGTTATTGTTGTCACTATCGGCTCTTACACATAATAAATCTTACTGGGTTTCTGTGCACTAAATTTCATAATTATGTACGCGTCCATAATCAGACAATTCCTTGCACAGTTCACACAGTCTATTTTATAGTGTGTAGGGGAAAACCAAATGAACAAACCGGTGATGAGCGTGACTAGACCACCATAGGGTCCTTTTGACTAAATCAATAAATGATCTAAATAGACTTATCAAGGAGTCTGTCCAGCTACATCACTAGATGTCGTTCTTTAATCAAATGGTGAATCAATCTTTTTGACTAGACCACTAAGAGGGTCTCTTATGAATCATGGAGTGGTACTATATAATCCAAGGGTCTTAACTATTACATAGAAGCCCATTAAGGATTTAAGGTAGTACCTTTTTGAATATCCTACTACGAATCCCTCATATGAAGATATGAAAGATTCTACGAGGATTTGGATAACGAATATCCAGAGTATACAAAAACACAAAATGCATAAAAGAAAACACAAGATGCATAAACACATAGTCATATAACCACAAAATTGTTTAACTAGAAGTTTGTTATGCTAACAGAGCACATGTATTTAAAGCACACTAGAAATCCATCTCGTGGATTTCATTTGGTACTTTAAACATTATCAAGAATCTATCTATAAAGATAGAAAGATTCAAAAAGAAATTTCGATTTCGATTATTAGGAACCGAAATGTTCGAATTAAGGTACATAAGGAATCCAATTAAGGACTCTGATTTGTATGACAATTATCCACAAGGATCTAATTGTGAGAATAAAAAGATCCCATATGGATTTAAAAGTTGAAGATGTTTTGAAACCTTGCACTGGATGTGCTTATGTCAAAACATGAAGTAAAATGCTTATGAAGTTGAGATGCTTGATATGTCAAGGCGACATATGAAGCAGAATTTGAAGGTTAAGTCAATGTATGAGGAAAATATTTTTGAAAACTGTGCATGGGGTTCTTTTAAGAAAAATGTGTTTAGTGTTTTTGAAACCTTATATATAATACTTTTGAAATCATAAAGTAGGTGTATTAGATAGATATATTTACAAAAATGTTTTAAAATCATGCGAGATGAATTTTGAAATTATGTATAAGGTTTTTGAAAGACATGAATGATGCTTTTCGAAATCATGCACTTGATAAGAAAATGTATTGTGTTAATATTGTCTTCAGACTATATGAAATATTTTGAAATTAGGAAGGTTTGTTTTGATAACATGACCAATGTTTTTGAAATAACATAGACAATGTATCTAGAAAAATTGTTTTCAAACTATATGAAATGTTTTGAGATCATGAAGATTGTTTTTGAAATACTTGTACTGTGTATGTTGAAAAATCAAAACGTAATGGGTATGAGATTTGAAAATATCCTTAGTTATCCAACCAAGGATTCAAAAGTACAGATGTGCAAAAAGCACGATTACTCATAATTTCACTTTATTTCCTGTACTTCGTTTCTTAGAATGAAACGAGTACTTAGAACTTTCGAGGAAATTATGAGCGATCACTTGAAAGAGAGAATCACAAGAGTAGTTTGTAAGGAACATAGTTCCTTAATGCAGGTATCATAGGAAGAACATACACACATCTAATTATACTTGTATATCAGAATTTGTGAACAACGATTTATTTATAAACAAAACAGATTGTTTCACATTACAAGGAAACAAAAGAACAAAAGCATAAGACAGCAACATCTTCTAGTCAGCCAACTGCTCATCCGTGGGTTGGATTTGCATTAGCAAGCTTTGGGCATTTGTTCCTGAAATGGCTCGTATCGCCATAGTTGTAGCAAGTACCACGCGGAAAACGAGCTTAAGTTGGGTTGACTTGGGGTTGATTTAGACCACCTTGGTTCGGGTTACATCGACAAGTACTTGCCAGGTGACCAACTCTTCCACATGATACACACCGATGACACTGTAAGTGAGTTAGGTGATGCCCCTTACATTTGTTGCATAATGGTGAAGTTCCATAGTACGGCTTCCTAGCTGGTGGCCTTGCCACATGACTAGGTCCCGCTTGATTAGGTGTAACCGCTGCGGGTTTCCTTGAAGCCTTACGCTTCCTTGATTTTGGTGCTGGCTTAACTTCTGCTTCCTTTGGTGGCTCTTGAGTGGCTTCATTGTCGAGACGAGAGGCTTCATTGTTGAGACGAGAGGCTTCATTGTTGAGACGAGCCATGGCAATGCCTAGATCCACAGTCCTCTGAATCACTTTGCCAATTTGCTGGACAAATTTGGCTGTTCGCTCGGGCATTTGACCAGTGCTGAGAGGAATAGACATTCTAAAAGAAAATGAAAGACAGAGGAAGAAGCAAGTGAAAGGTTATTGGATAATCAATACCGAATGGTAACGAATGAAAATTGTGATCATTTGTTTGTTACCTAAGGCAAACAAATGAGATGGTGACAAATCAAAGTAAATGGGTCAAAAATAATGTATCGCGAAGACATGCTCGCCTATAAGTGAACACTCATCCCAAGAATTCCCAGGTAAGCACAACTGGTCTCGCGTCTGATGAGATGTATACGAAGTGCTTGCCTAGACAGAAAACCCAGAATACAGGCATTCACCCTTCCAGTTTGCACTTGTTCACATTATTCAAAACCCAAAACATTGACGAGATTTTGAAAACTCAAAGGGGTTCAAAACCATATAACAGAGAGTTCAAAACCTTACAATAGAGGGTTCAAAACCTAGTAATCAATCATCCTAGAACAGATGATTAGTTTTCAAAGTGGTTTTGAAATTTATGTTCTTGTTGTGGTTGTCGCCTAAGGATAGGTGACAGTATTGTTTTATGACTAAACGCAAGTAAACTCGCGTTAGGGTCCTAAGAAGGTTATAGACTAGGTCAAAGCATTACTAATAACCTAATTCCCTATAACCATTGGCTCTGATACCATCTTTTCTGTCACACCCCGACCACGTAGAACATACAAAACGTGGCGGAAACATCGGGGAGTGTTGTAACAGAATTAATGTTTCACAACCATGGATATTAAAGTTTCGTTTTATTCATCAAACAAGCGAGTTACATTGTTTTTAAACAAGAAGTAAAGAGTATACAACAAAAAATAACTAGTTCTTGTCTCGTTTTAAGTCACTAAGGCACAAGTCCGCCTAAGTATGTCTTGATCAATCCTATGCTTCATATCCTGAAACACATGTGAAAATAGGTACGTCAGCATAAAAATGCCGGCGAGTACATAGGTTTTGTGAAAATAAGATTCATGACCTCTGTTTAAGAAAATGTTTAGTCATGAACCTTGTAATATGCTTTGTCTTTGTAAATCATTTGAAAAACAATAAGTTCAGATGATACGTATAAATAAGAGAAATAATGCATGGTTAAATGAATAACCATGTAAAAATGAGTTTGTATAAGTTAAGTTGTTTGTAAATCAATGTCTTGTGAAAAATATGTTATTTGTATAAAATGTTCTATGTCTCAAATTGTAATGATTCAAATAACGCTATAATATGTAATATCATACAAACACTTATATATAGGAAGTACCAACGGCGTATCCACCATGCTTGTATCATATTACACACGCCTCGTTACTTAAATCACTTACCCAAACAAACCACCAATGTAAATTGTCCATGTATAAATGAATTTGTCAAATGTATTGAATAATATGTCAAAATGCATAATCAATGTAAATCATGTAATGTGTAACCTAAATGATATGTATGGCTAGTGAAAACGCATCAACTAAACCATAGGTGAAATGCACAAAAACAAAGTATTGAAGTAAAACTTGGTTTAAATCAACGTTATGTTTTGTGTAAATGCATGATCAATGTAAATCATGTAATGTGTAAATGCATGATCAATGTAAATCATGTAATGTGTAAATGCATGATCAATGTAAATCATGTAATGTGTAACCAAACTGATCTGTATGGCTAGTGATAAATATCACTAAACCATATGCACAAGAACATAGTATTGAAGTAAAACTTGGTTTAAATCAAAGCTATGTTTTGTGTAAATGCATGCTATACTGATACGAACATCTATACGGTATTGTTATAATGCATACATCCAAGCCTTGAGACTGAGGCGATAAACCCTTAAACCACTTAAAGGTCTATCTGTGCTTATGTATTTCGAATTCGGTCATTCCTTTCATCCCCTTTCCCTGGGATGTCCGGAACGGGAGTTGTCAATTCCTATGGTACCACTTCCTACTAACGAACGGCGTAGCTAATGTTAATGAATGTATTGTTCCATTGTAAACAACCCAAATGTCATAACAAAATGTAAGCATGTGATGAAAACGATGTACTAAGTATGCAATAAATGAACATACATAGCATGTGATGTGATGTGAAATGATGTACTAAGTATGAACTAAATGGACATACATAGCATAAAATGTAATGTAAAACGATGAAATCATATACTATAAATGTACTAATAAACATAGCAAGTATATGATGTGAAAACAGGAAAGCATGAAAGTAACAAGTAGGCACATGTGTTCCACCCCAAAACGTTTGGAAAACAGTAAAAGAGGGGTCTATGTACTCACTTGAGATTGCTCAGAAGTCCTTGAGTAACAACCAAACAATGCTAGAGATCGCGGATATCAAACGGCACCTAATATAGGTAACTATGTTAATTAACCGGACCTAGATCGGAAGATTGGGTAGCATTAGGGTTTGTAAACCAAACGAGTGTAGAGACTCGTGTCATTTGGTTTAACAAAGCCCACATACTAAATGAAACCTAACATAATTGTTTACGACCCATTACGACCCGTTTAGGTAGCTTATGCTACTTTAACGCGTCGTTCGCGTGAAACGCGTTCGGACCGCCTAACTAGTCCTATGACAAGTGTTATATGCCTAAACATGTTACATAATCAGTTATGTGACAAAAGTTTAGGTTACATATGCTTAATTACCAATTATACATGAAAAGGGTATTCTGGTAATTTACCTAAGGCATATAAACTACCTATCATACAACTACTCAAACGATGTGACCATAGGGTATAACCTCGGAAGGTTATTCCCTACCTACTATGGTCACCTAATGTATTTGGTCGGATCCTAATGATCGACCAAACTGGGTCGGGTTCGAGGGTATAGGCGATTTATTAGATCGCCTACCCTACGACCCTAGACAACGTGGTAATCAGTGGGCATAGTCCCAAGGGACTATGACCAACGTGATTACACTCACGTTGCGAAGTTCAAACGAACTTCGCATTGACCATTACTGGTCAATGCTGAAAGTCAAACAAAGTTTGACTTTCTGACTCGAAAAGCAATAAAATAAGGAAAAGAACGAAAGAATACTTACGAAGGGTCCCCGAATGCTAATCTCGATTCAAAAATCTCAGGTATGAAACAAAGGTTTCAACTTAGAGTTTCTCAAATCAAGATTCTTGTGATTTCAGCAATGGGGGTGGATGGGTATATATAGTTTTCGGGTAACCGTTAGGATCGTTTCATGGAAAACGTGCCTTAATCCCACCCGTACAAGTGTCGGGACCTTATGGTGACTAAAATGTGATCCTTATCAGCTGACTAGACAATTGGGATTGTGTGGGTGAGAATCAAACAGCTGCAACCTGCTGTTAAAAACATTGAATCTGGTCTGCAGACAGGCTAGCGCACCGCTACGTTAAAAGTGTAGCGCACCGCTAGGCCATAGTTTGGCAGATTTACACTTTTGGTCCCTGTCCTGCGTTCAGCCCATTTTCGACACGTTTAAGGCCCGTTAACCCCATTTCAAAGCTCTAAAATGAAGTTAAAGTATAGGGGACTTAAAATATGCTCAAAAATATCTCGGATGTCGGTTCGTTTGGCCGTATGATCGCGATGTTCGCTTAATTACGACGGAATGCGCATAAGCGCGAAAAACGATCCAAATGACGCGACGAATGGATTTTTATTATGGTGAACACTAAAGCATAATATAGTCATGCTTACATAAATTTTTAGATGTCCGGATGTATGCAGAACGTGAGTTATGCGCGAAAATGCAAACTTGTGCACTTTTTGACACTTTTAGTCCCTGAATGACCCAAAAGTTTATTTTAGCACACCGAACCCCTTAAAGCCTATTTATAAGCTATGTAAAGGATATTTATGGTGTGTTTAACTTATGGCCATGTTCCGGAATGTCTGTTACAGTTCCAATTGGCATACTTTCGCAGTTTGTCAACTTTAGTCCCTGTAAGCGATTTAACTTGATTTTGCCATACCCAAGCCTTCAAAACTTATTTCTAAGTTATTTAAAGGTTATTTAAGGTATGTTAAGCCTATTTCACTATTCCGGAGTGTTTTTTGCATTAAACTGGTTATATCTACGCATCGGTGCGCGTATAACCTTCCAGAAAGTGATTTAGAGTTTGGAATCGAACAAGAGTTGATATGTGCAAATGATACACATATTTTTACAAATCCCAAGTATGAAATATAATATTTCATTGGTTCGGTATTTGTTTGATGGCCGTGGAGGCACAGGTGTTACATTCGATGTAGTAAGGACGGGGTAAATGGGACAAATTAGAAGTACCCAAATGAAACAAATGAGCAAAATACTTGATAATAATGTAAACGCACAGCCGGGTGACGGAAGCGTATTACATTAGTATAATGAACCCGAGAGAAGGGACAAATATCAATGTAAATGACGATATAAATGAATGACCTGAAGAAAATTCACAAAAATAAGTCATTTTGGACGAAAGAGCCATGGTTGACAAAATGGGCAAGTAAAACCAAAGTATAGATGATCCGCCGGATCATAAAAACGAAGGTATTGCCCACACGAAAAAGATAATCAAGGTTGTTAACTTTAGTCATAGTAAAGCAAGGATGACGATGATAATCGTCACTCAGAATCTGTAAGGCCGTCAAGGATGATCACATAAAGAATAAAAGACATGGTTGAATAAAAGCGATGGATTTCGCTAAGACGACCAAATAAATCGAAGCGAAGTCTTAATGCATACCGGAAGGGTTGCAATCAAAATGACTTTGGTAAAACACCCGGTTGATGGGTAAGGATTTAAACACACGCGTAGACCGAGAAACTGGAACGCGGATGAAAGTCAAAAGACTCAGGTTTCGAGTCATGACTAAAAGACGACAAGATACTGTAAATAGAAATTTTGATACATTACGTTTAACTATTTTGAAATTGAACGGGCCGAATAAAGAATGAAGTTTGACATTCATAAGTGATTAAATTTCACACGAATAAGTCAAACGAATTTAATAAAAGATGACGCTTGCTAATGTAAGTAAGCGCGAACCGAATAAATAAGAACGGGAAATATTAATAAACCTATGTAAAGGGGGTTTTGGGCGTTAAAACATTAAGGTAAAAGAACCCGGGCAATGGGTTGTAAAGAAGTATAAGTACGAACCGGGAAACGGTAAGCGTGGAACAAACTGACGTGTAAATAACGTAAAGAGTCATAAAGTCGGAAGATTAGTCTGAAAGTAACGAATGAAGCCTTAGACTACGGTCAAGGTAAACTAAAGTTTAAAAGCAAAAATAAATGATTCCAAACATAACAATAGATGCTTTGAAGCTATATATGTATACATATATATATATATATATATATATATATACGTTTGAATATTGACACGAGTAAAAGATGATCTACGAGATCAGCATAACCTACAGGATTTAACGTAGTGTTAAGGTCTACGGGACCAAGAAGACCCTTGGGTCATAAATAAAAAGAAACGAACTGTTGGGATCTCACCTTAAAAAGGTGAAAATCTAAATAAATAGCCTACGAGGCTAAGTGAAAGAACCTACGAGACATATGGGTCAAGCGTGGGAATTCGTTATAATTCCCCGCATTAAATAATAACTAAAAGGAATAGATCCTCGGAAGTAACATTCCTAGAAATGAGGGAAGACGTAAGACAAAGAGGAAACGTAAACTAAAAATTTAGTTTTAGTCAAAAGCAACGTTTTAACAAAACATAAGTGGTATGAGGTGAATTATAAAATCTTAAACACACATGAGGCCAGAAATGGCAAAATAGTATACCCAGGTGACTGGGTAGGAAGTGACGGCGACTAATTAGTCTAGTCGGTAAAACTATTCGAAGTCAAGATAGTGTCATGACAAATACCAAACGCTTGTTAATATAAGACAAGCGCGGGATAAAACATGTTAACAAGACTAACGCGAATGAGTGGTCAAGTGACAACTCGGTCAATAAAGACAAAGGATATAAGCTAAAACTAACGGCCCGCGAGGACTTACACATGAAAGACGTACGCGTCAATATAAATTAAAACGTTAGATTGAAAGCAACGAATGAATATCTTGAAAACGAAAATAAGTTCGTTTAGTCTAAATTAAAAGAAATACGTAAATAAGGTTTCGGGGACGAAACCTCTTTAAGGGGGGTTGACTTGTAACACCCCGAAAACAGGTTTGGTAATCAAACCACGTTAATATTTATGAACGGGTAAAATACCGTTAATGGTAAAAATTAACCCGGTAAATATTAGGATTCAAACAATTAAACCTAATATTAAATAAAAAGAGAATAAACTAACCAGGATTAGATAACCCAGTTGGTTACGGGTCTTGTGATATCAAATAAATGGATGGAAACTCCTAAATTATAAATAAAACAATAATTGAGGGACCTAAGTTGTAAAGTGGGAAAACTTGAAAGATTAAAACAAAAATAAACTCCACCAAACACACACTTAGGTGTGTTTGGTCGATCAAAAAAACGCAGGGAACGAGAACAGGAGCTCCTCACAAACCCTAGCTCTCACTAAATTGATCAATTGAAGGCTCTAATCTGGTCTAAATCGATTTTCAAGCACGGATTAGTGATCACCTTGTTGAGGGGATCATAAGGTATGCAAAATCTTGATGTTTTGATTCATCTTGAATTTTAGGTTAATTGTGAAAAAACGAAATTTAGCTTGATTATGTGTTGTATAGATGAAATTAGAAGTGATATGATGTCTAGGGATAAACCCTAGATGATTTCTTGTTAAAATTTTGCATGATACTTATGGGGTTTATAATCACCATTGTAGGTGATTAATGGGTTTGTAGAAACTTGATAAACACTAGGATTTTGATAGTTATTCTCGTGTAATTTGAGTTCCATGAAGAAAATTCAAATTTGTTGATGCTAAATTCGTGCATATGATGCTTTTAGGGTTTTGATTGCTAAAAATTAGTGTTATGATGTCAAGAACATGCTTAAATTGAAAGCTGAATTCAAAGAGCTCCTGATCAGAATTTACAGCCGACTTGTACTGGCTGTAACCTGAACAAAACGTGACAAAAACATGTTTTTCTTGAGTCTAAAATGTAATTCCAGGAAATATCTTTAAAACCCCACTAGAATTGCATTTTTTCGACGAAAATTGAGCGTTTTATGAATTTTTCCGTATCAAAGGTTCAAGCTGGGTTTTCTGGCAGAATTTGCAGCCCATTACGAATGTCATAACTCAATTTAGGAATTTAGTTATGATCTCAAATTTTTACTGTAGATAGTTTTAAGCGATTAAAAGAATCGTCAATTGGAATTTCGTCAATCGGATAAACGATGAATTTTTAATGAATTTTTCCGTAAGCGGCAGTCAGAAGTGACGAATCTGATTGCAGCTTAGTAAATGAATTTTTACGAATTTTTTGTAAAGAGTTAGATCTTGAAATTTTAACACAAGGCCTAATCCTCCGAGTGGTACGCCACATAAAAAAATCATAATTTTTGAAGACTTGTAAACAGGTTAAACAAGTCACCAAAAACAACTCATTTTCAGTGATATGAACTTGCCTAATTAATGTTAAAGCTTGGCTAAACAACTAGTTATGAAACTTGATTATCATAGGTATTCGGATGAATGCTAAATAGTATGATGAAACGGGTCTTGTTATAAAAGGGAACCCTTTGTTCTTGCAAAAATGAAATAAGAAACTTGTCACGATAATCGTTTGAACTAGTTAAAGAAATTAGAAGTATAATGAATTTGATGAGAAAACTAGTTAAAACGGTAGTGTAAGAATAATGTCTATCGGATATTTGACATATTGCTTAAATGAATTGTTGAACTTGATTGTCTAATTGCTCGTGTTATAGGCCGTTTGACTTTTAAAAGTCAAACTGACCAATAATGAAATCAATTTGGTGATTTTGATATAAAGTCCGTAAGGTGAGATAGTCTTGATAATAATGACTAATCTAATCACCTTGCGAATGATAAAAGGTAGATTGACGCTCGAAAAGCTAGGTGGAAGCTTGGGTAGAAGCGGGTCAAACGGAACTAATACGCGTGGAAAAGCATAATCGGAATTCAAGGTAAGTTAAGCTTACACCCCCTTGGTATTATGATACATTTACTTGTGAGTGTTGATTTTTGAATTATGACAAGTATTTGAAAATACTATATTCCGGCATGATACAATGTAAGCCAGAATAAGGAAATATGGTAAGAAACCATAAACTATGGTAAAAAGGGGTAAAAACGGTAGACTAGTCGGGTGAAGACTAACCAATATGGAATTTTGAACATCACGTTATAGGGTGAACCGTAATGGGTAAAAGTGATTGAATAAAAATCCGTACATGAGTTGACGGATAGATAAAAGGTTTGAAAAGATAACCATTTGGTGTAAATCTTAACGGGTCAAATAATTCAAGTAATGCCATATAAGTAATAAGAACTCACGGTGTAAACCGGAATAGGTTTAAGGGGCGGGATGGTATTTAAAAATATCATCTTATGTTGATAAATGGTCACTTTCGGCTAAACGGGTCAAATGGTAAGTTAATACCATTTGACAATAATACTAATTGATGACCGCTTGTTAAGTGTTGTGATTTCAGGAAAGGACATGCGGTTTGTAATGCTTTTATCTAGAAAATTTAAAAGCAAAAGATATTTAAACGGGTCAATATGTTGACCCGAGCCAGGTACGCATATTTTGAATTATAGCTAGAAGTAATAAGATGGTCAAATATTAGTGAAAACCCTTCGTCGTATAATGAGGGACTGAAGTTGACCAAAATACCCATGAACACTGAACCGGGTAAACGATCCTTATGAACCGTTTAAGAACGTGTTTTACAATCATGTAAGTTATAGGTAAATATCAAGTGGACTGTGCATAACGAAGGGGAAAGATTTAAACTTGAAAGGTTTAAATCTTTAAAACGGGTCAAAAGAATTATGCGCATAGAATGAGTACTAGCCGCGTAATTCATAAAGATTACAGACCCGAACTAAAGATTTTGAGATAAACATGTTGATGTATGCTTAATGGTCAATTAGAAACAAGTTTTGAGGTTTAAAAACTTGAACGGGTCAAAAGTCTTTAAAAAATGAATTTTAAAGTCAAGGGCTCGAAGCCCATTATTTTATGAATTCAGATGTTAACTTTAACTCCATATGATGGAGGATTAAATTACGAATTCGAAAGAAACAAGAATTTTGAATAATGGATAATGAATTGGATGGAAATATGTTTATAACTTGTTGTGAAACTGTCAAATCTAACTTTTATGTTGGTTTTGATTTTAGGAATGTCTTATGGAACTCCGGATGAGGATCAAGCAAGAAATGAGAACCGAACACATGTCTCGAAGCTTCCGCAACGAACTTATTTTGTTCTAGTTTATAAAGTGGATATTGTAAACACTTGAAATTATATTTTGGAATGTTTTTAAATTATGTAAGAAGTTTAACTTGGAAAAGTTTTTTTTTGTAAGCTTGCATTTTCATATAAATTGCGTGTTTAATATTATAATATTGATTAATAGAGACGGGTCTTACAAATCAACTCAAACGGGCAACCTGTTTTCTTGCTACCTGTTTTCCTCACTATAGATACACTCTTGTACTCCCCACCAAGACTGCATTGAAACAAAAACTTGAAATTACTTCCTCTTTTATTCGGGCTTTTAATCACAATAACGTAGCCATTGTCTTTTCCCGTCTTTTAATCAATGTTATTTTGTATTGATTTTGTTATTATATAATGCCTTTTCAGGTGCACTTTTAGTATCAAGTTGGTTACAAATGATAACAGATGTTGGTTTTATCAAGTATTGAAAATTCAGCATTTCACCTATTGGACTTGCCTTTGCACTTTTGCAGTGAAAATTTGGTCCAAAATATAATCTTGGTTTGCAAGTTGTTTTTATATTACAGAGGAAGGTCATGGTAAATATAGTTAGCTTATTGCTATGACATTTCGTTGCAATATTTTTAGCTATTATTAATGTAAGTCATCTTTTTTGACATAAAGACTTGTCCATGGTGAAACTAAGGCCATGGATGTGCTTCTTCTTACTATTATCGTCAAGTTAAAGACTTTATATTTGGTTTCTTTAAGTCAGAATAGTGTCCTTGGGATTTCAAGAATCTAAGAAACATGCCTAGCGACAACCATAGGTTAAAGTGTGAACACCCGCACTGATCCAGTTTCGCGTGCAATCAAATGGCTCAAGAACGATTGATAATCAATGACGATAAAAAGAACCACAGAGGTTCAAGAACATTGTTCTTTATATTAATAATCAAATCAAAAACTGATCGTAAACATTGAACCAAAACCTCTATTTATACTAGACCCTAACAAACTTAGAGATAGACATGAATAAACTAAATAAATAAAAGATACGATAATTAAGGAATTGAAAATTATTCTAATTTTAAAGATAATTCTGCATCATACTCCCCGTCTTCAAAGAAAACTCGTCCCCGAGTTTTGCCTTCGGATCAAAACCACCAGGATCAAAAGGAACATCAACCCGATCCTTTTGCACTATTATCACAACCCACTCAAATTGTTCAATTTCACGGGTCGTCTCGCTTGACACTTGATATGTACCACCTGGGTCGAATGGAGCGTTGGACTGTCTCCCGTTCACTGTCGACTTGACCCACTCAAACATTCCAACTTTATTTAGTTTTTTAACATTTTCTTTGAGTCTACGTGTAGAATTCTTATAAGAAACAGGCCCTTCCTTATCCTGCGAACCATAATATTTTCATTTATTTTATTATCCTCTACATGCATATAATGCACAAGATTTCCATTAATTAAGGTATCATTATCTACACTTTTACCAACGTGAATCTCATTCTTCTTTTGAATGTGAGAAGAACTTACAACCCCATGATTGTCGCCAACATTATTGGGGTCCTCTGAAGTCGTTGCATGAGACCCAACAGACAATTCTTCCCCACTGATAGCCACCGTATAACCACCTGTCGCCACCACATTACCCCTAAAGAACTCATAAAAACTACTCGACGATGTTTTATCATAGTCGATCATCTCTCTAAACAATGATTTATCATTTAGACCCATGGCTTCTATTGACCCACATAGAGCAGAATCGGAACAGAAAGTGTCTATGTATTTTTATGCCGATATTAACTGTTCCGACGAGGATGGAGTAGAACACTCCATACTTTTCTCAGTTGATCCGAAATTTTGAGATACAAACGGTGTTGATGAAACCTTGTGATGTTCTTCTACCTCATTCCTTTCTGCCTCTCCGTCATTGTTTTCTTCGTCTGATCTGTTCAAGGCCTTTGTAACCCATAAATAATCTTCCCGGCTCACCTCTTCGTCCTCGTAATTATCAAAATAAGGAGGTGAGTGATAGATAAAACCGCCATGGGTAGGATGCTCCTCATCCCCGGTTAACTCGTCCCGGACGGTTTCTTCCGGTTCCGTTTCCTCCCATACCAGTGATGCCTCAAGATCTTGGATCCGTTTCTTGAGTCGTGTGATCTCGTGTTGTAACTCGAGATTTCGGACTCGCCATTGGAGTCGCATGATCTTAAGATCCCGTGGGTCGGAATCAACTCCGTCGTTGCCTCGGTCGGCGGTTCTACGAACAGGGCGTCGATCTTTACCACGAGCACGTGAATCAAGACCATCTCTACCGTTGCCTCGGTCGGCGATTCTACAAACACGTGAGTAATCGCTATCACGTCGAGCCATTTGAAAACCAAAGCTCTGATACCACCTGATGCAGTTTCGCGTGCAATCAAATGGCTCAAGAACGATTGATAATCAATGACGATAAAAAGAACCACAAAGGTTCAAGAACATTGTTCGTTATATTAATAATCAAATCAAAAACTGATCGTAAACATTGAACCAAAACCACTATTTATACTAGACCCTAACAAACTTAGAGATAGACATGAATAAACTAAATAAATAAAAGATACAATAATTAATAAAATACTCGATAATTAAGGAATTGAAAATTATTCTAATTTTAAAGATAATTCTGCATCACGCACCCTCTTTTGCGCAAACCATTTAGTATTAAGTTGGTTACAAATGATAACACATGTTAGTTTTAAACTTTTAATAGGTATTGAAAATTCAGCCTTTCACCTATTGGACTCGCCTTTGCACTTTTACAGTGAAAAAATTGGTCCAAAATATGATCTTGGTTTGAAAGTAGTTTTTATATCACAGAGGAAGGTCATGGTATGATGGGCCATTTAACATTATGAAAGGTACCAATGGTAAAATGGCGTACCTAAATGGTGAAAAAATGTTCATATTTACAAGTGCATAAATCTTTGGAAGTGACTGTTATCTTTTCTTGGCACAGTGTTGGCTAAAGAAACAAAAGGATCCTTTGGCTCTCGATTGGCAAGAAGCCGGAGTCAACACCATTTGGACTTCTAGCTTTGTTTTTGGAAAAGGTGGGGTAATTTTACATACGGTAATCCTTATTGTAGAATAACACTGGCTGTCGTATATAGTGGATTTCCAAAGGGGTAAATATGTCAAATTTTGGCTCATATTATTACTCCTTATGTTGTGCCTATGTTAACACATACTTGCACATGATCTTTTTTTATACTTGCACATGATCTTTTTTTTTAAAGTCCCGCCTAGGCTCGAGTACTCGTTACAAGGTAGGCTGCCGAGGCCAGAGTGCTATTCGCCTAGGCCAATTACTCCCCGAGTAATCTCCGCCTAGGTTGAATACTTCTCGAGTACTCCCGAGTACTCTCAAATCCGACCAAGGAGCGCCTAGCGACTTTTGCAACCATACTTTTTATAGATACCATCTGCATGGCTCTTGAATTCAAGATCTTTGACTTTTGTGGTCAAAATTTTGAGTTTACATGTTCGGAATTAATAAATATTTTTCATGTCTCAGTGGCAAAAATGATTCAACTTGTAATTTCAAGTTTAATGTGGTTATCAACAATTAAGTAAATATTTAAAGAACTTGAGCCAATATTGAAGTTAAAGGTAAGTCTATTTGACCTCTAAGTCAAACATGTTCTAATATCTTGTTAGCGATGATATAATATACAAGGGGAAGAAATTTGAATTAATTTACTTAATGCCATAAAGATTTCCAAGTCATATTTCAATTTAGAGGGGGCAGATCTAGCATACTTGGAGATGTAGCCCTCGCTACCCTTCAACTTTTTTGGCAAATTACGTTTTTAGTGTAAAATATTTTTGTTTTCTTCTTCGCTTTAGTTATCGACTACCTCCGAACAATTTTTTTAGCCCGCACTACCCCTCAACTTCTCTTCTAGATTTGTAATATGATTATTATTGTATCTTATTAATCTCTTGCTCTTGGGAATAAACATAACCCGTGAAGTTTACAGGTATATAATCTAGTATATATATTTGATGATAGTATGAGTGGCATTTTCTAAGCTATTTATTACGTGTATAGTTTTGTGGAAAAGTGACTTAATTAAAAGAAACACATGTATAACTCTATAAACATTGCGGTGCAAAAAAAGAAAAAAAAATATATATAAACATTGCAGAGGTTTATTTAAAAAACTGGAATATCGGAAAATGAAATTACATAATGTGATAGTTGTATGAAGAATACAATGCATGTCACAATATCATAGTTGTACGGGTGCTATTTCATAATAAATCTTGAAATTGTTGCAATACCATCCTACTACTAAGAATGAAGTAGAACAAAACTTATCGGTCTAACAAGAAACTCGTGGATGAAAGACATAATTAACCATGCAAGATCGATGCTATACGATGATCAACACACCACATTTCATCCCTTAGAAGGTGGATGTCCTCCGCCACACCACCAAATCCAACAATTCTTGGCACCATCACCTCCCCAACCCCAACCCCATCCTCCACCTTGATCACCATCACCACCACCACTACTTCCTCCTCCCTTCTCGCCACCTCCCCCTTCGCTCCTGCCGCCACCACCACCGCTGCCTCCCCCACTCCCACCACCACCTCTGCCGCCTCCTCCTCTTCCCCCTTTACGTCCATGACCTTCCCCTTTTTCATTTCCTCCTCCTCCACCACCACCACTTCCTCCCCCACTCCCACCACCACAACTTCCTCCACTCCCACTCCCACCACCACCTCCGCTGCCACCTCCTCGTCCTCTCCCTCCTCCCCATCCATGATTTTCACCCTTTCCACTCCATCCTCCACCACCATCATTTCCTCCTTCGTTCCCACCACCGCCACCTCCTCCTCTCCCTCCTCCACTACCACCACCACAACTTCCGCCTCCACTCCCACCACCACCACCACCGCCTCCTCCTCTCCCTCCTCCTCGACCATGACCTCCCCCCTTTCCACGTCCTCCTCCACCACCGCCGCCTCCTCCTCCTTTCCCTCCTCCACTACCACCACCACCACAACTTCCGCCTCCACTCCCACCACCACCACCACCACCGCCTCCTCCTCTCCCTCCTCGTCCATGACCTTCCCCCTTTCCACCTCCACCTCCTCCTCCTCCCCCACCACCACCACTTCCTCTTCCGCTCCCACCACCACAACTTCCTCCTCCACCCCCACCACCGCCGCCTCCTCCTCGTCCATGACCTCCTTCACCACCACCGCCTCCTTTCCCTCCTCCACTACCACCACCACTACAACTTTCGCCTCCACCCCCACCACCACCACCGCCGCCGCCTCCTCCCCGTCCATGACCTTCCCCCTTTCCACTTCCACCTGCTCCTCCTCCTCCACCACCACTTCCTCTTCCGCTCCCTCTACCACAACTTCCTCTTCCACTCCCACCACCACCGCCACCGCCGCCTCCTCTGGCTTCCCCTTGTCCACGGCAACCTCCACCTCCTCCACCACCACCACCATCGCTGCCTCCTCCTTCCCTTCCATGACCATTCCCTTTTCCATTTCTTCCTCTTGCTCCACCATCGCCGCCTCCACCAACTCCACTACCACCACCATTATGGTTTCTATTATTTACACCATCACTCCCATTCCTACTCCCACCACCACCACCATCTCCAATACTAGCCCCCTCATTGAATATTTCCATTTTGCTTTCAATCTCCAACGAGGTTGTGTTCTTTCCATGCACATTTAATTCCTTCAACACTTTACGATTATAAACGATCTCTTGTGTCTGATGGTCTAGCCCATCAACCAAAGATAGCCTCAAAACAACCATAAGGATCAACAATGGCCCAAGACCCATACTGACTCTTGTTTGCCAATGAGCTCAATCGTGATCAACTCCACCACACAACCTCCCTTATATACATACACATACCACCAAAGTGTACGTATCTGCATTATGAACTTTGGATACTTGAAATGAAATTCTAATAATTGGTTTCATCCATTGATAACCAGCTAGCTAGCAACAGCCCCCACACCTCGCTGCATTGCTACTCAATAGATTAGCAGCGGACCCAGATTTCCATATACTACAATTGCATTTTTTAATTTTAATAACACATATATAACATCTTTAACTGAACTAGAACATACAATCTGGGAATATCGCTTGTATATGACAACTAGTATACCCGATTTACATGATATATTGCTTATAATTTCTTTGCTTGGAATTAAAAATGTCGTGTTGGGCAATAATAATAATAAATAACATTTTTTTATAAAATAATATTTTTTATGCCATAATGACAACCAAATGATATTTGATCAACATTTACAAGTCATAACATTAAAATAAGATATGTAAATTCAAAAACACAAAATACTTTATATTGGATTTGCAAGACAAGGAAAAAAAACAATATATTCATAACTAATTTTAAGTTGAGTTGTGCGATTATCGCACATAGTGAGTCAACGAAACAGGTAAAACTTAAAATTATAATGGTTATTTCTCCTCAGCTCTTTCTTTAATTCTATTCTCTTTCCCCTATAATTTTAACATAACAATATGTAAATGTGCGTGTAGCGTACATTTATATACTAGGTTAGAACTATGTGTATTATACGGGTTGAATAAATGTAATTAGATAAATGTAATTTTATATATCAAATATAATAAAAATATTATATCTTTAAAAACCATGTGTATTACACAGATTAAATAAATGTAATTTTGTATACTAAATACTAAAAACGTCGTATATTTAAAAAACTCGTGTATAATCGGGTTGATTAATTTACCAAATAATAAAAAATTACATCCTTAAAAACCTCCTATATTACACGTGTTGAATAGATCTAAAAAATAGTTATATTTTTAAAAACCATGTGTATTATACAGATTAAATAAATGTAATTTTGTATATTAAATACTAAAAACGTCATATCTTTAAAAAACACGTGTATAGTCTACTAAAAACGTCGTATCTTTACCATCGCTACCCCTTATCCGCCTTTGTGGTTCGGAACGTTGGAGATGCTCTAAGAAGGCTAAATGTTATATGTCCTTTAGATGGAATTTTCTTTTCATGAGTGTGGTGCCCCTAATGCCCCTGATGCCTTCACTCATCTATTAATATTTTTTCCAAGTAAACTCTTTAGATAAAAATATCTTAGCCTAACTTAGTTAAGCAAACAAAAAAGCATAATTAAACATCAACAAACAAAATCAAACATGAAATAATTAACTAAACTAAAACAACCTACAAGTTAATAGGTTACATAGTGTCCTTCTACAAATTAATAGGAGATGAGTCTATTGTTTGTTCAATAAAAGCAAAAAGTAGCGATTTTTCCTGGTTTTGTACATTGAAACACCAAGAATAACTTTCTGACTTAGCTGTAATTTATGTTTTGAAATTTCTTATTAATCAAATTTAAATATTAACAATTGGGTATTTTGGAAAATATAAACAAACAATATTTCATCTGATTTCATTCATATTCATATTCATGGGTATGGATATGATGATATTATGTATATAACATTTATGGTATACATTGTTGTAAAGATGGCCGAATGACGGTTCGTCTCCATTGTCGTCGTATGCGACTCCAATCTGAGGTTTGCGTGCGCAGCGGCTAACACAACCACGAAATTAGATAAGTGGCAAGCGGTTCTGATATGCGGATATCTTGGTCAAATTGAAGAACCCATTGAAGCCATAGATCAATCTAAGGCAAACGGCTTTGGTCGCATAACGGGTCAAAAAAGACGGATTTTTATACAGGTATTAATTGTGCTGGAGGTGTTCACTTTGAATACGTAACGCATTTATGTGCCTGTCACAACGCGCGAGTAATCACTAATCATACTAGTTCATTAATATTTGGTGTGTTATATATTAACGTGTTTAAATCTATGAGGCCACACGGGGTGGCATCGTTATGGGCCGTGATACAATAGTATCACTCGTGGAACAACGCCCCGCCCAATTCCATCACTAGTGATGGAGTATAACGAGTTATATATATAACGCGTTGAAAAACTTTGGTGATGAATGTGTATCTTGTACATTGTGCATTAATACTTGTACATTGGAATACAATCACTAGTGATACCACCCCCTACATTTCTATCACTAGTGATAAAATATTGGGTGATGACATGACATGACATGATTTGATTGGATAGTGGGCGTGATAGAAACTATCACTAGTGAACCACCCCTCCTCCCTAAGAAGGAAAGATAAATATTTGTTTTAAAAACATATTAAATTAACAATTTAGATTTGAGAATAATATTTTATTAAAGTATGATAAGATTTAATATTAATTTATTAATTATTTATTTAGTTAATACAAGATAAGTATAAATTTAAGGATACATTTAATGAATGACATGATGTGTTTAAAAGTTGATTTATAGATGTAATTAAACAGAATGACATCAATACCATATTTTCTCAAGGTAAATCTCAAGCATATTCAAATGCATATCATTCTACTCACTTTATATAAAAAATAGTATAAGGGTCTATATGGTTTTAGCTGTACTCACTGTTCTCAACGTCAAATTCGTTGCGAAATGAAGGTTTACATGTAGATGACGTGAGGTCGGTTCGTGTAAAAGGTATTTGTTCGCACAAAGTCCATAAACACTGACACAAGGTATGCATATAAAATGCAAATTATGCATATAACACACGCTTATTTATATAATTATATAATTCACAATATATCAATTATTATCTATATTAAAACCAACTCAGGATGAACAGTAAAATTACAAAATATTGCCAATAATCTCTAGATCAAGTGATGGAGGGGTTGCATTTATCTTGTGAGATGCACGTTCGACTCTCACTTAGTGCAGAGTAAGGCACTGGTGGGCAATGATAGGAGACCTAGGGAAACCTGGGTTGGATCCTTGAGCTAAACGAGTTTTACCGGTAATTTCACCGTCGTGTCTACGGGCGGGTGGATTACCGGGTTTTCCCCGGAATTGGTGGTGGACTCGGGTTACTCTCGGAGTACTCCATTTGTCCAGTGGGTGCCCCCAGAGTGCTCGGGATTGAGTTTGTTGGTCGTTCAAAAAAAAAATTACAAAATATTATTCTTTGAATTCTTTTTATCTATATTAAAAGTAACTCATGATGATTTTTTATTCTTATTAGTTATTTTGTTATTATAATATATTATTATTTGAATTAGTTTTAAGCATATTTTGTTTTCCGCTTATACCTTTTTAAGATACGATATTTTTATAAAATGCCATGTATGACTTTGGGATGTGGTTATTTTTGCGACATGTTTATTTTTATCTTCATTTTGCTTTTATTCAAAATCGAACAGATCAATCATAATTGTTTCTTTTGTTCTTTGTCGTGATCAACTGAAATGATGCCATGCAAACAACTTTTTCGGTTGCGGTATATGGTATTTTTTTACATTTTAAACTATGGTTAGTATCAATACCATATTAATACCACGATGAATTGAATTGGTATCGTGTAAACAACTTTTGTAGTGATATAGAGTATCTTCTTTATACCGTAAACCATAGAGAGTATTTGTACCGCACCTGGACCGTGATGAATCGAACTTATACCGTTCCAACAATATTGGTACCACGTCAATTCAAACCGAACAACAATGTACCGGTATCGGTACCATTAGAATCAATACTGATATCATTTCAAAACCGTTACTGATATTCATTTTATGTTTTTCGATCGATGTAAAATATGTGTTGATATCCTTTTGGGCATAGCATGACTTTATATTTTGGGTTTTAACTTTCAATTGCTATATTGAATGCCAGTATCGTATCCATACCGTAACAAACCAAACCGAAAAAACTGAATTACCACCGCAACGCGTGGGGAATTATACTAGTTATATATATGAATTTAGAGTCTCCATAAACAGTAGCATATATATTTTAGTTCTTTTATTAATTATATAATTATTAAAGTATTTTATAAGAAGAAGATTGATCATTAGGACGTTGGTGGGACTTTAATAAATAATTATAAGCATATGTTAATGCTAACCATGATTGAATAGAGATTTTGAATATTTTTTGTATATTTTTTATATTAATTGCTTTATAATTTAATGTGATAGTTAATAACTTGTGTTTGTTAGTTGTTAAAAAAACTGAATACGTAGTTGTGCTTAATTCTTTTCTCGACATTTTGGTATAAATTTTGTTGAAAACGGAGTTGGATTCAAAATAACTTATCATTTTGTATCGTAAACTATATGAGTGTCGGTAACATTTTTGTTAAAAAAATGAGTTGTATTAAAACATATTCTTTTTCATAGTAAACTATACATATATCGGCGCCATATTTGTTCCATGACAATTTCGACTAAAAAACATTGGTGCCGATATCGGTAGTATCGAAACCTGTATTCATTTTTATGGTTTTCGATTGATGTAAAATACGGAAGAAATCAAACCGACACTAACTGAGTTCCCGCCGCATAGTGCGGGGGGAAATACACTAGTTTCTATTAATACGCTTTTGAAAGGGCTGATTCTAAACACACCCCCCTCTCCTGATTATACTCCCCCTTGTGAGAGGAAAACTGCCGGTCCCACGCGGGCCCCACCTGTAAGTATGTGAGGGGAGGGGGGTGTAGAAAGTAATTAGGGGGTGTAGAAAGTAGCACTCTTTGAAAGACATACATACATATATAATAAATTTATAGAGAGATAAAATTTATAAAAAAATTAATAAAGTATTGTAGGTCCCGAAATCTGAGGATCGATAACAAACCGAATCACTTGTTTATAGCAAACACGGTCACGTGTGCGGAATCCACGTAACTATGCCAAATCAAACATATAAAACAATAACGACACAGTATTAATCAATGAAACACACTCGATTGATTAAACGGGATGAGAACCGATTACAAACTGATACAAACACAATTTAGACATAATTTTGACAGAGTTTCTTTAAGGGTATGCTCTCATCTACCTTCAAAGTGAAAGCAGACATTGTTTATATAGTCCCTGGGCCCAACAATCGACGAAACACAAAGTGGTACGACGAATCAGCATATGGGCCAGACATTGGGCCTGAAGTAGCCCAACAGATGACGAAACAAGTCTGTTTCGTCATGACTGTCGACGAAACGAAACTAATTGATAACCATTCTGTTTCGTCGTGATGTGTTCGATGAAACAGCCTGTTTCGTCGAGGTCTGCAACAGTTGTTCTGTTTGCTGTAAACAGACAGCAAACAGATAGAACATATAAACACTGTAATGACCATTCTACCCTTTAATGCAACATGCATTGTTCGTTATACATTACATACCAAACGAAGACAAATAAGTCAGACACAAGCGGATAGGAGGATATCCGACTTGGTCGACGTCAAATACAGACTCGATAATTCATAAAGACCGTACAAAATACATTGTTAAGTACAAGACTTACAAGACTAGTTACAAACACTAAAAAATGCATCAACAAACTCCCCCTTGTCTGTTACTCGTCTTCGGTCTTCTAATCTTCCATCTCAGTGTTGTTCGGACCACGAACTGCCCGAATGTATTCCCCGGTAGTAGCAAAAACACGCTACGCGCTGAAACTTCAAAGCTTGACGTGCGTCCTGATCTTCATAAAAAATGTCGTGACGATATAATCTGTTAATGTCAGCCTCGGACATGTTGACAATCCACATCGGATCCAACATCCGGTAATTTGCACGATTATCTCTAAACACAATCACGGCTTCATGAGTGTCGGAGTCGTAGCACCATAATGCCATATCTTCAAGAAAATCCTGCTGCATCGGCATTAATGGAATTTTATCTACAACTCTCGGTGGCTGGTACACAAGCTTGTATCTGCCAGTGTTGGTTTCCGGATCAAGAGTAAACTTGATCTGTTGATAGATGGGGAACTGTGGCTTGTATGATTCATCCTTCCAGCCCGACTTCTTGTTCATTTTTATCAGTCGCTCAAATAAAGTAGCGCCGTCGAAGTTTGAACGATTAACTAGCTCAAGCTTCGTCAACGCAGCAACATCATAAAATGGCAACGATAAAATGCTCAGCAATGACCGGAAGTATTGGATACCGTATTCACGTTTAACGGCGACGCAATGTATATCCTTAACAAACATCCAGTATAGAATTCTTCCACTTGGCTTCGCCTTTTCAAATTGCAAGTAGTCGACTTGAGCACTTTCCGGCACAGGCTTGGAGACTTTTGATAGAAACTGTTTTCGCCATTCAGAGAATGCATCTGTGGCTTTTTCAGACGAATCACGCTTCCTTAAGTGTTCATCTATGTCATCAACATTCTCCTTCATCCAATCTTCATCAAACGGAGAGAATTCAGTACCATCTTTTTGAACATATGTTGATTTTATTGCTTCGCCTTCAAATACGATCTCATCGATATCTTCAACATTAGTTGTTTCAGTCTCAGTCGACATTTTATCTATCTCAGCATCATCAATCTCTCTCATAGTATTTAGAGCAAGCAATTTCTCATGAGAAAGATCTTCTATTAGTTCTCCTTCTTCAAGTAACTCTCCCGTGACTGGATGAATAGCCTGTAAAGCAATATCAGCACTGCTTTGAACAGAAGATGTACCTGTGATCTGTTGAACTTTTCCAGTAGAGGTTCCCTGAGTAGATTCGACTACTAGAGGTTGAATTGCAACGATTGCAGAAGATGTAGCGGCTGGCTGCTGCTGTGATGTACCAGAAGTGTCAGGATTCCCTTGATCTTCGGAATCATCGTCCCTTTTCTTCAGTACTTCTTCTTGCTTACAATGATAATCCCACAGAGCAGCAACCCGCGTTTGAAGTATAGCGTTATTTCTTTCTCTCTCTTCTTCAGCAGCCTTCAACCGAGCATTCTTAGTTTTAAGTGAATCAATCTCAGCTTGTTGTCGCTCTATCACAGTCTGCTGTTGAGCAACAGTGGACTTCAACTTGTTTATTTCCACTAATTGACTAATCTGATCATTCTTCGTGAGATTAATGAAATGAGATTGCCTCTGAATACGATCAGCAGCTGCTTCAAGTTGAGAGAATAGGTATCTGTTCTTTTCTTCTTGAGAATATTCGGAAAATACCCTATGACGTTCAGAACTAATCTGCGAAGTGGTTGCTCTGATTGCAGAAGCCATAGTTCTTTGAGGAATTGCCTGAGGGGTAACAGTTGGAGTTCCAGCAGCTGATGTAACTACAGGAGTTTCTGCAGCTAATGTAACTACAGGAGTTTCTTATACAGGCTCCTGTGGTACAGATGAAGGCTCTTGAGGCACAGTTTTCCAAGTATAAGTACTCAAATATCTTCTTGATTTCTTCTTTTGAGTTGCAACAGCTTTCTCAGCTTTCCTTTTTGTTCTTCTTTCAGTTGCAGGATCCTCTGGAACGTATTCTGGATCATCTTCAGTTCTAATCTTTCTATATCTTTTCACTCCACGTTCATCCAGATACATTTCGTATCCAGGCTCGACTATATGATCACTAGAGCTAGAATCAGATTCATCATCGCCACTTGCTGATGAACCACCAGCTGATATGCCACCAGCTGCACCTGTGCTAGATGCACCAACGACACCTGCATCACCACCTTCCTTACCTTCATCATCACTATCACTTCCAGATGTATCAGAATCAACTGGATCATGACCAAATTTCTCTATCCTTTTTCTTTCCAACTCAGGCTCTTCGTTGTCAGATTGGCTGTCATCATGACGCCATTTATCATTTGCTGGAGCAACATAATCAGGATTCTCAAGTGCGCCAAATAGCTTCCTTGGAGGAACGCTTTCTTTGTATCTTTTGGCGGCAAGGTTCTTGATTATCCTTAAAGAGTTGAAATTCATCGCCTCTATCTTCAGAAGATCATTGTCAGCTTTAGGAAGGTCCGGATGTTGAACATTCATAATCATTTGAAGAAACCGCGGATACATCCAAAACTTGTTCCCGGTTGTTCTACTTCCAGTCCTTGTCATATTTTCTTTCATGTTGCTGAAGATATACTTTGAGATGCTAAACGGTTTGTTTAACACCAACGCAACCATGAATCCAACGAGATCATCTCCAGCCATATCATATCCAGAACGTCTATTGCTGAGACACTGAATAAGAATGTGTAATAAGAACTTGTAGCGTAATGGAAGATCACCTTTATTGATTTGTTTGACGAAAATGTCTCCAGTACACTTCATCCGTAGCAAACAGCCTCTTGTACACATGATAGGAATTGAATACGGAGCATCCGGTTGATCTTGTAGTTGTAAGACTTCGTTCAATATATCCGGAGAGACAACAACATCCAAATCATTCACACGACCGCTGATAACTTCCTTTCCATCCACTTGTACAACGCTTGCAGAATCCCAGAAAGCCTTGATCAGTGATTTGTAAACGGGCGTCGAGAATGTAACGGCATGATTAATACGTGACTCCCTGATCCACTTCGTGATATCTTTCAATTCCGTGAGCTTGTCATCAGGATCCAGATATGCAATTTGATTATGACGCTTCTCGGACATAATCTCCTCTTCCGTTTTGTTTTCTTTCTTTGTCGCAGGCTTGCGTTTTCCTTCTTTCGGTGCCATCTGTACATGAAAATGTCCACAATGAGCCATATCTGATATTACATGTGTATTTGACATGTATATATACAAGTTATAACATCAAATGAACATTAAACATAAAGTTTCAAACATTCTGTAAACATAGCATCCAAACAGGAAAGTTTCTAAGGCATGGACGACGAAACAGAGGAACCTTCGACGAAACAGAAGGGTGTGCGACAAAACAGAGGGTTGACCGTTGACCAGTTCGATTCGTCGACATCTGATTCGCCGTGTCTGTTTCGCCGTTTCTGATTCGTCGAAAAGAGGGTTTTTAGAACAGTTAGGGTTTTTGCGATTCGTCGATTCGGGGGTTTATCTGTTTCGCCGTTTGGTGTTTAATCAAAGATCAAAACTACATTCAATACATGTATAAACCCAAACCGAACATGAAATTCATCCCAGATGTAATGTGGACACGACTTTCGATCAAAAACCCACTTGAAACATTTAAAAACATCATCAATCAACAACCCCTGTTTTGTTCTATGAAACCCAAACCCAAAAACAAACATCAATCAATGTAAAACAACCTAAATCTAACAGTTATTGATAAAAATCACAACAAGCACAAGTTCAGATCATTAAAACAACAAGTAAGATGGGTTTCCGAGGGTTTCGAACAAAAACAAACGGTTCAAAAGGTTCGGAACATGAACCGAAACATTTTTATACCTTTGAGTTTTGGATGATTTCAATGAAAAATGAGGGTAAATGGTTCGAGAATGATTATGGCGAAACGGTTGTTTGGAGAAGATGAACAGGTGTTATTTTGAAAAAGTGAACACAGGGACCCCTTTTATCACCGCCTCATTTCGACGAAACAGATGTCTCGACGAAACGGACTTGGGCTCGACGAAACAGAAAGAAGTTGGGCTGGACTTGGGCCGGAAATTAGCCCATGACGAAACGGATTTGGGCTGTTGCGTTTCGTCATATATTCGACGAAACGGATCTGTTTCGTCGAACACAAACACAAGTTTGACTTTTTGACATGACCAAGTTTTGTTTCATCGAAAATGATTTGATTCGTCGACCAAACTTCTGTTTCCTCAACCATATGTTCAAAAACAGTAAGGCATGAAATATTTTGCAGACATAACAAATTTTGATTAAAATGAACACATTTCCATTTTGTTTTAGTTTCCAAATGCAAGAACGTTTTATGAAGTAGGTTTCAGGCTTCCGGCAGAAAACACCAAGCAACAACTTCGGCTTAATCAAAAACGAACTTTACAAACAGAACTAAAACTGAAATTTAAAGTGCGAAAACTAAAACGAGAAGACTATTTAAATAAAAAAACGACTGTACAAGTGCAATCTTTTTGCGAATCTCAAGGATAAGGAATCATACCAGCTTACGGTCTTAGTCAACATGATTTTGATTTCTGTTTAAAGCTCTGGATAAGTATACTACCTCGATTATCGGTATTGTGGTCCACATAAGCTCAAACTGATCAGACGTAATCATAATTTAAGAGATACGATTAACGGTAAGGATTATACTTACTTGTCGATGTGAATCCACTCACGACACATTCCCGTATCAAGGTATGCATGAGAATTCATCTTACTGGTGAGTATACCGTTTATCATCCGTTTGACCGTATAAAAAAATGTGAGAAACTCACTTATTTTGATTGAAAACAAGCCCTATGTGATAGAATCACTTATTGATGAGGAACTTGATTTTCGATCCATGAGGGCACAGGAGCAAGTCCGTGAACAGGTCAGTACTTTCGTACAGCAGAGAGACGAACTTGACTCCCGCAAAGAATCTGTGATATATTATCACTTATATTGTTTGGACATGTGATTGTTGATCACTTATTGAGGTAGTATGTAATATGTACACGTATGTATAGTATCATGGAAGATCTTAGACTTCGTCTCCGTTATTTTTACGGTTTGATACAACCATGATACCCAGATGATAAGACAGCATAAAGACCGAATATCTCAGATCTCGGCAATCAATCAAACGAAATTTCGGTACTAAGACCATATGCCAATGAATGGTTCCCACCTGACTTGAAGTCTGTTAGATTTGTATCATCCTGCACATTTTAGTCTGATTGTGAGCCTACCGATACATCGTTAGTAGAGATACTTATCATTTCTCAATTTTTGTTTTTCATTTTGAGCACGTTGACCGACCACACCAGTGAACTTCATCATTTTCATTTATCCAAGAAACTCATTTTTGGTTTTTCTATTGTTTTTGGGATTTTGTAGGTCCCGAAATCTGAGGATCGATAACGAACCGAATCACTTGTTTATAGCAAACACGGTCACATGTGCGGAATCCACGTAACTATGCCAAATCAAACATATAAAACAATAACGACACAGTATTAATCAATGAAACACACTCGATTGATTAAACGGGATGAGAACCGATTACAAACTGATACAAACACAGTTTAGACAGAATTTTGACAGAGTTTCTTTAAGGGTATGATCTCATCTACCTTCAAAGTGAAAGCAGACATTGTTTATATAGTCCATGGGCCCAACAATCGACGAAACACAAAGTGGTACGACGAATCAGCATATGGGCCAGACATTGGGCCTGAAGTAGCCCAACAGATGACGAAACAAGTCTGTTTCGTCATGACTGTCGACGAAACGAAACTAATTGATAACCATTCTGTTTCGTCGTGATGTATTCGACGAAACAGCCTGTTTCGTCGAGGTCTGCAACAGTTGTTCTGTTTGCTCACCTGTAAACAGACAGCAAACAGATAGAACATATAAACACTGTAATGACCATTCTACCCTTTAATGCAACATGCATTGTTCGTTATACATTACATACCAAACGAAGACAAATAAGTCAGACACAAGCGGATAGGAGGATATCCGACTTGGTCGACGTCAAATACAGACTCGATAATTCATAAAGACCGTACAAAATACATCGTTAAGTACAAGACTTACAAGACTAGTTACAGACACTAAAAAATGCATCAAAAAGTATATAAAAGTTGTGAGATTAAATATATTATTAATGTGATATTTATTCTCGTAGCCTTTATAATCATTTATATTATATTAGATCAAAATATATTAATAACCTATTAATAATTAGTTGGTACTTGTTGATGGACCATATTACCCTTATTAACTAATTGGGTTTCCTCTTGGGTGTATAAATAAGGAGCTTATTAGAGAGTTAAAGGGTTAGACAATTACACAATACATACAACCCTCATAACATCAATTTTCGTCTCTCTCCCCATAACCGAAATCAACCATACTTTCGGTTTCATCACCATCATCACTTTACACCCTAAGGAGGAACCGGATCATCCTGACAAGTATGTCGAACTCAATGGCTGGATCTCTGACTGGATTCTCCACTGCTTTGAATGCTATAACAGGTATGTTATTCATGTTTTCCATTAAGTTTAAACACAACTGATCAACATGTGGTATCAGAGCATATGTTGATAAATCGGGTCTGTTTTTCGTATCCATTATTCTGGGATCATAAATCTGGAAAACAGAAAGTTTTTAAGCCTTAAAAGTTCATCAAAAATCAAAACTGTTTTCGAGTTTTTGTTGCCGAAATCCCTGTTTTCGAAAAAAGTTTTTTGATAAATTGACTCGAAATCATAAAGGGTTAAACTTGTTGTCACGAAATCCATTACAAAACCATTAAAATTCAGGTTTCGGATTTCCAGAATTATGTTTTTATTTTTTAGGGTTCATCATAATGTTCTAAGAAAACTCGAAAATTCCATAAATTTTGGAATATAATTTGGATTAGTGGGTGTTTTTCATGATTTTGATCTTAATCTTATCTATTAAAATTTCGAAAACTGTTAATAGATTTCGGTTATTATTTTCGAAATATTTGATAAGTTTAGATCATAAATAAAATAGGAAACACTATCCCACAATCCCTTAAATTTCGAGTTTTAGTTATTATCACAAGAAACAGCTATTAACAGTGGGTTTCGAAATCATAATCGCACAAGTCGCTTAACAGTCGCACAAGATCAGATCAGATATGATCTGATCGCACAAGATCAGATCAGATATGATCTGATCGCACAAGACATTCGCACAAGATCAGATCACTAAAAAAATGATGATCTGATCGCACAAGGGAAATCACACAAGATTTGTGGATCGCACAAGACTTGTGGATCGCACAAGGCATTACTGATCGCACAAATTATTGGGCCTTACTGATCGCACAAGTTATTGGGCCTCACTGATCGCACATGTCATTATTGATCACACAAGTCCTTACTGATCGCACAAATTTGTTTTGGGCCTTATTGATCGCACAAGACTTGGGCCTTATTGATCGCACAAGACTTGGGCATTACTGATCGCACAAGATTTGAAACCTCATTATTTTTTAAGCTGTTTAATGTGACCTAAAATACTTGGTTCGATCCGCGCTAACAGGTGGTTTGCTATTAAATACTTGGTTTTGTTAACACTTACTTAACTAATCAGAATCAGATAATTTTTACAAAACCAAAATAGCTTAACTTGAATGAGCTTCTGATGTATTAATTATGGCCAAAGCTGATTTAATACATCTATTTATTGTTCAAGTATTATAAAAGCTATGTTAAGTATGTATTACAAACGTGAAATGTCTTAATTCTGGCCAAAGCTGATTTAATTCATTTATGTTTAGCATGCTTGACAAGTGCATAACTAAAGTGATTGTCTCATTTCTGGCCAAAGCTGATTTGTCACAATTACTTTGCACGCATATTTAAATGATTACACTTCTGGCCAAAGCTGATTTGTCTTCGTTTAAATAGAATTTTACTAAGTCTATTATTTTGATGTTAGTAATAGACATTATCACAGCTTCATAATTAAAATGGTCATTATTTATGCCTGCCTTAGTATAACATGCCCTTAGATCACATTAAGACTTCTTTCTTAGTATCATAACTTGCTCACCTTATTTCCACTATCAGCGCCCAATCAGGGGATTCCACCTTTGACTGGTGATAACTTTGCGGCATGGAAGGATGCCCTCATGCTTACACTTGGACTCTTGGACTTTGACTATGCTCTAAGAGAGAATAAGCCAGCGGACCTTACTGCTACAAGTACTGCTGCTGAGCAGTTACTTCATGATAAGTGGACTAGGTGTAACCGCATGTCTCTCATGTTCATGAAGCAGTCCATTCATAACTCAATCAGAGGGGCCATTCCTGATTCTGAAGATGCTAAAACCTACTTGGCTTCTATGGAGGATCAATTCAAGGGAACATCAAAAGCACACGCTAGCACTCTTATCCTCAAGCTGGTGACGACTAAGTATGATGGGAGGAGCGGCATTCACGAACACATCATGATGATGCATGACATGGCCAATAAGTTGAAGGGCCTAGAGATGGAGATCAGTGATGGTTTTCTTATTCACTTCATCATCACTTTGCTTCCTTCGTCCTATGAAGCATTCAAGATCAATTACAACACTCAGAAGGAAAAATGGATGATGAGTGAGCTGGTTGCTATGTGCGTGCAGGAGGAAGAGCGTATGAAGATGGATCGCACTACTGATGTTGCTAACTTCACCACCTCCAGCTCTAAGAAGAGGAAGAAAACTTATCAAAGAAAGGATGCTTCTAAGGTCCAAAAGCCAAATCCAAATCCTCATACAAGTGCACCTTCCAGCTCTAAGAACTCCTTAGGCAAATTCTACTGCAAGTTCTGTAAGAAAACATGACATAAGCAAAAGGAATGCCCTGACTTCAAGGAGTGGCTGGCTAAGAAAGGTAACGATTTTTTCATGATACTTGAGTCCTTTAATTTAAATGTTCCTGCTAATTCTTGGTGGTTTGATTCTGGTTCTATGGTTCATGTTACCAATTCACTTCAGGGATTCCTTACAATCCGGAAGCTGGGAAGAAACCAAAGAACACTTAAAATTGGAGATGATCGGGAATTAGAAGTGAAGGCCATAGGAACATTACAATTATTTTTGAAAACTGGTTTATGTATTAAACTTTATGATACCTTATATGTTCCTGAGGTAACTCGGAACCTTGTATCAGGACCAAAGTTAGACATGGACGGTTTTGTCGTTTCTCATGGTCATCGCAAACTCTCTATTCTCTATGATTCCGTTGTTTATGGTACTAGCATTCTGGATGGTGGTCTCTATAGATTAGAACTAGATGATAATTTTTCCAAATCTTTGTTGTCATATAATATTAATGAATCACTCACAAAGATGAAACAGGTTCGAGACTTAGAGACTTCATCTATGTTGTGGCATCAACGTTTAGGCCACATCTCAAGAGAATGATTAAATCGTCTCGTAAAGGATGAAGTCTTACCTCCTCTCGATTTTACTGATTTTGGAACATGTGTCAAATGTCTTAAAGGCAAAATGACATTAGCGAATAAGAAAGGTGCCACTAGGAGCTCTAATTTATTAGAACTCATTCACACTGACATTAGTGGTCCTTATCAAATCGCTGGTATAACAGGACATACTTCATTTATCACTTTCATTGATGATTATTCTCGTTACATGTACTTGTATCTTATAAAGGAAAAGTCTGAATCTCTTACAACTTTTAAAGATTATAAAGCTGAAGTTGAAAATCAATTAGAACGTCAGATTAAAGTTGTGAGATCAGATAGAGGCGGTGAATATTATGGAAGACATACTGATGTGGGTCAAGCTCCTGGTCCATTTTATGAGTTTTGTAAAGGCCAGGGGATTGTGAACCAATACACCATGCCTGGTACACCTCAGCAGAATGGTGTCGCTGAACGAAGAAATCGTACCCTTATGAACATGGTGCGCAGTATGTTAGCCAACACTAATTTACCATTATTCCTCTGGACTGAAGCGTTAAAAGCAGCTGTTCATATACTCAATAGAGTTCCTTCTAAGTCCGTCCCTAAAACTCCTTACGAACTTTGGACAGGAAGGAAACCGAGTCTTAAATATATGAAAGTATGGGGCTGCATTGCTGAAGCAAAACTTTACAATCCTTTCCTAAGGAAACTTGACCCTAAAACAGTTACCTGCTTCTTTATCGGGTATCCTGATCATTCAAAGGGTTATCGTTTCTATTGTCCTTCCCATGTCACCCGTATTGTTGAAACCAAGCGTGCTGCGTTCCTAGAGGATTTCAAGGTCAGTGGGAGCAGTACTAACCCTTACGAAGAATTGCAAGAAGTACAAGACGCGGGGGGGGGGGGGAGAGACTCGTCGCTTATCATTACTCCGTTTACTCCTCTTGTACCCCATGCAACAACTGTACCTGAAGCCACTGCACAAATTCCATCTCCACAATCAGAACCCATTATACCTCATAACGAAGGCACATCAAACGCTCAAAACCAAGACAACGCTGAACCCGATAATCAACTCAGGAGGTCATCTAGGCAAAGAAGGCCTACTAATTGGGATGATTATGTTACCTACCTGACTGAAATGGATGCTGGAAAGCTCAATGATCCTATCTCTTATAATGAAGCCATTAGCAGTGATCAGTCTTCTGAATGGAACAAAGCAATGATTGATGAGCTTGAATCCATGAAGAGAAATGACGTTTGGGATTTAGTCGAATTACCCAATGGTGCCAAACCTGTAGGTTGTAAATGGGTGTTCAAAACAAAACTGGATCCGAATGGGAACATTGAACGCTACAAAGCGAGATTGGTTGCAAAGGGCTACACTCAGAAAGAGGGAATTAATTATCAAGAGACGTTTTCACCTGTCTCTCGTAAAGATTCATTAAGGATTGTTATGGCCCTAGTAGCTCATTTTGATTTAGAGCTGCATTAGATGGATGTCAAAACTGCTTTCCTTAACGGTGACTTAGACGAAGATGTTTACATGAAACAACCTGAAGGCTTTAAACCTGAAGGTCAGGAGCATCTAGTCTGTAAGTTGAAGAAATCCATTTATGGGTTAAAACAAGCATCACGTCAATGGTACCTCAAGTTTGATGAAGCCATGAAGAGGCAAGGTTTTATGAAGAATCAAGTGGATCAATGCACCTACCTCAAGATGAGTGGGAGTAACTTTACTATACTTGTCCTTTACGTAGATGATACTCTATTGGCAAGTAATAGTTTAGACATGTTGCATGAGTCGACGCGGTTACTCTCGCATAACTTTGACATGAAGGATCTCGGAGATGCTTCTTACGTCATTGGCATCGAAATTCACCGAGATAGACACAAAGGGATCTTAGGATTGTCTCAAAAGACTTACATAGATCGTGTCCTTACACGTTACAACATGCAACAGTGCAAACCCTCCGTCGCTCCAGTAGTTAAGGGAGATGTTTTCGGTTCATTCCAGTGTCCGACAACAGAGGTTGAAAAGGAGCAAATAAGCCAGATACCTTATGCGTCAGTAGTCGGGAGCCTGATGTATGCTCAAGTCTGTACTCGCCCAGATATCGCTTATATTGCTGGAATGCTAGGTCGTTATCAGACTAATCCTGGCCTAGATCACTGGAAAGCAGCTAAGAAGGTCCTCAGATATCTGCAAGGGACGAAAGACTACAAACTGACTTATAGAAGAAGTGATCACTTAGAAGTGGTAGGTTATTCTGATTCTGACTTTGCTTAATGCAAAGATGACAAGAAATCCACTTCGGGCTACATCTTTATGTTAGCAGGCGGACCTATCTCATGGAAGAGTCAAAAACAACAGTTAACTACAACTTCCACAATGATGGTAGAATACATTGCTCTTTACAACGCAACCTGTCATGGAATGTTGCTTAGAAATCTGATCACTGGACTCAAAATCGTTAATTCCATTTCTAGACCATTGAAGCTTTACTGTGATAACTCAGCTGCCGTTAGTTTCTCGAACAGTAACAGTTCGACTGGAGCTGGTTTATATCTCGATACAAAATATTTGTTCGTACGTGAACGAGTTGAGGAAAATAATCTTTGTATTGAGTATATTAGTACTAAAGATATGCTTGCGGATCCGATGACTAAAGGTCTCCCACCTAAAGTTTTCGAAGAACATGTATCGAAAATGGGACTTATTAAAGACCTTATTTAATGGCATATTGTACTAGCTTATGTTTTAATTAATAAAATTTCCTCAGTTTGATTTTGTATGTCTCTAACATATGTTCTGCCGGTGTAATGACATATAGACAAATATAAATACAAATCAAACGCTAAAGGGCTTATACATATTTTAATCGTAACTGTTAGGTTTTAAATTGAGGCTATAGTATGACTAATGGGGGTCCTGAGTCGAATGATGATTCAACGGCTGTATTTCTCTGCTATAGTTCTTGGTTTAAGGCTAAAATGAGTGTTAACTCCTGGCCAGGCTTACCTAATACTCATGATAAATGATTACTCGGCTAAGTGGGAGAATGTGAGATTAAATATATTATTAATGTGATATTTAATCTCGTAGCCTTTATAATCATTTATATTATATTAGATCAAAATATATTAATAACCTATTAATAATTAGTTGGTAATTGTTGATGGACCATATTACCCTTATTAACTAATTGGGTTTCCTCTTGGGTGTATAAATAAGGAGCTTATTAGAGAGTTAAAGGGTTAGACAATTACACAATACATACAGCCCTCATAACATCAATTTTCGTCTCTCTCCACATAACCGAAATCAACCCTACTTTCGGTTTCATCACCATCATCACTTTACACCCTAAGGAGGAACCGGATCATCCTGACAAGTATGTCAAACTCAATGGCTGGATCTCTGACTGGATTCTCCACTGCTTTGAATGCTATAACAGGTATGTTATTCATGTTTTCCATTAAGTTTAAACACAACTGATCAACAAAAGTTATTTACGTCTAAAAGATGATGCAACTTGATATAAGGAGTTAATAGTGGTGGCTTTTTGTTTTTGATCCTTTTAGTCATAACAAACACCCAGGTAAATACAAACGTGCCACGACCTCATCTTCGATCTTGATTTTTCTTGATCATTAGTGTAGATCCACTTAGCATTTAATATCTAGTTTCTCATATCATCATTACTGTTTGTTTTGCAAACAAGAAGCTCATGGATTTGTTTTTCTTGTCCTGGAGTCTTCCCAGAAGGTCAAAAAAAAAAAATATGTGACCTCTTTGTAAACAAAACGAACTATATTGATGGTACAGGAGGTTGGATGTTACGTAGTACGCTTCTCACAAAAAAACAAATTGTTATTTGAGACATCCTATGCATGGCGTCAACTAGAGAAATTTTTGTTCGATTCGTTAATTACTTCTAATTATAGTTGCAATGTTATCTTTGTATCTATTAAACTACTCTTGTAGAAGCAAATGAAGACTATCGGGTAACATCACGTCATAAAGATAAATTCAATTTTAACTTTTTAAGATATTATATCAACAGGGAAAAAAAGCATGAATAAAAAGGATTTATTTATTTACCTTCAAAGCAAGGTAAGTATGTATTATGGAGGGTGTTTATAGTGCATGCCATCAATACGAGTCATTGAACCCACCCTACTTCTTCACATGATTCTTACTTGTACATAGGTAATATACACGATTAAAAAAGAAGAAAAGATAAAGAAAATGGAGAAGAGATAGAAAGATGTGAGGTGGTGTTTGTAGTGGCGATGGCTTTTGCTTGACGAATTGGAATCCCAATAACTTAATTATGTCATATTTATGTGCAAAAAGAATTTGCATGCTTTTGATTTTTCTTTTTTCTTTTTTATTTTTTCAGATCCAAGTGTTTTTCAACTTGTTAGCTTTCGGGTTGTATTTTGTGATAAGTAAACTGAAAAAAAAAACTCGAACCTACAACTTTTGCTGACTTTAGGGTGGTGTTTGTAGTGGCGATGGCCTTTAGGGTGAGTAATTCCTTTAGGCACATTCTATTTACAACCCCCCCCCCCCCCCCCCCTACTAATTACACCCGTAAAAACATCACATCCATCATAACTTTTATTTTTGTTTTTAGTGTTTTTTTGTCTTTTAATTATTACTTATTTATTTTTTTGTTTATTAGTTATTATTATAACTAAATAGTAAAAGAAACATACACTTTTTATTTATTTATTTATTATAATTATTATTAGTAATAGTAGTAGTAATGATATATTATTTATTATTACTCTTTAGTTGTTATAATTTATCAAATTATACTTATAGTTGTAACAAAAGCTATATCAAAATAAGTATTTTTTTACAAAATTAATATCAATTAATAATTTACATACCGATCCTTAATTTATAACAGAAAATGTAGCAGGTTGTGCTATCCAAGAATTATACATATTTTGACGTGATTCAAATAAATTCTCCCAGCCAGCTGCATCATTTTCTCTCATTAATTTCCATAGGTTGTTTGTGCTGGCAATTGGATACTCTCCTAGCAATTCTACCATTATAAAATGGTTATCATTCACGTGTGCAATTGTAATTTTTTTTTCTTTCTGGGAACTCGTGAGGGCCTCTCCAAAGCGAAAAACAAGTAGAACTGTTTCTTTTTTCTTGAGATAAAAAATGAACGATCACATTAAACTTGTTCGCAATCAAGAATCCTGCCTCTGGCATAATCATCCAGTGTTTTTCAGGTCTAACCCCCGATCCTGACCAAGCCAAGGACGTGAACACATCTTCGAATGAGCCTAAGAAAGCCTTAGTGTACTCATTTCTAAACTCGAGTAGCTCTTCCATCAGTGATCTCCGGATAAATAACCATTCATCTTCATCGTACCCGAGAGCAGAAGCTGTCGCCCGAAACCCACAATTTCCATCACCTAATACGTTATGTATGCGTGTAACATACGCATGGAAGATTTTTGGAACTAGATGAATATATTTGTGTATCACTTGTGATGCTTGATCTTGGTTCAACCCCATGAAGTCATAGCCTGACGCACTTGTAGCGTTGGCGAAAGAACTTTGTCCCACAATATCTTGGTTCAACCCTATGAAATCATATCCCGGTGTGTTTAAAAGGTTGGCAAAAAAACCTTGTCTGTCAGTATCTTGGGTCATGAACGGACTTTGTTCACCAGGAACTTGGTAGTTTACAAATGGACTAGCGTAGTAGCCCGTATTATCATTATAGTCCTTGAATGGTTTTTTTCCATCAATATCTTGATTTATGAACGAACTTGGTTCACTAGGCATTTGATAGTTCACGTCTGGACTGATGTAACCAACATAATCATTATAGTCCCTTAATGAACTTTCTGTAGCAGCCTTTATATACCCGAATGAACTATGTCTCCAAGGCTCTTGAGTGTAATCATGCTCTTGGAAGTTCACAAATGAACTATGCCTGGCAGGTTCTTGAGTGTAATCTTGCTCTTGATAGTTCGTAAATGAACTGTGCCTTGTAGGCTCTTGAGTGTAATCATGATCTTGGGAGTTCCCAAATGGACTGTGCCTTGGAGGCTTTTGGGAGTAGCTTCGTTGAAGGGGAGGTTTAGCAATTACAGGGTTCGGTTTTTTTTGTTGTTTGGATTTTGTAGTTGGTCGTCCACAAGTATTTTCTTTAACATCAGGTTTTTCAACAAAAGGTATGCTTGGATTGGTTATTTCTTTTAACTTTTGTAGTAAACTTTTATTTCCAGGCTTGGATCGATTATCAAAGGCTTTTTTAAAACTTTCCAACTCGACGTCACAAGTAATATCCTCACAATATACTAGTAACTCGAGTTTCCTCCAAAATTATACAGCGTAACCAAGACTACGTAGCCATGTTTCGTTTTTGATCTTTTAGTGACAATAGCGTAACCAAGACTACGTCCGGTGTTTCTAACCCATTCCATTAACTCTTCACAAGACTTGAACACCTAAAAGTGAATTAATATTAACATATTTTGGGGATGTTACATTATTGTTATGAGCTAATAAGTAGTTGACAATGTCAAGTATAATTATTTTCCAAACAAACTCATTTAAACTATACAGTATAATTATTTTCCAAACGAACTCATTTAAACTAAAACAAGACCCTTAACCTAGCTAGATTATATAACTAAGTTGAAACTTGAAACATGAGAATTAAAAACTATACCTTATCCGTTGAAAACCCAGACATCTCTTTAGCTTTTCTGAATGATATGATGAAGCATAAGTAGATCACTGGCTGAACAAGTAACTCTATTAATATAGAATAATAACGATGCAGCTCTTTGAATAGCTTCTTCGAGTATAGCCCAAAGAAGCTTCAATTAGAGTGAAAGATAAAATTGAAGAAGCTGAAGTTAGAGTGAAAGATAAAATTGAGATGAATTGAGAATATCACATCTTAATATTACTCAATTAAGCTTCCTCGAATCATATGATGTACAAAGAATATCACATGGAAAATTAAAAGATCACCAAACAAGACTCACATGTGAATAGGAACTAATAGAGAATATCATCATTGGATTTTCATTTATTACTAATGTTTTCAAGAATATCATAATGTTGATTTGAATAGCTTTCTCGTGATTGAAATTTTTTTGTTCAAAAAAAAAAAAAAAACTAACAATAAAAAGACAAATGACAAGTAGTCCAATAAACAGAAATTCCTCAAAAACTAGGTACCGGTACCGATACTGAAATATACGGTACTATAAGGTATCGGTATTTGAAGGCAAAATTTAGTTTTTTCCCGATACCAAAAACTAGGTACCGGTACCGATACCGAATATCATCATTGGATTTTCATTTATTTCTTACTTTTTTTAATAGTATTAACTATAAGTAATAATAATAATAATAATAAGTAGTAAATAACAATAATGATAATTAAAAAGATAATAAAAAGACAAAAAAAGCAATAAAATATTGATTCGTGATGTAATGATGTGATGTTTTTATTGAGAGGGTGTAATTAGTAAAAGGGTGTGTAAATAGTATCACCCTTTCTTTATTCATTTCCCTTTTAATGGTTAAGGATCTATTAATTAAGAAAAAAAAAGAAAATAGAACTAGTAAGAGTATTCACATTCAACCGCTCATTTTTTACCCTATATCACACTAAAAATTGCTATCTTTTCTCTTTTCTTTTCAATTAAATAATACATTTTAATACCTTTACCATTACATTTTATCTTTATTCCACTTATAACCACTTCCAAATATATTAAAAAATTATAAAGGGTGAATAGTGACATCCATTTCGAAGGATTTCAGAGTGTTGAACAAATCTGAGAGTGTGACTTGATTCGGACTATTCAAGAAGTCTCTTTTAATCATCATACATTGCAAGCTCCATTCTTGGAAGAGAGTCCAAAAGCTTCTTGATTGCAGCACGGTTGGTAACGGGGTTACCAGCCTTCTTCATTTTTGTCATCATCTTCAAGAATCGACTGATGTGATCCGACAGGCTTTCTCCGCGAATGCTACCGAACATATCATATTCTTTCTGAACCATGTCTCTCTTGTTCTGAATCATTTCTTCGTTTCCTTCATAGTAGTCAATCAAGGCTAACCCGAGTTCATTTGTCGTAGTGTATTCTTCGAACATGTTGCAATCGTCAGTTGATAAGGCCATTGTCAAAGCAGTGTGAGCCCGACGGTCACGTTGGATCAATGCCTTATCTTCATAGGTGAAGGTCAAGGTATCATTGTTTACCACACGCATGTCATCACGAACTATCATTGGGACATGAGATCTGACAGTGACAGAGATCCATTGATTATAGTCTTTATACTCGAAGAATGATTTGATTTGGTTCTTCCAACTACCAAAATCGACTGATCCTTTCAATTTTGAGGTCGGATTGCGGTTCCAATTTCAAGTTCAGCTTGTGCAATTGGGTTAAGTTGATTATGCGACATTTTGATCCGATTTTAAGTTCGATTTGAAAACAACAGGTTAAATACGCTGGTTTTTGCCAAATACGCTGATGGAACAATTCGTTGCTCACAGTCAATTACGCTGATTTGAACAAATACGCTGCTATGAAAGAACTGTTTCTTGGACCGGTGACAAAGACAAATACGCTGACAAAACAAATACGCACAAGGATTTGGTTAAAAACGCCGAACACCGTGATAAAATCGTTGAGGATTTATATCACTGACCCCGAAGTCGCCTTCGGCTAAAAACGCTGACAAACCAACTACGCTGACCACACAAATACGCTGATGAAACACCTGCGTAATTGCAACCTTCAAACATAAATACGCTGACTTCAAGATTATCTACGATGCCTTCAAAGCTAAATACGCCCAGAAGGGTTTAGTACGAACAAAAACCTTCTAATCACACCAAAACAGCCCAAAAACCATGATATTTTGTACTAAAATGACCCAAATTTTTACCTAAACACTGAATAACAACAACCCAATCATTAAACACACTAAATCAAACCATCTGAGTCCAAAAATTTTGAAAAGCTTGAAAACTTTGAAAAACCTTCAAAACCTTGAAAAACAAATATCAATAAATCAATAGCACAAATGCTCTGATACCAAATTGTGAGTGCCAAATCAGCTTTGGATCACAATGATAATGATTGACAAAACACAAACACCTATTGATTAGATGCTTAAACGATAAAAGTAAGAAAAATATGTAGAAGATGAAGAGTTTTGACCAAGGATTAATCAACCAATGTTGATTTGGAATCCCATAATGATATGAACAATCAAAGATCTTGGATAATAGATTAAAGCACAAGAATTAGAGAATAACACAACATGAACACCAAAATAACCTTAGTCTAAGAAACTTGGACACTAAGGAGTCATTGAATTATATATATAGCAAACGACTATCCAACGTATTTATTAAATACACTGGGTATATAAATACGCCGCCATAGTACAAATTACAAGATTTACACATTCAGCCACATTCAGACCCTTTTATCTTTTAAACTATTACAAAATAAACCCTAGACTATTAAACTCAAATGCCAACGGTCTCAAACTGGTCTAACACGAAAGACCATAAATAAGAAAAAACCAATATAAAAAAATAAACAAAATAACGAACATATTATGATAACAAATAGATCCATTACATACATAACCTGTTGAATGACAGGTCGCAAGATCATCAACTTCATTATGTTTACAACACGACTAGCACAAATACAAGGTAAAGAAACAATCAAAAGACCAGAAATAAGCACAACCAATACAAATAAACAAACAAAAATAATCAGTAAAGTCAAATAGATACATTACATGTGTTTTACGTATGTTAACCTGTTGAATGAAAAATAATAAACTACTATTAAACGTGTCAGATATTGACATGTGTTACATATGTTAACTAGGTAGTGTTACATATGTAATAATGGTCGTTACATATGTAGGTGCCAAAAATGTAACTTTTGTATCCACACTTAGGGGAGAAAAACTTTCTAAACTTTATATCAACCCTTGATTGAATATCATGAATATGTGAGATTAAAACTTCACTTCAAAGCAAACCGTACAAATATGCTGTTAGGTTTGACTTATGTAATGAAATTATGCAATAGAAGACTAAAACTGTGCATAACTCATGCCAAATTGTAAAAACAAATGCAAGTTCATTAATTAAAAAGTCAAACATCTAAAACATTACAATCTTATTAAACTTTACAATCTAAAAAAATATTACAATGTTAAACAATACCAAATTATTTCTAACTGTGACAATTATCATTTGACTACTTTGAATCAGAGGAATGCTCACCTTCTACGAAATATGGTACCAAGAAATTCCACTCAACTCCAAAGTTAACATAAGTGATTGAACAAGAAATTGCATTCAACTCCAAAGTCAACGCAATATCACCCAACTCCTCTATATACTCATGTGTAACCCTGATGTTGTTACACATGTAACAATTGTATGTAACACGTGTAACGTGTATAGTCATGTGTAACCTTGACGTTGTAACACATGTAACATGTGTAACGTGGCTATACATATGTTACATTCTAGTGTAACGCATGTTACAAACATGTTTCCTGTATGTGTTAGATACATATATACATAAAACATTACATATGTGCTAACAAACATGTTTTCTGAACATGTTAGATATTCAATTTGCAAACAAAAAAACCAGAAAACCTAATTACATATTCAGACTATAAAAAATAATTATGTTCATTTCTAATCATTTTCATCTTTAACACAACAATTCCTTCATTATATATTTTGACCGTATATAGGTAACATTTGGCTAGTTACATATCTACCTAGAGTTGTTATTAAAAATGTTACTAATAGATAAAAACTAAATTAACATATATTTTTAACATTGAACCCAACTTGGTAGTCATAAGTCTTATACATGGCAAACAATCAAAGGACCAGAATAAGCTATATAAACAAACAAACAAAATAATGAAAATATTATGTTTGACATTAATGTTAAATAGATGCATTACTACGTAATAAGATTGTGATTACATAGCTCTACTAAAAGAAATACAAAACAAAGAACAACCAAATAAACAATAACATCTTCAAAGTCATCACATCCTTAGCTTTGGTGATTGCCATTTCATCTTTCTTTTCCATGCTGCTCCACAATTCAAGGTACCTTCTCACACCCATTAATTAGTTGTTGATTTGTGCGACATTATTCTTCAATCGCCTGCGAGTCTGAGGAGAAGGAGAGATAAGTTAATCAAATTCAGAGTGTACATAGGTAACATTGTCCTTTTTTACTTCTTGTATCCTGTACGATTCATCATTGTGGGAGTTGTCTAGGCAGAGCCTGGCGCACACTGATTGGCTACAGCCCCTGCCATCTGTACTATTTGTACTTGTCTTAACTGTCATTGTGTTGCGTGCGACGGTATGAGCCTAAGTGCCAGCTTTGGTGATAGCTAAGTATAGTTTTGTTAAGTCTAGGTAAGGTCCTCTGGTGATAGGGGCATGCCCCTTCATGGGTATATAGTTTCAGGTAATCAGGATGGGTATCTTCTAATCCCATACACGCGAAATATTTTTTCCATACCCATACCCGACCCAATACTCGTATCCCAAATGCTTGGGGTTTTGGGTATACCCGTATGGCTCAGATATTTTTGCCATCTCTAATATACATTGACTTCGTATTTTTTTCAAGTTGCACGCATATCCGAGACTCAAAAAGAATTAAGAAAAGTAGCGTAAATGGGTTGAACCATACCATGTTCAACCTTGGGTTAAGTGTGTTTAACTTTAGAGTAGAGGTGCATATAATCAGATATTTTTAATAACCGGGTTCGGGTATATATCGGGTACGAGTGTCACTAGGTATTGATTTTCCTGGTGTTGGTAATACCCTGGTCGAGTTCGTGTCCGGGTATTGGCCAGGAAAACCATACCTGGTGTACTCGGGTTCAGGTTTTCTATACTCGCGTATTAAAATACCCTATTTGTGGGTATAAAAAAAACCCGGTTTCGGGTATAGGTCGGGTCGGGTATTATGAAAATCCTATACGGGTATAAAAAAACCCGGTGGGTACACAGAAAACCCGATTTCGTTGTGGTGTTGGCTGTTTCTTTTTTTCATATATTTTTTTTATAGTTTGATGTTTACAACTCCATTATAGTTCGGGTTCGGGTTTTCATAGCGTATACCATACCCGGACCCTCCCTATGGGCAGGGTCGGAGTCGGGTTTCCAATACCTGTTTTTTAAAAAACCCGAGTCTGGGTATTTTTTCCCTGTTCGAGTTTTTATTGTGCACCACTACTTTAAAGAGCTTGTAAAGTATAGTCTAGTATTTTGTAACTTTTGAAAAACCTTTAAAAAAAGATATGTAACTTTTTTAATAACCATGATTCGCATTGTTATTCAAGTTTTAGAGGCAAATTGTCATAGAATAAACTAGTTGCGTGCATTACTACTAAAGTAACCAAGTAACTAAGTAAGTAGTAATTATAAGTATTAAATTAAGAATTCCTGAATGGCAAAGCCCATGTCTGCTTAGAAGTGGACTTCAAAGATGCCAAGTCTTTGGATATGGGCTGGGCTAGACTCGCGCGTGCTTTTAAATAGAGATGCATAAACCAGTATTTTTAATAACTGGTTTCGGATATAGAATCAGTTCCAATTCTTTTATATAAGGGTTGGAAGCGGTTATTTCTATAACCGGTTCGGTTCCGGGTACGTTTATTGGAACGAAAAAGATACCCTATGTACCCGGGTCCGTAAGGATCGGTTCTGTTTCTTAAAAAACCGGTTATAAAATACCATATTTTCAGATTTTTTCATTTTATTTTTGGGTTTTCTAATTCCTAATTTTCAGGATTTTTTTTGTTTAATATTATTAAATATGCATTGTACAATGTATAAAATAAGGCCTTCGTTCCTCGCCCCCCACAAACTCTCCCCTCGAAGCATTCCTTGCGTGTTTATTGGATATTGTTCCAAATACAAGGGATATAAATGCCTTGATCCCATTACGTCTCGCGTCTATATTACACGAAGTGCTCGGTTTGATGAATTATATTATCCTCTTGATACCTCCACTTCTCCCACTAAAACCATTGATCTTCTTGACATCACAACCTTTTTAGATGTTTCACCTACAATATCAAAACCTACTGTACCTAATATCACAACTCCCACTGTTGCTTCTCCTGGCCCAAATACTCCTATTACCATTCCCTTTTGTCCAGCCCAAAATACTTATCATATGTCTGGCCCAGCTACTGTGACCCAATCCACTGATTCATCAACTCGTGAAGATGATATTCCTGATCCACCAACGCCTCCTAGCCCATCTGCTCAATCCACTTCTTCTGTTCAAAACCCACCTCGTCTCTCTACCGATTGTGGGTCGCTGCCTCCTTCTTTTGGACCACCCGATCATTCTTCTGGCCCAACCAGCGTCCCGGCTGGGTCTGACTCCCATTCCGCTCGGCCTGAATCTCAATCTCAGTCTCAGTCAACTCTCGTTGACCTGGCGTCTGACTCGATGACTACGGCCAGCTCTGCCAACACGTCAGCACCCTCTAATCCCCCTCCTCCGCCCGCTCCATCTCACCCTATGATGACACGTGCCAAGTCAGGGATTTTTAAGATTCGTCATCAGGTTGATTTGGCTCACACTCAAGCATTTCCTTTGCATAGTGGCTTATTTGCTACTGATGATCCTACTACTTTCAGTCGTGCATCTAAGGATAGCAAATGGCTCAAAGCCATGTCGGATGAGTTCAACGCTCTTACTAAAAATAACACTTGGACTCTTGTTCCCCGTCCGCACAATGCTAATGTTGTGGGTTCTAAATGGATCTTCAGAACTAAGTTTAAATCTGATGGATCCATTGAGTGCCACAAGCCCGTGTTGTTGCTCAGGGCTTTATTCAAATACCAGGTCTTGACAACTCTCATACCTTCAGCCCCGTTGTTAAAGCTACAACTGTTCGTACTGTCTTGGCCTTAAGTGTTATCAATAATTGGCATCTTCATAAACTTGATGTGAACAATGCCTTTTTACATGGCCATCTTTCTGAACATGTCTTTATGGAACAACCCAAGGGCTTCGTTGATACTCAATTTCCCTCCCATGTTTGCAAATTGAACAAGGCTATTTATGGCTTGAAACAAGCTCCACGGGCTTGGTTTCATCGGTTGAGCTTATTTCTTCTAAACAAGGGTTTCTCATGCAGTCGGGCTGATCCTTCTTTATTTGTGTATACTCGTTAATCACATACAATGTATCTTCTTGTGTATGTTGATGACATTATTCTTACCGGCAATCATCAACCTACTCTTGCATCCTTTATCAAATGTCTCAATAAAGAATTTGCCATCAAAGACCTTGGTCAACTCAACTATTTTTTGGGTTTGGAGGTTACCTACACTACAAATGGTTTATTCTTGAATCAATCCAAATATGCTTTAGATTTTCTAACTCATGCGAAGATGTTGGATGCTAAGCCTGCTCCAACACCTTTAAGCACAAATGTTTCGTTTATTTCTACAGGTACTGCTTTTCCAGAAGCTACGTTCTATCGTTTGATTGTAGGTGCTCTCCAATACTTGACGATCACGAGACCTGATATCTCATATGCCGTCAATCAAGTCAGTCAGTTTCTTCATGCTCCAACAACTATTCATTTTCAAGAAGTTAAAAGGATCTTGCGTTATATCAAGGGTACTATTGCCTTTGGGTTACATTATTCTCGTCCTACTTCGACATCACTACTTGGTTACTCTGATGCTGATTGGGCGCGATGCTTAGAGACACTTAGATCTACTTACGGAATGTTTTGTTTATTTCTACAGGTACTGCTTTTCCAGATGCTACGTTCTATCGTTCGATTGTAGGTGCTCTCCAATACTTGACGATCACGAGACCTGATATCTCCTATGCCGTCAATCAAGTCAGTCAGTTTCTTCATGCTCCAACAACTATTCATTTTCAAGAAGTTAAAAGGATCTTGCGTTTTATCAAGGGTACTATTGCCTTTGGGTTACATTATTCTCGTCCTACTTCGACATCACTACTTGGTTACTCTGATGCTGATTGGGCGCGATGCTTAGAGACACGTAGATCTACTTACGGATACTCTATATTTTTGGGAGGAAATCTTATTTCTTGGAGTGCCAAAAAGCAATCGACTGTTTCTAGATCCAGTTGTGAGTCTGAATATCGTGCCATGGCTAACACTGCTGCTAAAATTGTTTGGATCACTCATCTTCTTCGAGAACTTCATGCTCTTCCACCAGACAAACCAACTATTTTATGTGACAATCAAAGTGCTATCTTCTTAACTCAGAACCCGGTGGCTCATAAACGTACTAAACACATTGGCCTTGATTATCATTTTCTAAGGGAACTGTTGAATGCAGGAAAGCTAGTTACAAAATTTGTTCCAACCAAGCTTCAGGTGGCGGACATCTTCACAAAGAGTCTTCCTAGCTCTCAGTTCACTCTCTTTCGTAACATGCTTCGTATTGGTCCCCCACTGTTCCGCTTGCAGGGGGATGTTAGATAATAGTTTTATTTTATACTCTTATATTTGTTGTGTTTCTCCAATTGTTTGAGGTAGCTAGTTGTATTTTTTGGTGCCTATATATTGTAGCATTGTTTGTGTTTTATAATATAGAGAAGATCTTTTCCTTTTCCACACAGTTTCAAATGAACTTCGAGCGAGATTTTAGTAATTCATTAGCTATTTATCAGTCCTTTTATCATTGATGGAAACAAGCTCGAAAAAACACTCACTTGAAATCCAATCAATTGTAGAACGAGCGGAGCCATATTGACTCAATTTTAAAAAGAGTTGAACTCGAGCTACAACTTTTGTTACGTTTAATTCTAACACCGGTTTATGAGACTCTTGAGTATTTGCGCCTTACCACTAGATCTGATTTAACTTCGAGCATGATTTTCCCACTACTATTATTGTTTTTTTTTTTTTTGGTGAGGTATAGTTTTTTTTTTATTGCCCCGGGGGGGGGGGGGGGGGGGGTGTTGGGTTTTTTTTTAGGTTTTTGGGGGGTGGAGGTTAGGTTTTTTGGGGGTTTTTTGGTGAGGTTTTTTTGGTGAGGTATAGTGGGTTTAGTTTTAGGTTAATGGACACTTGTCACTCTATAAATCCTTCTTACACTTCTTACAATTAGAAGTCTTTGTAGAATAACTTGACCCTTATGAAGATAATAGTACAAAACAAAGGACCGAGTTATATTATTTAAGGAACATGGTTCTAATTTCTACAATCACGTTTTATCACCTTTATTTTTTTTTATCGGCAAAAGTTCGTTCATTCATCACCATGAAGATTATACAAGGCGGATGTTACCAATGAGGTTTTATCGTCATTATTATTGGATGTCTCCGAATATGTTCAATTTCCATATTATATTCTTGATTTCAACTGGGTTATATTCGCATGCGTAATGCATAACCACTTGCATTTCACAAGTGTATAAAAGCAGTTGGTTTTATTAAAAATTAGACAAATTGGATTTAAATAATCTCAACTTTCTCAATTCGGCCGATAATAATTCCAGCATAGTTATTTGCCGATAATAATCCGAACTGGTCCACTTTTAGCCGATAATAGTCCGCCGTGAAAAATAGTTTAACGGAGTTAAGTTTTTTTCCGATTTACAAACCGACGTTTTAGGGATTTTGATTAGAACAAGGATACGAGTCGATTTATGTAAAACTTAGGGGCTGTTTGGCAACATCTGAATGGTTAAGTGCTGAACCAGTAAGAGGTCTGAACTATTAAGTGCTGAACCAGTAAGAGGTCTGAACCATTAAGAGCTTGTATAATGCTTAACCGTTCAGAGGCAAATGTCTGACCAATTCAGATTAGAGGTCTTAACCATTCAGACTCTGTATAATTCTTAATCATTCAGAGGCAAATGTCTGAACCATTCAGACATCTGCTCGTGAAACAAACAATCTGAACCATTAAGTACTGAACCGGTAAGAAGTCTGAACCATTAAGAGGTAAACAAACAGCCCCTTACCTCGAAACAGTGCTCCAAATGCTTGATTTTTGTTAATTGGAAGTTTAAACACCCGAATTGAAGCACCGTTTTCTTCGTTTTTGGCAGTATTTCGAGATAAAATTTTTACAACAGTCAATTCGTACCCTCGTTCTAATAAAAAATCCTTAAACATCGGTTTGTAATTCGGAAAAAAACTTAACTCAGATAAGCTATTTTTAAAGCAGACTATTATCGGCCAAAAGTGGACCAGTTCGGATTATTATCGGCAAATAACCGAGTTAGGATTATTATCGGCCAAATTAAGAAAGTTGAGATTATTTAAATCAAATTTGCCTAAAAATTATTAGGTCATATCTTAAATCCTTAATCCGAAGATCTTCTATTCATCCACCGTAGACGTTTCAAATGGTTTACTTTGACACGAAGACTCTATAGAAACATGTAATCTTGTGCTTTATTGCTTCACTAGTGGGAATGCCCGCGCGTTACAGCGGGTGTCCCGTCTGATATCCAATCCAATTATGATGCCTAGTATTTATAGGCAATGTAGGTTCGCATGAGATCTTGCACGGATTGACAATACCTACGGACCAACATCTACACACGGATTAACTCAATAAATGCGGATGTATTGATTTGCGCGGATCAACATGTTAAACATAACCCTAATTCCACGCAGCCTATTCGTGCGGATCAACTCCAATGCACATCCGTGCGGATCAGCCTTGAAACACTTTAAACTCTGTTTATTCACTTCAATACCAGTCTTGTCTCATTCGATAGCTAGGATGCGTGATTGTTTATTGCAGCCTGAATTTGCCTCGGTGTAAACTCAAAAAGGTTTCAAGAAATTATTAATATGTGTACATAGAATTAGAATTAATAAGGAACAATCCTTCTTGGTGAGAACACGTCCAAATACTTAAAAAGGACTTTTTTTCCTGAAGATTTATTTTTTGCAGTAGATAAGTTTCGTTGTGGATATCATGATTTCGCAAATCGGTTTTGAAGTCTTCACAATAAAAAAGAAACTGATTGCAAAACCAACTTCCAGTAACACCGTTTGTTTGTAAAAAAATACCGAATGAGGAAAAAAAGTAGTGCTTTGATTATTATGTATCAAAGTGTGGCTATGTAAGAGGCTATGAAACTAAAGTATAAAATGGTAGCAGAAGGAATTCAAGAGGATAATCATATACTATAGACCTTTCATGAATCAAGTGTTATTAAATGAAACAACAATCATAAAGCTACCAAACGACCCCAATTTAAAACCACCTCTTTTGACCCGTACTCACTTTTGGTTGGAACCCATTGAGACACGAACCTCCTACGACCCGTTACCCTGCCCAAGATATGAACTCGTTCTGCCAAAACCAAAATGACCGCTTTTTTAAATACTTCGATTTGACCCGTATTCAGTTTGGCTGGAACCCACTCAAACCCGAACTCGTTCTAACCCAAACCAGTCGACCACTTTCTAAAACAGTCTGTTTCACCTAAACCCAACCTGGTTAGAACCATATGACTCAAACCCACAAGACCCATCATAATTCTACTTTGGGAGCTTCTTCGGATCATCTATCAGACATACAAAAATTTAAATAAATCATAAGAAACATAATTTTATACGCCTTTTTAGTGGTGTAGTAGAAACTTTTCTTGTTTGTTAATACAACATCATCTACGAAAGTTTCTTTCTATGCTTAATGACAAGGATTCCAACATTGCGAGAAAAAAACACAAATATCAATGTACCTCTTCTTCCCGTTTCTCTTCTAGCTCTTCAAGTGTTGCCTTCTTAGCCTAAAAGAAAGAAAATGAAAATATAAAAGCAACAATGGTAATATGAATTAGTAAGTTTAAAGATATAGCAAAGAGTATCATGGTGTTAAATTTCCAGAAAATAAAAAGACAAAGTGATGACTGAAATAAGCTATATTTGTGTTTATATGATCATAGATTTTGTTTTGCCCAATCTTATTTCTTAAATATCATTCAAAATTCGCAATAAGATTAACAATAAATATTCATGAGCTATATTTGTGTTTACATGATCACAAATTTTGTTTTGCCCAATCTTATTTCTTAAATATCATTCAAAATACGCAATAAGATTAACAATAGATATTCATGTTAAGAGAATAAAGAAGATGCCTTGCAATTTATATTAACGTTGTGCTGAAGCTCTAGAGGCTGCTGCTATGTTGACCTATAAAAAACCGTGGAGACTGAACTATAGTCAACCTTACAACTGCAGCACCAATAACCAAAATCCACCAAGTTAATAACAATAAACAATGTAAAAAGATATAAGAGCTGGTTCAAAAGAAACAAAAAAAAGACAGAAAATACCGTGTGGTAGACTCTAAAAGACTGGACACATTAGTGTATAGATTAAAAAAAATTTACCAGAAACATGAAGGTTATCACTTATCAGAGAAGAGGCTCTGAAAGTTCCATTTCATTTGAAGTATGTTCGTGTGTGTCCAGCTGGCGGGGTCCAATTGGGTCCAAACCGAGCCATTACCAAGGCCAACATATGTATCTAGGCCTTTTCACACTTTTTTCAAACCCGATTTTTTATTAGTTTTGTAAATGACCATCTTTCTATCCTCAATTCCTGATCACAATACTTCTGTCAGACTCCCTTTCTAATGCTTTACAAATCAAGAGTTTTGATACATTTTCAAGATTCTGTAATGGATACTCTGTGTGTGCTCAATTGTTACTCTGCCACCAAGAATCCTTCATCTTTAGAAACCTATTTATCAAGGGAAGAATTCAGATTCTTTCATCACAATAACCCATTAAGTACTCGTTAAGTTCGGAAAACTCATGATAGATTTTTGTTTGATCATGTCACGACACTTACCTGTCTTTGATGGAAGCCGTCATGGCCATGAAAGCCTGTTCGACATTGGTTGCATCTTTTGCACTTGTTTCCAAGAACGGAATTCCAATTTCATCAGCAAATGCCTACCTCTATTTTCAAGCATACTTGGAACAAAACTATTTTTATAAAATACTTACCGTCATCGTATTAGCACCCCAAAGAAAGACCCTCAGTCTGCATTGAGGAACTCCGTATAATCCAGCTGCCATTATCCCCATACGTGTTTGATAATTTATAGAAACTAAACACCCAGCAGCATGATATCCCAAAATAGCATCTGCAAATTTGACAAGATCACAAACATTCTCCATCAAAACAATTTTTTGTTTAAAAAATCAATAATATCCATGTAGACTACAAGCTGGTGATTCTTTGGATCCTTTAAAGGATCAGTATAGTTTCTAAACAGATTATGACCACTGATTCCTTGACATGGAGGAGCTCCACATATCTAGTAAAAAAACTCTGCAAAGTTCCATAAACCGCATAATCTAGTAAAAAAACTAAACCCTATCCCTAATCCTTTAACCTAACAATATCTCAGCAACTATATATATTAATCAAGCCACAAATTGAAACTGAAATAGTGAGACTTGATCGTAACTCCTAATATACATAAACATCATATAATTATATCAATATATATGTTCTTGAAACCCTAGCATCAGATAAACACATAAAATAATATAAGTAAGATGATTGCCATTCAAGAAATAGGGAAATCTCAAAAATCTTACCAATGCTCTGATACTCTGTACGTTCTGGGTCAAATTAGGTCGTATTGATGAAGAAGAGTCATGAAGAAGAGTGGGAAATATGATCTTTGATTGGGTGTTGTTAACTAAATATGGTTCATCGCCATTGATTAAAGCTTCAAGAATCGAAAAACAGGTTAGGGAGGAGATGAGATTCATTGGCATTGATGGAGCTTGGTGATGACAGTCACACCGACTGGTGGATTGGTGGAAGGTCTTCAACGGACACCACAGTAGAGTCATGGGCGACTTCTTAAAAGGTGGGATGTGGTGACGGGCGGGGAAACTAAGAGGACGCATTTAGGGCTAAATAACTGAAGAAACTAAGCATTGAAGAGGACGATTGAGTTGAAGAAACTGATGGCTGATAAGGGCGATGCAGGGATTAGCAGGGAAGAATAGGAAGAAAAATGTACAAATACAGGGTTTTGTTAGTGACTTTCGGTCTGCCGTCTTACAAATTATGTTGTAAATTACTAATATGTACATAGGTAATGCTTAATAAAGGTCTATAGATTAAAGATGTCATTGAGCTCTTAAAGTTAAATACATATGATCCAATAGACTACATCAGCATTGTATTTGTGCAAGTTGTGTGCATGTCCGAAACTCAAAACGAGGTAAGTAAAGAAGTGTAAATGGGTTGAACCGTACCGAGTCTACGTTAGGGTTTTACTTGTTTAACTTTAGAAAGCTTGTAAAAGTGTGATGATAGCAGTAACTTAGAAAAAAAAAACTAAATAAAAAAGATTTGTGGTCGTTATTAATTTTGTATAACAGTGACAGGGAAAGGTTATTATAAAAGACAATCTTAAGATCATATAAAACGTAATGGATAATTTGGGTCATTGATTTGCAAGATCAATCGTTGAAATTATGTGGTTTCAAAATGTAGAATTCACGTAACTAAAAACAAGGAAACAAGTTGGGAAATGCAGGAATGACAAAATAGGAAAATCCAATATTGTTAAATCATAAACTCATTTCCCCCATGATTTCCAAACGACTATAACTTTTTCATACGATAATATTAAAAAGAGTTAATTACTGTTTTCGTCCCCGTGGTTTGTCAAAAATCACTATTTTAGTCGATTAGTTAAAAAATTGCGATTTCAGTCCCTGTGGTTTCACTTTCGTAACCATTTCATTCCACCTTCGTTAACCCCATCCATTTATTCTGTTAAGTACACGAGAATTGACCATAATGCCCTTATTAATAAAAAAAAGATATCTAACTGAGTTAATCACTGTTTTCGTCCATGTCATTTGTCGAAAATCAATATTTCAGTCCATTAATTTAAAAATTGCGATTTCAGTCCCTGTGGTTTCACTTTCGTAACCATTTCAGTCCAGTCTCCTAACACCGTCTATTTTACCGTTAAGTTTTTAATGAAATACCTAAATTAGCCTTATGTTAATTAAATATGGACTTATATGGTTTTATTATTGGATTTATATGATTTTATTATTGGACTTATATGATTGAGTAAACTGCCATTTTGGTCCCTGTGGTTTGGGCACTTTTGTCATTTTACTCCAAATCTCAAACTTTTTAAATCTGGGACCCTGTGGTTTCGTTTTTGTTGCCATTTTGGTCCAAATTTCAAATTTGGCCAGATTCCTAAACTTAAAACCTTCTATTTTGTCTTTATTCTCAGGGGCATTTTGGGCATTTTAGAATTATTATAACTCACAACTAATTAAAAATAATAAACCCAAAAACATCATCTTCCCCAAATCATTTCCCAGAACATCATCTTCCCCACACACAATCCATAGATCTCATTTGAACCACCACCCCAACATTATCCCTACCACCACCATCACCCTCATCACCACCCCACCCCCACCACACTGCCCCCACTACCATAACACCACTATTTCTCTCTTTCCTTATCTCTGTAACACCACCACCATTTACTGCATCCAAAAAGCGAATATCGAGATGGTTCCGATTCAGACAACCACAAGTTCGGTAGCGTGTAACCGTGTTAGATGGTGGTTACCATGGTCCATGGCGACGACATCGTTAAGGAATTTAAAGGTCGTGACAGCTAGGATTTTGAAGAGGATGTTAACTGCGAGCTATGGTTCAGGCACTCGACGGTGACGTAGGGTGTTTAGATGACGAAGAAGAGAGTTCAACAGTGAATAGACGACAACGGTCGGATTCGTAGCTGCGATTCCGACCCGAGGTTCCAGTCACGGCCTGTGAACCACCGGTAAAGCAAAATAGAAGGCAATAGTGGTTGCCGGTGAACCTCCGATTAAGAACGGTGAACCTCCCTCTCCTTATCTCTCTTTTGGATTCTCTGTGTAACTCGTTTCTCTCTATCTCTCTCTCTGAGTAACAATGGTGGTGGTGCGACGATAGTGAAGGCTGTGGTGGTTTGGTTATGGTGGTTGAAGATTGAAGATAAAGGGGTGGTGGGGGTGAAGAGGGTGAGGGTTGTGGCAGTTTGGTTATGGTGGTTTAAGGTTGAAGATGAAGAGGTGAGGTGTGTTTAGAGATAGAGAGTGCAAATAAGGGGTGAAGACGGTGAGGGTTGAAGTTTTTTTTATTTTTATTTGTTATAATAACTCATAAAATGACCAACTTGCCCCTGAACAAGAAGATAAAATAGACAGCTTTCAACAGTTAAATAAGGAGTTTTTTGAGTTTTGGACCAAAATGGCAACAAAAACGAAACCATAGGGACCCAAATTTACAAAGTTTGAGATTTGGACTAACCTAGCAAAAGTGCCTAAACCACAGGGACCAAAATGGTAGTTTACTCTATATGATTTTATTGTTTTATGACATATGGACTTAAATTGGATTGTAGGGTTCGACCTACCATGGCTTCAATAGAAGTAGAAGTCTGGCACTATTTTTACATATATGGTTCCAGAATTTTAATTTTGGATATTAGAATGAGAAAATGTCCAGGTAAGAATTATTTTTCAAAGTTGGTATGTTAATTGATACTGCTAGGAAGATATTAATTGGGGTGGGGTAATGCGTCACCGGACATTAAGAGGGTGCAAGAGAAGATGACTGAAAACTTTTGCCGGAAATGAGAGCAGGGATGGAGTGGGGTGGGGTAGCGTGTGGTTGTCTTTTAACAAGTGGGTCCTAGAATACACTCTTTTAAATTTCCATGGTTTTTTTATTTAATTAACACAAGGGTAATTTAGGTATTTCATTAAAAACTTAACGGTGAAATAGAGGGTGTTAGGAGACTGGACTGAAATGGTTACGAAAGTGAAACCACAGGGACTGAAATAGTGATTTTTGACAAACCACAGGGACGAAAATAGTAATTACCTCATTTAGATATCTTTTTGGTTTTTTTATTAATAAGGGCATTATGGTCAATTCACGTGTACTTAACAGAATAAATGGATGGGGTTGACAGAGGTGGACTGAAATGGTTACGAAAGTGAAACCATATGGACTGAAATCGCAATTTTTAAACTAATGGACTGAAATAGTGATTTTTGACAAACCACATGGACGAAAATATTAATTAACTCTATTAAAAAACAATTACAACGTATTAATAAGCATTTAATTCTTTTTAATTTGATTAAGCTATTGCTATAGTTTTCTTAATTTTTTTAAATTTTTTATTTTACGAGCTATAAAGTTATGTGATTATGTTCCAAGACGTAATTACGTTCTGGAACATAATCAATGAATACCTAAATCAAGAGAAAACAGTAACAAATTCTCAATGTAACACTACATTTATAATTAGGCCTGTAAGAAATCGGGCATGTTCGTGTTCGTTCATGTTCGTTCGTTTAAAGCCTAAACGAACAGTTCACGAACATTAACGAACACAAACGAACATAAACAAAAAAATTAACTGAAATACTTGAATAAATATAAACAAACATAAATTAACATGATTGAACAAACAAGTCTTATATAGTACAATTCATCCGAAAACACATCTAAATTAGAGTTCATAAATATACTAATTAGTCATATTAATATAAGTAGTTAGAAAACCTAATATTTATATAAATCTAACTATTTATGTATTTACTAAAATTTAAACGAACGTTCATGAACATAAATGAACGAACATAAACAAATGTTCATGAACATAAATAAACGAACAAAAGGTGTGTCCATGTTCGTTCATTTAATTAAACGAAAACAAAAATTGTTCGTGTTTGTTCGTTTATTAAATAAACGAACATAAACGAACTTCTTGCCGAACAAGTTCATGAACAGTGCATGAACGCTTGGTTCGTTTACAGGCCTATCTATAATCACTTACTAAATTGTCAGTGAACACCTAAATCATGTACTAGATACTCAATATATACCTAAATCTGGAATCACATACCATGTATGAAAAAACAGTAACAAATGCTCAATGTAATAATCACGTATCATGTGTGTAAGCAGTAACAAATGATTAACGTAGCAATACATCTATAATCATGTAACTACTTATATTACAGATCTATTCACGTAATAGCATAGAACAATTAATTTCGTAATATATCTAATGCATAATCACATAATGTTAGTGCATTCATCTGTCGTCTTCGTCTTATGTCGAGTCTCGAGCTCGTTGCGGATCTGAACATGTGTGGTAGCTTGAACATGTCTGATAGCTTGAGATGTCTGGTAGCTTGAACATGTCTGATAGCTTGAGATGTCTGGTAGCTTGAACATGTCTGATAGCTTGAGATGTCTGGTAGCTTGAACATGTCTGATAACTTGAGATGTCTGGTAGCTTGAATGTGTATGTGTCATTTCAAGCTATCAAGCTAGTACTATATATAGGATTGTCATTTGTCATTTGAAGCGAACAAGGTAGAGAGACTAGATTCCATACCGAGGTGCTGCCGGTGTGAAGACTGATTGTAATCGACAGTAAATCAATATAATCAGTGTTTAAAAGTGATATGCAAGCTGTTTCAACGCCCGTTTCTTAGTTTCCGCCTCTGAAATGGATTAAATCTCTTCTGAACGACTCGTTTGGGGTCATAAACCGATCCTACACATAATAAGCATAATTTTAGTAAAAAAAAATGTATACAATCAAAAAATTTTAAGTAACATAATTACATACTAATACATAATCACGTGACATTACAATTGTTACATATAGTATGTAATTATAGACGTATGGCAACATGGATTATTTGTTACTGCTTGCACATATGGTATCTAATTGCGTACTGGAACATAATCATGTAATGTTACACAATCACGTAACTTTATAGCTTGTAAAATATAATCTGATGAAACACTGGTTAACACTTTGGCTAACCAGCTGGGTCGTCTCGTATGTGGGGTTCAATCTCTTTCTCCACACGCTGATTGCTAGAATCCTGCAAAAAAAGAACACCGGTGACTCACCACAAGGAGGAGAATAGGGGGGGGGGGTTCTCCTTGTGACCACCCTCCGGCGTGAGAATAAGTACTGCTTTGAGGAGAAATAATGTGTGTTGTAGGTGAAATGTAAGGAGAGCAGAATGTTCGACCTGAATGAGGAAGGGTCCTATTTATAGCCGAAGGATGAAGGAGGGAGGAGAGACCTTGCCAGCTGCCACCGGGCGCCTACTGTCTGACCAAGGGGAATATCCTCTTGGTCTCCTCTGCTGTGATCAAGATGGTGGATGACGTGGCGCGCCGTTATTTGTCCAGGTAGAGGAATTAGTACAGCAGTTGTCGGTCTGTCCTTAGATCGTGTTGCAGGTCCACATGGCGTCTAATTATTAGTGACACGTGTCGTCCTTTTTGTCTGGAGGAGCATCTTTGGTGTGACCTGTGATAGCCTCCAGAAGCTTCTAGAAGCTTCCGGATACACTTGCTGATGTAGGCGCCATGTTGGATAAAAGGTGGTGTGGTCCCTGCCATGTGTGCATGGAATTGGGACCATACCTCTTCAAGTCCCCCCAATCCAGTGTGCCTTCTAGTTGAGTTTATCGTCTAGGAGGGATTCTAGACTCATAAGGGTAGTGGTTTTGTTGTTTGATTTTGTTTGAGTTTTGCATCTTGAGCCAAAATAGCGTATCGCGTATGAAGGTAATGGCGCATGGCGCATGAAGGCGACCTGCAAAATTGAGCCAAAATGATGCATGGCGCACGAAGGCAACTTGCAAATTTGAGACAAAATGGCGCATGACGGATGAAGGCATCTTGCAAAATTGAGCCAAAATGGCATATGGCGTATGAAGGAAACTTTGCGAAATTGAGCCAAATGGCGCATGGCGCATGAATGCAACTTGCAAAATTGAGCCAAAATGGCGCACGACGCATGAAGGCAACTTTGTGAATTTGAGCCAAAATGGCGTGATGTGTGTAAAATGCAACATATAAATTACATCAAATAAGGCATAAAACTAACCCTTTTTAAGTACTAATGTTGGAAAAAGAGTGTTTTTGTCTTCCTTTTGTATTTTCAGGATTAAATGAGCTCAAATTCACAAAAGAAGCAAAAAGACAGCTAAATCTAACATAAATACAAGGAAAGGAACATAAGTGGACTGCCCGACCCCTCAACGGCATCTTCCTAAGCAAAATAGAGAAGACAGAAGACTGAACATGCCCCGTGCTCAGCCAGCACGGGGCCGTGCCCAAGAAGCAGCAGAAAAGACAAACCTATAGAAGCTTCTATTGCCCACCACGGGGCCGTGTCCAGCGAGCACGGGGGCGTGGCGAAAGTACTGCAGGCGCATTAATTGTAATTACGAATTACAATTAATGAAGAGAGAGAGTGTCAGACAGGCACGGGGCCGTGCCCAGCGGACACGGGGCCGTGCCCAGCCTTCTGTTCAGCCTATAAATAGGAGTGCTTGGTTTCATTTCAACTCATCCCTTGGCACACCACCCCTCTCACACTTCATCCACCACCCACCACCACCATAACACCATCATCCACCACCATCATCCATTGTCCATCGTAGAGTGTGTGAGTCGTCTCGGGATCCAAGATTGATCGTAAGAGTTCTTGACAATCAAGGCCATGTTTGCCTAAGTCTCTTACATTACTTGGTGATGACAAAGTGTCTAGTATAATACTTTTTATTTCTAATCTTTTGCACTTTTTATTTGGTTTTGTATTAATGACTTTAATAACTAGTTACTTATGTTGAAGGTGATCTTTCCTTATCGTTTGTCCGTGGTGTCTTGGCATTATTTTACTGTCTATATAAAATAAAAGATTTTCACCATTCATATCTCCACGGTCTATATGGAAGTGTATGTTGGCTACCTGGTCGGGGGTTAAGGGAACGGTTTGGTAAAGGTCTTTCCATTGTTCAGCGTTTAGAGGTCCTGCAATGGACCTGGGTCAAATTTAGTAGGACCTCCTTCAATACTTCACGGTATTGTATGGCGGGGGTCCAAACTCTTTGATCCCCTCATAAGTTAACTACAATTAATACTATAACCCGACTATTTAGGACTGTATCCCTGCTGACTCAGACTACTTAGCCGAGGGTAACGTCACCGCCAAAAGCGGGGCCTACCACAATACTGCATTAATAACTTAATTCATTATCTTCCAATAATCCACCCTTTTAGGATTGTATCCTTGCTGACTCAAACTACTGGGGTGAGGGTAACGTCACCTTCAAAAGAGGGGCCTACTACAATAACTAAGATAATCTCTTAATTATGTGCAAAAGTGCGGAAATAATCAAAGGTTATACTAGATACGAGTCGGAACCAAGTGATTCATCTTGTCTATCTATTTTTTTTATTTTTTTTTCAGCATTTTAGTTAGTTTTTATTTTTCTTAGCTTAAAACATTTTTCTAAACTTTTTATTTTAGTTAGACGTTGAGGATAAACCGGTATTAAAAGCTCTTGTGTCCTTGGACGACCTCGGTATCTTACCAATGCTATACTACGCTCACGATGGGTGCACTTGCCCATATGTGTGTTTAGTGTTAGTAAAATATCGTGTTCTATAAATTTAAAACTTGGCTAAAATAAGTGTTAAAGGGGCTTAAAATTTACACCTAATATATACGACACTTTCACGCACATCAAGTTTTTGGTGCCGTTGCCGGGGACACAAGGATTTTAAGAAAGCTTAAAATCGACGGCATAATCAGTTTTTCAAAACCTTTTTAAAAGCGCACACATTTTTCTGCATTTTAGTTTAGTTTTTCATTTACAGTAGCCTGTACACGGGGCCGTGTTCACTGAACACGGGGCCGTGCTGCACATTTTCATAAAAATACCCAGTAACAGTAGCTTGAACACGGGCCGTGCTCACTGAACACGCCCCGTGCTCAACGAAATCAGTAAATTTAATTAAAACGCCCAGATACAGATCCTGAACACGGGGCCGTGCTCACTGAACACGGGGCCGTGTCCAGCTTCTGTTTCCGTTTTTATTTTTGTTTTCTGATCTCGAGACTTGGTTGTGGTCTGCTGAGTGATTCTTATGGATCAATACTCAGGAGGTTACAACTACACCTATGATGAGGATGATTATAGGAGTAATTATTGCACTAATTGTCGTAATACACGCTCGATTCAAAATAATCACTCATATCAACCATCCAATTCATACACCTACTATGAGGAGCCCAGGTACGAGCCATCAACTTCATACACATCCTATGAAGACCAAAGGTATGAACCTCCTCCCTCATACTCATATTTTGATGAACCAAGGTATGAGCCTTCTTACTCATACTTTGAGGAACCAAGATATGAGCAACCACCTTCATATGCTTATTATGAGGAACCATGGCGTGAACAACCCACCTCATATGAGTATTATGAAGAACAAAATTACGAACCTTATCCATCATATGCTTACAATGAAGGACAATGGTGTGAACCATCAACTTCATATGGGTATTATGAGGAACAAAGGGTCGAACAACCGGATTCAAGCTTAGGAAATAATGATTCTTTTTCTATAACCGAAGTGACTGATAGGATATTAGAACACATTAGAGTTATCGATCGATGTATAAAAGAAGCTCGCGCAAGGGAAGAGGAGTCCCGCGCTAGAGAAGAACTAAAAAAGGAAGAGATAACTAAAAGTGTTAAATTGGAAGAACAAATAAGTGAAAAACCTACACATGAGTTAAACAACGACAAAGGTGAGTCCGACAACGCTAAAATTCAAGAAGAGTCTAATTTTGAAGAAATTAACCTCTTGTCACTTTCTTTTGAAAATCATTGTTTAGTACCCACTCATGCTAAGTTTTTAAAAGAGTTAAACACTAACGCTAAAATTGACGAAACAGTAAGTGTTAAGTTAACTAATGATCAAACTACACTAATAAAAGAAGACCCATTTGAAATTAACATTACACCGGTTCCATGTTTCTTTCAAAATTCGTTTATTAGTAATGTCACCATTGATAAAGATCTTTGTGTTAACATAATGCCTAACTACATTTTCGAAAAATTAAGTATTAGTGATTTTTCTCCACTTCAAATACCCATTTTTCTATCCAATCGGAAAATAATAAAATCAATCGGTATAGTTGAAGATGTCTTGGTTCAAGCAAATCAAATGGTATTCCCAACCGACTTTGTCATCCTCGATGACGCTCCTCTAGTGTTGGGACGACCATTTGTAAAAACTCACGAAGCTTTGAAAAACCGGAAGTTCAACAATCTACCTCTTCAATTAGGGGCATTTAAAAGAAGTGTCGATCTCGAACGATCAATGAAATATCCATTCGGAAATAATGACCCCCTAATTGAAGATGAAGATGAACCACCCGATACAAGTGAAGAGATTGACCACTTTGTTGAAGAAGAGGTCGCCATAGAACAAACTTTTAAAGTTCTTGATCGAAATGAGCAACCAAATAAGGAGTCTCCCAAAGACCCACCACTTGAGCTCAAAGAACTTCCAAAAGGTTTGGAATATGCTTTTCTAGACAAGGATGGTAATTTACCTGTAATTATTTCGTCTAAATTAGATAACTTAGAAAAAGAAAAATTAATTAATCTTTTGAAAAAACACAAAAATGCAATAGCTTGGAAACTTGTAGACATAAAAGGAATTAGTCCTTCTATGTGCACACACAAAATTTTGATGAATGATGACTACAAATCGATCATACAACCACAACGTCGAGTAAATCCAAATGTTCAAGAAGTGGTTAAAAACGAAGTCATCAAACTACTTGACGCCGGACTTATCTATCCTATCTCCGATAGTCCTTGGATGAGTCTCGTCCAAGTAGTTCCAAAGAAAGGAGGTATGACGGTAATAACTAACGAAAAGAATGAACTAATACCAACGAGAACCGTCACTGGATGGAGAGTATGTATAGATTATAGACGATTAAATGAAGCGACAAGAAAAGATCATTTTCCTTTACCCTTCATTGATCAAATGTTAGAAAGATTATCCGGTCATAAATTTTATTGTTTCTTGGATGGTTTTTCAGGTTACTTTCAAATCCCGATAGCACCCGAAGACCAAGAAAAGACAACCTTCACATGTCCCTATGGAACTTTTGCTTATCGACGCATGTCGTTTGGTCTATGTAATGCCCCCGCAACATTTCAACGTTGCATGGTGGCCATTTTCCACGACATGATAGAAAAGACAATGGAAGTCTTTATGGACGACTTTTCTATCTTTGGGGATTCAAATGACCAATGCCTCGATAACCTTGAACGAATGCTATCCCGATGTGAGGAAACTAACCTCGCCCTTAATTGGGAAAAATGCCATTTCATGGTAACGGAGGGAATAGTACTCGGTCACAAAATCTCAAGCGAAGGAATGGAGGTGGATCGAGCCAAAATAGATACCATTTCTAGATTACCACCTCCATCCTCCGTACGAGCTATCAGAAGTTTCCTAGGGCATGCCGGATTCTATAGGCGATTTATCAAAGACTTTTCTAAAATCTCTAGACCTCTAACGAAATTACTTGAAAAAGATGCTCCTTTCATCTTTGACAAAGATTGCAATCAAGCATTTCTAACCCTAAAGGAAATGTTAGTCAATGCACCTATCATGATAGCGCCTGATTGGAAATTTCCTTTCGAAATCATGTGTGATGCTAGTGACTTTGCAGTTGGAGCTGTCTTGGGACAAAGAAAAGAAAAGCATTTCCACCCAATTTATTATGCTAGTAAAACACTTAATGATGCACAAGAAAATTACACAACAACTGAAAAAGAATTACTAGCTGTGGTATTTGCTTTTGATAAATTTCGTTCTTATCTTGTTCTTTCTAAAACTATAGTCTATACAGACCATGCAGCCATTCGATATCTCTTCAAAAAACAAGACGCAAAGCCACGTTTGATTAGGTGGATCCTACTCCTCCAAGAATTTGACATTGAAATCAAGGACAAAAGAGGAGCAGAAAATACCGCAGCAGATCATCTTTCACGCTTAGAAGACCCAGCTTTAGAGGCAACCAGGGACGAGCAAATCAACGAAAAATTTCCAACTGAGTCCCTGGAAATGGTGGAATATAAGGAAGAACCATGGTACGCCGACTATGCTAACTACCTAGCTAGCGGTATAGTCGCAAAAGGATGGCCACATCATCAAAGAAAAAAATTCTTTGCCAATGTGAAACACTACTTTTGGGAAGATCCATATCTTTTCAAAATGTGTGCTGACCAACTCGTCCGACGATGCGTACATGGTGGTGAAGCGCGAAGAATTCTCCGCCATTGTCATGAAGGTCCATACGGAGGACATCATGGTGCTGCTAGTACCGCACGAAAGGTATTTGATTCAGGATTCTATTGGCCAACCATTTACAAAGACGCCCAAAGTCTTGTAAAAACATGTGATGCTTGTCAAAGAACAGGTAATATTTCTTCCAAAAACGAAATGCCACAAAATGGCATTCTTGTTTGTGAAATTTTTGATGTGTGGGGACTCGACTTTATGGGACCCTTCCCACCATCGAAAGGAAACAAATATATACTTGTGGCAGTAGATTACTTGTCTAAATGGCCCGAGGCCGAGGCACTTCCAACAAATGATGGAAGAGTCGTGGTAAAATTTATGAAAAAATTATTCTCTCGTTTTGGCACACCTAAAGCTTTAATAAGTGATAGAGGTACCCACTTTTGCAACCACCAACTTGAATTTTTTTTAACAAGATATGGGGTCTATCACTGGGTTTCAACAGCATATCATCCTCAAACAAACGGGCAAGCCGAAGTGACTAATAGAGGTTTAAAACGAATACTTGAAAAAACCGTAGGGTTAAATAAAAAGGAATGGGCAGATAAATTAGACAATGCTTTATGGGCTTTTCGAACTGCTTATAAAACAACAATAGGTACAACCCCATATAAGCTAGTCAATGGAAAAAGTTGTCATTTGCCAGTAGAAATTGCACACAAAGCCTACTGGGCAATCAAAAATGTAAACTTAGATTTAGAATTTGCTGGTAAAAATCGATTTTGTCAATTAAATGAATTAGACGAGCTTAGGAATTATGCATACTCAAACTCTGAAATTTATAAGGAAAGAATGAAAAATTTGCATGACAAACATATTAAACCTAATGAATTTCGGGTAGTAGATTTAGTTCTTTTGTTTAATTCACGACTTCGATTGTTTCCTGGTAAATTAAAGTCTAGGTGGTCAGGACCTTTTCCATCACCCATATTTTTCCACACGGTGCAGTAGAAATTAAATCTCGAAATGGGCCACCATTTAAAGTCAATGGTCAACGGCTGAAACTCTATCAAGGATTCATTGAGGATGAGGAAGAAGAAATCTTGCTTCAAACGGTGGAAGAATAAAAACATCATGCCTGGTAAGTAACGAACGATTGAGACAACAAAATAAAGCGGTAAGTTTTCTAACCATAGCTTATGGGAAAAAGGGGCACTCACACGAGCACTTAAAAAAAAAAAAAAACACGCTCGGCACGAGGCCGTGTCCGCTTGACACGGGGCCGTGTTCGCGCTGCAGACGGGATAAAACCCCTTTTTCAAAACAGTTTCTTCATTCCACACGCCCCGTTTCCCCGAAAAAGCTCTGGTTCCAGGCGATTTTTCGCAAAATTTCGACGTCTCCTATCGGTCTAACAACGTCAAGGTCTGATTCTATCACTCTTAGTAGTTAGATTAGTTACTTGCATGTAGTAAAAACACCACAAATTTGGGGAAAAATCTAGGGTTCTTGAAGTTCATCCGGATCGAACCTCAAATTTTTGCCTAAATCTGTTTGCATTTAGTTAGATTAGTGTTAAGGAAAGTAAATACACTTAAATTGTTCATAGATTCACACGATTTCTTACAAAAAAACCCCAAACCCTTGTTCTTGAACCGAAAAATATAAAATTGATAGGGTAAACGGGATATTTTGGGAAAAACGGCACTTAGGGTTTCATTTTCGGGGGAAACCGCACCTATTGGATCAAAAATTTTCAAGCTTTCGAAACCGGGTCGAAAAATGAAGTTTTTGAGTAACAGACCTCTGGACACGGGGCCGTGTTCGCTGGACACGGGGTCGTGTCCAGCCCGCTGTTTGTAGTTTTGTCCGAAAACATTTCTGTTTCGTGCTAACTTTTGGTGTATTCTTGCAGATGGCCAGGAAGTTTACAAGATTCAACGCCAATGAGCTAGATGCAAGAGCTCGATACGAGCTTCTTCAAACAAGGCCGGAGGAATACCCGAGGCAGGCTTGCACAGAACTGCTAACCATGGTGAATCAAATTGACCGTTTCAACAACATTGTCACGGGACCACTCAGAGTCGCACTAACAACCCGACTCCGTTCCGTCCATGAATGCACCCTGGAATTCTACAGCACCTTTGCATTCACTTCAAGGTGCGACCCGTTCGATAATGACGGGGTGTCATTCCGGTGTGGCGGAACGAGGTATTCGATCTCTATGGCACAATTTGGGTCGATTATCGGGTTGTATGCGGAAAAGGATGCGGGAAACGAAGAAAATACAGGGGGATTGATAGAGGTTGAAGACAACGAACGCCAAGCCATGTGGGCTCAGATTGGGGAAGGGTTCTACATTCCGAGCAGCACTAAGAGTACCAAGCTGAGGGATCCGCTATACAGATATATTCATAGGCTCCTCGGTTACTCTCTTAGCCAAAGGTATGACAGTGGTGGCGTCGTAGGGTTAAGAGATTTGCTTGTCCTCCACTGCATTCACAACCGCAGGCCGCTCGATGTTCCGTTCCTCTTGCTCCGAAACATGCATCACAACCGCCTTGCTAGTGCACCAACTCCTATTTTCTTTGGGGGATGGGTGTACCGTCTCTTCAAGCACTTTGCTCACATACCTAGGGCATTTGAGAGGAGCCCATGGTCAGGTACGGTGGATATTAACATATGCCGCTCAATGAACCTGATTTATGAGGCCGAAGACGGGACGGTAACCTTTCAAAGAATGCAAGGTCATGCATGGAACCCGCAAGAAGCGCTTGCCCTCCCAGCTCCGCAACATCATCAGTACCAATACCAATCCCACGGTGATTCAGGCCAATCATCCTCCTCGGGAGGTGGTTTTCCTAACTTTCAAAGTTTGCAAGATTTATTGCAGGAAAAGCTTATGTGTACTAGGAACACCTATAACATGGCAAGAAACACCTACCACCGGGTCGGAGCTATGGAAAAGACGGGGGAAGAAACCTGTTTTTCAGGCTTACAGACTGTCCACACGGGGACGTGTCCAGCCAACACGCCCCCGTGCTCACCTCCCAGACCTGGTGTTGGGTTACTGACCTGCAGATTTTTGTCAGACACGGGGCCGTGTCCACCCAACACGCCCCCGTGTTCACCTTCTGTAAGTTCTCGTTACTGGCACCTAAACACGGGGTCGTGTCCACTCAACACGGGGTCGTGTCCAGGCTGCCAGTAACGCAAAATTTTTGCTTTTTACACCTTTTTACACATCTAATCAACCTAAAAATTTATTTTTGGGACACATTGAGGACAATGTGTAATTTAAGTGTGGGGGGGATGCTAAAACCTTGAATTTTGCAAGTCCTAAATACAAGTCTTACACAAAACTCTATTGGAACCGCTAATCACCCCAAATTTTTTCAAAAATGTCATTTTTCTTACTTGTCTAGGTTTAATTCGGGAAATTCAAGTTCTCAAAAAGGTTATATTTTTACAAATTTACAACCGATAGCGTAGTGATAAAAAGAACCAACATAAGAAAATTATGAAAAGGCATGGCAAACTTAGTTAAAATTTTGGCTGGGGAGGCTACTACTGATTGCAAGTGGCTACTTGCGCGCAGCGTTCCCTTGGTATTGTAACACCCAGTGTTTCGATAGTACTATTTGTTTGGACTCAGCACCTGTCGTGGACGGGGGTTGTTAAGGTTACCTCTTCACGTGTCACAGTGGTGATATGTGTTGCGCATTCTACAATTCATAGTCTAGTCTGTGCATATTTTATTGTCGATAACTTACTAGCTTCGCACTATACATGATACATGTTGGTTATGCGTAAACGATTTCGAACTCTATTATGCTATATTAAACTTGTATGCTCACCTTTACACTATGTGTATTGACCTCTATTTTAACGTATGTGACAGGTGCTTAAAATGCTAGGGATTGCTGTGCTTTGGTGAATCAAGCTAGGGGTCTAGTTATGTCACGCTTAAATCTGAGTCGTCGGAACAGTATTTGTTTTTGGGATAATTATTTGTAATAATTGTTTTTATTTGGATATGTCCTGGTATGGGACATGATGTTTAATTATCTAGTAATGAATAGTTGTTATGGATACTCATGGACAATCTGTTTCGCTCAGTGCCATGCCCCGATGTTTCCGCCATCGGTGGGGATGTGACAGATTGGTATCAGAGCCATAACTATAGGGAATTAGGCAAGACTCGACCCAGTCCGTGTCGGTGTCTTAGAAACGACCTGGTCTATAGTCTAAGTACCAACAGACCGACTTGTGCATGCCCAGTAAGGGTTTTGTACGAGCTTACTAACTATTTCTCGCTCACACTCGCTGTACACTACACACCTGCGCGAACATCACATACTACAGTTCCGTGCAAAATCAGCCTTTCCTAAGGCTGATTACATACACAAACGGATGATCTGGTTAAGATTATGTGTGAAAACCGCAAACTCTCGACCAGATTACTCATTCGAATTACTATTTTTACTATTAACAAGAGAAATTGCGTTGAATCAGGAGTGAAATCCATACTTCGACGCATATCTCCCTACCTATCTCGTGATTTCATCACAAACAGGAATGTCGTCACTAAGTTAGGGGTGAACCCCGAACCTTGATGACCCATTTCACTCTCTAATGTGGTTTTACAAAAACTCTCACCAAAGTCTCGACGGACTCCAACGACTTGGGTCACACTGTAACTGGAAGGATGCGTGCTGATCGCTCGAATTGAAGCGAGAGCACAGTCCAGAAAGCCAAAGGGTGGAGTAAAGGTCCTTGAGAATAGTCAAACCACTTTGGGTAGTCAACATCTATCTAGCCAAGATAATCTATCCTTGAATTTTATATGTTTCGATTCTTGATTTGTTGTAGCTAACTCTGTGATTTATCGATTTTATGTGTTTATGTGATTACGATTTTGGTGATTTATTCGCTTTGACCAACACGCACCACTCGCACTGCACATCTATCTCAATACGCTAACAAATCGTTATTGCCGACGGAAAATCGCGTTATATACTACTCGCTATGCTACTCAATCGTAATCGCTATACGTGCGAACTTTGAACGATAGGTGAATACGTGCAACATATAGAATGGTTTCTGTGCTCTGACTGCCTTATGTGCTTCTGTGCCATACGTGCCTACGTGTTTCAGTGCTCCACGTGATTATGTGCTTATATGATTGATGTGTTCCTGAGCTTTATGGTGAATCGTTAGATTACATTAGATCCTAGTATAGTCAAGGGTTAATAGAAACTGTGTTTGAGTCCTATAACGCTGTCTATTGTAGACAATGTCTTCATCTGGATCCCTACACTCCCGAGCTGCTAGGCGTAAACACACTAACAAGCGACTCGCTTCTCTCGTCGCAAGTTAAACCATCAAAGTTATCCCTCAGATCGTGAGTGAACTGAACGAGAATGCAAGCAAGTCCTCGGAAGAGTCCAGGACCGATACTCCCAAAGCTTCCTTTAGCTTCAAGCAGTTCAAAGCCTGCGGCCCGAAAGAGTTTACCGGCGAAGATGGGCCTACGGCCATGTTCCAATGGTTTGATTCTATCGAAGTCACCCTGCGCCAGAGTGGCTGTCCTGATGATCTCCGTACTCTCAATGCTACTGGCGTGTTCCAATCCCGATCTCTAGATTGGTGGACGACCGAGAGAAACAAGCGCGGAAATAATGCAGCTTACGGGCTAACATGGGATGAGTTCAATGACGTAATGATGCAAGAGTTCTGCCCTCCCCATGAGCGCCAAAAGCTGGAGGATGAATTCTGGCACATAAAGCAGAAAGATGGTGACAATGCTGGTTTGACTGCGCGCTTCAAGCAGTTGAGTATTATCTGTCCTAGCCAAGTTACTACGCCCGAAATCACCATAAAAAAGTATATCCGTGCACTTCCGGATTGCGTAGCTGATTTCGTTCAAGTTGCAAAGACTACAACAATTGAGGAAACTTTTCTACTCGCTGCTGAGAACAACGACAAGCGAGTCAAGACTGGCTACTGGGATAAAGCTTCCAAGAACCTGCATCAAGCTACCACTGTTTCACCCGCTGAAACCGCCACCGCTCCTCAGTCATCCAAGCTCTCGAGACGCAAGAGAAAGAACAACAGAAGTTCCAACAACTTGAACTGCGTAATCACTGCAGCCTCGCTCCAATCAGTTCCTGCACCACAGCAACCTCAACACCGCCAAGTAGCGGCACCGGTCACCAACGCACCGCCGGCAAAGCGTGTGTATACTAGTCCTCACCCGGCTTGCCCTACTAGTACCTATCACCACCCATTGGGAATCGCTTGCAGATACTGTGTGCATTGCAACATGTACGGCCACTTCACCGCGAACTGCTGTACAGGTCCACGTCAAACCCCAGCTCCAACACAAGGTCAAGCTCCTGCTCAACAAGCGGCTCCTGCACCCGCGGTCAATGCTAGAGCTTGCTACGCGTGTGGTGATCCCAATCACTTCGCGAATATGTGCCCGAACTGAGTGGTCAAGCAAGAGCCACAACAGCAGCAACCCCAACAGCAGCCTCAGCAACAGCAACAACAACTAGCAGCCCACAGACGTGCATTCAACATTAACGCCCGTCAGGCTCAAGCAGACAACAATGTGGTCAATAGTACGTTCCTTTTAAATGGTATATATGCTACGTGTTTATATGATACTGGAGCCGATAACTGTTTTGTATCGTTTGAATTCGAAAAGCTCCTAAATCGTAAGCGCGCTCATCTCCCCTCAACGTTCGATGTTGAAGTTTCCACCGGAAGAACCGTTGCAGTTAATTCTGTTCTGCATGAGTGTACACTTGAACTCAACAATCACGTCTTCCTTATCGATCTTATTCTGATGCAACTCGGTAGTTTTGACATCATAGTACGCATGGATTTTCTTAACGAAAATCATGCTGAAGTTGTTTGCTTCGATAAGATGATTCGTTTCACGCTCACTAATGGTGATCTACTTTGTGTGTATGGCGAAACTCCTTCGAAAGGTCTTAAACTCATGTCGGGTGTCCAGGCTAGCAAGTATCTCCACAAGGAATATCAAGCTTTCCTGGCACACATCGTAGTAGCGGAGAAGGAAAAGAAAGGAAACCCAGAGGTGAAAGTCGTTCCCATTGTTTGTGAATTTGCCAGCGTTTTCCCCGACGATCTACCCGGTTTACCGCCCGCTCGTGATATCGATTTCAGAATCGACCTCATTCCAAGAGCAAACCCTGTTGCTAAGCGCCCCATCTTCTCGCTCCTTCTGAAATACGCGAACTCTCGAGTCAGCTCCATGAACTTCTTGATAAAGGCTTCATTCGCCCTAGTACCTCTCCATGGGGCGCACCTGTCCTTTTCGTCAAAAAGAAGGATGGATCGTTTCGGATTTGCATCAACTATAGGGAGTTGAATAACCTGACAATCAAGAATCGCTATCCCTTGCCTTGAATCGATGATTTGTTTGATCAGTTACAAGGTGCTACGTGTTTTTTTTCTAAGATCGATCTACGCTCAGGCTATCACCAATTACGCATTCAAGAGGATGATATACCCAAAACCGCTTTTCGAACCCGCTATGGTCACTGCGAGTTCGTTGTCATGCCCTTTGGTTTTACCAATGCTCCAGCCGTTTTCATGGACCTAATGAATCGAGTGTGCAAACCCTTCCTTGATAGCTTCGTAATCGTATTCCTCGACGATATCCTTATCTATTCCATGTCAAAAGTCGAACACTCGCAGCATCTACGTTTGGTTCTTGAGTTATTCTAGGGAAACCGTCTCTACGCCAAATTCTCCAAGTGCGAATTCTGGCTGGAGGAGGTCCAATTCTTGGGTCACATTGTCAATAGTCAAGGTATCCACATTGACCCTGCGAAGATCAAAGCTGTTAAGAGTTGGGTTACACCCAAGAATCCATATGAAGTTCGTTCCTTTCTCTGACTGGCAGGCTATTATCGTCGTTTTATCGAAGGTTTCTCCAAGATCGTCGTGCCGCTAACCTCTCTTACGCATAAGGACAAACCTTTTGTTTGGGGAACTAAACAGGAGGAAGCCTTTCAATCCCTCAAAGCTATGCTTTGCGATGCTCCCGTGCTCTCACTGCCCGACAGAAATGACAACTTCGTAGTTTACTGCGATGCCTCGAACCTTAGGGGACTCGGGGCGGTAGCGTGATAGTCGTTCATCACGCGTTGAAGTCCCACGCTACACCACCGCCACTACATTGGTCACGCGTTATAAATAAAACGCGTTACACCCACAACGCGTTAAACATTTGAAAAATCCGACCGTTTGAACCTTTGACCGTTTTAAAACACGACGGGCGTGCAACATCCCCGGATTGGGTGCCGGATCCTCCTACGCAAGTTCAAGTTCCACAAGATATCCATTTACAATTGCGTAACGAAGAAACTCACTTTCGTTTGAGATTCGATTTAATCGAACTAGTAGGTTCTCTAGGTTTGGAGTTTCTGGATTCGGACGAGGAGTAGGTTTTTTTTTAAATTGTATGTTTCTAGTATGTTAAATTGAAGTAGTATGTTTTAAATTTAATGAAATTTTTAATTTTAGTGTTTTATTGTTAATTTCTTAATTTTAAAATGAAAATTAAAAATAAATGGGAGTGATAGAATTCCATCACTAGTGATTCCACCCCTCCTACATTTCTATCACTAGTGATGGAAATTTGGTTGATGACATGGCATAATTTTATTGGACATTGAGAGTGATAGATTCTATCACTAGTGAACCACCCCTAGTCCCCTTAGTCTTGGTTGTGTTCTCATGCAACGAGATAAGGTTATCGTGTACACTTCTCGACAGCTCAAGATCCACGAGAAGAACTACACCACACACGATCTCGAGCTTGGCGCATTTTTTTTTGCATTAAAGATTTGGCGACACTACCTTTACGGTACCAAGTGTACGATCTTCACCGATCATAGGAGCCTGCAGCATATCTTTAACCAGAAAGAACTTAATATGCGTTAATGCCGGTGGGTAGAACTACTAAGCGATTACGACTGTGAGATCCGTTACGATCCAGGAAAAGCAAACGTCGTTGCCGATGCTCTCAGTCAACGAAGCTACTTGCTTAGCGTTCGTAAATCCCAAGCCCATTTTCATCTCGAAACCCTTATCCGTGACGCGCAACATGCTTGTTTTACCGAGCGAATATTGAAGAAGGAAAGAATTCTAAACGATGGTGCCCAACTCGAGAATAAGTCGAATGGTATTTTCCATTATTTCGACCGAATTTGGATTCCCAAGCGTACAAACTTACAACAACTTCTGATGGACGAAGCCCACAAATCTCGATATTCTATTCATCCTGGTGCTGACAAGATGTACCAGGACATACGCTACAAGTACTGGTGGCCGGGCATGAGAAAGGATATCACAATCTATGTTTCGAAGTGCCTGGCCTGTTCCAAGGTCAAGGCTGAGCATCAAAGACCCTCTGGCTTACTCGTTCAACCCGAGATCCCGATGTGGAAATGGGAGAGTATAGCTATGGACTTCATAACGAAACTTCTGCGTACTCAATCTGGAGATGATAGCATTTGGGTGGTAGTTGACCGTTTGACAAAGTCAGCTCACTTTATGCCGATACGAGAAGACTTTAAGGTAGAAAAATTAGCCCGAATCTACACTGACGAGATCATTTATCAATATGGGACGCCTCATGACATCATCTCTGACCTCGATGGTCGGTTTACCTCGCGTCTTTGGGAAACATTTCAATCTGCTGTCGGTACTACTCTTAATCTAAGTACTGCTTTCCATCCCCAAACCGACGGTCAGACTGAAAGAACGATTCGCACCATTGAAGACATGCATCGATCGTGTGTCATAGATTTCAGTGGTAATTGGGACGCGCACTTACGTTTGGTCGAATTCTCGTACAATAACAATTATCATTCTAGCATACAAATGGCACCATTTGAGGATTTATACGGATGAAAATGTCGATCGCCTATTGTATGGCACGAGATAGGAGACGCGTAAATTACCGGTCCCGAGCTGTTGCAAGAAACGACTAACAAAATCCTCCAAATTCGAGATAATCTGCTGAAAGCTCAGAGCCGACAGAAAAGTTATGCTGATAGACGCCGCAAGCCCCTTGAATTTGACGTTGGCGATCATGTACTCCTAAAGGTTGCACCTTGGAAGGGGTGATCAGATTCGGCAAGAAAGGAAAGCTCGTGCCTCGATATGTTGGACCCTATAAAATTCTGGAAAGGATTGGAAAAGTGGCCTACAGACTCGAACTACCAGAGGAACTGAGTAACGTCCACTCGACTTTTCACGTTTCGAACCTCAGAAAGTGCTTGGCCGACCAGGAATTACATGTCCCTCTCGAAGACTTACAAGTGGACGAAACATTACACTTCTTGGAAAAGCCTGTCGAGATCGTGGGATGAGAAACCAAATTACTCAGACACTCACGCATTCCCATTGTGAAGGTTCACTAGGAAGGCAAACGAGGCGCTGAGTTTACCTGGGAACTCGAAAGCGACATGAAGGCGAAGTACCCGCAACTGTTTGTTACGCATACTTCTTAAATTTCGGGACGGAATTTCCTTAAGTAGGGGAGGTTGTAACACCCCGTGTTTCGAAAGTCAAAGTCAAAGCCAAGATTGAAGTCAAAGGAAGAAAAGATTGCTAATTGCAATTTGTCACTCCTTGCTCAACTACTGTTTTGACTTCTTTGACTAGTAGTCGAATTTATTATTTATTCGCTTTAGTTGTATTATGTGGGGTATCTATAAATAATCGAGGTTTAATCGCTATTTAATTGAATATTGACTTATCGCTATCGCATCGCAACTCGAATCATGTGTTCTGGATATTGTTTTACATGTGTGTGTGCTATTTATGTGTTACTTGTGCATGTTATGTTTATGTTGAGGTGTTGAATCGCAATCGCAATCGCAAATCTATCGCATCGCAATCAAATCGCAAACGCTAAACGCAAGTTAATTATAGTGATTGTATGTTAGATATAGTAGTTAAATTATTTGTGTGACTATTGGGTAATACTATCGCATCGCTCACTCAAATCGCATCACAACGCTCAACACGCGAATCGAAACGACAAAACTCATCGCGCCGGACACCTGGATCGAGTGGCCAACCGATCGAGTGGCCATTCGATCGGATTAATCCGATTGGATTGCCATCCGATCGGATTGCCATCCGATCGAGTTGTCGTCCGATCGGACTGCCACCCGATCGGATTGCCATCCGATCGGTGAAATGTTCGACACTTCAGCACTTTCCATTTTGGGAAACCCTATAAATACCCTTCTGTCACATCATTTGTGATGTGACAGCTCCTCACTCGAAGCAGCTGCACTCAAGCTCACTTTCTCTCAATTTCTCATGATTCTTTTAAGTTTCCAACCTAAATCTTGTACTTCTATGACCTACACACACTTCTTCATCATTTTCACCTTTGAATCTTAACTTTTAACCGTGAAATCACCGGATTTGATGTGTTCTATGGTGATGTCATCATGGAGTTCTTATGAACTTCAAGGTTTCGCTTCATTCCACCGAGAACAACTTAGATCTGAAGGATTTCCACATGAATAATCAATGTTTTCGCATAGATCTACACATATTCATGGTTAAAAGGCTTGACTCTTTTACAGACAATGCACTCAAAACCGATAGAATCGGAGCTCGTTCTGATCTACTACTCTTTCTTAGTGATGTGTTAGTTCAAGATCTGAATTATATCCAAGAGACCACTGATTTCGGGTTAGACACGAACAACCATCTCGAACAGTGAACTGGTCGGACTAGGGTGGTTCCTGTTCGATCGGGTCACTTGGGTCAAGATGGGGTTTCTGTTGTTTAGCACAATGTCGAAATGCCTCGATCAAAACTGCAAAACCTTCAAAATAATCAAATGCCAAGACGATCAGGTTGTTAGGACGGATTGCCGTCTAATCGGATTGACATCCGATCGGAGAGCCATCCGATCGGCTTGCGCTTGGTTTCATACTTAAACATTTTTCCAAGTTTCAAAGGACTGGACATTCAACGGATTGTCGTCGGATAGGATTGCCATCCGGTCGAACGACCATCCGATCGTGTGACGTTTGGGATTTTGGTAGTTGATCAATTTCAAAGAACAGTAGTTCCAACGGATTGCTATCCGATCGGATTGCCATCCGGTCGAGTGACAGTCCTGCTATGAACTTGTTCTCAACTGAGAAGCCTCGCCAATCGGATCGCCATCCGATCGAACTGCCGTTCGATCGATCGACCTGAAGGGTAGAGATACTTCTCTATTTTCAAAATGCTACAATGAAAAATTCAAAGCCATCATACACAAACACATCCTTACCAAACGAATGTCAATCCAATCGAATGGCCATCCGATCGGATGACCATCCGAACGGATTGACATCCGATCGACTGGCCATCCAATCGGATTGCCATCCGATCAAATTGCCATCCGATCAGATTGCCATACGATACTTGGTATCTTTTCACCGTTCTACGCAATGTTCTTCGCTTATTCTATCATTAACTGTTCAGGCTAACCACTCTAGCGCTCCCTTTAATCCATACTTCCATCGTTGTGAGTATACTCGATAGCTTTTTGCTTTATGCACTTTTGGGTGTTACATACGTTACATATTCTAAATCACATCGATCACACAATGCAAACACTATTTATATGCTGACAGTTATTGCATGCTACGTGTTACTCGATGAATGCTTGTATGTTAGGTTAACACAGTGATTGTTGCCTGACTCCTTAGCAACGATAGTACTATTTGTTTGGACTCAGCACTTATCGTGGATGGGGGTTGTTAAGGTTACCTCTTCACGTGTCACAGTGGTGATATGTGTTGCGCATTCTACAACTCGCAGTCTAGTCTATGCATATTTCATTGTCGTTAACTTACTAGCTTCGCACTATACATGATACATGCTGGTTATGCGTAAACGATTTCGAACTCTATTATGCTATATTAAACTTGTATGCTCACATTTACAATATGTGTATTGACCTCTATTTTAACATATGTGACAGGTGCTTAAGATGCTAGGGATTGTTGTGCTTTGATGAATCAAGCTAGGGGTCTAGTTATGTCATGCTTAAATCTGAGTCGTCGGAACAATATTTGTTTTTGGGACAATTATTTGTAATAACTGTTTTTATTTGGATATGTTGTGGTATGGGACATGACGTTTAATTATTTGGTAATGAATAGTTGTTATGGATACAGCCCCGATGTTTCCGCCATCGGTTGGGGTGTGACAGGTATGTTCTATTTTGTTTCTTTGCTTTTCATTATGTCTTTTTATGTTCATTCTGGTTTTTGTAGATTGTTGATCGCATCGTCAAGTCGGATGAACTTGCCAGGTATATGTTTGAACTCAGTGAAGCTGCATACGACAGTGGCCGTAAAGAAGGTTATGGTGAAGGGAGGGTGGCTGCTTTGGCGAATGAGAAGGTAGATCGTTTTGATCTTTATAAGACTGATTGCTCCGCCCGTTATGCCTCTAAGCGCCAGGAGTACGAGTTTCTCGAGTTTGCCATTGTTAAGGCTGTTGGAAAGTTATCCTGAAAGACTGATGCTGTTGAAACTCTCAAAAAGGCACTTGGTGAACAGGATGTGGATGTTGGGTATGCTAGTACCAGTCACCCAGTTTAATTAACGATTTCCGGCTTGTATGACGTGTATTGGGCATGTCGGCCTTGTAATATTTGAACAATTTCCTACCTGTTATGTCTGTGAACAATTTTACTGCTTTGCTTCTGTGGTTGCTGATACATTCTTCATAATTTTGATGCATATGACATTAAATTTTAAGTTGCTAGTTCGTTTTGTGAATTTTGCTTTAGTTAAAATATGTGCATATTTTAATTGCTTTGATTAGGTATCGCGAGTGAATGATGGCCAAGACAAGTTATTGTGTGTTGGTCATTTTGGCTTTACACTTCATTATGTTAAGCTCGAATGACTTTACAATGTTCATGCTGTCATTTCGAGCTCTGTTTATTCGCATGTACGAAGTGATCGTTTAACAGGCTATTGTGTTTTGATGACCCGGCTGTGTTGAGCATTGGAGATCTACAATGTTTATTTTATCCTGCTTACGACTTTTTCATGTATATGTGGGCACGAAGTAGTAATCGGCTGACAGGTTTTGATTGTGTATGTTTGACCCAGCCGTGCACTTAATCGTGACGAGCCTTGGAGGTCCACAATATTTTCTGTCGTTAAGCCATCGATGTTTTTGTGTATGCCCAAAGTAATATATGCAGTTCTAACAAGAATTCACAGAAGATAAGATAACCAACACTTCTAGTATTAAAGATGACTGTGATGGGCGCATGGCCATACATTAAAGGAAAAAGAAAAAAAAATCTACATATAACATCTCCTTAGTTGTTGGGTGTTCTAAGTCCTGGGGACTTCTTTGTTTTCCAATGTGCGCAGCTTGTATGCTCCTTTCCCAAGGACTTTGTCCACGACATAAGGTCCTTCCCATTTTGGAGCCAGTCGTAATCTCCAGCTTTTCAACATTGGTAATATCCTAGCAAAGTACAAAACCAAGCTGGAGAAATACTACAACAGCAAGGTTAGAATCTGCACTTTCAACCCCGGAGATTACGACTTGAGAGATAATGAGGCATCTAACGCCCTTTCCGGTTTTGCTAGGATATTACCAATGTTGTAATTCGTCATAATGTGGATAACATGATTGGCAAAGTACCTGCGCAATCGTGTCTGGACGCGTGGATCAGTGCTAGGACCAGCTTTTCAATTATGGCGTATCTTGTTTCTAGGTCATTCAAAGTGCGAGATACGTAATATACTGGTGTTTGTACGCTCTGTCGATCAACCAGAACCAGAATATACTAGTGTTTGTACCTATCTACTTTCTCTGATGCAGATAGGTACATGACCTGAGGTTCACCTTTCATTAGGGCCGTCAGTGTTTGTAAGTAGATCAGAAAATCTTTCATTTCCCTGAATGTGGTCTCCGCTTCAGGAGTCCATGAGAACTGGTTTTTCTTGTCGCAATTGCAGAGGGTTTTAATGAATTGGAACGCTTTTGCTGCATGATTTGCAAGGAATCGGTTTAGTGCTGCTAATCGCCCGGCCAGTTTCTGCATCTCTTTTATCGTTGACGGGGAGGGCATTCGTTCTATGGCCTGCACTTTATGGGGGTTTACCTTGAATTCATCCATGGTTGTCACACCCCCAAAATCCACATGCAGAGTATCACCGCTTGGAGGCGTGACTGACCAGGATCCAGCCACCAATCATATTGAACTATGCAATAAGTAAATAAAACCAAACCCAATATAATTGGTGTTTAAAAGAAACCAAACAAGTTTAAGCAATCAGCGGAAGCATAGTAATTGTTTAAATAACCAAAACATAATTTAAAGTTTAAATGTCAAGTACGGGACATAACAGTCCATATCCCATAACGACCTCCTCCTCGTGCAAGCTCCATAAGCATCTAACGACCTGCAAGGCATGTAACAACGAGTCAACAACAAAGTTGAGCGAGTTCACAGTTGGTTGTTTAGTTGTACCAGTTTGTTTTGAAAACCACAAGTTGTTTCGTAAACCACGAGTTAACCAGTTCTTTTATTTCCCAAACCGTATCCATAATCAGTGGGGGCTTCCCCATGTGAACCACTAGACCGTTACCATATCGACAACTGACGAACAATAGTTGTGCCCTACGTCAACGTCTATCATTATTGACAGTTTGCCATGATCCATTAGTACACGCCCGTCCGAACGGCACGGTGTGAGGTTTGTCGAACCTAATAGCGCTATTAACTAATGACCCGCTCGCCATCAGCCTCGGCGATTAAGTTGATATAAAATGAGGGACTTAATGATAGAGTTTTGTCTAGTAAGTTAAGGTTGTTATCCTACCCAAGGAGGACGAAAGTACGTATTCTACCCAAGGAGAATACGCAGGATTAATATTGGCATCCTACCTAAGGAGGATGGCCGTACATATCCTACCCAAGGAGGATATGTAGGTTCTGTTTTAATTCTTTAACCCATTCCCAACCACCGGGAATCCCATGCCTTAGAAAGTGTGTGAACTCACCTCGGTTTGCTCGGTAGGTAATCTTAATTGTCAAACAATTTGGTTAATCCCACCCTATTATAATTACCACGTCTAATCAGACAGCATGATGACATACATATACTCACTTCATCAAATATTCATGTATTCATATATGCATTTCAAACAATCCACACAGAGCATGTGATCCAATCATATTGTTAGGTGGCAATAATAAAAAGTGTGTGATCTACCAAGGAATTCGGCCTAGACTACAGGTGAAGCCCAAATGAATTAATCCATTTAATTACTCCCAATTAATCAAGCAATCCATTTACCATCTAACCACCCAATTATCATGCATGCGATTTGTTATAACGTCCAGCCCAGACTATTAACCTAAGGCCCACTAAGTTTTGCATGCTACCATATCCCTTTGATCGCCCAGACTAACTATAGGCCATCGGCCTAAATTCAGCATATACTTAAGAGGTTAGTTGGCCCAACCTTATTCAATCGGATCAGTTCAATATGAAGATGATTTTGTTTATACAAGATTGATACCCACATTCAATATATATATAAATACATATGTGCACCTGAAGACATGTTCGAACTAATTCAAGAACAAACCACATATAATATCCTAATCAACACACATCCATATTTCTTTTGCATCTATGCCCATACAATCGAACAAAACAGTAAACAATTTCAAGATGCACATATAATATGACATATATACATTACAGCTTCCATAGTAAACCACATGCATTCGTACATAAACGTTGAATTTTTGAAGCCTTAGACACTCCATAACCGCCAACGATCGACCGAGTACGACATCCATATCATCACATACGCAAACCCCTATCCCTACCTGTTTACAACTAACACACCGATTCGCATGCGATTTTCATGTATTTAGAACGAATTCGAACCGAAATTCTTATACAATCAAATACACAAACACTCATAATCCTAAACAGTTAGTTATGGCATTACGATGATCAGGTATACCCGTAACATGAACAGTCAATCATGATATATATACAAACACTCGCAACGTACACAGTTACATCGATTAGGTATATACATGTATAATCATTCACGATCCACCTAACATGTTTCACATAATCAATCATTTCAAATAGTTTCATGCAACAAACGAAGCTAAAGTCGGACCGAAACAAACACCGAAACATAACTAACCTTGAAAAGATATAGAGTGAGATAGCGAGAGAGAGAAGAATCGATGAAGATGGGGGGCTGCTACTGCACGTCGAAGAAGAGGGGTTGACATAGTATCGCCGGTTGATTTCTGGTGTTTAGGGTTTGTTATCGCATGCATGAAACGTATATATATTGAAAGAGATGGTTGTGGCGGTTTGGAAGGAATGGGCCGAAGATCAAAGATAGAAGGATGTGGGCCAATCGATTACTTAAGTTGGTGCACAATTGGTTACTAAAGTGAGTGCACAATTTGTTTTGGTTTTGGAATTGCTGTAGACTTGATTGAAGTACACGCAATTATGTATATTTTATATATCTTAAGAATTATTATTATTATACATAATCTATATATTAAATCAAATTACGATTCAACGGGTTGGGGTCAGTTGACACGATTAGAATTTGGCTTCAACGCTCGTTTTACATTAAATACATTATATAAGTGTAAATAATTCGTTGCACTGGTCCACGCATTTATATATAAAAAAAATGAGGTAAGTATAACGACGCTAACCTCAGGAATACGGGTTGTCACAATGGTAACAATGAAACCCAGGAATTTGCCTTCCTGCATTCCGAAGGAACACTTCGCTGGATTCAGCTTGATGTTCACCCCTCGCAGCGTGTCAAAAGTTTTCTGAATGTTTACCAGCATCGAGTTTTCTTCTTTGCTCATGATGACCAAATCATCCTTGTAAACTTTGATGTATTTTCCAATGGCATCACTGAACGTTTCATTCATTAGTCTTTGATATGTTGCTCCGGCATTCTTCAACCCAAAGGGCATTTTTGTATAACAGTATAGCCTTGTTGGTGTGCGGAATGCTATTTTATCCTCATCTTGGATTGCCATCTGTACTTGATGGTATCCCTTATAGCAGTCGAGGAAGCATTTCCATCCGAAGGACGCTAGTGAATCAATCTTTTCATCGATTTCGGGCAAGGCATAACAATCGCGTGGGCAAGATTTGTTCAAATCCTTGTAATCCACACACATTCTCCAGCTGCCATTTCCTTTCGGAACCATTACTAGGCTGGCTACCCAGGTTTGGTATCTTACTTCTCTGATTATGCTAGCATTCAGTAGTTCTGTGATCTGTTCCTGCATGGCTTCGTGTTTTATGTCTCCCAAATGACGCTTGGTGTGCACAACTGGTTTGGCATTTTCAGCAACATTCAGCCTGTGTTCAGCTATATGCCGTGGGACGCCTGTCATGTCTGCTGGCGTCCAGGAAAAAAACATCCATGTTTTTGAACAATAGCTTCTTAAGAGATGCGCTCATGAGCTCTGAAATCGTTGGGCCCAAAGTTACTGTTTGCTCTGGGTACTTCCTGTTTAGGATCCATTTTTCGGGTTCTTAGCGCAGTGTGTGTTTGCTTGTTTTTGCAGGCCTGACTTCGTCAGTCACAAGAACTTCTTTACTTGCATAGATTATGGCTATCCCTGTCTCTGTTGGGAAGCCGACTGCTGAATGTGGCCCTGAACAAATCATACTAAAATATCCCTGGGATTCTCTTCCCAAAAGGATTTCGTGCCTTGAATTTGCTGGTAAAACCATAAACATGACTTCTTCCGTTCTAGAATTCTTTCCGTCGGAAAGCAGCGCCGAAAAAGATATTTGTCCAAGAGGGAATACGGCTTCGTTACAGAAACCAGTGAGTGGGTAGTCGACTGGCTCTAAGCGCGCTTTATCCTCTTGGTCTAATTGATTGAAGCATTGTTCGTATATGATATCTGTTGTCCTCCATGGGTCTATGAAAATGTAGTCGGTCTGGTAGTGGCCAAATACGCCGGGGATGACGATGGGTCTTCTTTCCCTTGGGCCGCCCCGGACTACCGGGAACACGACTTGCCTTTTGCGCCTGGAGTCTCCGAAGCTTCCTAGGTCGATGTAGACGTAGTCGGTTCTATAATGGCGTAGTACGCCAATGACGACGACGGGACACCTATCGCATGGTCCTCTGCGCACTACTAGGAATGCCACCTGTTGTTCATGCCAGATTTTGCCTTGTTGGTGTTGTCTGTTGTTTCTGTTCTGATTGTTACTCTTGGGTCCGCCTTGAACCATGTGTGTGTCAAGCTGTCTGGTTTTCTTGTTGCTTGGGCCATTATCTCTGTGCTTGATCTGACGGGCCTCTTTTCGAACATTCTAGATTAGGTATGTGAGCTTTTTGCTTTTTAGGGCTTTGTCGATTTCTGTAAGCAACATATACAGTTGTCTATTGTGTGGCCCTAATCCTTATGATTCTCACAATACTGGTTAGTGTCCTGACCTTTCTTGTTGGGCTTTTGCTGTACGTGTCCTGCCCCGACCGCTGGCAGAAACATCAGAGTGAAACGAAAACGAGATTGCTCGAGACTTCATAACCACTAACTTATGACAATAATTTAAATAATGACCTTCATTTCAAAAGATTCGAATACATTGATTTAAAGAAAATAACAACAACTAGAACATAAAAACAAAAACAACAAAACATAATTTAAAATAAGGCGCGTTTCTAGTCCGTCCAACTAGATTTCTTTTCAACGCATCATCATCATAATGCTGCAATATATATTAAAGTAATGGTCAACACATAAAGCATTAGTGAGCATACAAGTTTGATTTACTAGCATACGTATAAAAGTTTAACACAATCCACATAGCAAAATCATATACTAATGCATAACTTAACATAGGCTAGCATGCATCATATAAATTTCAAACTAAAGTTTTCACTAGCGTAATCTCATTACCAAAGCAACGAGATCAATTACGATCGAATACTTAATAATGACCCATCACCGGGCGGTGTTCTACTCCTATAGCGCTATACATGTTAAGGTTGGCTCATGAAGTTAATGAAAAAGTATTTATGCAAGAAAGGCCTCTAGCATGCAAGTATCTTAGTGTATAACGTATTAAGCATGTGTGTAGAGATTTGTTTGTTTGAATCATGTGAATGTTTGTGTATGTTTAAGTTTGATATGTATAAATATTGGACCCCAAAAGTGTACTTAAATTAAAAGGTGGGTCATGTATACTCACAGTTTTCAAAGCTATTGGGAACACCGAAGTCACCCTACGATAGGGAAACGAATGTGTATGAGTTTATGGGTTCAGAATTAAAATAGGGGAAAATTCAAGTTTTTACGCTTTTGTCAGGCACGTGGTGGGTACGTGCCCTGAAGAGACGGCGTTCACTTTCTCTCTCCTCTGACGTGTCAGTGTTTTGCTGGGTGTCTCCCTGCCTTCTTGACGGTCCACTACCCATCACATCAAATGCGATGGGTATAAATAAGAGGCGGTTATCACCATATCAACAGTTTCTTCTCTATTTTCAAATTTCAAACTCCCTTTTTTCTCTCTAAACCTTCTTCCGATTTCTTTTTTCTCATCTTCATTCCTTTTTTGAACCGTAATCATGTCTACTGGTGCAAAACCTACCACCAAGAAGAGGAAATACAAACCAAGAAATCCTCATGGTCCGGATCAGGCAGAGATAAACTGGAGGAGGATGAATTCCATAATCTTGTTCAGAATTTTGGCTTCCATTCTGATTGGGTTGTTTAATTTCCGACGCCTAATTCTACTGCATTAGATGCTCCTCCGGGATATGTGACACTATATGCTAATTTTTTCCGAGAGGGAAACTTTCGTCTTCCTTTGAAAAAATTCACCGGAGAAGTATTGACGAACTATGGTTTGCACATCTTACAGATAAACGCTCTAGGTTACCGAGACTCACCCATTTTGAGTTGATATGTCGGGCTAACCGTGTTCAGTCGACTTTTGAAAAGTGCAATATCTTTTATTTTGTCACTTACACCGGTGGTTTCTACTCTTTCAATTCCCGTACTAGTGGTGTTGACCCCTGTAGCCGGGATCCTCCGAAGAGTTTACATGACTGGAAACATAAATTTTCTACATTCGTCGTGGTGTCATCCCTATCGACATGCACTACAGGGCTGAAAGTGCAGGTGTTCCATGTGTGAATGTTTCGATTCCTTTTACCGAACAAGACTGGTATACCGCCCTAACTCGAAAAGTGACCCCCATCATTCAACTGGAGGAGAGGGCCTTGGTGGCGGCCGGGATGAGTATGTTATGGGCTCCTCAAAACCCTAGGGGTTTTCTGGTTTATGGACACCAAGGGAAAGGTATCATTATTATTAATTTGTTTATTTATTCTTTATTTTTGTTGTGTGTCTCTTCACATCTTTCTGTGTCTTGCAGCAGGATATAGCTTGATGAATGTTTTCGATCTTAAAGTCAGTGGTGCCATGGTTGTTGCTGTGTTACCTGAGGGGAGGCCTCTGTGGGTTGAGCAGATAAGAGATAATTTCCTGCACCCTACGAGCGAAAGCATGGCCACCTATGCTAACAATGTTTTAGGTGAATACAATGGAGATGACATTGATGTTGATCCTACTCCTACTCGAGGGGAGGTTATCATCCTTTCGAGTCAGGAGTCTGCTGACTCGTATCAGGATCTAATCCATCGTTCTGCGCGTGCAGGTCCGCAACGAGGGACTGTTCATGAACCTGTTACTGGCGATGTTGATACTCCTGTTATGGGTCTTCAGGCTGGGACTGCTGAACAGGTAGAGACCAGGAAGAAGAAGGATAAGACTGAGGAGAAGAAGGCTGAGGAACCAGTGGCTGAGACACCTCGTAAGCGTCCTTCTAACTCCTCTTTCTTGGACTATGTTGTCGTGTCTGACACGCTATCTGGTTCAGACGCAGGAGTTAAGCGTTCAGAGCCTGATCCTGATGATGATGCCACGTTGACTGAGATAATGAAAAAAAGAAAGGTTGTTGAGGACAAGAAGAAGGAGCTTGATGCGCAGGCCGCTGCTGCATTGGCTAAGAAAAAATCCAAGTTACATAAAGAGACCACTTCTGCACCGTCAGAGTCTGAGATTGGTGTGTTTAGCGAGAAAACCGATAATCGCTTGGAAAAAATATTCAAGTCTACTTCCGATTCTCGAGATATGATTTCTACTGTTGAATGTGTTTTGTTTTTTGTTTGTTTTTTCCTTTGACTTTTTATGCTTTTCTGCAGCAGCTCCCAAATCTGGGCGTTCAGCGCAAAAGATTGACATTTCCAAGTTCACTCCCCCCACTTCTCCTCTATCGAAACCTCTTGATTTGTCACCTCCTCACCCAGACCCGAAGGGGAAGGGGAAGGAGGATGAAGTTGAGGTTGATCAGTCGGAAAAAGTGGTTGAAGATGTTGCTGCTGGTGCAGGAGAGGATGAAGTCCATGTGGAAGGTGTGGAGACTGAGGTTGAGTCAAGTGAAGCTACTCCTCAAGGCACCATTTATACCAAGCACGACCGGGGTTCTGGAGGTGGTGGTACATCTGGTGTTCGTCAAAGTACCGAATTTCACCGTGTGCAGGGTGGGTCGTGGACTCTTCACAACCCTGCTTGTGTCATTGGACTTTGACTCAGGGCTCCAGGATGAACGACCTCTCCAACTGCCACGAATTTTATTCTCTGTCCCTCCCCCCTTCTGAGAGGTTTTTTTCGGAAGAACCGCCACCGCATGGATCTCTTGGTAGATCATATCCATTGTAGGTCCCCTTTTCGTATGGATCGTCACAGAATTGTCAATCTAATCAAGAGTGCGGAATCCTATTGATCAGAATTTCACAGAAACAAGTAGAAACAGCAATTCACAATCAAACCGGTCTTCTATTCATTTATCCAAACTACAGTTTTACAATCAATTTAAGACCTGCAGAACCTCACAGCCACTATCTGTGATCTTACTAAAACCCTAATTTCGAATTCCCTTTTTCTCTCTACATTTTCTCTCTCTAGCCTCCAAGAAGTCTTCTCTACTCTAAGAACTGAAACCCTAATCATAAAACATGTTTATATACCACATGTATGTGAACTGGGCTTCCTACTGGGCTAGGCCATTCTCCAAGCCCATTACAACAATAAACTCACTAACCAATAAGCTAAGCCCATTACAAAATATCCAAAGACTAAATAATCAAACTATTAAGCTGTTGTCATAGAATATGCACCAACGGACTCCCCCTTGACAATAGCTTCATAGTGTAACTTTGTCTTCAAACATCTTGTCTTCTTTTGGTCTTTGGATAGCGTCAGCTACACAGTTTCTGACATCAACAGACTCCCCCTTAGCTGATGCTTCCAATCTCCAAAACTTTCTTTCATTTGTAGATCAGTTAGCTTTCAATCTTTGGTTAAGCAAGTATCTCCAAACTCTTCATATCACTTTCTCTCTGCAATGTAGTAGAAGGATCCTACCATATATCTTCACACATCTTCATTTCACTCTTAATATGCACTTTACTTGTATTCTGCACTTCATTTTGATAACTGCATCAATCTGTTTAGCAACACAAGCAAGTATCTCGAAAAACCATTAGTCTTTTTTCACATTTAAAGATAAACCAATATTTTATCTTAATTTGCAAACACAACTACCTTTCAGTTCAAAATGGAAGTCTTTTGAAAGAAAATATTTTTGTTATTTTTTTAAAACAGACTAAACAAACTAAACTAAACTAAAAAATATTTACAATTTCATCTTTTTGTGAGAATCATGTGCAAGAGGATCATATCAGCAAAATCAAACTGTTTTCACACTATTAGATAATTCTTTATTTATTTTCGTGAAAAGCAGTCCAAGACGATTACCAGTATTGTTTATCCACTAAAACAAAATGCATGAACATTTCAAGTACCATTATCGTATGATACATTAAGGTAATATAATTTCTGATATATTAGTGTGTCCCACTTCAGGATATACCCCCACGATCATGGTATGCACAAAGATTCATCGTAGTAGGCGAGTATACTGAATTCATCCGTTTTGTTTTACAACGATAGATAATTGGTGATCAGGTCAGTACTTCCGTACAGCAAAGAGACCAAAATATCCAACGAGGGCTATGGCAAATACCATTTTTGGTACGATTTATGCTTTTTGCACATTTGAATGACTCTCTATGAAAGCTTATTCATTTATGGATTTTGGCATTTTTAGCTCTTTTAAGATATCCTGGTTGTGCCTAGGTCAGCATGTATCTGGATGCAGCAGAAGGACAACCCTGATATCCCCAGATGAAATAATAGTATAAAGACCCAAAACTTCAGATTTCGGTAATCTATCAATGCAAGATTTAAGGTCATTAAACCATACACCACTGATGTGTTCCCCACTCATATTCAGTTTATTTAGGTTTATATCACATTGGTAAGTTGATTATTCATGCTTTTTGCCTATTGGTACATCATATGATGAAGCTGCTATCACACTTAAGCAATTTAATTCATTTTCAGTGTGACAGTCAAACTTGCTGATGTACTATCATTTCTTCTTTTTCACACAATGATAACTCATTTTTGATTTTCTATTTTTTTATGTTTTTCATTTTTCAATGTTTTTGAATTTTTTTTATTTTTAACTTATAACTTACTCCCCCTAAACACACGCGCTAACTAAACTCTTTTTGGCTTAGGGAAATTTCTCCCCCTAAATTTTTGTTTTATGGAGCAAGTTTCAAAAACAAAAATTTACAAACACAAACAGACATCCACTTCAATCTGACAATAAGTTTTTCACCAATAAATCAATCAATCACTAAAGTAAATAGATAGTTACCAATTTTAACTTACTATTCACCTCAGATACTTTAAGGAACAACCACTGCTGAACACATCAACAGTCCTTCTTGGTCATCCGGCATTCACTCAACAACTCAGTTAGTCTTGAGAACCCAAGCCCTGATAGTCTTGGGTTTTCCAAATTCATCCATTACAGGAACATCCATCCAATATCCATCACTCCTAACTGGAGTCTTGGATCTTTTACCCGTTGTTGAACAAGATTGATAATTTCCACTAGGTCTTTGATTGCGAGAGTTCTAATAAACTCTCGGATTTTCTGACCTTTGAAAATTATTGCCTTGATAACTTCTTCTCCCATTCTCATACTTTGAATTTTTGAAAAAATTTGGATGTTATTGAACATTTGAGTTACTAAAATTCCTATGTTCGTTTCTTCTTTGAAAAATTCGATTACCAGAAGTCTGGTATCGATTTTGATATCCAAAATTTCTACTTTGACTTTGAAACCGATTTGATTTACCATTATAATGACTAAATTGTGGAGAAATACTTCTTGGTCTATCAAATCTTCCTGATGTTGAAGTATTTGATTGAAATCTTGGTTGATTATATTGACAATGTTGTTGAACATTATTATTCAAACCAACCCTATTCCCATTCTGAACTTCATCAACTTTCTGCTTATCTTTCTTCAAAGGAAAACAACTCACTACATGCCCTTTGTTGTGACATTTAAAAGAAGATTTTGTCTTATAAATTCTCTTTTTGTTAAATCGCTTTTTAAATGTTTTCTTCTTTTCCTTTTCATTATCTTCGTCCGATTTTTGAGGTGTACTGTTAGATCCTACAGATTCTTTCAAAGAAACTGGACTATTTGGCAAGTCCAGAGCTATCGGATCCACTACCTCTTGTGCAGTGGGAACAAAATTAATTAGCTCATTCTCATCAGGCAGAAAAGAGTAGTCTTGATCCTTAGAAGATGAAGCTTTACTAAACCCCACTCCCGTTCTATCATTACTCCTTTTCAGCCCTTTTTGAATTTGAGTCCTAACTAATGAAGAATTTCCAAATTTGTCTAACTTTCCTTTAAGTTCAACAATTTGGTCTTGTGCAATGGCCAATTCCCTACACTTTTCAGAAAATTCATTAGTTTTATTATTCACAGTTTCACGAGCCAAATCAATGATCTGTAACAGTTCATTGACTTTGCTTGTTAAACTGTTGATTTCCTGTTCATTTGATTTGAGTTTATTTAAACAATTTGACTCTCGATTAATCAAAAGAACATTTGACACTTTTTGTTTTTCCAATTCAGCTAACATAATTTTGTTTTGCTCCGATAGTCTGTTAACCTTACCCTGTAGTTCAGTGCAATTATGACATGTATGACTTACAGATTCTGATTTTTCCTTTATCTCTGCTGTAAGTCCACTCACACCATTCATGCATTTTGAAACTTCTACAGCCTTCTTCTCAACAACTTTCTTCTTCTCTTCTACCACAACATCTGCATTTCCCTGATATCGCTTTTCTAATGCATCCCACATATCCTTTGAATTAGTGTACTTCGTAAAGGTATGCTTGATACCATCAGGTAAGGAAATTTTTATTGCAGCTAAAGCTTTCTTCTCAGCATCAACCATAAGTTTCTCAGATTCATCCATCCGGTCATAAGAAATCACTTTTATCCTTCCTTCAACACGACGTGTAGGAGCAACATATCCGTCTATCATACAACACCATATTCTGAAATCCTCACTTTTCACAATCGATTCAAACTCCTCCTTCCAGACATAATATTCTTTGACGTTTCTCAGCTTTGGCCAAATTTTAACAGACTCACAGACCTTGTCCATTTTGACCATCTTTAAACACGTTTTACCGTAACCGTACAAAAGTTTTTCGAAAATAGTTTTTACCAAATTATACCGTTAGAATCGTCTCGAAATTACGAATCCAATGATATATAATGTCGAAAACCAAATCCAATGATTTTTTTTAATCCTAAAAATCCCACGAATCCAACCGTGCAAACGGTTTGTCGAGAGGAGCTACGGATCACTTTCTATCTTCGAAAACGTTAAATCCTCTATGCGTATCTAATTCCTCTACAAAAATAAATACTCCACCTTTTAAATCCTCTGCTAATTTCGCTAGCAAATCAACTTAATTTCGCTGGTTCACGCTAATTATGCTAGCAAACCAAGTTAAATATGCTGATAGAGTAATTATAATTATGCTGGTAGAGTAATTATAAATATGCTGGCTTATTAAATTCGCTGCACAACTTCGCTGGTTAATTATGCTGGCTGATCAAATTCGTTGGTTAATAATTTCTCTAGCACGACGTCTAGTAACTTCGCCGATCACCGTAATAATGTCGCTGAGAACAATTAAAACGGTTACCAAAGTCGCCTTTTGATTTTAATTTCACCGGTCACCGTGTTGCTAGGTCACAAATTCGCTGGTCTGTCAGTGTAGATGTTAAATTTGCCGCGAAATTGTTAATTATGCTAGTAAATTATGGAAACTCAATCTGATCGAATTTTCTGCAGATTTTCCAGATCCTTCTAACAGTTTCCTGCAAAATCGAAACACCAAAATCAGTCCAATTTTTCGAAATATGAAGAACACGAAGAACAGTCTTCGAATCTTCAAATCTGTCTATCCAAAATTCCTTAAACAATCAACCAGAACTATCCCGAAAACCAAAGAAAAATTCGAAACCCTAATTCAAGTTTATAAATTTTCGAAATTCTTCAAGTTTCTGCAGCCACAATTCTGAACCGAGCTTCTTCAAGAGCCTCTCGCTCTGATACCAATTGTAGGTCCCCTGTTCGTATGGATCGTCACAGAATTGTCAATCTAATCAAGAGTGCGGAATCCTCTTGATCAGAATATCACAGAAACAAGTAGAAACAGCAATTCACAATCAAACCGGTCTTCTATTCATTTATCCAAACTACAGTTTTACAATCAATTCAAGACCTGCACAACCTCACAGCCACTATCTGTGATCTTGCTAAAACCCTAATTTAGAATTCCCTTTTTCTCTCTACGTTTTCTCTCTCTAGCCTCCAAGAAGTCTTCTCTATTCTAAGAACTGAAACCCTAATCATAAAACATGTGTATATACCACATGTATGTGAACTGGGCTTCCTACTAGGCTAGGCCATTCTCCAAGCCCATTACAATAATAAACTCACTAACCAATAATCTAAGCCCATTACAAAATATCCAATGACTAAATAATCAAACTATTAAGCTGTTGTCATAGAATATGCACCAACATCCATGCCAGTGTGAACTTCTATGCCACATGCCAAGAAATTGTGCGAGAGTGGTAGGCAATGGGGAAGGACACTTTGGAATTCGAAGCTGCTAAGAAGTAACTCGCTGAGGAGAGGGAGAAGTTTAATTTTGAGAAGAAGGGTTTGTCATGGAGGGTTGCTGATGCTGAAGATAAGCTTGCCAAGGAAAAACAATATAATGCTGATCGTCAGAAGGAATGGGAAGGTGCTTGCGAGAGGTCTAAACGGGAGCTAAAGGCTGCCCGTGATGAGGTAGTTAAGTTGAAAGGAGAGAAAACACAATTAAGTGATGAGCATGAACAGGCTGTTGCCTTGTACCAAAAGAGAGAGAGTGAATATATTCAACGTATTGCCAAACTGGAAAAGATTGCTGCTGAGAAAGCTGAAGAGAGCGAGGCTTACGAGATTTTGGCTGGGTAGGCTACTGCTGATTGCAAGTGGTTACTTGCGCGCGTTGTTCCCTTGGTATGTTCTCTTTTGTTGCTTTGCTTTTCACTATGTCTTTTTATGTTTATTCTGGTTTTTGCAGATTGCTGATCGCATCGTCAAGTCGGATGAACTGGCCAGGTATATGTTTGAACTCGGTGAAGCTGCGTACGACAGTGGCCGTAAAGAAGGTAATGGCGAAGGGAGGGCGGCTGCTTTGGCGAATGAGAAGGTAAATCGTTTTGATATTTATAAGACTGATTTCTCCGCCCGTTATGCCTCTAAGCGCCAGGAGTACAAGTTTCTCGAGTTTGCCATTGTTAAGGCTGTTGGAAAGTTATCCCGTAAGATTGATGTTGTTGAAACTCTCAAAAAGGCACTTGGTGAACATGATGTGGATGCTGGGGATGCTAGAACCAGTCACCAAGTTTAATTGACGATTTTCGGCTTGTATGCCGTGTATTGGGCCTATCGGCCTTGTAATCTTTGAACAATTTCCTACCTGTTATGTCTGTGAACAATTTTACTTCTTTGCTTCTGTGATTGTTGATACATTCTTCACAATTTTGATTCATATGACATTAACTTTTAAGTTGCTAGTTCGTTTATGTGAATTTTACTTTAGTTACAATATGTGCATATGTTTAATTGCTTTGATTAGGTATCGCGAATGTATGATGGCCAAGAAAGGTTATTGTGTGTTGGTCATTTTGGCTTTACACTTCATTATGTTAAGCTCGAATGACTTTACAATGTGTATGCTGTCGTTACGCGCTTTGTTTTTTCGCATGTACGAAGTGATCGTTTAACAGGCTATTGGCTGTGTTGAGCCTTGGAGGTCTGCAATGTTTATTTTACCCTACTTACGACTTTTTCATGTATAGGTGTGCACGAAGTAGTAATCGGCTAACAGGTTTTGATTGTGTATGTTTGACCCAGCTGTGCACTTAATCGTGACGAGCCTCGGAGGTTCACAATGTTTTCTGTCGTTAAGCCATCGATGTTTTCGTGTATGCCCAAAGTAATATATGTAGTTGTAACAAAAATTCACGGAAGATAAGATAACCAACACTTCTTGTATTAAAGATGTAGGATCGTTTTTGACGACCGAGTGAGTCAATTTGAGTCAATACAGACAGTTTGAATGGCGGAAACAATCAAACTGTTTTGAATCAGAAAGAAATGAGTAGAAACAGAAGATATCACGTTAAACTACACTTCTCATTCATATATTGACTTGACAAACCAGCAGCAGTTCGGTACCAGAACAATGGGACTGTTACAAATGAGAAGACATAAACAGCCTATTTATAGGCATGACCTTTCGCTTGAAACATACATGTTCCATTCAAGCGAAACCACAAAATCAGTTTCAAGCGAATCCTACAATAAACAAATATAAAATCTATTTCATGTTTCTGACTTTTGTTTTCGTATGACTTTGTAATAACATGATGTCATCTTGTGATGTCATATGGATGATGTCATCATTGAGAATGATGACATCATTCTTGATCAGAACCACAACGAAACCGAGACTTGATATAAGACGAAGTCAACAGACATATGCACTAACAAAAGATGACTGTGTTGGGCGATGGCCGTACATTAAAGGAAAAAGAAAAAAATATACATATAACATCTCCTTAGTTGTTGGGCGTTCCAAGTCCTTGGGACTTCTTTGTTTTCCAATGTGCGCAGCTTGTATGCTCCTTTCCCAAGGACTTTGTCCACGACATAAGGTCCTTCCCATTTTGGAGCCAGATTTCCCGGTCTTTCGGCGTTAGACGTCTCATTGTCTCTCAAGACGTAATCTCTGGGGTTGGAAGTGCAGATTCTAACCTTGTTGTTGTAGTATTCTCCAGCTTGATTTTGTACTTTGCTTCGTTAATTGCCGCCATTTCTCTTATTTCCTCTAGAAGGTCTAGATCCAGCCTTCTTTGTTCTTCATTGTTGATGGCATTCTTTGATAGCATTCTTGGGGATGGCAATCTAATTTCTACAGGTATGACTGCTTCGGATCCGTATACTAGACTGAACGGTGTCTCGCCGTTGCTTGTCTTTGGCATTGTTCTGTGTGCCCATAGGATGCTAGGTAGTTCGTCGACCCAACCCCTTCGCTGCGTGCCAAGTCTTGCTTTTATGCCATCCATGATGCTTTTATTTACTGCCTCTACTTGGCCATTTTCTTTGTGGGTGTGCCACTGGGGAAAAGGTATGCTCAATGTTCAGCTCTTTGAACCAATTTTGGAGGTCTTCAGCAGCGAAGTTTGTTCCATTGTCAGTAATGATTCATATGGGTAAGCCGAAATGACAGATTATATATTCCCAAATGAACCTTCCAGCTACTGTAGACGTGGTTGATGCCAATGCTTTTGCTTCCACCCATTTAGTAAAATAGTCTACCGCGACTATGATAAACTTTACTGCTCCTGGGGCATCTGGGAAAGGACCGACCATGTCTATTCCCCATTGTTGAAACGGCCAAGCCGTTGTGACCGGAACCAGTTCGTTCTTCGGGCGCATGGTTTTGGGAGCATGCCTCTGGCATCCACTACATTTCCTTAAAACTTTGACTGCGTCTAGGTGCATTCCTGGCCAATAATAGCCTGCGTTCATTACTTTTGCCACTACCATTCTTGGTCCTGCATGAATGCCACAGATTCCCTCGTGTACTTCGTGAATTAAGTAGTTGGCATCTTCTGGATCCACACAACAGAGCAATGGTCCAAGGTATGACTTCCTATATAGGATGTCATCGGACATTTGGTAGTGCTCTGACTTGTACTGTATCTTTCTTGCTTCGGCATGTGACAACTGTGCTCTGTAATGGATGTACAATGTAAAACAATGTTAATTATTAATAAAACAATGTGTTTTGGTGTTATTATGTGTATATTTGTTTTTGATGATTTTACGATTTGATTCGATTATGATTTCAAGCTTTAAATCGCTTTCTGGGAAGTTATACGCAAACTGATGCGCGAACGCAGTTAGTTTAATGCGAAAAACACTCCGGAATAGTGACATAGGCTTAACATACCTTAAATAACCTTCAAATAACTTAGAAATAAGTTTTGGATGGTTTGGTGTGTCAAAATCAAGTTTGTTAGATAGCAGGGACTATTTGTATCAAACTCGGAAAGTATGCTGATTCGTTTAGTAACGAACATTCTGGAACTTGATCATAAGTTAAACATACCTTAAATATTCTTTACATAGCTTAGAAATAGGCTTTGAGGGGTTCGGTATGCTAAAATAAACTTATTTGATCAATAGGGACTAAAAGCGTCAAAAAGTGCATAAGATTGCATTTTCGCGCATATCTTACGTTCTGAATAGATCCGGACATCCAAAAATATATGTAATCATTAAAATATATTATTTTTGTGATTGGCATGATAAAATTCCATTCGTCGCGTAATTTGGATCGTTTTTGCGTTCGTTACAACTTCCGTCGTAATTAACCGAACAATGCAACCGTACGACCAAACGAACCGACATCCGAGATGTTTTTGAGCATGTTTTGAGTTCCCTATACTTTAAAATCATTTTAGAGCCTGGAAATGGGGTTAACGGGGCTTAAACGTGCCAAAATGCATCAAAATGCAAGTTTTACAAGTTCAGGGGCTAAAAATGTAATTCTTCCAAAGATGCTTAGGCGGGCCGCGTAAGCCCAGACCATATTTTCTGCGGTCCGCGATAGAGCTGCAGATCAGAAACATTGAACCTGGTCTTCCAGCTTATTTTTGACGGTTTTGTTCATGGTTTTTGGATACCATCTGCTAGATTTTGATAGTTTTACATGTCCCCTAGTATTAGAATACCACTAGCCCACATGTATGGCCAAAATCTTTCCCTCTTTAGCAAGGAATAATCCTAACGGTGAACCAAAAAGTATAAATAGCCATGCCCTCCTTCCATTTTCTGCACCCTTGATCTGAATTACACTCTACGTTGGAGCCTTTGCTTCATACCTGAGTGTTATAGATCAAGTTCTCCCTAGCTTGGACCCTTTGTAAGCTTCTTTCGTGCTTCGCGAAAGTCAAACAGTGTTTGACTTTCTGCATTGACCAGTTTTTGGTCAACACAAAGTTTGTTTGAACTTTGCAACGTGAGCGTAATCACGATGGTTATAGTCCCTTGTGACTATACCTACTGATTACCACGTTGACTAGGCGTAATGACGAGTCGTAGTTTCTGTCAAAATGCGCATTTATGCGTATTTTGCATCCAAACTACTCTTGGTATCAAAACACTTTGTTTTGATATCAAAACCTGTTTTCTAACTTAGTTAAACATGTTCTAACATGTTTATCTCGTCACTTTTAGTTTACTGCTTGTTTAGTGTCGTAAGTCAAGCGGTCTAAACCACCGCTTAGACTCTCGAACTCGACCCGTTTGGTCAGCTACAAGGTGCTACCTGCTTTTCCAAGATCGATCTGTGTTCTGGGTATCATCAACTTCGTGTATTCGAAGAAGATATTCCCAAAACTGCTTTCCGCACGAGATATGGGCACTACGAGTTCACGGTCATGCCTTTTGGTTTGACGAGTGCCCCAGCTATCTTCATGGACTTAATGAATAGGGTCTGTAAACCTTATTTTGATAAGTTCATCATTGGGTTCATCGACGATATTCTCATTTATTCGAAGTCTCGAGCCGATCATGAGCAACACCTTCGTTTGACACTAGAACTCCTGAAGAAGGAACAACTTTTTGCTAAATTCTCCAAGTGTGAATTTTGGCTTAAAAAAGTTCAATTCTTGGGTCATATAGTCAATGAGCAGGGTATCCATATGGATCCATCCAAAATAGCTGCGATTATGGATTGGAATACACCAACGACAGCTACAGAAATTCGTTCTTTTCTTGTTCTAGCTGGATATTATCGTCGATTTATTCTAAATTTCTTGAAGATTGTGGTTCCACTCACTAGTTTGACTTAGAAGAATAAGCCTTTTGAGTGGGGACCCAAACAAGAAGAAGCGTTCCAAATGCTGAAACGGAAGCTATGTGATGCTCCTGTTTTGTCTTTGCCCAAGGGAAACGATGATTTCGTTGTCTATTGTGACGCGTCGAATCTAGGCCTTGGTTGTGTTCTGGATCCACACAACAGAGCAATGGTCCAAGGTATGACTTCCTATATAGGATGTCATCGGACATTTGGTAGTGCTCTGACTTGTACTGTATCTTTCTTGCTTCGGCATGTGACAACTGTGCTCTGTAATGGATGTACAATGTAAAACAATGTTAATTATTAATAAAACAATGTGTTTTGGTGTTATTATGCGTATATTTGTGTTTGATGATTTTACGATTTGATTCGATTCTGATTTCAAGCTTTAAGTCGTTTTCTGGGAAGTTATACGCAAACTGATGCTTAAACGTAGTCAGTTTAACGCGGCAAACACTCCGGAATAGTGACATAGGCTTAACATACCTTAAATAACCTTCACATAAATTAGAAATAAGTTTTGGATGGCTTGGTGTGTCGAAATCAAGTTTGTTCGATCGTAGGGACTATTTGTGTCAAACTGCGAAAGTATGCCGATTCGCTTAGTAACGAACATTCTAGAACTTGATCATAAGTTAAACATACCTTAAATATCCTTTACATAGCTTAGAAATAGGATTTGAGGGGTTTGGTATGCTAAAATAAACTTATTTGATCAATAGGGACTAAAAGCTTTAAAAAGTGCATAAGTCTGCATTTTCGCGCATATCTTACGTTCTGAATATATCCGGACATCCAAAAATTTATGTGATCATTAAAATATTTTATTTTAGTGATTGGCAAGATAAAATTCCATTCGTCGCGTAATTTGGATCATTTTTGCATTCGTTACGACTTCCTTCATAATTAACCGAACAACGCAACCGTACGACCAAATGAACCGACATCCGAGATGTTTTTGAGCATGTTTTGAGTTCCCTATACTTTAACATCATTTTAGAGCCTTTAAATGGGGTTAACGGGGCTTAAACGTGCCAAAAATACATCAAAATGCAAGTTTTACAAGTTCAGGGGCTAAAAATGTAATTCTGCCAAAGATGCTTAGGCGGGCCGCGTAAGCCCATACCATATTTTACGTGGGCCGTGACAGAGCTGCAGATTAGAAACATTGAATCTGGTCTTCCAGCTTGTTTTTGACGGTTTTGTTCATGGTTTTTGGATACCATCTGCTAGATTTTGATAGTTTTACATGTCCCCTTGTATTAGAATACCACTAGCCCACATGTATGGCCAAGATCTTTCCCTCTTTAGCAAGGAATAATCCTAAAGGTGAACCGAAAAGTATAAATAGCCATGCCCTCCTTCCATTTTCTGCACCCTTGATCTGAATTACACTCTAAGTTGGAGCCTTTGCTTCATACCTGAGTGTTATAGATCAAGTTCTCCCTAGCTTGGACCCTTTGTAAGCTTCTTTCGTGCTTTTATTGCTTTCCAAGTGCGAAAGTCAAACAGTGTTTGACTTTCTGCATTGACCAGTTTTTGGTCAACACAAAGTTCGTTTGAACTTTGCAACGTGAGCGTAATCACGATGGTTATAGTCCCTTGTGACTATACCTACGGATTACCACGTTGACTAGGCGTAGTGACGAGTCGTAGTTTCGGTCAAAATGCGCATTTATGCGTATTTTACAACCAAAATACTCTTGGTATCAAAACACTTTGTTTTGATATCAAAACCTGTTTTCTAACTTAGTTAAACATGTTCTAACATGTTTAGCTCGTCACTTTTAGTTTAGTGCTTGTTTAGAGTCGTAAGCCAAGCGGTCTAAACCACCGCTTAGACTCTCAAACTCGACCTGTTTGGTCGATCATTAGGATCCGACCAAGCATGTTTAGTGACCATAGTTGCATAGGGAATAACCTTCCGAGGTTATACCTTATGGTCACCTAGTTTAAGTAGTTGTATGATAGGTAGTTTATATGCCTTAGGAAAATGACCAAAATGCCCTTTTTCATGCATAATTGGATTTAAAGCATATGTAACTTAAACAGTTGTCTCTAAACTGATTATGCAACATATTTAAACATTTTAGGGCATATAATACTTGTCATAGGATTAGTTAGACGTCTCGAACGCTAGTTTGTGTGAACGACGCGTTAAAGTAGCGTAAGCTACCTGAATGGGTCGTAACGGGTCGAAAGCACATAGGTTAGGTTCCGATCTAGAATGTAGGCTTTGTTAAAACCATATCACATGAGTTACAATACTCATTTGGTTTACGAGACCTCATTCTATCCGATCTTCCGATTTAGGTGTCCATTTATTTACTAGTGATTCGATTACTAGGTGCTGCTTGAGTTTCCCTGGTTTACTTGAGCTTGTTGAGTTCTTTAGATTGAGGATACTTTGCACTTCAATGTGAGTACATAGTCCCCTCTTTTTACATGTTTTGTGGTAACTATGTGAGTACATAATCCCTTCTTTTTACATGTTTTGTGGTAACTATGTGACTACATGGTTCCCCTATTTTACTGTTTTCAATTGTTTTGGGGTGATTCATATGTGCAAAAATGATTTCAAGGTTTAAACGATTGTTTCAAAAATGATTAAGATGGTTTATTTTAAACTAATAACGATTTCGATAAAGTGAACGAACTTGTTGGTTGTAGTTACATAACGAATGGCATTCATTAACATTGATCAAGCCGACTAGTATTAGGTTATGGTACCATAGGATCTGACAAATCCCGTTATCAGACTACACCCATGGTTATGTGTGGGGGTTATGGGTACTGACCGAATCTGTGATTGTTAACTTACCCTTTGGTGGTTTGTTGATACGAGTTTAATGATGGACGAGTCACAAAGGTTTGGATGTTATTAGCGAGACGACCAAAAGTAGTTTCACAATTAAAACGAAAACGATTTTGGGACGAGTTGAACGATTTGAAACGACTTAAACAAGATAAACGATTTGAACAAACAATTGGTTTTGGGTTGTGATTAGGTAATGGGACGGGTATAACATGATAAAAGCATGGTAAATACGCCGTTGGTACATCTTATATATATAAGTGCTTTTATCATATTATATTCCGTGTCATTATTTAGTTCACTTGGATACACGATTTTGAAATGATGTCACACAACGAGGTTTTCGAAATGATATAAACCATACGAGTTTTATTAACGAGTTTTTTTACAAGATGTTTTACGAATTGGTTTACTAAAACAAATGTTTTTTTTGGTTAAGAATCGTGGCTACGAGATTTTATAAATTATAACCATCACGATTTGAGTTGGTTAATCATGTTGCAATACTATATACTTTTCAAAACAAGGTTTTCGAGGTAATGCAATATGAAATCGAGCCATGAATCTGATACTCTCATAAAACCTATGTGCTCACCAGCATTTCTTTGCTGACTTTGTTTTCACATATGTTTCAGGTGGTGTTGCATGATGTTGATTGCTAGGATGCATGATTCACTTAGGTTCTGGACGAGGCCTTAGTGACTTAATAACATTGATAGACGATATGTAACTAGTTTGTTTGGTTTAAAGACAATGTAAATTACTTATTGGATCAATAAAACGAAACTTTTGTATCCATGGTTGTGAAACAATAATTCTGTTACAACACTCCCCGACGTTTCCGCCGCAGTTTCATTGTTTTGACGCGGTCGGGGTGTGACACGGCCCCTTTTCACAGGAAAGATTCCAGATTGGAGGTACATGATAATTGGAGTCATCCAGGACGTTGACTCCAGTTGGATGATGTTTACCTGCCTTAATGGGACTGACGGGTTTCTTAGCACCTCGATGCGCACGTCTTTAGCCAGATGTTGGAAACTGGTCGACGCGAGTTTGCTTAGTGCGTCTGCTGGCTTGTTCTCACTTCTATTGATGTGGTGTACCTTGTAAGAAATGAAACTTTAAAGTAGAGTTTTTGCTTGCTCTAGGTACAATGCCATGACATTCCCTTTGGCGTCGTATTGCCCGTTGATTTGCCCTGCCACAAGCATTGAATCTACGTGCGCTTCTATGTGTTTGACTCCCATCTTGACTGCCAACCGTAATCCGGCAAGAAAAGCATCATACTCGGCCTCATTGTTTGTGCTTTTGAAGTCTAATCGGATGGCGTATGTGAATTCGTGCTTTGTTGGACTTACCAACCTTAGCCATGCACCTGCTCCATCCTCATTGGATGCGCCGTCTGTATACAACAGCCACGGCTCTTCTGAGTATTGCTTTTCTGCCTTCTCCATCGCTTTGCATTCTCTATCTTTATCGTCAGGTACTTCTGTGAGGAATCAGCCAGTACCTGACCTTTGATTATTAGTCTTGGTCTAAAAACTACGTTATGGCCTCACAATTCGATAGCCCACTTTGCTAACCTCCATGATATTTCCGGTCTTGCTAGGATATTACCAATGTTGTAATTCGTCAGAACATGGATAACATGATTGGCAAAGTACCTACGCAATCGTCTGGACGCGTGGATCACTACTAGGACCAGCTTTCCCATTATGGCGTATCTTGTTTCTGGGTCATTCAAAGTGTGACATACGTAATATACTGGTGTTTGTACGCCCTGTCGATCAACTAGAAGAACCGCCCCTGCTGCTTTCTCCGATGCAGATAGGTACATGATCAGAGGTTCACCTTTCATTGGGGTCGTCAGTGTTGGTAAGCGGATCAGACAATCTTGCATTTCCCTGAATGCGGTCTCCGCTTCAGGAGTCCATGAGAACTGGTTTTTCTTGACGCAATTGCGGAGGGATTTAATGAATGGGAACGCTTTTTCTGCGTGATTTGCAAGGAATCGGTTTAGTGCTGCTAATCGCCCGGCCAGTTTCTACATCTCTTTTATCGTTGACGGGGAGGGCATTTGTTCTATGGCCTGCACTTTATCGGGGTTGACCTTGAATCCGTCCTTGGTAACAATGAAACCTAGGAATTTGCCTTCCTCCATTCCGAAGGAGCACTTCGCTGGATTCAGCTTGATGTTCACCCCTCGCAACATGTCAAAATTTTTTTGAATGTTTACCAGCATCGAGTCTTCTTCTTTGCTCATGATGACCAAATCATCCATGTAAACTTCGATGTATTTTCCGGTGGCTTCACTGCACGTTTCATTCATTGGTCTTTGATATGTTGCTCCGGCATTCTTCAACCCAAAGGGCATTTTCGTATAACAGTATAGCCCTGTTGGTGTGTGGAATGTTGTTTTATCCTCATCTTGGATTGCCATATGTACTCGATAGTATCCCTTGTAGCAGTTGAGGAAGCATGTCCATCCGAAGGACGCTAGTTAATCAATCCTTTCATCGATTTCATGCAAGGCATAACAATCGCGTGGGCAAGATTTGTTCAAATCCTTGAAACCCACACACATTCTCCAGCTGCCATTTCCTTTCGAAACCATTACTGGGCTGGCTACCTAGGTTTCGTATCTTACTTCTTTGATTATGCCAGCTTTCAGTAGTTCTGTGATATGTTCCTACATGGCTTCGTGTTTTATGACTCCCAAATGACTCTTGGTGTGCACAACTGGTTTGGCATTTTCAGCAACATTCAGCCAGTGTTCAGCTATATGCCGTGGGAAGCCTGTCATGTCTGCTGGCGTCCAGGCAAAAACATCCATGTTTTTGAACAATAGCTTCTTGAGAGATGCGCGTGTGAGCTCTAGCATCGCTGGGCCCAAAGTGACTGTTTGCTCTGGGTACTTCCTGTTTATGATCCATTTTTCGGGTTCTTTGCACGGTGTGTGTTTGCTTGTTTTTGCAGGCCTGACTTCGTCAGTCACAAGAACTTCTTTACTTGCATAGATTATAGCTATCCCTGTCTCTGTTGGGAAGCCGACTACTGAATGTGGCCCAGAACAAATCATGCTAAAATCTCCCGGGGATTCTCTTCAAAAAGGATACCGTGCCTTGAATTTGCTGGTAAAACCTTAAACATGACTTCTTCTGTTCTAGAATTCTTTCCGTCGAAAAGCAGCACCGGAAAAGATATATGTCCAAGAGGGAATACGGCTTCGTTACAAAAACCAGTGAGTGGGTAGTCGACTAGCTCTAAGCGCGCTTTATCCTCTTGGTCTAATTGATTGAAGCATTGTTCGTATATGATATCTGTTGTGCTCCTTGGGTCTATGAAAATGTAGTCGGTCTGGTAGTGGCCAAATACGCCGGGGATGACGATGGATCTTTTTTCCCTTGGGCCGCCCCGGACTACCGGGAACACGACTTGCCTTTCGCGCCAAGAGTCATCCTGCGCGCACTTGTTATAGTTTTTTCTTGGTCTTCTCTGACCTCCTTTAATCATGTGAGTCTCCAAGTTCCTGAGCTTTTTGTTGTCTGGACCCTCTTCCCTTCGCTGGATTTGATGATTGTGCCTTTTTCCTCCTTTGACCAGGTGGGTAAGCTTGCCACTTTTAAAAGCTCGTTCTATTTCCTGCCTTAGGCTGATACAGTCATCCGTGAGGTGACATGTGTCCTTGTGAAACTCACAGAAGAGGTTTGGGTCTTGGCCCCTCTTGTTTCTCATTTGAAAACGAGCTTTAAATTGATGATTTTCAGTCGACAGGACTTCAGATGGGGTTTTCATCAGAGGTGTCCATTGCTTTTCTCTATATTCTTTTTTGACTTCCTTGCGGTAACTTATTTTATTGATGGTTGTGCGCGCGTCTTCCGCTGGTGGACTTCTTTCTTTATGGCCTGATGTTTTCCAGGGCTGACCCTTGCCCTTCTTGTTGCATCTGTCGTTGGCATGTTGGCTATAGCTGTACTGCCAGCTGTCTTCGCCGGTCAGCTTTCTGTCCATCCTTGTGATAGTTTTTGCAGCTTCAATGAAAGTGTCCCAATCTTTGGGACCTCCATCTCTTCCCTTGATTCTTTTGATTAGATCATCGCACTTGACAGCTCGCATGAAGTGCGCGCGCATCATCTTTTCTTCTACATCTCCAATTTCTAGGCACTTTTTGTTATATCTGGTGATAAAGTCTTCAATGCTCTCGTGATCTTTCCTCCAGATGTTCAAGCAATCTGCTGGGTCTCTGGTGTGCCTGCTGTGCTGGGAAAAGTGTGCTAGAATTTGTGCTGGAAATCCATCCATGATTTGATCTTTCCGTCTGGTAAACTATCGAACCATGCGCGCGCCATGCCTACAAAGGTCTACACAAATAGGTGGCACCACGTGGGTAATGACCAACCACCCCAGCGCCGGTGAAAACTTGGAGGTGTTAGTCCGGAAACGTTAGGCCATTATATTTACCCACGTTGTGCGGCAGCTTCGTCTTGTCAATATCGGCCGTTGCGATTTCTCTAATAAACTTTGACTTCTCAGCTATGCCTTCCGGGTGGTAGCTTAACATGTAATCATACTCAGCGTTTGAGTTGTACCCCACGCGTGTGTAGGGCTTGTACGCCCCGTGATTCGATGTTAGTCTGCTGAATACCATCCTTTCTTGCTTATAAGGCGTGTCATCATCTTCGTTGTATGACGGGTAGTCCGTAGGACAACCCTTAAGTTCTATAAATGGTATTTTAATCCTACATTTAATCGAGTAATTGTCTAGAGTTAGATGACTACGTTTGCTTGTGTTTCAGGTACATTCGGAGCTTAAAAGTGTCGAAATGAAGCTTTGAATAGGCGCGGCTGGATTGGAGATTAAAAGATGGAGCATAAATGAAGAAAATAATTTATTGGAACTGAATGATTAAGAAGTTAGCATGATAGAGGACGAAATTACGAGAACTTAGGCGGAAACGGTGAAGAAAACAGAGTTGAAACGAAAAAGTTATGAAGAAAACAAAATTACATGTTGAAAGCTACTGTAGCTTACGGTAGCTACCGTAAATTACGGTAGCCCCCAGCAATTTTCTTCCACCGTAAGGCAGTAGAGATCCACCGTAGCCACTTGAAAGCTACCGTAAGCTATGGTAACCACCGTAGCTTACGGTAGGCTCAGCGGAAAAGTGTAACTCCTCACTTTTAATGACCATTTGATGAAACTTTTGATTATCCAATCATTGTTTTTGGTTTTGGGAGCATGATAGGGGCGATTTTGGCTGTTTTCCTTATGTTCTTGAAGATTTTAAACATTCGGTTTGTGTTTTTGATTCGTATGAACATTAAACTTTGTGTTATGATGATGCACCGAACTATGGAAGGCGAATTTCGTTGGTGATCATCCTTGAATATAAGGTTTTACTTGTGACAATTATGTTTTGATCTTTAATTTCTAGAGTAATAAACTTTTCATGTGTTGTTTAGTTGATTACGGTGTATGAATGATTATTTGTAAATTGTTGATGTGTGTTTGATCATAGTTCTAAACCATACGTTCTTGGTGCCATTGGCAATCGAGATATCATGGGAGGGATTAGGGTTGGATATATGTTGATTGATCATCGGGTAACAACCTCGTGTTCTAGGAATCCGAGTACTTAGTTCCCTTTCATCACAAATAATTTATCTTCATGAGCCATGTCTATGTGGTTCTTTCTAGTTGAACATGAACCTTAGCTGTCACTTAAAACCTGAAACTCGGGATGATCACTACCCTCTTATCCTGTTACAAAACTTGACTTTGATTTGTATTCCAATTTAGTAATTCTATATAATTAAAACCAATCAACCCAAACATTGAAATTTACATTTCTTGCAATTTAGATTAATCTAGTTAGTTAGACATACATTGAGATAGCACATATTCCACAAACTCCCTGTGTTCGATACCCACTTACCGCTAGCTAATTAGTTGTAATTGGATTTAATTTGCGTGAGACTACGACAGCACGTCAAATTTTGGCGTCGTTGCCGGGGAGTAGTGCGCAACGTGTGTTATCTTGTGTATTAGTTAAAAAAATAAAATATAAAAAATAAAAAAATTTAAAAATCCCAAAAATATTTTCTTTGATGTTCGTGATTTACACTTGGTAGTTGAGTTGTGTTGTGCAGGATGATAGAGCATTACACGGATTTCAGCTTTTCTACGTATATATTGTGCGGGGGTCCACGTCATTCGTGTATCGGTTGCCACGAGGCCCACTACCGGGGGGGCACACGGAAAACCGGTGTCTTATGTTTCACAGCTTCCACCTCCATCATACGCTGATGATTATGACTTAGAGATGGAGGATGATTATTACTCAGATGGATATGATCGGGATGAGGATGTTTATTATGAGACAAGGACAGATGGTCTATGTTTCTATTGTGGTCGTGATCATACTTATGATTATAATGTGTGCACGGTGTATTCAGAAAACCCAAAGTATTGTAATAAAAAAAATGATGGATGTGCACATCTTAAGACCGTATCAGAGATATCGACAATATCATCCCGGAGAATATTCTGAGCCCGAGGGTGTTTATACTTATCAGACCAATGAGGAGAAAGAGCTTGCTATATTGGAAGTAAGTTTGTCTAAACTCGAGCAGTATTTATCAGCACCCAACCTTTCCGATGAAGATCGAATCAGCTATTTAGTTTCTAAGTGTTAGAATTTAAAAATGAAGGTAGAGATAGAACAACGCCTCTCACCATTGCCTGATGATATTAGAGATTATTCTCACATGAAGGAGGAGGTTGTGGAGAATAATACCACACCAGTGAGTCCTTTATCTGATGAAGAGTCATTGGTGGATCAGATGGTGTGTGCAAATGATGAGGTAGAACAGTCTGATGAGATGAATATGTGTACGGAACCTCTTCCCATACTAATCATTCAAATTAACAAGTGTGGGGATGAGGGTTCGAGGAAGAAGATGAGAAGGGTGAAATTACAAGACATCAGGGTATATTGCATGAAGTGGATTAGCAAAACCTGCAGGTGCAGTCTGAACATGCCAATTATACTGACAAACTTATGGAGATGGCATGTAAATTTCGGGGATTCGTTGGAAATGTTTTGGGTAAGTGTGCATTGAGACCACCATAACGCATATCAGGCATTGTCTGGATGAAGACCCCTTAAACTTATCGCTCTCGGGAGGCAACCCGAAGATGTAGAGTATTGTATTCGTGTTTGTTTGGTTTTGTTTTGGTGTTGTGTTTGTGTTTTGGCAGGTTACTGCGTTTCAATCCTGCAGATGCAATGATTCAAGTGTGGGGATGTTTGGCAACATCCCGGTGAGATATCAGAGAATCCAAGAGACGCTTATGTTCATTTCCGATCACCGTGGCTGCATCACTACCAACACTGCTAATTTACTGATCAGATCGTTTTTTGTTCTCATTTTGTACATGTGTATTTATATTCATGTTTAAGTTTATGGTTAGGCAGATGGGTGGTGTTTTGATATGTTTAGTGATGGGTTGTGAAAGTTGGTGGTGTTTTTAGTAATAAGAATATAAAAAATAAAAAAACAAAAAGAAATTTGGGTTTGAGTGGAAAAGATTCAATTGATGTTGTAGTGGTTTAAGCGACCTTCCCTTCAAAAACCATACATTAGGGACAATGTATCCCAAGTGTGGGGATGAGGGAAATTTTAAAAACATTTGTGAATCTTTTAAAAATCAAGCGGAAAATGGTCCAAATTGAACAATTGAGTATTAAGTTGCATGACACACCGGCAACCCATATCCCCTTGTTCTTTGTTGGTGAGAGTTGAGCCACTACTTGAATTTATTAGAATACACTTTTTCTTGATGAGAGTGGCAATGGGTGGTGGTGCATTAGAACTTGTGCTTGAATGCGCTTTGAGGCCTTAGCTTGATATGCATGTGAAAAGGATTTGGGCAATTAGGTAGCCTCGTCTTGGTGAGTGCGAGTGTGAGATTTGGAGGGTTGGACCTCATAAGTTATATATATGAGCTTGGTAGTGAGAGGGCGGGGTTTTGGACTTTAGTAGCCCATTTGAGCTTAAAGCAGATCCTTTGTTAACCCGTGCCTAGTTCCTCAAAAATCCACCCGTTTTCGACCCATTCTAGTATGGTTAACTTATCATATTAGTATGTTTGTTTGTTATGTTTAAATGTTTGCAATAAAAAAAAGAAAAAAAAAGAGATATGAAAGGAAAAAGAAAAAAAAGAGAGACAAAGCAATGAAAAATGAATGAGATATGTTGTACATAGTTGTTTATGTTTTGCTTAGTTAGAAATAAAAGATCGGGTTGAATTGTTAGCTACTTTGCATATATATTCTCGTTTCCTACCCATTTGCCTAGCCATGTTACAACCTCTACGTCCCTTTGATTCACATGCATGTTTAGCAAATTATTTAGGCGAAGGACCGATTTGAGTACAAGTATATTATTGTCAACTACCTGTTTGCCTTGTGTGTGATCTGGCGTATCTTTACTAGTTACTACTTACCACCGACAAGAGAGTTATTGTGAGGGGTGTGTTATGTGCGGGTTTAAGAAAAAGTTAGTAAATGAGGACGATTGTTGCTTGGTTTGTACTTGATCGCTTGAATAAATTGTGGTTTTTGGGTGAGTTGCTTGGGGGCAAGCAACGGTTATGTGTGGGGATATGACGGGTAGTTCGTAGGATAACCCTTAAGTTCTATAAATGGTATTTTAATCCTACATTTAATCGAGTAATTTTCTAGAGTTAGATGACTACGTTTGCTTGTGTTTCAGGTACATTCGGAGTTTAAAAGTGTGGAAATGAAGCTTTGAATAGGCGCGGCTGGATTGGAGATTGAAAGATAGAACATAAATGAAGAAAATAATCTATTGGAATTGAATAATTAAGAACGTAGCATGATAGTGGACAAAATTACGAGAACGTAGGCGAAAACGGTGAAGAAAACGGAGTTGAAACGAAAAAGTTATGAAGAAAACAAAATTGCATGCTGACGTAAATTACGGTAGCTACCGTAAATTACGGTAGCTACCGTAAATTACGGTAGCCCCCAGCATTTTTCTTCCACCGTAAGGAAGTAGAGACCCACAGTAGCCACTTGAAAGCTACCGTAAGCTACGGTAGCCACCGTAGCTTACGGTAGGCTCAGCGGAAAAGTGTAACTCCTCACTTTTAATGACCATTTGATGAGACTTTTGATTATCTAATCATTGTTTTCGGTTTTGGGAGCATGATTGGGGCGATTTTGGCTGTTTTCCTTGTGTTCTTGAAGATTTTAAACCTTCGGTTTGTGTTTTTGATTCGTATGAACATTAAAATTTGTGTTATTATTATGCACCGAACTATGGAAGGCTAATTTCGTTGGTGATCATCCTTGAATGTAAGGTTTTACTTGTGACAATTATGTTTTGATCTTCAATTTCCGGAGTAATAAACTTTGCATGTGTTGTTTAGTTGATTACGGTGTATGAATGATTATTTGTAATGGCACTGGCAATTGGGTACTTGTTAAGACACGATTAGACTTGTTTGACTAAAAAATACACCCTTTGACTTTTTTAATTTTTAAAATAATTAAAATTACAATGTTAGGATCTATCATTTATTCATCTTTGTACATAAAACATAAAACTGTTTTATAAACATGAGGTAGAAAGTAGTTAAACGAGTCGTAATCATGTTTGAAACTTATGTTGTGCGCGCCGTCAGAAACCTGTTAAACCTGTTAGGACATGATTTGCCAGCCTTAATTTGTAAATTGTTGATGTGTGTTTGATCATAGTTCTAAACCATACGTTCTTGGTGCCGTTGGTAATCGAGATATCATGGGAGGGATTAGGGTTGGATATATGTTGATTGATCATCGGGTAACAACCTCGCGTTATAGGAATCCGAGTACTTAGTTCCCTTTCATCACAAATAATTGATCTTCATGAGCCATGTCTATGTGGTTCTTTCCAGTTGAACATGAACGTTAGTTGTCACTTAAAACCTGAAACTCTGGATGATCACTACCCTCTTATGTTGTTACAAAACTTGACTTTGATTTGTATTCTAATTTAGTAATTCTAGATAATTAAAACCAATCAACCCAAACATTGAAATTTACATTTCTTGCAATTTAGATTAATCTAGTTAGTTAGACATGCATTGAGATAGCACATATTCCACAAACTCCCTATGTTCGATACCCACATACCGCTAGCTAATTAGTTGTAATTGGATTTAATTTGCGTGAGACTACGATAGCACATCATTGTAACTGTTCCACTCATTGTTTATGTCGCGCGGGCCTAAGCGACTGTGTACTGACTTCTTTTGCTGGTGAGTGTGTTCATAGTTGCTTTCGGTGTCACCATAGGTGTCGCGCGTGTCTGGCACGCTTTGTCTCCTGATGGTGTTTTGCTCTGAATGTTGTTGGTTCCGTGCGTGCCCATGCGCATGTGCCTGTGGGGAATCTGAGTACTTGGTGGTTTCTGGAGTGGAGTAACGAAAGCAGATTGAGTAGCATGCGCTTGAAGCAATGCTTGTTGTGCGGTTAGCTGCGCATAGACCAGGTTCAATGATGCCTTTGTTTGGCATACTAGGAGGCCAGAGTTTCTCCTTCAGGTAGCCCTAAGAGTGCTGAGAAGTTCAACTGCGCCTGAGCCGATGGTGCTGAAGGACCAGCCCCATGGTTTGGCGTTTGAGTTCCTGGAGTTGTCTGGGTGACTACCCCCGGAGGAGTTTGGGAGTTAGCTCTGTTTTTGGTTTGGTTAATAACTCTGGAAATGCTACCAAAGAGTTCAGGTATCTCGTTGTTCACTTGTTCTTCTCTGACAGTCCCGTTCCTTTGGTGCCTTTGGACGTGAGCGGTGTCCGTGTGCAGCTCAAAGGAAGAGCTTTCCCCGTCTACGTGAAGAGAAGGATTTGTTTCAGCCATTCAGAGAGTGTTTTTTAAAGAGAAAAGATATGAAAGTGGTTTGCAAAAGATGCGGTGGGCGCCAATGATGAAACACTAGTTAACACTTTGGCTAACCAGCTGGATCGTCTCGTATGTGGGGTTCAATCTCTCTCCACTCGCTGATTGTTGGAGTCCTGCAAAACAAAACACCGGTGACTCGCCACAAGGAGGAGAATAGGGGGTTCTCCTTGTGATCACCCTCCGGCGTGAGAATAAGTACTGCATTGAGGAGAAATAGTGTGTGTTGTAGGTGAAATGTGTGACACCCCTGGAAAACCAGGAAAACCACGCAATCTAACTAGTTTCCTCAGTAACCACGTGCTAAATTTTGGGACGAAATTTCTTTCAAGTTGGGGATGATGTGACAACTCGAGTTTTCAAGGTCTTTCCTCACAACTGTGTCTTCATAATTTGTTTCGTTGTAATATAACAAAACATTTGAGGTTTCGCCACAACCCTCACTCGACGTAACCTAAGGGTTTCGTCCTGCACATCACGACGAAACCATAGGGGTTTCGCCACAAACCACACCCGACGAAACATGAGGGTTTCGCCGGAGGAGTGTTTCGCCGAGATGGGCCTTTGGCCCATGTAAGCCCTGTCCCACTCACGTTATATTGAGCGTGAATCATAAGTTGCGAAACCCTAAGACTCTCCTTTGCACTTGACGACAATTATCATTCACCATTCCTCTCGAAGTTCTTGCTTATCTCATCCTGCAGCCGGTTAGTATATGATTAGATTACCCAATTTGATCTGCTTGATTCCTGGTCGATGATTGTTATATGTTATTTGTGATCTATTGTGATCATAGGGGTTTATTAGAAACTGTGCTCTCATGTGTTATCAATTAGGGTTTTGGTATTAGGCTGTTATATGTGTAACGATTATGAGGAGTAATGGGTTCAATGGTTGGTATATTTTCATGCTTGTGTTATGATTCGCCTAGTCTGTATTATTAATTAATGGCATGATAGATTGATATTGGATGATGTATGATCAGTATATAATATGTTTTAAAGTTTGATGAAACTATTACTTGAATTGATTCAAATGATGCTAGCCGTATGATAGTAATGATGTTATGATTATTGATGTGTGCAAAATGCAACATATAAATTACATCAATTGTGGCATAAAACTAACCTTTTTTTAGTACTAATGTTGGAAAAAGTGTGCTTTTGTCTTCCTTTTGTATTTTCAGGATTAAATGAGCTCAAATTAACAAAAGAAGCAAAAAGACAGCAAAATCTAACATAAATACAAAGAAAAGGAGCAAACGTTACACGCCCGACCCCACGATAGCATCTTCCCAAGCAAAACAAGAAGACAGAAGACTGAACACGCCCCGTGCTCAGCCAGCACGGGGGCGTGCCCAAGTGTCAGCAGAAAAGACAAAGTGGTAGAAGCTTCTATTGCCCACCACGGGGCCGTGCTCAGCGGACACGGGGCCGTGGTCAACTATAAGATTCACAGAATCCAGGCAAATCTTTATAGTACAAATATTCTTCTGCACACGGGGTCGTGCTCAGCGGACACGGGGGCGTGGTCAACTAATAAGACAAGCTGCATTAAATGAAGAAAGAGAAGGATGTGGACACGGGGTCGTGCCCACTGGACACGGGGCCGTGCCCGAGCTTCTGTTCAGCCTATAAATAGGAGTGCTTGGCTCAAGCTCAAACCATCCCTTGGCACACCACCTCTCTCACACTTCACCCACCACCCACCACCACCATAACACCATCATCCACCACCATAATCCATTGTCCATCATAGAGTGTGTGAGTCTTCTCGGGATCCAAGATTGATCGTAAGAGTTCTTGACAATCAAGGCCATGTTTGCCTAAGTCTCTTACATCACTTGGTGAAGACAAGTGTCTAGTGTAATACTTTTTATTTTTAATCTTTTCGCACTTTTTAATTGGTTATCTATTAATGACTTTAATAACTAGTTTCTTATGTTGAAGGTGATTCTTCCTTATCGTTTGTTTGTGGTGTCTTGGCATTATTTTACTGTCTATATAAAATAAAAGATTTTCACCATTCATATCTCCACGGTCTATATGGAGGTATGTTGGCTACCTGGTCGGGGGTTAAGGGAACGGTTTGGTAAGAGTCTTTCCGTTGTTCAGCGTTTAGAGATCCTGCAAGGGACATGGGTCAAATTTAGTAGGACCTCTTTCAATACTTAACGGTATTGGATGGCGGCGGTCCAAACTCTTTGATCCCCTCATAAGTTAACTACTATTAATACTATAACCCGGCTATTTAGGATTGTATCCCTGCTGACTCAGACTACTTAGTCGAGGGTAACGTCACCTTCAAAAGAGGGGCCTACCATAATTTGCATTAATAACTTAATTAATTATCTTTCAATAATCCGACCCTTTAGGATTGTATCCTTGCTGACTCAAACTACTGGGTTGAGGGTAACGTCACCTCCAAAAGAGGGGCCTACTACAATAACTAAGATAATCTCTTAAATAAGTGCAAAAGTGCGGAAATAATCAAATGTTACACTATACACGAGTCGGAACCAAGTGATTCATCTTGTCTATCTGTTTTTCTTTTATTTGTATTTTCAGCATTTTAGTTAGTTTTTATTTTCTTTGTTTAAAAACTCTTTTTCTAAACTTTTGATTTGATTAGACGTTGATGATAAACCGGTACTAAAAGCTCTTGTGTCCTTGGACGACCTCGGTATCTTACCAACGCTATACTACGCTCACGATGGGTGCACTTGCCCATATGTGTGTTTAGTGTTAGTAAATATCGTGTTTTATAAATTTAAAACTTGGCTAAAAAAAGTGTTAAAGGGCTTAAAATATACACCTAAAATATATAACACTTCACACGCATCAAGTTTTTGGCGCCGCTGCCGGGGACACAAAGATTTTAAGAAAGTTAGGAATCAACGGCCTAATCGTTTTTCTTATTTTTCATTTTTTTAGGATTTTTTTTTTTAGTTTTCAGCTTCTGCAGAACTCAGCACGGGCTGTGCCGGGTCGGACACGGGCCATGTCCAGCCTTGTTACTGGCAGTTTTCATTTTCCAAGTTTACAGAGAGCTGAACACGGGGCCATGTCGGTGCAACACGGGGATGTGCCCAACTCCCAGTAACAGGGATCCGGAAAACAATCACTGTACCTCCGACCACGGGCCGTGTTCGCTGAACACGGGGCCATGGTGAACCTTCTGACCAACGTTCTTCTTTGTTTTTATTGTAGGACATGGAACCCAGGTGCCACATTTGAACTTCCTACATAGTGCATGAGCTCCAGTTCTAGTAGAGACATAAAAGAACCTCTAGAAGAACCTGAACGCTTTCTCAGAAAAAGACTTAAAGCTAAAAACCAAGAGAAAGTTTCGGGGGACCCACTTCCAATGGCGGACCAACGTACCCTCATGGATTACCTACGACCCACTGTAGGTAATCTAGGCGCCGCTATCAATGCACCAAATGTCGAGGCCAATAACTTCGAACTTCGGCCGCATTTGATACAAATGCTCCAAAACTCTGCAACCTTCCATGGGCTTGCGGACGAGGATCCCAATCTATATATTACTAATTTCTTAGAAATATGTGATACCTTTCGGATCAATTGTGACAACCCTCACCAAACCAGGTATCCGTACGAATTAATTAATATTTATTTAATGCTTAATTACTGTGCTTGCTTACAATTGTGGTTAAACTGCTACTTGAATTCTGATACATACACGTACATGCATCATACTTTTTTGCCGTCACTCCATTATTTACACAGAACTATAGTGACAAACTTGATGCACGAAAGCACAGTAGCACAATGAACGGATAACCCCGTAAACATGCTGACATTGCCAGCACTAGACAGATACTGTCTCTAAGGCCAGTATGAGCCGGGAATAGTTTACTACACTAGTAGTAAGTGTAGGGAGATGAGGTTAGTAGAACTGCGTCACTAGGTGATAGTTATAGTGACTGGATGTGCCTAAAACATACTTTAATTACAAAATACTGCACTTTATACAAAAATTCAGCATTTAACATAACTAGTAAAGTGCAAAAACTTGGTAAAATAATTCTAGACACTTTCCAAAGTGTTGGTAATTTATTGTGTCACTAAAAATAATAGTAAAGACACTTTTGCAGGATCGAATCACGACCTGAATGAGTCGTTCGGAAGAGCTCTAGTCCGTTTCAGAGGCGGAAACTAAGAAACGGATGTAAAAACAGCTTGAAATACACTTTAAACCTCTTGTATATTGAAATAACAATGTTTACAATCAGAGAATAAACCGACAGCACCTCGGTATCACTTGGCCCTTTTTTTTCAAATGAGATCGTTTGAAGGGTATTTATAGGCCAAGCCCTTCCGTTTGAAGATGACATGCCATCCTTCAAACGGTCACGCTTCAAACGGTCAGCATGCTTCAAACGGTCAGCTCAAACTCAATTCAAACGGACATGACTTGTTTTGTCTCATGTGCACATGTTATAATGGTGATGTCACTTGTGATGTCATCTCTATGATGTCACTTGTGATGTCATCTCTATGATGTCATGCTTCAGAACCGCAACGAAACCGAGACTCGATATAAGACGAAGGCGACAGATGAATGCACTAACAGACTCCCCCTCAGATGTTGACGAGTCTTAAGTGTCGAGTCTTCTCAATCTTCAGTCTTTATCAGTCTTTGGGCTTCCTTCATGATCTCTATCTGGCACTATCCTATCTCCAATTCTCTTTCAGGATCTCTGGCTCCTAGCTCTTGCATCTACAGATTCTCTTTCTCTAACAGACTCCCCCTCAAGATGTGCTGGGATCGTAGTCTGGCTTTCACAGGTTCAGGTATCATAATCTGACTCACCTGCATATTCTCTACCCAAAACATAAGTTTCATAAAAGATAAGATATAACAAATTTAGAAACTATGCTAATCACTTGAAGACACAACCCTGAATACATCATTTTCAAGTATCAATCAAAATGATTTATCATGTCAATTTCTAATGAACCACTTGAATATATATCATTTTCATTTCACACATCTTCAAACCAACTTTCCCAAACCTGTTCGTCATGTTTAGCACTTGGAATTTTGAAAATCAGCTTTTCAATATCAGTTGTCTAAAATCTTTTTGAATTTTTCAAAATTTATGCTAAAACACACCGAAAATCTTTTTGGATTTTGAAATAACAGAAATGAAATGCAGCAAAGAAATATTTACAGACAGTATTTTGTGAGTTTGTGTAAGAGGATCATATCAGTTTATGATACAAATCACCAACACCGTTAAGCTTTAATTGTTTTAAGTTCTAAACGATTCACTTAGATTGTCAGTATACTGATCCACTTAAATCTTTACACAAAGTTCAACTGTTTCGAGATACGAAATTAATGTCTTAGAGACTTAAACTTATTCGCGTGTCCCACCTCAGAATATACTCCTGTATCCAGATCCTAATATCCAGTCTTACAGGTGAGTATACCTATATGATATCTGTAAGGGGTTAATTGCGAAACCGTGAGAGCTCAGGTCAGAACTTCCGTTCAGCAGAGAGATGACGGCTCGACTTTTGGTGGGTCCCCTTTAGAGGATCTTTTTTACAACATCATTGATTAGCAATTTTATTGTCTATCATTTTATGCTGAGGGCGGCGCTATATTTCAAGCAAGCGTAAAGTATTCTCCGGGGACTAGACCATTGCTTCCGCATTATCAGAAGTCCCGGGATAATACCCCAGATATCACTAAGCATAAAGACCTAGTATTTCAGAAAGAGGGGTCCTTCAAACAAGATTTTGGGTGTTACCTATATATCCGAGAGATGTTACCCACGAATTAAGCAAGTTTGAATTTAGGTTTATATCTCGTCACAATCTACTAAATGTGCAAAAACCTACTGTCATATCAATAGTGAGACCGTTTATCATTATTTAACTTTCCAATTCTATAGCATGCTGTGATCGTCCACTGATGTACTATCATTTCCTCTTTTATACAACAAAACTCATTTTTGATTTTATCATGTTTTTTGCTTTTTCAAATTTTCTTATGTTTTTGGATTTTCTGAAAATTTTTACTCCCCCTAAAATACAAACACATTTTAGGAAATTTGAAAATAAACTGTTCAATAAAATGACAACCGATATCAAATCGCTTCAATTCGCCATCCACTTGGCATAAACAATCAGAACTCCCCCTTAGAACAAACTATTTTCCCATTGTGATTTCAAAACACTTAAGTTTGTTTTAATCAAATGGTTTTCCGAAAAATTAGTTTTGTTGATTTTCAAACTACTTGTAGGTTAGGGGTTCATCATATTGTTCTCCAAAATATCACTTGTAAGTATGGTCCAATCAAGTTCAACTTAATGACCTTGATTAACCACTTATCAATGAAAACCTCTTTCAACCACTTACAAGTTCACTCACCAACCATAATCACTTGTAAATCAAAATATAACAATTTAAATATACCACCTGTACTTTACCAACTGTACCACTTGTAGGATCATTTGCTAAGAAAGATGCCGATTCCTGCTCCACTCTTACCAACCTAGGAGCTCCGGCAAGTCAGGAATTTATGGTGAAAATGCTGTCACCCAAGCCTGACCAGCCTTGGGTGATTTCGGTGGCAAACATCTGTCCCACCAACATTTTGATTTGTAAAAATATTTTGCAGTTTTAACCTTCCCATCAACCATCTTTCCGAAAATATGTTTTACTTTTCCATTGAAAGCCTTCTCAACATCAAATTCTCCCTTATCAGCGAAGAATTGATTTGAGATCTCTACCTTTCCCACTTTCTTCATCAAATTTTCCTTTGACAATGGAGAAAAATCCTCATCGTTCACCTCTAGAACGGAATTAACAACCTTTTTCTCAACAGATGACTCCTCTGATTTTATGGAATCAGATTCATTGTCAGAACTAATTTCAGATTTTACAACCCATTTTTGTTTACTCAAATCGACTTGTCTTTTATAAAAACGTTTTGAAGTTTCACCAACTTCCAAAGTCGATTTATCAACACATTTCCTTTTCATATCAGAGTTAGAAGACACTCCCTGTTTTGAATAAATGGACTCTTGGCAGTTCCAAGCAATGTGTCCAACTTTTTGACACTTGAAACACGTTCTTCTATCAACTCTCGAAGCAAACTTCCTCACCTTCTTCTTTACTTCAGAAAGAAACTCTTGATTCGATTGCTTCCAGAACGGTTTCTTCTGTTCATCCTCTGAACTTCCTCCTGAAACAAATTTTGTTTTTGGTTTATAAGTTTTCTGATTTTTATAATTTTCTGAAGAATTGAAACCAAGACCTTTCTTTTTAAGATTACCGTTGTAGTTTGGTTTCTTTCGATAACCAGAACCATAACTGTAACCCTTTTTCTTGTTCAATCTCTGTTGAACTCTTGAAGTGTACTTTTTAGGTTTTTCAGCAAGATTTAAATCTTTTATTTCAGAAAAATTAATTTATGTCAATTTGAAAACCTGTTTGATTATTTCAGTTTTAACACTTCTTATTGGAAATTCCTCATCAGAATATAATTTGTCTGAATCATACAAAGTATAAGCCACTTTGATTGATCCGTTATTCAAATTAGATTTTGATAACAGGAATTCTTTATTGTAAACCCTTTTAACCGGTGAACTCGGACTCTTCTCTGACGAACTCGAACTTTCAGATTTAGACTCCGGTTTTGACTCTTCATCCATATCCAACACCTGATCGACCACTTTCTTTAATAATTCAGACTCATGATCAGTGTCAGACGCTTTGAATGTAACATCAATATTATTTGGTAATTCATCAATGATTTCAGACTTTAACTTGATGTTGACTGCCTTTTTTAGACGCTCCTCATTAGGATTCCTTGGAGAATAAGTTTCATGGATTGGGGGCGGACATCTGTTATACTTGACACTTGGTTTCTTACCAGTATCAGTATCTTCAATCTTTTTATCCATGAATGCTTCCAGACCTGCAACAGTAGGATAAACACGATCAATCAAATAATCACAAGTAGTGTAACTCAACAATAATCGTTTAATCCTTTCACTCTCGATCTTTTCAAGCTCTAACTCCTTCTTCAGATTAGCACAGTCTTCGATGTAATCATTTATGACGCTCTGCTTTGTCATTAATGTTGCGCTCATTTTTTCCATCACTTTTTCAATTTCTGTATTTGTCTTTTTCAGACGATCAATTGTGTTGTTGAGCACATCATATGACTCCTTCACATACTTCACATCGGACAGTAAATCTTCTTTAATCTTCTCTAATTCAGCAATCTTCTTATCTTTCTCTTCACAAACTTTGCAAGATTCTGAACACTTCAAACATGGTTTTTCAACTTCAACCATTTTTTCAACTATCTTTTCAACCTCGACGAATTTCTCTACTTCGACCAATTTTTCAACTTCGACTATTTTTTAAACCTCAATAATCTTCTCCACCACTTTCTCCACTTCAATGATTTTCTCTATTACTTTCTCAGTTGCTGGTTCAACATTCGCTTCTCCAGCTTCTGTCTTTGTCTTTTCATCAGCAAGCCTTCTTGCTACTTCCAGCTCTTTCTTCAATTTGGCAATCTTCTTCTGATACAGCATCTCCATTTTATCTGCAAAAAACAAATTAAAACTAGTAGGATCAATGCCTTTTATAGCTTTATTGAGATGTTCTTCCTCATCATCGGTATCCATATCACTTCCAAGATCTGGAAAAATCGGGATTCTTTTCTCACAAGTTCCATCTTCACTCAGAACTCTAGCAACAAAACCTGAACCGGTTGGAATGTATTTATCCCAGCTAAAATCTTCTGCAACAAATTCATCATCTTGACCAATGATACCAAAATAAGCTTTTCTATTTGCATCTTCGATCATTTTCCTTTTGTCATCCACAATTGGGCGAGCATGTGCAGTTTGTGGTTCTTTTTGTTGAGTAATCTGATGAAAAATTGATTTCTGATAATAATTGTTCTTTTCTTGATTCCCGGTTGCTTCTTGGTTTTTGCATTCTCGTTTAAAATGACCTTTTCCTTTGCAACAGAAACAGGTAACTTTCGATTTATGAAAACCCAACTGAGAAGTAGCCATTCCTCGAAATTCATCTCTACCAGTAATTTCTTGAAACTTTTCTGCCCTCCTCCAAGCACTAGCTAAACACCATTTAATATCCATCAGTTCGAGTTCCTCTGCATCTATTTGGTCATAATCCTCTTTGATAAGCATTGGATTTCCAATCTTGCCAGCAATCAAACTTTCATAAGATTCCAACATAGCAACGAGTGATGCCATGTGTTGCTTGGCAATTTCTCGAGACAAATTCTGACCATTTTGAATGTTCAAAGTGACGTTGCACTGAAGGTTTCTGAGTTTTGTCGTTGAGAACTTGATGTTGTGCTGTTTGGATCAAAACTTGAGAATGATGAAGAATATCCACCACTTTGAGTCACATTACTGCTCTTTGTTCCAGACGAACTGTCAGCACTAAAACCAGTTTGAATCTTTGGACTAGGGCTGGGGGTAGCCTCAGACTTGTTCCCTCGGTAATACAGACTGACATCTTGTTTGGCATTCGGATTCGTCATTATAGCAGTTTTCTGAATATCCAGCTCCTGCTCTTCAATCTTTTGAATGAACTGTGCCAAATTCATACTCTGAGACTTTCTTAAGTGTTTCATAATCATCAAATAAGTTCCCCACTTATGCTGTGGTAGTGCTTTAGCAAGTTTATCAACCCATTCCTCATCTTCTTTCTTTATATCCAATCTCTCCATTTCCAAAACAAGATGACAATATCTGTCAATTTTCTGTTTTGTTGTTTCATGATCAAAAGCCACAAACATATCAAAAGATTTCTTTAGTAAAGCCTTTCTATTTTTAATCATATCTGCACTTCCTTTGAACTTTTGAATCAACGCTTCCCAAATAGATTTAGCTGTACCATTATGTTGGAGTAAAACAAAGATATCTTCCTTAATCACTTGTTGAAGAATACTGATCATCATTTTATCACTTGTAAATTTCAATTTGTCACTCTCTGAATAGTCTTCAATTACCTTTACAATCCCACGTTCATTCCTTGGTTTCTCATAATCTTTCAACAATGAACACCAAGCATCAAACTTATACGCCTGTACCTAGTTCTCAAATCGATTCTGCCATCCTTTAAAGTCTTCAATATACATAAGCTTTGGCGGCTTTTGATGAGTTCCCATTTCATTTTCACTGTATAAAGTCTCGGCAGCAGTAAAGGGAGCAACAGGTGTAGCAAACGCGTTGTAGAATTCCTCTTCCATGCTTCAGTAATCAGGAGATACTTCGGGAAACACCTGAATGACAAACAAACAAACAATCAGTTTAAACGTACTAAATACGTAAAAGTGTGTGTTGATGAAATCAATCTAAGACTCGTTGTCGAAGAACTCGTTGCGATACAAGATGAATGGATGCACACTTCTTTGCACAAATGGGCTTTTTAGCTTGTAATTAGACAAATTGATTGGACCAATACTCTTGCTTTAACTGTTGATTAGGTTGTGACAATGAGTTTAAATCTTGATCAAATATTGTAATTGAGCCAATGTAAACAATGGGCTGACACAAATCGGGCCGATGACTTGAAAGACTCTATTTACTTCTGTTGGGCCACATATATGATGAAACTTAGACCGAGGACATTTTTATACACTAAATATTCACATGCACTTTAATCAGATTGGACCGCTCCTCACTACTCGATGATAATCACATGGCAATGTTTAATGTCTGATGTTGTTCAAATTCTATTGGACCCCAAACCTTGAACAAAAATGATCACGTGTCTGATGTTGGGCCTCTACCAGATTTCTTTAAAAAAATGATTGGACCTCTTAATATGTAGTGGACTGATGAAATGCTTTATCGCATGTAAACCTTGAACAAATCCATCAAGTGACCGACTGACACATTTAATCTGATAACAATACTGGCAAATCGACACACACCACATGATCTCTTATCCCAACATACTAACAGCCTCGTTTTATGGATCACACAACACGAAGCACTTTCAAACGATGTTCATGTTTCAAACGGTCATGTCACCTACAAACGATACTTTCAAACGGAAGGCAATTCTCAAACGGTTAACCCAATATTTTCAAACGGACATATACATTTTCAAACGGACACATGAATTTTCAAACGGGATGGGGTCAGATTCAAACGGTCATGTCCAGTTTCAAACGGTAGGGTCAGGTTACGTTCAAACGGACACCAGTTTTCAGTCCATTTTTACCATTTTTACTTCGAATTTTAAGCTGAAACTTTCAAGGGTTTGTTAAAACATGATTGCGAGTATAATGTGAAATTTTGAGCCGATTTTAACCGTAAAAATTTTAATTTTGTGAAAGAAGGTGTAGAAATCAGATTTTCAAGCTGAAAATGGAAAGAACTCTTCCTCCTGAGCTCTGGTACCACTTATAGGATCGAATCGCGACCTGAATGAGTCGTTCGGAAGAGCTCTAGTCCGTTTCAGAGGCGGAAACTAAGAAACGGATGTAAAAACAACTTGAAATACACTTTAAACCTCTTGTATATTAAAATAACAATGTTTACAATCAGAGAATAAACCGGCAGCACGTCGGTATCACTTGGCCTTCAAACGGTCAGCATGCTTCAAACAGTCAACTCAAACTCAATTCAAACGGACATTTAACCTTCAAATAGCAAGCTGATCTGCACTTTCAGCCGACTTTAACTGGCTGTAACAGGTCCTTAACTAAACGAAAAATGTATTTTCTGAGTCTAGATATATGTACTATGAAATAGAGTTCTAATGGCACCGGAATCATAATTTTTTGACATCGTTTACTATTTTTAAGGTGTCGTTTTGTAACAGCAGTTAGAGCTGCATTTTTATAGCAGTAAATGGGAGTTATGTTTTCCGTCATAACTCGAATTCCGTGTAGAGTTAAATCATGAAATTTTTACTGTAGATGACCACCGATATATTTGTAATTATCCCACTGGAATTTCGTAAATCGGACTTACGATGAATGTTAAATAAATTATTCCGTGGACTGTGGTCAGAAAAAGATAAATCTGATTTTGGTCCGGAAAATGATTTTCTATAAAATTTTGGGGATGATTTGGACCCCGATATTTTTACACAATAATTTTTGGTTCGTATAAGACATTCTATAAAAATTTGGGAATTTTTGGAATAAGATAATTATTTTATTAAAATACTCGAAAACGGCCCAGTTTTGTATAATAAAACTGAAACGATATAAGTAGTGTTTTGCATGTCTGAATGACGGGTTGGTTAATTGAGAACTGATTGAATGATTTTACAAAAGAAAATGATACGCTAGTAAGCGTGGACGCCTCCGTTTACAGAGGAAACTCTGGCGAAATTTTTCCAGAAAATATAACACTTAGAAATGTTTTTGGTGACAAGTGTTATAAATATATTTTTAACTTGTTTTCAAAATATAAATTTCGCCATGATTTTTATTACGAAATAACCAAGTGTCGGAGGTGGATTTCGTAAATAAAACTTGTTAAATATATATATTGAGAATATATATTTCGTAATAAGACGCTTGTGTGCTTACGTGATTATTTTACGAACTAGAGATATATTATTTTGGGGTAAAAATAATATTACTTGGAAATATATAGTGGGGAATATATTGACGTATTTTTATAACACACCGGAATACAACGCCGATACATGGCAAGATATACCAATACAAGAAATAGGAATACACAAGTACGAGATACTCCCATCCTTGGGAAGGAGAGACGAATACGAATACCTGAGAAGTCTTAATACATAAATATCGTATAAACAATTATTCCAAAACCAAACATAATCATTATAACTTGGAATAATACCAGAAACGTAACTCAAAAACATAAATACTAAGACAAGGCATGACCCGTCTGTCTAATAGACATTAGACCATTGTAGGTAGTCGTGTTTGCCGCGGAGATTTGGGTTACGAGTAAGAAGACGCAATACTGTGAGTTCATGTCCCCCCTTTTCTCTTAACTGTTTTCAGTTTTTATACTTCAGGGGTGAAATACATGTTACATTTACTACAAACGTTTTATACACGGTATGATTAGCTAAGGAACTTACTGCTAGATCACGTGAATGGATAGGCTATTATCGTAAGACCATTAATCCTTGTATAAGGACCGAGAGGCATGAGTGATAGATCTATCGGGTGTTGCGAGCCCCACACATGGGCCAGCGTGTGGCTGCATGTGGTGACTATGTCGTTCCGCCGGAAGGACCGGTATGAAATCCGCGTTACAGGTTTGAGTGCTTCCTAGGCCATGTCACTTATTAATGTATTAGCTACACATTAATTGATCTCTTTTTCCTTAATTGCTACATACCAGGAACTTTTATACAAACTTACAACATTTTCAAATGTTTGTACATACTCACTTACACATGAACTCGCTCAACTTTATTTTGACTTTTCAAACTACATGTATTTAAGGAAACTAACAGATCTGGCACGGTATGCACGTATTTTCAAGCTGCGTTTGAATAAAGAAGTCATCCAGGGTTTAGAAGGTGTAACCTCTTCCTGGACGGGTTACATATCTCTAAACCTAGTATTGTTTAAAGTCTTTTGCTAAGTCTTTATAAACTCAATTAAATCAAGTTAAGGTTTGTAACTTACTTTGTGATTATTGAAAATGGGATTTTTCTAACTTTATTAATGGATGAATATCTCATGTTTTTATCATATAGTATGGTTATGATTGTTGCTATGGTATTAAGAAGTCACACCAAATAAACCCACGCTTCCGCAAAGCCAGGGTGTGACAACAATGGAGCATCAAACGACGCCATTCGCCTTCGGATGTTTCCATTTTCACTAAAAGACCGAGCTAAGGCTTGGCTCAACACCCTCCCAGTTGGCTCGGTAAACACCTGGGATGAACTAGCCCAAAAGTTTCTATATAAGTATTTCCCTCCTGCTAAAACGGCTAAATTAATGACTGAAATTAATACATATTCACAAGAGGATGGGGAATCCTTATATGAAACTTGGGAAAGGTTCAAGGAGCTACTAAGAAAGTGCCCTCACCACGGTCTTGCGGTATGGCAACAAGTATCCACTTTCTACAATGGGTTGTTGCCACATACAGGACAAACACTTGATTCTAGCTCCGGGGGACTTTTAGGTAATCGTCGCCCAAATGAAATATATAATCAAATTAAGGAAATTGCTCAAACCAATTCTCAATGGCACACTCCCCGAGGCAATAAATCTATTGCCCCGGGCCCAGGCCGTCGGGTCCTCCAACGGGTACCTACAACCAAGGATGGCGTAACCACCCAAACCTTGGTTGGAGAGATCCCGGCAATAGTAGTAACCAACAAAACCAAGGAACTAACTTTCAACAACCACAAAACTTTTCTCAACAACAAGGTGGACGAGAAAGGCTTGAAGATACTATATATCGCCTCATCTCCGACACCGAAAAGAAAAATTCGGATTGATTTCAGCAATTGGAATCGAATTTTAGAAATCAACAAGCTAGCATTCAAAATATTGAAAAACAATTAAATCAAGTAGCTCAAAATTTCTTCGAGAGACCACAAGGCGCGTTACCTAGCAATACCGAAACCAACCCAAAAGCACAAGTACACCTCATCACATTGAGAAATCGAACCCTGGGTCCCGAGGAGGCTCCATTACCGCCAGATGAAAGAAGCCAGTCCAGCCAAACCATGACTCCACCCGCACCCCAACCAGAAAAGGCTTCTTTACCAAACCAAGAGCCCACCAAGACCCCTCCGATTCCATACCCCGGTAGGTTAAATAGTCAAGAGACCGATGCGCAATTCGCAAAGTTCAAAAATTTACTAAAACAATTGCATGTTAATATTCCTTTTATTGAGGTCCTTACCCAAATGCCTAAATATGCAAAATTTATGAGGGATTTCCTCACTCATAAAAGGAATATTGAATCATTGCAATTAGTTAACTTAGGCGAAGAATACTCCGCCTTAGTACTCAACAAACTCCCACAAAAGAAAATTGATCCCGGAAGCTTCACGATTCCTTGCTCGATTGGGGAATCCCCCGTTCGTAACGCATTAGCCGATCTTGGGGCTAGCATTAACCTCATGCCCACATCAATGTTCAAACGACTCGGCCTAGGAACAACGAGCCCGACAAAGATGAGCATACAACTCTGTAGGATCGGTTTTGACATCGTACGATTGCGTAACGACACGTTCAACGTGCGGAATCCGTGAACGTGTGTGATCGAACACACAAGAATGTACAATAACCGTGATTCAATTGATTATGATGATGTGTACAAAGCCAAGAATCACGTGAGAGAACTTTCTCTCTCTAAGATTAGATCTCCTAAACCTCCAAATGAGCAAAAGTCTTCTAAACTATGACATAACTCTCCTATATATACTCCTTGGAATTAATGAGACTTCTCATTAATTACCAAAATGCCACCTTGCTAATTCTATCTAAATATTACAATATAAGCTTGATGTCTTCGGTTTCTCGCTACTGCTCGGATTGATGGAGGCGATAGACACATAATGCACTAACAGACTCCCCCTTGGATATTGCCGTAGTCAATCTCATAGCGTCTTGTCTTTCTCTTTCACGAACAGAATCCCCGTGGATCTGTCTTCAAGCTTCCATTGCTCCCCTTCTTCTTAGACTCTTTTTCTTTCAGGCTCCCCCTTTCGTCAAGCTTCCGTGCTTTTGGGATCGATGCTTGGCTTTCCGTATACAAGCTCCTCCAAAATAGTTGTCTGGCTCTTTGAATCCACGCTTCCTCTTGCATTGAGCTAGTCTTCAGACTCCCCCTTAGACTCAGCTGTTGGGATCGTAGTCTTGCTTTCACAAGTTCACAAATTCAGGATCAATTCCTGGCTCTATTCTGCATATGCTCAGGATTTGAAACCTGGTTAACCTGCAAATCCTCTACCCATAAAATAAGTTTCACAAATTTATAACACCTATATTTAAGAAACTTACTTGGTAGAAATCGTTCATTCAAACAATAAGAATAGTTACATCAAGTTCAAGTGAATGACCTTGATTAACTAATCATGTAATCTTTCAAAACATTTGTATATAACATTCAAAATTTTCAACACATTCTCCCAACCCTCTAGTTCATCAAGTTTAGCACTTGGAATTTTGAAAATCAACTCTCCAACATCAGTTGTCGAAAATCCTTTTGTATTTTTCAAAATTTAAAACTAAAACACAATATTTTTGGATTTTTGATTTTAAAGAAATGCAGTAAAGAAATATCTACTAACAATATTTTTGGTGAGTTTGTGTAAGAGGATCATATCAGTTTATGAGACAAATCACAAGCACCGTTAAGCTTTAATCATTTTAAGTTCTAAACAATTCACATAGATTGACGATATAATGGTCCTCTTAAATTCAATCTAAAAACTTTCGAAATGCTTACCGATACGTTAAAGTATATTAATTTTGCACTAAATTCTTATGTACCCCACGATCTCAGCATATCCCCTCATCATGCAATACACTAACTCAAGTAATGCCTTTAAACTTTCATCAACTGTGATATGTGCGAAAATAACTCAGAATGTTTAAACATTAACAATCAGGTCGATCTTTCGATACGCAGAGAAAGTACAATGTTTAAACAAAATAAGAAAATAAAAATAAGTTGAAGTTGTTTAGGCTTTAACCACCAGGTCGATACTCCCGTATACACAGAGGTGATCCAAAGCTTAAACGAAACACCAAAGAAAATAAAGCAGAACGTTTAAGCAATAACTTTCAGTTCGATACTCACGTATACGCAGAGGATGTCCAATGCTTAAACAAAATAAAGAAATAAAACAAGTTTAAATCTTTGCAAAATAAAATGCACAATCATAGCGATTTTTCAGCAAGTTGTGAAAGTTCACAAACTAACCGGTTTTTATGTCTTTCGACATTCAGCGATTACTGAGTAGGTACACAATCACGAAGGACAAAACTAAGTACTATGCTTTCAACCATGTTTCCCACTAGAACTAGGCTTTTTCATTTAAGTTTGTATCGTTATCGCAAATCTACTAGTCTAGCTGAGCCTATCGTCACATCATTAGTGAGACTGTTTATCACATTTGACATTTCATACTTTAGCATGCTGTGATAGTCCAACTGATTTACTATCATTTCCTCTTATTCACAACAAAACTCATTTTTGCTTTTTCAATGTTTTTGGCATTTTCAAATTTTCTAAATTTTTTTTTAAATTTTCTCCCCCTAAAATCAAAATATGTTTCAATTTTGATTTTCAAGGAAAATTTGAAAATAAACTATACAAGGAAAGTGACAACATGATGCGAATTACTTTAATTCGCCATCCACTCGGCATAAACAATCAGAACTCCCCCTGACAACAAACTATTTTCCCATTTAGATTTCAAAACACTTAAGTTTGTTTTAATCAAAATGGTTTTTCCGGAAAATTAGTTTTGTTTGTCTTTTTACAAACTCGGGGTTCTTTCATCACATTGTTTTATCCACTTATCAGAAAGATAAATCAAGTACAACTTAATGTCCTTGATTAGTCTTTTGTGATTCGAAATATCACAGTTACGAACCTGTGAATTTCTCAAGAAATATGCAGATTCCTGTTCCACACTTACCAAACTAGGAACTCCGGCAAGTCAGGTTTTTCATTTGAAAAGATCTACCCAAGCCTGACCATTCTTGGGTTTGACAGTTTTTACCTCAACAGATGACTCTTCTGGTTTTGACAAACCAGAATCAATGCCTGAACATGGCTTGTCTGACTTTGAAAAATCAGATTCATTGCCAACACGTTGCTCCTTTGTTTTTGAAGAAACAAATTCATCGCCAACCTTCATTGGTACCCAATTCTTACTAGATCTAGGTTTTCCATATTTATTAGCCTGTGAAATGAATAAACTTTCACAGTCTCTTTTATATTCGAAAACCTTGATCAAGATTTTGTCTGAAAAATTAACTTTCTTTGATTGGTAATCATTTTGCTTAGTTAATTTTTATTTCTTTTTCTTCTCTTTTGTCCTCAGATTTGCATCTGATGAATTCGTTTTGCTTGCCTTTTCAGTTGAGGAAAGCAATTCATCAGAGCTTTTTCTCGGATTACCAGTTGTATCCGAGGACAAAATTTTCTCCAAGTATTCTCTTGCCTTCTTTCTCTTCTTCCTCAGTCTGTCTTTCTACCCCTGTGAAAGCTTCACTTTTGGTTCGTGAACTTTCTGTTCTTTGGGCTTGACATTGACTGGTTTCTTTGCCAATTTCTGAGAATCAGCCCTCGATCTTCCCTTTGATCTCATTGGGCAATCTCTGGCAATGTGTCCTATGATTTGGCATTCATAGCACCTTCTCGTTTCAAATCTTTGACTTTGGCAGTTAACAGAAATGTGTCCTCTAACACCACAAACGTAGCACACCCTGTTATCATACCATTCACCACCATCATACCAAACGCTCAGATCATAGCATTGATTTGCCTTGTGGTACTCATGTCACCTCTTGTATCCTTGATTTGGCATTTGAGAACTGTGGTCAAACCTGCACCACTGATTACCAACTTTTTGTAAGTTTTTATTTTTAAATTTTTTTGGTTTTTCATAATGATTGGATGAGCTTTTATTTTCTTTTTTAAAAGTTTTCAAATTTTTAACTTTTTGTTTCTGTTCTACACTCTTCTTAACAGGTTTTTGCTTTGAACATTCACCTATTTCAGTAGATTGCAAAACAGTGTTTTTAAATTTTTCTTGTAATTCCAAAAATATTTTTCTTTTCTCTTCTTTTTCTTTTTCATCATCTGATTTATCATCACAATCTTCAATTTTGACTTTGTCAAAATTTGTGACATTGTCACTTATTGAAACTGAATTGATCGGTTTTGGACAAACAAATGAAGCAGAAGTCACAAAACTTTTCAATTTATTCTCTAAATCTTTGATTTTCTTTCTATCACATTCAACTTCTTTTTCAAGTCGAATAATCGTCTGACGATGGGAATTTATTACCTTTTGCTTTTCAATATTGTTCTTGCTAAAAACAGATCTCCCATCTTCAAGAATCTTTATTTGACTTTGAAATTCTTTTTCAATTTTTAATTTTTCATTTTCAAAACTTTTGATTTTATCTTCAAAAACAGAATTTTCATTTTCCAAAACTTTTATTCTATTATCAAAAACGGTTTCTCTATCTTTTAAAGCCTTATTTTCTAATTTTGCCCAAAACACTTCTTCATGTTCTAAAGTGTTTATTTTATTCTCAAAATCTTTTTCTTTTTCTTTTAATTTATCGTTTTCCAATGTCAAACTGTCCAAACTACACAACAGTTTAACATTTTCAGACGTCAATTTCTCACAATTTTCCTGCAAAACAAGAATCTGTTTATCATCAGATTGCTTCTCAACCTTCAACTTTTTGATTTCCAATGTCAAACTCTCCACATCCTTCAAGAGTTTGACATTGTCTGCTTCAATTTTTTCGCATTTTGAGCACACAACTTCACATTTTGAAGTTTCATCCTTCTTAGATTCTTCAATCTTTGAAATATCCCGTGTCTCTGTCTTGTATGTACCTGCACAAAAAATTTTAACAAAATCAAGAGGATTCATATATTCATCAAGATAACAACCCCTCTTAATATCGTATTTCATAACATTTTTTGCTGCAAGACACACAGAGATTCTTTTTCTCATTTCAATGATTACATCCAAATTTATCTTTTCTAAATCTTCTTTTATTTCATCCATTAACTTCCTTTTTATTGATCTTTCATCATCCTTATGTGATTTAAGTCTATTGATGAAATCTCTTAAACCAAAGCGTGATAGACTAGAATTTTGTTTTAGTTCACACAAAAAATTATCCCATTCCAAAGGTAATGCATCAGCAAATCTTGAAATCATTTTATCATTTGAAAGATTTATCCCATGTCTTTCTAACCTGTTAATTAACTCATAAAATCGTTTTTCCAATTTCTCCAATGATTAATTCTTCATACACAAAAAATTTTCGAATCTTTTAACATAAACATTCTTATCACTTCTAATCTCATACCAAGATTCACTAGGCCAATCATTTAAATTTTCAAGATTCTTGTTTTCCTTTTCGTCAAACATTTTGACCACAACTTCTTTGTTAAGTGACATGAATTCTAAAATTGTTTTTTAAGCTCAAAGTTCACAAAATTTCAACTTCTTGAATGCGCCTTGTAAATCACCTCGAATCACCTGCAAACAAACAAACAAACAATCAGTTTAAACGAACTGAATACGTAAAAGTGTATGTTTGATGAAATCAATCTAAGACTTGTTGTCGAAGATTCGCGGGTTTAATCCAATGTTGTTCGGGTGAAATCACTAAATGAATTGGCCTGAACGGAACGAAATGAATTCAATTTGTCCTTCAAACAACACAACCAAACCTTTTACAAATCTTATTGTATCAATTAATTGTTGTTTGGTCAACAGTTACATGCAACTCTTTAGTCAACACTTCTTGTCCGACAATTTTAATACCCAATTGAATATGATTGGACGTCTTCTAATTTGAATAAAGAATCGACAACTTTGACAAATTCAATTCATTGGGCTGACATTACTTTTGATATCAATTAAATCTGATTGGGCCAATGATCTTTAATCAATTTTAATATTCATTAGGCTGACATTTTAATCAGTCATACACATGAATCAATGACCGACAACTTTATCCTTCACATGCAAACCGGTTCAATACAAACACTAATTGGACCAATAATTGTGAATCACATGAACTGACACACAGTTATGATTTCACACAAGATATGTTTGTTCAAGCTAAATCACTTCAAGCGATCAACTCAAGCGGACACACTGATTACTTTCAAGCGATCACAAACTTTCAAGCGAACACACCTTCTCGCTTGAAACTGCTATCAATTCCTCAAGCGAACTAGGTATTTTCAAGCGAACATAGAACTTTTCAAGCGAACAGAACCAATTCGCTTCAAAATACCACACTTTTCAAGCGAACAAAACAAGTTCGTTCAAGCGAACAGTGTATTTCAAGCGAACTGTTCAAGCGGACTTGCTGAATGATACGAAATCGGACCTAAAACTTTTGATTTCTCCTAAACGGCTAGGAGTTTTAATCTGAAATTTGGTAGGGTTGTAAATCAAGTGTTTTCGCACAACATATCAAAAAGCAGCCGATTCGGACCGTAAAAACCTGTTCAATTTTACTATTTTCAGTGAAAAACGTGATAAGAATGAAAAAGATGAAGAAATATAAGAAATTCAGATCTGAAATCGATGTAATCTGGTACGAATCTATGTGTTTGATCAGCACAATCGAGCTCCTGCTCTGATACCACTTGTAGGATCGGTTTTGACACAGTACGATTGCGTAACGACACGTTCAACGTGCGGAATCCGTGAACGTGTGTGATCGAACACACAAGAACGTACAATAACCGTGATTCAATTGATTATGATGATGTGTACAAAGCCGAGAATCACGTGAGAGAACTTTCTTTCTCTAAGATTAGATCTCCTAAACCTCCAAATAAGCAAAAGTCTTCTAAACTATGACATAGCTCTCCTATATATACTCCTTGGAATTAATGAGACTTCTAATTAATTACCAAAATGCCACCTTGCTAATTCTATCTAAATATTACAATATAAGCTTGATTTCTTTGGTTTCTCGCTACTGCTCGGATTGACGGAGGCGATAGACACATAATGCACTAACAAACTCGCCGATAGATCCCTCAAATTTCCACAAGGTGTCACTGAAAATCTATTGGTCAAAGTTGACAATTTCGTTTTCCAGACCGACTTTGTTATCCTAGACATGGAGGAAGACGCTGAGGTTCCTCTCATCCTCGGGAGGCCATTTCTAGCCACCGCCCAAGCAGTGGTTGATATGAATGACGGAACACTAACATTGAAGTTTGGGGACAAGGAAGTGAAGTTTGGAGTGGGAAAGAGAATAGAAGACGAAGACCCGGTCGACTACATGAAGGTCATAGACTCAAGCTTGGATGACGCTCTCCGACGGTGTAACATGGGATGCGAAACATCCCACTTGAGTGACATATGACCAGGCTTTGGGTCTAGCCAAGGACCCTTATAAACGTGGCGCACCACGGAGGCATTCCGCGGAACTATCCTTAGTTTAATTTAGATTAGTTTTTATGTTTTCTAGTTTAGTTTTAATTTTCAGGAATAAAACATACTCAAGATGGCAAAGGATACAAGGGAAAACTTGAACCAGCACCCAATGAAGGAAAACATAGCCGTCCGACGATTTTCTTTGATAACAGCAAGTTCGGCACGGGCCGTGTCCGCCCAACACGGCCCCGTGCTGCACAGTCTGCAGAAATACCCAGTTCAGGTAACTGGACACGGGCCGTGTTCAACCAACATGCCCCCGTGTCTAGACTTCTGTTTCTCTTGATTTAATTTTGTTACTGGCACTTGAACACGGGGCCGTGCCCGGACAACACGGGGCCGTGTCCAGCGCCCAGTAACACAAAATTTTTGCTTAATTCACACATTTTACACATTCAATCAACCTAAAAACTTATTTTTGGGACACATTGAGGACAATGTGTAATTTAAGTGTGGGGGGGGGGGGATGCTAAAACCTTGAATCTTGCAAGTCCTAAATACAAGCCTTACACAAAACTCTATTGGAACCGCTAATCACCCCAGTTTTTTTTCAAAAATTTTCATTTTTTTACTTGTCTAGGTTTAATTCAGGAATTTCAAAATTCTAAAAAGGTTATATTTTTACGGATTTACAACCGATAGCGTCGTGATGAAAAGAACCGACATAAGAAAATTATGAAAAGGCATGACAAACTTAGTTAAAATTTGATTATATATACTTGATCACATAAAAACCCATTCCCACAAAAGTGAGTTTTGAGCCTTTATTGAGCATACAAATACATATCTTTAAACTAAATGCTCATTTTTCGTTTCTTGTGTGAATAGCCGCTTGGTTCTTACAACTCTAGAACTTGCCACGACGATACATTCCCGGTCCTTACCAACTTAAACCCGAGTAAGTAAATGATGGAGGCATTAGGACTAACCCTTTTTATTTCTACACCATTATTTTTCTTTTTCTTTTTTTACCACCTACCCAAAATCCCCCTAGTTAGCCCCTTTGAGCCTAAACCTTTTCATTTCATAACCCAAATCAAACACCCTTTCACCCACCAAAACCTTTTTCATTTTTAACCCTTTATTTTAGTAACTAGCTCGGTTTTTCGTATGACTTTTCAAAAAAAATTGTGTTGATGATGAAGCAAAAACAAATAAACAAGCAAGTTCATCAAAAATAACTTTGTTTGGGAAAATGGTTTCATCAAAATAAAAAGTTGAAAAATAGAAAGTCTTACGAAAACCGATGCTTTTTACGCTTTTTCGCCCTTTTCTACTAACCACTAACCCAACCACCTACCTTTAACCCAAGCCTAACCCTTCACCCAAAAAGTCCTCTTGATATTTACAAAGGTATATAGTTAAAAAGGAGGATGATTGATTGCTTGGCAAGCCTATGGTAGGAGTAAGTTCCATGCCGCTTTCGAGTGATTCACTAAAATACATCTTCGGCCGAGTGTTGAGTGATCCCCCGTGAGGTATGTGAACTTGTATATAAAGAGAATTTTAAAGAGGCATGTTATGCCCTAATAAGTAATTTGTCTTATGAAAAGTTTTAAATAAATCATGACGAATAGGATTGTAAATAAATAAAAATAAAACTTAATAAAAAGAATCTTGGAAATCCCGACACTCTATAAGAAGCCCAAAAACGTTCTCTTCTACCTGATGTGTGTAAAATGCAACATATAAATTACATCAAATGAGGCATAAAACTAACCCTTTTTTAGTACTAATATTGGAAAAAGAGTGTTTTTGTCTTCCTTTTGTATTTTCAGGATTAAATGAGCTCAAAAACGCAAAAGAAGCAAAAAGACAGCTAAATCCAACATAAATACAAGAAAAGGAACATTAGTGGACTGCCCGAACCCTCAACGGCACCTTCCAAAGCAAAATAGAGAAAACAGAAGGCTGAACACGCCCCGTGCTCAGCCAGCACGGGGCCGTGCCCAAGAAGCAGCAGAAAAGACAAATCTATAGAAGCTTCTATTGCCCATCACGGGGCCGTGCTCAGCGGACACGGGGACGTGTCGAAAGTACAGCAGGCGCATTTATTGTAATTGCGAATTACAATTAATGAGGAGAGAGAGTGTCAGACGGACACGGGGCCGTGCCCAGCGGACACGGGGCCGTGTCCAGCTCTCTGTTCAGCCTATAAATAGGAGTGCTTGGATTCATTTCATCTCATCCCTTGGCACACCACCTCTCTCACACTTCATCCACCACCCACCACCATCACAACACCATCATCCATTGTCCATCATAGAGTGTGTGAGTCGTCTCGGGATCCAAGATTGATCGTAAGAGTTCTTGACAATCAAGGCCATGTTTGCCTAAGTCTCTTACATCACTTGGTGAAGCAAAGTGTCTAGTATAATACTTTTTATTTCTAATCTTTTGCACTTTTTATTTGGTTTTGTATTAATGACTTTAATAACTAGTTACTTATGTTGAAGGTGATCTTTCCTTATCGTTTGTCCGTGGTGTCTCGGCATTATTTTACTGTCTATATAAAATAAAGGATTTTCACCATTCATATCTCCACGGTCTATATGGAGGTATATTGGCTACCTGGTAGGTGGTTAAGGGAACGGTTTGGTAAAGGTCTTGCCATTGTTCAGCGTTTAGAGGTCCTGCAATGGACCTGGGTCAAATTTAGTAGAACCTCCTTCAATACTTCACGGTATTGGATGGCGGGGGTCCAAACTCTTTGATCCCCTCATAAGTTAACTACTATTAATACTATAACCCGGCTATTTAGGACTGTATCCCTGCTGACTCAGACTACTTAGCCGAGGGTAACGTCACCGCCAAAAGCGAGGCCTACCACAATACTGCATTAATAACTTAATTCATTATCTTCCAATAATCCATCCCTTTAGGATTGTATCCCTGCTGACTCAAACTACTGGGGTGAGGGTAACGTCACCTTCAAAAGAGGGTCCTACTACAATAACTAAGATAATCTCTTAATTATGTGCAAAAGTGCGGAAATAATCAAAGGTTATACTAGATACGAGTCGGAACCAAGTGATTCATCTTGTCTATCTGTTTTTATTTTTATTTTTATTTTCAGCATTTTAGTTAGTTTTATTTTTCTTAGTTTAAAACATTTTTCTAAACTTTTGTTTTGGTTAGACGTTGAGGATAAACCGGTACTAAAAGCTCTTGTGTCCTTGGACGACCTCGGTATCTTACAAACGCTATACTACACTCAACGATGGGTGCACTTGCCCATATGTGTGTTTAGTGTTAGTGAAATATCGTGTTTTATAAATTTAAAACTTGGCTAAAATAAGTGTTAAAAAGGGCTTAAAATATACACCTAAAATATACGACACTTCGCACGCATCAAGTTTTTGGCGCCGTTGCCGGGGACACAAGGATTTTAAGAAAGTTAGGAATCAACGGCCTAATCATCTTTTATTTTTCTTTTTAATTTTTTTTAGGATTTTCTTAGTTTTTCAGCTTCTGCAGAGCTCAGCACGGGCCGTGCCCGCTGAACACGCCCCCGTGCTCAATCATTGGAACTGGCAATCCTGTTTTACATCAGACAGTAAGTTGAACACGGGGCCGTGTCCACTCAACACGCCCCTGTGCCCAAGTTTCAGTTACTGAAAACAGAACCGTTAGATCCCGACGGTTGGTAATTTCTGACATAAACATGAGTGATAGTAATTATATTTACTTTCGGCACTCTTATGGTAAGTGGTGTCAATTATGTGGTGGCGAACATGAAGAAGTAAAATGCTACTTCCTAAATTATAGGCCCCACTACATGGACCCACCATCTTCTCACAACCTTAAGAGGGGCGAAAGTAAAAATAAGCACTATTTCTCCCTCGAATGCGCCCAGCCAGATATTCTAGGGGAAATGCTCCTTAGCGAGTTATTTCAACTAGAAGAGCTAATTCTGAAATGGATAGAAGAGCTTGGGAAGGATTTTATTGATCCGCCCCAAGACGATACCCATGAAGAAATGTTGGAACCGCATTCCAACAACCTCGTTGCTCCCGAAAATACCTTCGTACCTAGCAAAGACTTGGACGATAGTCGTCCCTGTGTCGATTGTGCCGTGAAGGACTCTCCATCGACTTCGTTCGGTGCATACATAGACCTGAGCGATTCGGCATATACCTTCTTTAACAAGAGCCCGGAAAAGGGCTGGACTTGTCCACCTAGAATGAAAATAGCAATTACCCTCACCGACAACCTCTTGCGTTCTCGCCTTAGTCTAGGACAATTAAGGTATATTAGGCACTTTGGGGTTGTTCCAACCAGTAAGGAACCACCCGATATCGGGGAGATCCTTGAAATAGCAAAACTCCATAAAGCAGCCTCCAGACACGGGGCCGTGTCCCGGTCAACACGCCCCCGTGCTCACTAAAAAGATTCTCTGCTGATTTTGTCAGAATACGGACAAAATGTGTCAGGATTTTCTCTGAACACGGGGCCGTGTCCAGTCAACACGGGGCCGTGCCCAGGGCACTGTCGTTTTCTTTAAATGCAGCCTGATTCCTGCTCATTTTGACCACTTCAATTGACAGAGATCCCTGGGATTTTCACTCATACCATCCTAGGTAAGTGTCAAAAGAAGGTTCCAAGGGACCCTCTTGTCCCTTCCACTTTTATTCATTTCCTCCTCTTTCAAATTTTTTCAAATGTTCCTCCATGGAAGCTTGGAAATCCCTTGATTCCAATCCTCTATGTGAAGTTTGTAAGGTTATTTGCTAAAGATTCTGGGCTAAAGTTAGTTGTATAACTTTATTTTAAATTATCTGAGCTTAAAACCCAGATAGAAATCATAAAAATAATTTAAAACTCCAAGATTCTTTAGCCAAAAATCCTGCAGACAAATGGACACGGGGCCGTGTTCAGCGGACACGGGGCCGTGTCCAGGGACTCTGTTTTGTAAAAATTCAGCTTTCTTCGGTTTTCTTCGCAGAAAATGGCAAGCAGAACAAGCGGATCATCTTCAAGGAATAACCGACAAGGGAGGAGATCTTCAACGGCAGAAGACTCTCTTGTAAACTATGTTTACGCTCTAAGGGAAGCTATTGATGAAATGACGGGAGTGGAAGAAGCATTGGTCGACCGTATCAACCATCTTACTGTAGGGCTGGAGGGCTGTCTCCATGAAGTAAACCTCTTGCACCAGAGGTTGAACCTTCTCGCCTCCCCGCCTTTGGTACCCATAATAACCCAAAGGGCGTGGAACATGGTGCCCGAAGTTGTCATTCCAGCCGAATGGTACGCCATGCACCAAGAGCTCCCGCGAAGAGTGGTGCAAGGAGTCCCGATGAATGTTCCCCCTCAACCACCAGCAGCAGAGGAAAACGAAGCCGCATTCTTCCTCCCTAGAGAGATCGAAGAATGGCTTTAAACAAAGTTTAGGGGAGAATTCGTTCGGCTAAAAGTCCTACTATATCGGGAAATCATTCTCGAAATTTTCTTAAAAGAGTAGAACTCCTTATGATAACCTCGTGTACCTGCTGACCTATCTAGATAAGTTTTAATTTTATTTTAATTTAGGATTATGTAAGGTATCTCTATGATGAAATGAAATGATGGTTTTAATGTTTGGATGGTTTGTAATGAATAAAACACACTCATGGTGGTAAAGGATGAAAAAGAGAACGAGAAAAATGATCCCATGCACAAGAACGAGGCAACCCGACAACTTTCTCCATTTCAGAAGGTTCAACACGGGCCGTGCCCAACCAACACGGCCCCGTGTCGAACCACCTGCAGAAAACGCCCAGTACAGGTAACTGGACACGGGCCGTGTTCACCCAACATGCCCCCGTGTCCAGACTTCTGTTTCTCTTATTTCAATTTTGTTACTGGCACTTGAACACGGGGCCGTGCCCGGATAACACGGGGCCGTGTTCAGTGCCCAGTAACACAAATTTTTGCTTTTTAAACACTATTTTACACATCTAATCAACCTAAAAATTTATTTTTGGGACACATTGAGGACAATGTGTAATTTAAGTGTGGGGGGGGATGCTAAAACCTTGAATTTTGCAAGTCCTAAATACAAGCCTTACACAAAACTCTATTGGAACCACTAATCACCCCAATTTTTTTTAAAAATTTCATTTTTTTTACTTGTCTAGGTTTAACTCGGGAAATTCAAGTTCTCAAAAAGGTTATATTTTTACAAATTTACAACCGATAGCGTAGTGATAAAAAGAACCAACATAAGAAAATTATGAAAAGGCATGACAAACTTATTTAAAATTTGATTATATATACTTGATCACATAAAAACCCATTCCCACAAAAGTGAGTTTTGAGCCTTTATTGAGCACACAATTACATATCATTTGACTAAATGCTCATTTTTCGTTTCTTGTGTGAATAGCCGCTTGGTTCTTACGACTCTAGAACTTGCCATGACAATACATTCCCGGTCCTTATCAACTTAAACCCGAGTAAGTAAATGATGGAGGCATTAGGACTAACCTTTTTCATTTCTACACCATTATTATTCTTTTTCTTTTACCACCTACCCAAAAACCCCCTAGTTAGCCCCTTTGAGCCTAAACCTTTTCATTTCATCACCCAAACAAAAAACCCTTTTACCCACCAAAGCCTTTTTCATTTTTTTTCCTTTATTTTAGTAACAAGTTCGGTTCTTCGCGAAAAAAAAAAAATATATATATATATATATATATATATTTGATAATAATGAAGCAAAAAGAAAATAAACAAACAAAGTAATCAAAAAAATAACTTTGTTTGAATAAAAGCTTCATTAAAAATAAAAAGTTGCAAAAATGCGAAAACCGACACTTGTTTCGCTTTTAGCCCTTTTTTCTACTAACCACTAACCCAACCACCTACCTTTAACCCTAGCCAACCCTTAACCCACAAAGTCCTCTTGATATCTACAAAGGTATAAAAGTTAAAAAGGAGGAGGATTGATTTCTTGGCAAGCCTATGGTAGGAATAAGTTCCGTGCCGCTCTCGAGTGATTCACTAAAAATACACCTTCGGCCGAGTGTGAGTGATTTCCCCGCGAGGTATGTGAACTTGTATATAAATAGAATTTTAAAAAAAAGGCATGTTATGCCCAAATAAGTAATTTCTTTTATAAACAGTTCTAAATAAATCATTACGAATAGGAGTGTAAATAAATAAAAATAAAACCCAAAAAGATCTTGGAAATCTCGACACTCTATGACAAGCCCAAAACCTTCTCTTCTACCTATTCCATTTGGGAGTGTAAGCCACATATTAAAGAGTTTTGCTTGAGGACAAGCAAAAGTTCAAGTGTGGGGGTATTTGATGTGTGTAAAATGCAACATATAAATTACATCAAATGAGGCATAAAACTAACCCTTTTTTAGTACTAATATTGGAAAAAGAGTGTTTTTGTCTTCCTTTTGTATTTTCAGGATTAAATGAGCTCAAAAACGCAAAAGAAGCAAAAAGACAGCTAAATACAACATAAATACAAGAAAAGGAACATTAGTGGACTGCCCGAACCCTCAACGGCACCTTCCAAAGCAAAATAGAGAAAACAGAAGGCTGAACACGCCCCGTGCTCAGCCAGCACGGGGCCGTGCCCAAGAAGCAGCAGAAAAGACAAATCTATAGAAGCTTCTATTGCCCATCACGGGGACGTGCTCAGCGGACACGGGGGCGTGTCGAAAGTACAGCAGGCGCATTTATTGTAATTGCGAATTACAATTAATGAGGAGAGAGAGTGTCAGACGGACACGGGGCCGTGCCCAGCGGACACGGGGCCGTGTCCAGCTCTCTGTTCAGCCTATAAATAGGAGTGCTTGGATTCATTTCATCTCATCCCTTGGCACACCACCTCTCTCACACTTCATCCACCACCCACCACCATCACAACACCATCATCCACCACCATCATCCATTGTCCATCATAGAGTGTGTGAGTCGTCTCGGGATCCAAGATTGATCGTAAGAGTTCTTGACAATCAAGGCCATGTTTGCCTAAGTCTCTTACATCACTTGGTGAAGACAAAGTGTCTAGTATAATACTTTTTATTTCTAATCTTTTGCACTTTTTATTTGGTTTTGTATTAATGACTTTAATAACTAGTTACTTATGTTGAAGGTGATCTTTCCTTATCGTTTGTCCGTGGTGTCTTGGCATTATTTTACTGTCTATATAAAATAAAGGATTTTCACCATTCATATCTCCAAGGTCTATATGGAGGTATGTTGGCTACCTGGTAGGGGGTTAAGGGAACGGTTTGGTAAAGGTCTTGCCATTGTTCAGCGTTTAGAGGTCCTGCAATGGACCTGGGTCAAATTTAGTAGGACCTCCTTCAATACTTCACGGTATTGGATGGCGGGGGTCCAAACTCTTTGATCCCCTCATAAGTTAACTACTATTAATACTATAACCCGGCTATTTAGGACTGTATCCCTGCTGACTCACACTACTTAGCCGAGGGTAACGTCACCGCCAAAAGCGGGGCCTACCACAATACTGCATTAATAACTTAATTCATTATCTTCCAATAATCCATCCCTTTAGGATTGTATCCCTGCTGACTCAAACTACTGGGGTGAGGGTAACGTCACCTTCAAAAGAGGGGCCTACTACAATAACTAAGATAATCTCTTAATTTTGTGCAAAAGTGCGGAAATAATCAAAGGTTATACTAGATACGAGTCGGAACCAAGTGATTCATCTTGTCTATCTGTTTTTATTTTTATTTTTATTTTCAGCATTTTAGTTAGTTTTATTTTTCTTAGTTTAAAACATTTTTCTAAACTTTTGTTTTGGTTAGACGTTGAGGATAAACCGGTACTAAAAGCTCTTGTGTCCTTGGACAACCTCGGTATCTTACCAACGCTATACTACACTCAACGATGGGTGCACTTGCCCATATGTGTGTTTAGTGTTAGTGAAATATCGTGTTTTATAAATTTAAAACTTGGCTAAAATAAGTGTTAAAAAGGGCTTAAAATATACACCTAAAATATACGACACTTCGCACGCATCACTACCCATTCCATTTGGGTGTGTAAAGCCACATTATAAAGAGTTTCGCTTGAGGACAAGCAAAGATTCAAGTGTGGGGGTATTTGATGTGTGCAAAATGCAACATATAAATTACATCAATTGTGGCATAAAACTAACCCTTTTTTAGTACTAATGTTGGAAAAAGTGTGCTTTTGTCTTCCTTTTGTATTTTCAGGATTAAATGAGCTCAAATTAACAAAAGAAGCAAAAAAGACAGCAAAATCTAACATAAATACAAAGAAAAGGAGCAAACGTGACATGCCCGACCCCACGATAGCATCTTCCCAAGCAAAACAAGAAGACAGAAGACTTAACACGCCCCGTGCTCAGCCAGCACGGGGGCGTGCCCAAGTGTCAGCAGAAAAGACAAAGTGGTAGAAGCTTCTATTGCCCACCACGGGGCCGTGCTCAGCGGATACGGGGCCGTGGTCAACTATAAGATTCGCAGAATCCAGACAAATCTTTATAGTACAAATATTCTTCTGCACACTGGGTCGTGCTCAGCGGACACGGGGGTGTGGTCAACTAATAAGACAAGCTGCATTAAATGAAGAAAGAGAAGGATGTGGACACGGGGCCGTGCCCGAGCTTCTGTTCATCCTATAAATAGGAGTGCTTGGCTCAAGCTCAAACCATCACTTGGCACACCACCTCTCTCACACTTCACCCACCACCCACCACCACCATAACACCATCATTCACCACCATCATCCATTGTCCATCATAGAGTGTGTGAGTCATCTCGGGATCCAAGATTGATCGTAAGAGTTCTTGACAATGAAGGCCATGTTTGCCTAAGTCTCTTACATCACTTGGTGAAGACAAGTGTCTAGTGTGATACTTTTTATTTTTAATCTTTTCGCACTTTTTAATTGGTTATGTATTAATGACTTTAATAACTAGTTTCTTATGTTGAAGGTGATTATTCCTTATCGTTTGTCCGTGGTGTCTTGGCATTATTTTACTGTCTATATAAAATAAAAGATTTTCACCATTCATATCTCCACGGTCTATATGGAGGTATGTTGGCTACCTGGTCGGGGGTTAAGGGAACGATTTGGTAAGAGTCTTGCCGTTGTTCAGCGTTTAGAGATCCTGCAAGGGACCTAGGTCAAATTTCGTAGGACCTCCTTCAATACTTAACGGTATTGGATGGTGGGGGTCCAAACTCTTTGGTCCCCTCATAAGTTAACTACTATTAATACTATAACCCGGCTATTTAGGACTGTATCCCTGCTGACTCAGACTACTTAGTCGAGGGTAACGTCACCTTCAAAAGAGGGGCCTGCCATAATTTTCATTAATAACTTAATTAATTATCTTTCAATAATCCGACCCTTTAGGATTGTATCCTTGCTGACTCAAACTACTGGGTTTAGGGTAACGTCACCTTCAAAAGAGGGGTCTACTACAATAACTAAGATAATCTCTTAAATAAGTGCAAAAGTGCGGAAATAATCAAAGGTTACACTATACACGAGTCGGAACCAAGTGATTCATCTTGTCTATCTGTTTTTCTTTTATTTTTATTTTCAGCATTTTAGTTAGTTTTTATTTTCTTAGTTTAAAAACTCTTTTTCTAAACTTTTGATTTGATTAGACGTTGAGGATAAACCGGTACTACAAGCTCTTGTGTCCTTGGACGACCTCGGTATCTTACCAACGCTATACTACGCTCACGATGGGTGCATTTGCCCATATGTGTGTTTAGTGTTAGTAAATATCGTGTTTTATAAATTTAAAACTTGGCTAAAAAAAGTGTTAAAGGGCTTAAAATATACACCTAAAATATATAACACTTCACACGCATCAATTATGTGAACTGTAAATGTTTTATTTAAGAATTGGTTGATGATGGTGTTGAAACCGTCGCTGATGATTAGGGTTCTAGGAGAATGAGAAACTGTAACAACGTAAATCTGTAACTGTTTCATCAACTATTGAGGGGTGATGAAACATCATGTGTGACGAAACATCATGTGTGACGAAACCCTATATGTTTTGCCACATTACACCTCGACAAAACCCTATATGTTTCGCCATATTACATCTCGACGAAACTCTATATGTTTCGCCGTAGGAATTTCGCCACCCTGTGAGTAACCACAACAGACTGTAGTTTAGAACACTGAAGATAATGAATAGCTATGTTGATATCTGTTATTGATGATAGTGAAGACTGGTTTTGCATGGGATTGAATAACTGTTATGTGTTATTTGGTGATTGTGATTTTAAATACACGTGATTTTAAATACACACTGTGATTATGAAAGTATACGTGAACTATGTGAACATAAACTGATTTCGTATGCATGAATCACCATAGGCTTTGACTGATTAATTGGGAACAAGTAACTTAACAAACCGAGCAAACCAAGGTGAGTTCACACTTTCTACAAGGCATGGGATTCCCGGTGGTTTGGGAATGGGTTAAGGATTAACAATGAAACCTGCAGATTCTCCTTGGGTAGGATATGTACCTCCATCCTCCATGGAAAGGATGACAACATTAAACCTGCGTATTCTCCGTGGGTAGATTACGTACCTCCATTCTCCGTAGAAAGGATGACAACATATAACTTACTAGACAAATCTCTATCATGAAGTCCCTCATTTTTATATCGACTTAATCGCCGGGCCATTGGCGAGCGGGTCATTAGTTAAATAGCGCTATTAGGTTTGACAAGCCTCACACTGTGCCGCAGAGGACGGGAGTGGACTAATGGATCTGGGCACTTAGTCAATGATGAAAGACATTGACGTAGGGCACATAAACATGACTCCAGTTAGTTGTCGATATGGTAACGGGTCTAGTGGTTACATGGGGTAGCCCCCCACTGGTTATGGTTTGGGAAACATTGAATTGGATAACTCATGGTTTTTGAATGAACTCGTGGTTTTTGGAATAACTTTAAAATGGACAACCAACTGTGAACTCGCTCAATTTTGTTGTTGACTCGTTGTTACATGCCTTGCATGTCGTTAGATGTTAGCTGGAGCTTGCATGGGAGCAGGAGTCGTTGTGGGACATGGACCGTTGTGTGCCATGTTAAACTTTATGAACATTTAAACTTATACTTTGGCCTTAAACTTATTGCTTCCGCTAAATAACTTAGACTTTACTATTTGCGTGTGACACTAATCATATTGGTTGTGATGGATTTTACTTATTTATTATAATGTTCAATATGATTGGTGGCTTGATCCTGGTCATGTCACGCCTCATGCGGTGATACTTCGCCTGTGGATTTTGGGGGTGTGACAAAATGTAAGGAGAGCAGAATGTTCTACCTGAATGAGAAAGGGTCCTATTTATAGTCAAATGATGAAGGAGAGAGGGAGAAGAGACCTTACCAGCTGCCACCGGGCGCAAGTTGTCCGACCAAGGGGAATATCCTCTTGGTCTCCTCTGATGTGATCAGGATGGTGGATGACGTGGCGCGCCGTTATTTGTCCAGGTAGAGGAATTAGTACTGCAGCTGTCGGTCTGTCCTTAGATCGTGTTGTAGGTTCACATGGCGTCTGATTATTGGTGACACGTGTCGTCCTTTTTGTCTGGAGGAGCATCTTTGGTGTCACCTGTGATAGCCTCCAGAAGCTTCTGGATACGCTTGCTGATGTAGGCGCTATGTTGGATAAAAAGTGGTGTGGTCCCTGCCATGTGTGCATGGAATTGGGAGACCATACCTCTTCATAATCTTTAAAAATTACGAAAACTATAGCAAAAACCTACTCAAAGTAAAAAGAATGAATTGTTCATTAATACTGTATAATTTTTTTTTAAATATTATCATATTAAAAAGTTATAATCGTTTTAAAACTGAGGTTGAAGGTCACGCGAGAAAAAACCATAATACCATTCTCCCCTTAAAATAAAAAGGCACATGTCACCTACGTTTTACACGCTAGAGTTGTTTTGTACATGATCCAGGCCTTCTTGTTAAATGTTTTAAAATGGCAAATGCTAATAGAATATATAATTACATTACTACTTTATTAAATAAAAAATTTAAATCCCATTAGATAGATCCTGAATTGATGGAGCCCATCTCAGCTTAAAATGGCCAATCACCAATGGGGCTTCAAATATGGCTAGATTTTGGATATGGACCGGGCCAGACTCACGCGCTGCTTTTGAACTTTGAAGGACCAGGCTCTATTCTCTAGCCAATGCCCAGGACTCTATTATGTTAAATCTTGCAAACAAGCCCGAAAAAAGGTCGTTCAAAATCTGATCGATTTGTAGATGAGACAAGCCAAACTACGTCAAGATTTGTAAGAATGTTGAGCTAGAGCCTTAGTTGACTCACTCGCTAACTCACTCGAATTACTATAGACTTAATTTTATTGTTACTTTCAATTCTAATACTGGTCTATGAGATTCTCGAGTATGTTGCACTCTCCTCATCACCGCTCACCACCAAATCTGCTTCCACCTTGAGCCGTATTTTCTCACTAGTTATGCATATGCTCTTTCATCGCACCACCAAAACACACTAGTTTGGTATGCATATAGCCCCTTCACAGTTGACACATCCGAGTTTGTTATGAGTAGTGCAATACTATAAGAAGGGACACTTAAGAATATATCAGACAAACTTAGTATTTTATACTAATTTATATATCCCAACTACGAAGAATATACCCTTTACTAAACATTTGACTGATCGAAGGATTGATCCTTCAGACCCCTTTAGTTTTGTTTGTAACTCACCACTAGAAGATTTGGACGACTATGTTGTCAACATTTCTTTTATTTGTTTTCCTTGTTCCCTAAGACATACATTTGTCTAATTTAGAGTGCTTGTGTTAAATGGTGCCCCTCTTTTAATAGGTTTTTCTTTTTTTTTTCTTGAAATGTGAACTTCATTAGAAAACAACCAACCCGAAAACCAGGAGGCACCACAACACAACCAAACTACATAATTACAAAGTAAAGATAAGTGTAACAATTGCAATTCTATTGAAAATTTAAAACTGGTCCACGAATCAACCATATGGTCCGCATTTGACTCTTTGTAGGATTGTAGTTAAATCTTTTTAAAGTTAATTATGTATATATGAATATCATTATTTACTTTATGACATTATAAAAAAATTTGACCAAGCTAAATGAGCATATCCTAATATATTTTTTCTGGACAGAAGTTTAATAACAATTTGTCTTTTATAATTAAAAGATCATTAAAAAAGAAACAAGTACGAAAGTCAAGGCTCATAAATATATTAGTTTGTGGTTGATTGGAATCCGTCAAAACATAACTAATATTTTCACATTCTATGAGAGGACCAATGTGTTAAATCATGCTTACACGAACAATACGCTCCTCATTTTCTTTTTTTAAAGGTGTGTATTATTCACGAATGTCGGGAAGTCTAGTATACGTTGTATTAACAGGGTCCGCGCTAAAGAGCCCTCTCGCACAATAGATCATCAATTTAAACCACTCAATGAGAAACCATTATCAACCAGACTAGAACTTAAAACCTGAAAGGGGAAAACTCATCCGGACCCACCATAGATGAAACTTAAATACCCGTGGTCATCACTAGAGCACTAGTGATGGTTAATACGCTTCTCATATACTCATATCTAAGCGAGGCGTTAACAGTGATTTCGTGACTCATGCAGTCATGCCCATAAAGCAAAATCAAGTTTTGAACCTAGCCAATGAAATATAGACAGACACATAGCTATTTATAATTCAATTCGATTTTTATCAAATGACTTGCCCTCGTTTGCTTTTAAGAAAACGAAATATACAAAGGAATGTGAAATCGATTGTAAAAAATGGCTTAACGTACGGTACGTACGCAATGTGAAATCGCATGTTATAAAATAGCATGGATCAAAATTACCACATGCGAAATTGTTACAAAAAACTAACATGCGATTTCATCAAAATCATCATATGCGATTTCATCCATGCTATTTTATAACATGTGATTTCACATTGCGTACGTACCGTACGTTAAGCAATTTTGTACAATACATTTTTTCTATATATATATAGGGTTAAGATCGTATGAGAAGCAGTAGGCTAATTGAGAAACTTGAGAAGCATTCTGGACCACACATTTTCCCTAAGCTTTTTGTAATATACACACATGTATATTTTAAAATTGACTATATACATATGTGTATAATTCAAGATTTGACAATATACATATATGTATATAGTCAATTTTAAACTATAGATATGTGTATATTACGAAAAGCTTAAGGAAATTTGTGATCCATGATGTTTCTCAAATAGGGTGGACTTCTCTTAAGATATATATATATATATATATATATATAGAGGCCGGTTAACGTACAAATGCGCTTATCGTACATTACGTACGCTACAATCTCAGCCGTCAGATCAGCTTCCCGCATTGAAAATCGCATGTGAAATTGAATTACCACATGCGAAATTGTTACCAACATTATCACATGCGAAATTGAATTACCACATGCGAAATTGTTACAAAAAAAAAACAACCTGCTATTTCATCAAAATTATCACATGCGAAATTGAATTACCAAATGCGAAATCGTTACAAAAAAACAACCTTCTATTTCATCAAAATTATCACATGCGAAATTGAATTACCACATGCGAAATTGTTACAAAAAAACACCTGCTATTTCATCGAAATTATCACATGCGAAATTATTACAAAAAAAACAACATGCGATTTTCATTGCGGAAAGATGATCTGACGGCTGAGATTGGTGCGTACGTAATGTACGATAAGGGCATTTGTACAGTACTCTTTACATATATATATATATATATATATATATATATATATATATATATATATAGGATTAGGTTCAAGAGTGAACACTAGTGTAGTTTGCGAACTGAGTGAACAAATCCTAGCCATACATGTGTGTAGATCAATTGTCAGGATTTGATGATGAAATACACTAATGCATTTTACGATTTGATGATGAAATCCTAGCCATCCACGTGTGTAAATCAATGGCTAAGATTTGTTCACTCAGTTCGCAAATACATTGGTGTTCACTCTAGAACCTCACCCTATATATATATATATATATATATATATAAAGTAGGCATGAATATTACTTTGCCCAATAGTAATTTTTTGTTCTAATAATGTTTTTCTTTCCTAAATAATAGTTTTTTATTACTTAACCCTCTAATAATTTGTTATTATTAACTTTAAAAAAAATCTAGATACGTAGTTGTATTTGATTTTTTACTTGACATTTCGGCATAAATTTTGTGTGAACCAATTCCATGATGAACTGAATTGATTACGATCGAACAACATAGGTCCCAATAGCAGTATTAACTGAATTGGTACCGATATTCGATTTCGTGATTTCTGATCGATGTAAAACATGTGTCGATATATGCTGGGTATACCACAACTTGATTTTTGAGTTTTATTTTTTCGATTGCTAAAAAAACTTTCTTTATTATTTAAACCTCTAATAATATGTGATTATTAGCTTAAAAAATCTAGATACATAGTTGATATTACAATAGATTATTATATTCACTTTTAACCTTAAAACATATTTATTTAATTGTAACTTTTAATGATTTTTTTTAATATTATTGATGATGTCTAAACAACATCGTTATTGGTACCATATAACATTGATATAGTTTTTTTTTTATTATTAACGTCATCATGTGCATATTATTATATACGATTCGATAAAAGTTCTACTCGCACGTGTCATATATTGTAGGATTGAATTGTGACCCAAATGAGTCGATCAGAAGGGTTCCTATCTATACGAAAGGCGGAAACAGACGTATAGACATAGAAACAGCTTCAATTCACACTTTAAACGTCTTGTATATTGATATTACACTGTTTACAATCAGTAGACAAACCGGCAGCACCTCCGTATCACTATGTAATTCCGTTACAAATGACAAACATGAACCACCTATATATAGCCTCGTAATTCCGCACAAAACTAAACATGACAATTCATACGAAATTACCTAAAGTAATTCCATACGGAATTATGTAAGGACCTTTCATGCGAAATTATAAAATACATATTCATGCGATATTCCATTTCTATTTCATGTATGCCACGTGATGTTGTAGTGATGATGTCATCTTTATGATATCATCATTGAATATGATGACATCATGTTTGATCAGATCCGCAACGCAACGCAACCAAGACTCGATATAAGACGAAGTCGAAAGATGAATGCACCAACTGACTCCCCCTCAAATGTTGACGAGTCTTATGTGTCGAGTCTTCAACTTCTTCAGTCTTTATCAGTCTAACATTCTTCAACTAATCTCCTCCTCGAATAATGTAACTCTCTCTTGAATTTTTCAGGATCAGCATGTAACAACTGTGCTTGTAATCATTGTGAACAGTTTTATTATCAATAAAACAATGTTATTTGATCCCAATGTTTGTTTGATTGTGTTTTACATTTTTCATGTTTTGACTTTTGTTTAATTCCAAACTCTACATCACTTTCTGGAGAGTTATACGCAAACTGGTGCGTAAACGTACTCAGTTTAATGCGAGAAATACTCCGGAACATCAACATATACTCAACATACCTTAAATAACCTTTAAATAACTTAGAAATAAGTTTTGAAGGCTTTGGTATGGCAAAAACAAGTTAATTCGACTACAGGGACTAAATATGACAAACTGCGAAAGTATGTCAATTTGAACTGTAACGAACATTCCGGAACATGACCATAAGTTAAACACACCTTAAATATCCTTTACATAGCTTAGAAATAGGCTTTGAGGGGTTCGGTGTGTTAAAATAAACTTTTGGGTCATTCAGGGACTAAAAGCGTCAAAAAGTGCACAAGTTTGCATTTTCGCGCATAACTTACGTTCTGAATACATCCGGACATCCAAAAATTTATGTAAGCATGACTACATTATATTTTAGTGTTCGCCATAAGAAAAATCCATTTGTCGCGTCATTTGGATCGTTTTTCGCGCTTGTGCGCATTCCGTCGTAATTAACCGAACATCGCGACCGTACGGCCAAACGAACCGACATCCGAGATATTTTTGAACACATTTTAACTTCCCTATACTTTAACTTCATTTTAGAGCTTTGAAATGGGGTTAACGGGCCTTAAACGTGTCGAAAATGGGCTGATTACACTGCAGGGACTAAAATGGTAAATCTGCCAAACTATGGCCTAGCGGTGCGCTACACTTTTAACGTAGCGGTGCGCTAGCCTGTGCCAGAACAGATAATATCAACCAGTCAGCAGATTATCAGCTGATTAAACCACAACCACAAGTTCCACACTTGACCTTTCAGCACATTAAGGATCATTTTCAGTAACCACAACATTTTGACAAATGTACGCACGAGATTTAGGCACGATATTCGACAAACGATCTTAACGGTTCTCCGAAATCTATAAATACCCATCACATTTCACTTCATTTCTCACAAGAATCTGATCATTTGTGCTCTAAGTTGAAACCTTTGTTTCATACCTGAGCTATTTTGATCTAGATTAGCATTCGGGGACCCTTCGTAAGTATTCTTTCGTTCTTTTATTGCTTTTCGAGTCCGAAAGTCAAACTTTGTTTGACTTTCTGCATTGACCAATTTATGGTCGATGCGAAGTTCGTTTGAACTTCATAACGTGAGTGTGATCACGATGGTTATAGTCCCTAGCGACTATACCTACTGATTACCACGTTATCTAGGCTCAGTGACGAGCCGTAGTTTCGGGCAGAATACGTATTCCTACGTATTTTGTAACCAAACTACTCTTAGGTATCACAACCGTTTGTTGTGATACCAAACCTGTTTTCTAAACTTAGTTAAGCATGTTTTAACATGCATAGCTCGTCACTTTTAGTTTAGTGCTTATATAGGGTCGTAGAGGTAAGCGATCTAATCAATCGCTTATACTTTCGAACCCGACCCGTTTGGTCGATCATTAGGATCCGACCAAGCACATTAGGTGACCATAGTATATAGGGAATAACCTTACGAGGTTATACCTTATGGTCGCTTCGTTTAAGTAGTTGTATGATAGGTAGTTTATATGCCTTAGGTAAATTACCAAAATACCCCTTTGATGCCAAAATTCATTTTAAACATATGTAACATAACTTTTGACATCTAAACTGATTTGACAACCATATTAGACATGTTAAGGCATATATTACTTGTCATAGGACTAGTTAGGCAGTCCGAACGCGTTTCACGCGAACGACGCGTTAAAGTAGCATAAGCTACCTAAACGGGTCGTAATGGGTCACAAGCACTTAGGTTAGGTTTCATTTAGTATGTAGGCTTTAGTAAACCACACTACACGAGTTCCCATACTCATATGGTTTACGAGCCCTCATCCTATCCGATCTTCCGATTTAGGTCCGGGTTATTAATGTAGTTACCTATATTAGGTGCCGTTTGATATTCCGTGATCTCTAGCATTGCTTGGTGGTTATCTTAGGACTTCTGAGCAATCTCAAGTGAGTACATAGACCCCTTTTTTACTGTTTTCCAAACGTTTTGGGGTGGAACACATGTGCCTACTTGTTACTTTCAAGCTTTCTTATTTTCACATCATATACATGCTATGTTCGTTAGTACATTATAGTACATGATTTCATTACTTCTTATGCTAGGTGTGCCCATTGTGTGCATTACTTAGTACATTGTTTTACATTACATTTTATGCTAGGTGTGCCCATTGTGTGCATTACTTAGTACATCGTTTTACATTACATTTCATGCTAGGTGTGCCCATTGTGTGCATTACTTAGTACATCGTTTTACATTACATTTCATGCTAGGTGTGCCCATTGTGTGCATTACTTAGTACATCGTTTTACATTACATTTCATGCTAGGTGTGCCCATTGTGTGCATTACTTAGTACATCGTTTTACATTACATTTCACGCTACATATGTTCATTTGATTACATACTTAGTGCATCGTTTTCACCTGCTTACATTTTGGTATGACATTTGGTTTGTTTAACATGGAACAATACATTCATTAACAATGATCACGCCGTTCGTTAGTAGGTAGTGGTACCATAGGAATTGACAACTCCCGTTCCGGACATCCCAGGGAAAGGGGATGAAAGGAATGACCGAATTCGATATACATAATTTAGATAAATCTTTAATTTGTTTAAGGGTTTATCGCCACAGTCTCAAGGCTTGGATGCATGCATTATAACAATACCGCATAAATGTTTGTATCAGTATAGCATGCATTTGTTACACAAAACATAACCTTGATTTAAACTATGTTTTACTTCAATACCTTGTTTTTGTGCATTTTACATATGGTTTAGTTGATATATATATTTCACTACCATACATGACATTTTGGTTACACATTACATGATCTACATTGAACATAAACATTTTGACATTGATATACACATTTGGTGGTTTACATTGGACATAGACATTTTGATATGGTTTACACAATAACACTTGACAATTGGTTTGTACATGAACAAGTTACATTGGTGGTTGTTTGGGTAAGTGATTTGAGTAACGATACGTGTGTAATATGATACAAACATGGTGGATACGCCGCTGGTACTTCCTATATATAAGTGTTTGTATAATATTACATAGCGTAACGTTATTTAAATCATTTCAGTTTGATACATATAACATTTTATACAAATAACATACTTTTCATAAGACATTGTTTTACAACCAACTTATCTTATACAAACTCATTTTACATGGTTATCCATTTAACTTTATATTACTTATACCTATCAACTGATCTTATCGATTTTCCAAATGATTTACAAGACAAAGCAAATTACAAGGTTCATGACTAAACATTTTCTCAAATACAAGTCATGAATCCTATTTTCACAAACCTATGTATCTCACAGGCATTTTTATGCTGACGTACCTACTTTCACATGTGTTTTCAGGTGCTTTTCCGTAGGATGATGATCATGACACTAGGGCGGACCTGTGCCTTAGAGACTTAAAATGAAGCTAGACTATGTTTAATTATGTTATAAACTCTTTTGTTTACTGTTCAAGACAATGTAACACCCTTGTTTAATAAATAAATAAAACTTTGTATGCCATGGTTATGAAACAATTAGTTCTTGTTAGTGCATTCATCTGTCGTCTTCGTCTTACGTCGAGTCTCTGTGACATCAGCACATGAAATATGGAATTTGAAGTCAACCGTTTGAAGATGCAAGTTTGAAATAGGTTCCGTTTGAATGTAAAGTTTTAATGTAAAGTTTGAAAGGGTTTCGTTTGAAAAGTGTTGTATCATTTTCAAACGGAAGGGTCCTCATTTCAAACGGAAGGGTCCTCATTTCAAACGGAAGGGTCCTCATTTCAAACGGAAGGGTCCTTCCTATATATACCTCACTTGTCCATTTCATTTGTAACTTTCCGGCCAGAGCAACGAAGTGCTGCCGAAGTGTTGTCAGGTTGTAAATGTCTTCCAAATCAATGATACAACAGTTTTAAGCGTGAATCTAGCTGATTTGAACTCTACACGTCTGTTTCCGCCTTTCGTTTAGAGATAAACTCTTCTGATCGACTCGTTCGGGTCTGAAAACGATCCTACAAGTGGTATCAGAGCTCAGGAGGAAGAGTTCTTACCGATTTCAGCTCGATTTCATCATATATTTCTATTTCTACTCCATTCTTCACATTTTTTTTCAAAATTTAACGAGATTTTTCGGATAAAATGAACTGATTTTTGCTCATAACAAGCGAAATTATGTTTTAATCAATCTGTAAAAGTTTCAGGCTTAAATTCAAAGAAAACTCAATCAATTTGATAAAAAATACCTGTTCGTTTGAAGGTGTGTCCAGTTTAACTTTGAACTCAGATCTATGGCGATTTAGTGGATGTTTTTTATTGATATACACATCATTGTGTTCGGAATTCAGTGTAGTATAATCCTTGAACATATCAGACGTTAATTCATCCGAAAATTTGATAAAATTGGACTGAAAATGCATCCCGTTTGAACTGATGTTTGAAACTGTCCAGTTGTTTGAGCTGATCGTTTGAAAATTACATGACCGTTTGAAGTCTGGTTCCTATCGTTTGAAAACTGCTGTCCAATCGTTTGAAATTAGAACTTATCGTTTGAAACCAGATTTGTCCATTTGAAAGACATCCTGTCGTTTGAAAAGTAATTCTGTCGTTTGAACAACATTCTGTCGTTTGAACAGATCATCATCGTTTGAAAATATCCCACCGTTTGAAATCGTCGTTTGAAAATGTCTGTTTGAAAGCAGTCACTCCGTTTGAAGTTGTCGTTTGAACGTGTCCAGCACTTGTCTGTTTGAAATATTCACATGATCGTTTGAAACTGGACATGACAGTTTGAACAAGGTGGCTGTTTGAAAGTGGTTTTGTTGTTCACATAATACGTGTCTTAATCTGATCAAATGCCATCATTTACTTAGATATAAAGTTGCATGTGATGTCGATTCATTAAAAAAGCACACTGTTAAATAAGTTTGTCAGATCTTTGCATGTAATTGTTGTCGTGAATTTTAAATGATATACATGTGATATTGTTTGTTATTGTCAGTCACTTTATTATGAAGGTCCAATCACAAAATTGATTGTTAAACATTTGTGAGTAGTGTTCTTGGTCAAAGATTGTTTTAAACAAAAAAGTTTCAGCTCAATTAATAATGTAGGATCGTAATCTGAGCTAGACGAGTCGTTCAGAGGCGTTCTCCTATGTTTCAGGTGCGGAATAACAAGAAACGTAGGTAGATATAGCTTGTTCTTCACTTTAATCTATTGTTTTATTGATTTGAGACGATTTACAGCTCGTTCTTCACACCGGCAGAGCTTCGGTATGGAATTCTGAAAGTTACAAATGAGGACCTCTTATACGGTATTTATAGGCAGGCTGGTTCGGATATGCGGACATGTCCGTATAAGCGGACCAGACTATGTCCGTATAAGCGGACCAGACCTGTCCGTATAAGCGGACCAGACCTATAAAACCTATACAGACTCCCGTTTTCTCGTAAAACGTGCCCTATACTATACAATACGACGTAAGACCTGATCCTAGACACCTAGACGTAATCAACAGATGTAGTGCACCAACAGACTCCCCCTCAGATGTTGATGGAGTCGTCTATACACTCTGACTTCAAAACTGTGTATTCACATCTTCAATCTAGATCAGTCTCTGGGCTTTCTCTTCTTTCAATCTTCAGACTCACCTTCTCGATTTACTGGCATTCTTTTATTCTTCAGTAACATATTCAGGATCGTTGTCTGATCTTCACAGGCTTTTAGAATTGATTTCCAGGATCGAAACTTGACTCTCTTCCAACAGAGATTTTCAGAATATCGAAACCTGGTTACCTGCACAATCTTAACCCAGACATAAATTTTCTAATTTTATCACACATCAAATACCTGTGCACCAACACATGACTCATAATCACTAAAACAAACATACAATTTCAACATCTCAAGCTCTCTCTCAAATATCTATGATGAACCACTTGAAGAAGGTTAGATTTAACGAAAAACAGTTAGATTTACACAAACACTCCCCCTCAAATACTGCTCATCATGTTTAGCACTCGGAATTTTGAAAATCAGTTTTCCAACATCAGTTGTCAAAAATCTTTTTGACTTTTTCAAAAAAATTATGCTAAAACACACACAAAATCTTTTTGGATTTTCTGAGAAACTAAAATGCAGAAATAAAATATTTACAAACAATATTTTTGTGAGTTCGTGCAAGAGGATCATATCAGTTATTGAGACAAATCACCAACACCATTAAGCTTCATTTCATTTTAAGTTCTAAACAATTCACTTAGATTGTCAGTATATTGATCCACTTAAATTTTCACACAAAGTTCAACTGTTTCGAGATACGTTATTAATGTTTTAAGCACTTGAACTTATCCGTGTGTCCCACTACTTGAATATACTCCCGTATCCAGAATCTCAATAATCAGTCTTACAGGTGAGAATACTACAATGATATCTGTATATAATTTAGGTGTGCGAGGGCCGAGGGATCTCAGATCGATACTTCCGTATACGCAGAGAGATATCAGCTTCGACTTTTCGGTGTGTCCCCTTTAGAGGATCTTTTTGCTTACAACAGCAGCATATATCAATTTTATTGTTTCAGCATGCTGAGGGTTTAATGCTGTGTTTCAAGCATTTCAGCAAGTATTAGCCAGGGACTAGGTCAGAACTACCGTTCAGCAGAAGTCCCAGAATAATACCCCAGATATCATAGAGTATAAAGACCTAGTATATCAGATTAAGAGACCTTTCAAACAAGATTTCAGGGGTTACCTATATATCCAAGTTTGTGTTAACCCACAGAACAAGCAAGTTTGAAATTTAAGTTTATATCTCGTCACAATCTACTAAATGTGCAAAAACCTACTGACATATCCACAGTAAGATTGTTTATCACATTTTTCTTTACATATCTATAGCATGTTGTGATAGTCCACTGATGTACTATCATTTCCTCTATATGCAACAAAAACTCATTTTTGAATTTTATCATGTTTTTGTCTTTTTCAAATTTTCAAATGTTTTTGGATTTTCTGAAAAATTTTTACTCCCCCTAAAATGCAAACACATTTTAGAAAATTTGAAAATAAACTGTACAATAAGATGACAACTGATATCAAATCACATCAAATCGCCATTCACTCGGCATAAACAATCAGAACTTCTCCTATCACAAAACTATTTTCTCATTTAGATTTCAAAACACTTAAGTTTGTTTTAATCAAAATGATTTTTCCGGAAAATAAGTTTTTATGATATAATCATTTGAAGATTCGGAGTGTGGTTCATCACATTGTCTATTTAAAATACCAATTGTAAGTATGGTCCAATCAAGTTCAACTTAATGACCTTGATTAACCTTTTCATGTAAGCCCCTACTATTCCAAATATCAAAATTACCACATGTAGGAATGTTACGTCTACATCACCATTTTACCAATCAGAATGCCGATTTCTGCTTCGCACTTACCAACCTGGAAGCTCCGGCGTAGTCATACAACCTGTAAACATCCAAAAACTATCAAAAACTTTTAACCAAAATCTTCAAACATTAGAAAAATGCCGATTCCTGATCCACGATATAAACTTGGGATCTCCGGCATAGTCCTAAGACTTCAAGGGAAACAAACTTCCATCCAAGTCTTCTCTGACTTGATGGCTTTCAGTTCTTGCGCAGTGGGGTTGTAAGTTGCCTTTTTAGTTGCATAAAAATCTTTAACCCCTTTAACTTTCCCATTCAACATTTTCCCAAAAATTTTCTTAACACTTCCATTGAATGTTTTCTCGACATCAAATTTAGTTTTCTCTGTGTAAAACTGATTCGAGATTTCAACTTTACCAACTTTCTGTTTAATTTCTTCAAATTTCAGTGATGGAAATTCCTCATCATTCACTGAAATCTTCTTCTCAACCTGTGGCTCTTCTGGCTTTGTGGAACCAGATTCATCGCCGACATTCACATCAACTTTCTTAACAACCCACACTTGGTTGTCATTCTCTTTCTTTTTATAAAAATTCTTTTTAGAACTCTCACCAACCTCATAAGTTGAGTTTTCAAAAATTTTAAATTTTTCGGTTGGTGGTTCAACATCAACAACTTTTTCTTTCATTTTCTGAGAAACTCCCTGTTTTGTTTTAGCATTCTTTGTACAATTCCATGCAATGTGACCGACTTCATTGCATCTATAACAGGTTCGAGTTTCTCTTTGGTAACATATATCAGCTCCATTCTTCTTTCTTTCAGCAAGAAACTCTTGATTTGACTGTCTCCAGAATGGTTTCTTCTGTTCCTCTTCTGCAAGTCCACCTGATACAAATTCTGTTTTTGTTTTAGAATTTTTATCATTTTTATAATTTTCTGGTGGAACAAAACCTAAACCTTTCTTTTTGTAGCTACGATTTTGGTTAGGTTTCTTTTGAAAACCAGAACCAGAATTGTTCCCCTTTTTCTTATTTAAACGTTGCTGAACTCTAGAAGTATATTTTTTAGGTTTTTCAAAACTTTTCAAAACTTTTAATTCTGGAATATTAATTTCTATTAGTTTGAAAGTTTTGTTTATTAGTTCCGTTTTAATACTCATTATTGGAAACTCTTTATTGTAATATAATTTGTCCGAACCATTCAAAGTATACACAACTTCAAATGTTTCATCATTCAAATTTGACTTCGATAACAAAAATTCTAAACTATAAGACCGTTTGACCAACGAATTTGAACTGTTGACTGACGAATTTGACCCTCCAGACTCAGATTTCGACTCAGACTCCTCCTCAGTATCCAACACCTGATCGACCACCTTTTTGATTAACTCAGACTCATGATCAGTATCGGATGAGGTAAATGTGACGTCAATGTTATCTGGTAAAACATCAGTTGTGTCGGTTTTTAGCTTTATATTGACTGCTTTTTCAAGTTGCTCCTCGTTTGGTTTTCTAGGAGAATACCCTTCCCAAATTGGTGGTGGACACTTGTTAAAGCTAACAGTCGGTTTCTTACCACTATCTTTCTTTTTCATTGGCTTCTCGTCTTGAAAAACTTCCATACCTGCAACAGTTGGGTAAATACGATCAATGAGATAATCAGAACTAGAATAACTTTGTAATAAACGTCTAATTTTCTCATTCTCAATCTTCTCTGTCTCCAACTCTTGCTTCCATTTAGCACTCTCTTCAATGTAGAAATTAATAGCTTTTTGCTTCGTCATCAATGTTGCATTCATCATTGTCAGTGCTTGTTCTCGTTCTGAATTTGTCTTTTGAAGACCAGTTACTGTTTTGTTCAAGACATCATAAGATTCTTTCACATAATTGAGGTTAAACAGTAACTGCTCTTTCTTCTTCTCATATTCAGCAATGATGTCGTCTTTTGCAGCACATTCCTTGCAAGCTTCCAAACACTTCTCGCAAGGTTTGACTACTTCAACAATCTTTTCAACTTCTATGATCTTTTCAACTTCAATCACTTTATCTTCTTCATTCACTCGCTCAGTTTCAATATCCTTCTCAGCAACACTTTCAACATTCTCTTTCTGAACAACATATTCAGATTTCATTAGTTGTTGTTCTTTAGCAGCTCGTTTCTCCTTCAGTTTCTCCATGCGATCTGCAAAATAGAAATGAAAACTTTCAGGAGAAAGATGAGATTTTGCAACATTAACATATTTTTCTTCATCATCACTACTACTATCAACTGGTGATTTATCAAACTGTACAGATTTTCCAGAATCCGCATCTGATACACCAGAATCAGACGGTGTTTGATCAAATACAACTTCTTTCTCTGAAATAACAACATTTTGAACACTCTCATCAGAACTTTGTAGACTTTCATCAGCACTTTCTAAACTTTTTCCAGATCTCTCTGAAAGTTTATCAGTACTATCTGACTCTTCATCTGTTGACACAGACTTTTCATCTTCACTTTTCACATTCTCCCCGATAGATCTCATCCAAGTAGCAAACAAATCTGGCTCTCGGATGATCTTGGCAATGAACGCTTTGAACTCTCCTTTTTCATCAACAAACATATCCCAGCTGAAGCCTTCTGGTAGTCTTTCATCATCTTGATCGACTATGCATGCTTTGCTATCAGGAGAGATATAATTGTTCCAGTTGAAATCTACCAAACATCCTCTCTTGGAATCCTCAATCTTTCTACCATGAGCCGTTTGTGAGTCTTGTGACTGACCAACTTGCTGATAAATGGCTTTCCGGTAGTAATCGTCTTTTCCGAACGGATTCTGAGCTCCACTAGCTTCCCTGTTCTTGCACTCCCGCTTGAAATGGCCTTTCTCCCTGCAACGAAAACAAGTAACTTTAGATTTATCAAAACCTAAAGTAGATACACAAGCATCAAGAAAGTCATTTCTCCCGGTAATTGCTTTGAACTTTTCAGCACGTCTAAGAACACTAGCTAGACACCATTTAATATCCATCAGTTCCATCTCTTCGGCGTCTATCTGATCGTAATCCTCTTTGGTAAGCATAGGATTTCCGATCCGACCAGCAACAAGACCTTCATAGGATAACAGTACTGAACCCAGAAGTGCCATATGGTCTTTAGCAGTGTCTTCAGAGAAGCTTTGACCTTCTGGAAGATTGAGAGCTATGTTGCATTGAATCATGTAACCATTTCCTGTTTTTGTACTCTGAGACTGAAAACTTGAGTTTGATTCTTTAGGATTAACACTCGGAAATGATGAGAATCCACTACTGCTTTTGCCTGAATCCTGATCAGCTTTTTCTGATGAATCCCCAGCACTGAATGCAGTCTGAATTTTTGGACTTCTCTCAGATTCTGGAACTGGAATGCTACCCTTATAATACATCTTCACATCCTGTTGACCACTCGGACTGTTCATCCTGGCAATCTTCTGTTGTTCAAGATCCTGACTCTCAATTTTCTCTATAAACTGTGAGATCGTCAACCCATCATACACACCTGTATTCTTCAAGATCATCAAATACGTTCCCCACTCCTTTTGAGGTAACGCATCCGCCAATTTTTCCACCCACTCTTCACGACCTTTTTCAACACCCAACATAGATAAAGATCGCACCAAATGACAGTATCTCTCGATTAGCTTTTTAGTATCCTCTCCCGGCAAACTACTAAACAAATCAAATTCTTTCTTTAGTAACGCTTTCTTGCTTTTGATCATGTTTTCGCTTCCCTCGAACTTGACCTTTAGCGTATCCCAAATTGACTTAGCAGTTTTGTCATGCTGTAATAGGATGAATATATCTTCTTTTATCGCCTGCTGCAACAAACTAATCATCATTTTCTCGGCTCTATACATTGCTCGTTCTTGATCAGTAAACTCGGATATCTCCTTTTTAACATGTAATTCAGTTTCAGGCAATGTGTACTTTTTCAATATGCACTCCCATGATCTGAGATGATTTGCCTGAACCTAGTTTTCAAAACGATCTTTCCACCCGTAGTATTCTTCAATACTCATTAGTTTCGGGGGTTTCTGAGTGGTTCCCGTCTCGTTTTCAAGATTCATGGCTTGAGCAATCGCAACTGGTGATGACGGTGTTGCAAACGCATTATAAAATCCGGAATCCATATTGACTTAACACGTATTGAAAAGCAAATGAACTTTTCGAGCGAAACACAAATTATCTATGGAGCGAATCTAACTTGGTCACAAACACGAACCAACAATGTATTTTAAAGCAGACCCTAAAGAATTTCTTGAAGCGAACTAGTGTTGACAGATAAGCGGACCTGTCTTGATATTGGAGCGAACCAGAAGTAACAATGTACACTCGAGCGAACTAGACTTGTCCTTTGAAGCGAACCAGAAACAATTCGTATGAGCGGACTAGAAGTTGTTTGTTCGAGCGGACCAGAATTGTCATAGGAGCGGACCAGATTTTTTTGAATGAGCAGACCAGAACTTTTCACAAGAGCAGTCCAGAATTGTCCTTTTGAGCGAACCAGATCTTGTGTCTATCGAGCGATCCAGAGATATCTTTGAGCGAACCAGAACTTGTCTATCGAGCGATCCAGAGATATCTTTGAGCGAACCAGAACTTGTCTATCGAGCGATCCAGAGATGTTCTTTGAGCGAACCAGATACTATTTTGGACGAATGAGCGAACCAGAACAAAAAAAATTGTACTTTGGAGCGAACCAGAATGATGTTGGAGCGAACCAGCTGAAAATCTGTACGGATGAGCGGACCAGAATGTGATCTAAGAGCGGTTCAGGATGACGTCACTATGAGCGATCCACATATCGAACAAGTTTTGACTCGTAAAAACTTCAAATTTTGGCTTCAAACTTTCCAGGATTTATATCTATACTAATACGCACAATCTGTGAAAATCTGAGTAAATTTCGACCGTGAAATCTCGTTCTGGATGAAAAAGAAGATGTTGAAGTGAGAAATAACAATGAATTTCAGCTATTCTCTGTAGAAAACCTCCTCCCAAGCTCTGATACCACTTGAAGGATCGTAATCTGACCTAGACGAGTCGTTCAGAGGCGTTCTCCTATGTTTCAGGTGCGGAATAACAAGAAACGTAGGTAGATATAGCTTGTTCTTCACTTTAATCTATTGTTTTATTGATTTGAGACGATTTACAGCTCGTTCTTCACACCGGCAGAGCTTCGGTATGGAATTCTGAAAGTTACAAATGAGGACCTCTTATACGGTATTTATAGGCAGGCTGGTTCGGATATGCGGACATGTCCGTATAAGCGGACCAGACTATGTCCGTATAAGCGGACCAGACCTGTCCGTATAAGCGGACCAGACCTATAAAACCTATACAGACTCCCGTTTTCTCGTAAAACGTGCCCTATACTATACAATACGACGTAAGACCTGATCCTAGACACCTAGACGTAATCAACAGATGTAGTGCACCATCAAATAAGTCTTGAACTTGATAAGTGTTTGTCATAATACATGTGACTGAATTAATTGTGACTGAAAATCAAGATATTTGATCATGTGATTTTGTCGAGCATTTAACAGAATTAAATGTTTGTTGCTATATGATAATTTGTGAATTGATAAGGATCATGTTGATGAAGTGTTTGTCTGCCATGTGATTGTTTGGTCAATGTGTTAGATTAATATTGAGGTCCAATCAGTGAGTGTTAAGGAGGTCCAATAGATTGATTTTTGATTGTTGACTATACATAGTTTGGTCCAATCAATAGGTCTTGAAAATTGGTAAAAGTTTACATGTACATGTGATCAAGTATTAGTGTGTAGACCAATCATTGTGAGTTATTATAATATTGTTGTCTGCTCATATATTCGGTTCAAATTTCATCCCATGTGATCAGATTGCAAGTAATAAAAAAAAAACGATTCAAATTTGTTGTTTGAAAATAGTCAAGTCTCAAAGGTTATCCAAGTTCACACAAGTTGGTGTTTGAGTTTCGCGTGATTCGAGTCTTGGTCTCTTTGTCAGTTCACACTAAAACTGTTCGGGTTGAGTGATTTGGCCTCCATTTCATACGAGTTTGGATTTTAGTCAGTTCGCACAGTTTGAAAAGTTAGGTCGCGTGGTTTAAGTCGTGGTTTCTGTTCAGTTCGTACGGTTTGGAGTTCAAAAGTTTCAAGGGTCAGGTCAATCGAATTCGATCCGGGTTATTCAGTCCGTACAGTTGATCAACATTCAGTTCGCACTGAAAATCATCAGTTCGAGTACAAGTTTGTTTCAATTAGTTGATAAACTGTTAAACTGATTGTATTTTGTTTGATTGTGTTGTCAGGTAATTGTCAGGTATTTGTCAAGATATTCAAGTTGCTACCGAAACATGGATTCTGAGTTCTACAACGCGTTTGCTACACCCTCGACTACTCCAGCTACAATTGCTCAAAACATGAATGCAGAAAATGAAACCGGAACAATGCAAAAACCCCCGAAACTTATGGGAATTGAAGATTATCACGGATGGAAGAAACGGTTTGAGAATTGGGTTCAGGCGAATCATCTAAAAGCTTGGGAGAGCATCGAAACTGAGTATGAGAGGCCAAAGAATACATTGGGAGCTGATAAAATTATTTCTGAATTTACTGAACAAGAGAGGGAAAGTTATAAAGGAGAGAAAATGATGATCAATTTGTTACAACAAGCGGTAAAAGAAGATATATTTGTGTTGCTTCAACATGATGAAAATTCTTATTCTATATGGGAAGCTCTTCAAAAGAAGTTTGAGGGAAGCACTGAAATGTTACAAAGTAAAGCAGCTTTGTTGAAAAAAGAGTTTGAATTGTTTACGTGCATGCCTGGTGAAACAACAAAAAGTCTTATTGAAAGATATTGTCATCTTGTACGCACCATGTCACAATTGAAGATTACAAAAACTCCAGCAGAATGGGTTGAAAGCTTGCTGACGCGTTACCGCAAAAAGAATGGAGTACATATCTGATGATATTAAAGAATTCCGGACAGTTTAAAAAGTTATCGATTGCACAGTTTATAGAAAAGCTGGAGGCACAGGATCTGGAGCAGCAGAAAATTGCTAGAATGAACAGTTCTACTCATCAACAAGATATTAAATTGTACTATAAAGGAAATGTTCAAACTGCTGAAGCAAGTCCAAAGATACAAACTGCATTTAGTGCTGGAAATCAATCTACACCAAGCAGTCAAGGATCAGTCAACACTAGTGGGTTCTCAACGGTGAATCCTCCAAGTGTTCAAAGTTCATCTGCTGGAAATGGGCATTTAATTCAGTGTAATGTAGCTCTACATCTTCAAAATGGTCAAAATTATTCTGAAGAAGTTGTAAAGCATCATATGGGATTATTGGTCACTGCATTAGAGTCTTATGAAGGGTTGATTGCCGGAAGAATTGGTAATCCGATGCTCACAAAAGAAGATTATGACCAAATCGATGCAGAGGAGCTGGAACTGATGGATATTAAATGGGCTTTAGCTAGTGTTTTGAGGAGAGCAGAAAAATTTAGATTGGTTACAGGAAGAAATGATTTCTTGGATGCGAATCTTTCTAATCTTGGATTTGATAAATCTAAAGTTGTCTGTTTTCGTTGCAGGGAGAAAGGTCACTTTAAAAGAGAGTGCAAGAATCAGGAGCCGAGAGGAGCAAAGGAGTCGTCTGGGAAAGATGATTATTATCGGAAGTCTATATATCAGCAAATCACTCATCAACCACATCAACAAAAAGAGCCACAAACAGCTCATGGAAGAATGATCGAAGATGCAAACAGGAAAGCTTACCACGGTATCGTTGATCAAGATGATGAGAAAATGGCTGAAGGATTTAGCTGGGACAAGTACATTCCAGCTGATTCAAATGTTGGAGCGTTTATTGCTCATATTATTCGAAAGCCGGAAATGCTGAAGGAATGGATGGAAGTGTTATCTGATGAAGAGAAAAGTGAAGATGAAGGATCTGTTTCATCTGAAAACAGTTCGTCAGAGACAAGTGATAGTGATGAAGAAATTGAACAGATTAATATTGGAAAAACTCACTTATCTTCTGATAGTTTTGAATTTTATTTTGCAGAAAAATTGAAGAAACTGAAAGAGGAGAAAGCTGCAAAAGATTTGAAAAAGGTCAAAGTGGTTGAGAAGATGGTGGAAGTTGAAAAGATAATTGAAGTTGAGAAGATCGTTGAAATCACAAAACCTTGTCTTAAATGTTTAGAGTCTTGTAAACAATGTATAGAGAAAGATGAGAGGTTTAGTGAGTTAGAAAAGTTGAAAGAAAAGTTGTTGTTTGATGTAAAAAATTTGAAAAAGTCATATGATGTATTGAACAGAACTATGAATAGTCTGGAAAAGACTAACTCTGAAAGAGAAAAAGCTTTGAAGATGATGAATGCTACCATGATGACAAAGCAAAAAGAGATCAATATGTACATAGAAGAATGTGCAAAGTGGAAAAAAGAGTTGGATAGTGAAGCAGCTGAAAATGAAAGAATCAGAAGATTGCTGCAAAGTTACAAAGGTTGTGATTATATAATCGATAGAATTTATCCAACAGTTGAAGGATTGAAGCGTTTAAAGACGAAGAAATAAAGCCAAAGAAGAAAAAGGATACTGGTAAGAAACAGGGTGTCTGTTATAATAAGTGTCCGCCTCCGATTTGGGAAGGGTATTCATCTAGGAAACCTAATGAGGAAGAACTAAAACAGGCGGTCAATATTAAGTTAGAATCCGAGATAACAGATGTTTTACCGGACAATATTGACGTCACGTTCACAGCGTCCGATACAGATCATGAGTCAGAACTGATAAAAAGAGTGGTTGATCAGGTGTTGGATAAGGATGAGGAGTCAGAGTCAAAGTCCGAGTCCAAAAGTTCGTGTCAGTCAGTTGGGAGTTTGAGTTTGTCCGAAAGAAGTTCAAAATCGTCGGGAAAACGAGTTTATAGTAAAGAGTTTTTATTGTCAAAATCTAATTTGGATGATGAAACATTTGAAGTTGTGTATACTTTGAATGATTCTGACAAATTATATTTTGATAAAGAGTTTCCAATAAGAAGTGTTCGATTTGAAATGATCAAAAAGGTTTTCAAAATGGCAGAAATTAATATTTCTGAAATAAAAGATTTAAATCTTACTGGAAAACCTAAAAATTACACTTCAAGAGTACAACAACGTTTGAACAAGAAAAAGGGTTACAATTCTGGTTCTGGTTTTCAAAAGAAACCAAACCACAATCGTAGCTACAAAAAGAAAGGACTTGGTTTTATTCCACCTAAAAACTATAAAAATGAAAAATATGTTCGAGATTTTAAATCAAAAATGACATATGTTGCAGGAACTAGTCATGAAGAAGAAGCAAAGAGCTCATTCTAGAAACAGTCAAACAAAGAATTTCTTGCAGAAAAAATGAAGAATGGAGCTTATCAAAGGAAAGAAACAAGAACCTGTTTCCGATGCAATGAAACTGGTCACATTGCATGGAACTGTCCGAAAGCGACAAACACAAAATAGGGAGTTTCTGGAAAATTGAAAGAAGTTGTTGTTGATAAAACCGAACTACCAACTGAAAGATTTAAAGTGTTTAAGAATTCAACATATGAGGTTGGTGAGTGTTCGAAAAGGTTTTACAAAAAGAAGGGAAATCTTGACAACCAAACTTGGGTTGTTAAGAAATCAGAGGTAAAATCTGGCGATGAATCTGATTCCACAAAGTTAGAGGAGCCACAGGTTGAGGTAAAAAGAGAAAACTCAGTGCCTCCAATGGATGATGTTCATTTTCCACCATTGAGTACTGAGAATTTTAAATCAAAAGTTGGGAAAGTTGAGATCTCTAATCAATTTTATTCTGATAAGAATGAATTTGATGTTGATAAAGCTTTTAATGGAAACGTAAAGAAAATTTTTGGAAAAATGATTGATGGGAAGGTTAAAGGGGTAAAAGAGTTTTATGCTACAAAGAAAGCAACTTACACCCCAACTGCTTCAGAATTGAAATCACCCAAGACTGGTCAGGCTTGGGTGGACATTTTCTTTGCTTGAAAAACCTGACTTGCCGGAGATCCCAAGTTTGTAATTGCGGATCAGGAATCGGCATCATTCTTTGTATTTGATTGAGTTTTTCGTACAAGTGGTAAATCAAGGACATTAATTTGTACTTGATTTTCTACAAGTGGTTGAAGGCAATGTAATGAACCAAACTCCAACTTTACAAGTGGTAAAATCAAACTTATTTTCCGGAAAAATCATTTTGATTAAAACAAACTTAAGTGTTTTGAAATCTTAATGAGAAAATAGTTTGTTGATCGGGGGAGTTCAGATTGTTTATGCCATGTGGATGGCGAATTGAGGCGATTTGATATCGGTTGTCATGTTTTCTGTATAGTTTGTTTTCAAATTTCCTAAAATGTGTTTGCATTTTAGGGGGAGTAGAAAATTTCAGAAAATCCAAAAACATTTGAAAATTTGAAAAAGCCAAAAACATGATAAAATGAAAAATGAGTTTCGTTGTGAATAGAGGAAATGATAGTACATCAGTAGTCTGTCACAACATGCTAAAGAAATGAAATGTTAAAATGTGATAAACAATTTCACTGCTGATATGCCAGTAGGTTTTTGCACATTTAGTAGATTGTGACGAGATATAAACCTAAATTTCAAACTTGCTTATATCGTGGGGAACATCTCTCGGATATATGGGTAACCCCCGAAATCTCGTTTGAAAGGTCTCATAATCTGATATACTAGGTCTTTATACTCAATGATGTCTGGGGTATTATTCCAGGACTTCTGCTGAACGGTAGTTCTGACCTAGTCCTCGAATAATACTTTCCACAAATGCTTGAAACATAGCATAAACCCTCAGCATGCCGATGAAACAATAAAACATAGCATAAAAGTCGAAGCCGATATCTCTCTGCGTATACAGAAGTATCGACCTGAGATCCCTCGGCCCTCGCATTACCTAATTTATATACAGATATCATTTGTGTCATAATTACCTGTAAGACTGATTATTGGGATCTGGATACGGGAGTATATTCTGAGGTGGGACACGCGATTGAGTTTAAGTATCTAAGACATTAATATCGTATCTCGAAACAGTTGAACTTTGTGTGAAAATTTAAGTGGACAGGTATACTGACAATCTAGGTGAATTGTTTAAAACTTAAAATGCAATGAAGCTTAACGATGTTGGTGATTTGTCTCATAAGCTGATATGATCCTCTTACACAAACTCACAAAAATTATGTTTGTAAATATTTCTTTACTGCATTTTATTTTCCTTCAAAAATCCAAAAATATTTTCAGTGTGTTTTAGCATAAATTTTGAAAAATTCAAAAAGATTTTTGGCAACTGATGTTGGAAAGCTGATTTTCAAAGTTCCAAGTGCTAAACATGATGACATGGTTGTGAGGGGGAGTGTGTCTTAATTGTGATAATATGTTTTTTAAATCAAACAAATGGTTCATCATGTGTATGTGATCTGAGGAAGAGTGATTGTTGATGCATATGAGAGTTGTTTTTGATGCATTCAAATTGTTAAATTTAGAAACTTATTTCTGGGTTAAGAATGTGCAGGTATAGCCGGGTTTTTATCTTGAACCTGAAGATAGAGTGCCAGGTTCCGATACCTGAGGATTTTGTAAAAGTCAGACTGCGATCCCAGCAAATCGAGAGGGGGAGTCTGAAGACATCTGAGTAGAGATTGATTGTGAAGAGTCTGTTGATGTTGAAGAAGAGAAGAGAGAAGATTTGAGGATACTTACAGCGTTAGATACTTCAAAGAGTTCGAAAAGACTGATAAAGACTGAAGATGTTGAAGACTCGACACTGAAGACTCGTCAACATCTGAGGGGGAGTCTGTTGGTGCATTCATCTGTCGTCTTCGTCTTACGTCGAGTCTCTGTGACATCAGCACATGAAATATGGAATTTGAAGTCAACCGTTTGAAGATGCAAGTTTGAAATAGGTTCCGTTTGAATGTAAAGTTTGAATGTAAAGTTTGAAAGGGTTCCGTTTGAAAAGTGTTGTATCATTTTCAAACGGAAGGGTCCTCATTTCAAACGGAAGGGTCCTCATTTCAAACGGAAGGGTCCTCATTTCAAACGGAAGGGTCCTCATTTCAAACGGAAGGGTCCTTCCTATATATACCTCACTTGTCCATTTCATTTGTAACTTTCCGGCCAGAGCAACGAAGTGCTGCCGAAGTGTTGTCAGGTTGTAAATGTCTTCCAAATCAATGATACAACAGTTTTAAGCGTGAATCTAGCTGATTTGAACTCTACACGTCTGTTTCCGCCTTTCGTTTAGAGATAAACTCTTCTGATCGACTCGTTCGGGTCTGAAAACGATCCTACAGTTCTGTTACAACACTCCCCGATGTTTCCGCCGCGTTTTGTATGTTACACGTGGTCGGGGTGTGACAGAAGAGTTGGTATCAGAGCCAATGGTTATAGGGAATTAGGTTATTAGTAATGCTTTGACCTAGACTATAACTTTTCTAGGACCCTAACACAAATTATCTTGTGTTTAGATCTTAAAACATGTACATCACCTATCCTTAGGTGATTAGCAAAACAAGAACCAAATTTTCCGAATCGATTTTTGAAAAACAATCATCTGTTTTTGAATGTTTTATTACAAGGTTTTGAACCCTCAATTGTAAGGTTTTGAACTCTCTGTTATATGGTTTTGAACCCTTTTCAGTATTGGTTTTTGGCCTTGTGCCTTCAAATTTTCAAAATCCCGTCAAACGTTTTGGGTTTTAAATAATGTGAACATGTGCAAACTAGAAGGGTGAATGCCTGTATTCTGGGTTTTCTGTCTAGGCAAGCACTTCGTATACATCTCAACCAGACGCGAGACCAGTTGTGCTTACCTGGGAATTCTTGGGATGAGTGTTCACTTATAGGCGAGCATGTCTTCGAAATAAATTATTTTTGATCCATTTACTTTGATTAGTCACTGTGTGTCGTTTGTTTACTTTGTGATACGGACAAATGACCACCATCTTTGCTTTTGTTGATTTCGTTTCATCTCATTCTTTTCATCCAATCATCTCACTCATTTCTTTCATGTTTCCTCTTTTAGAATGCCTCCTCAACGCGACAATCTGATTGCGACTGCCGAACTGGCAGAAATTATTGCAGAGCAGATGGCTGCTCAATTTCCAAATCTCTTTGCTCAATGGCACGAAGCCAACAACAACAATAATGCTCCATGCAAATACAAGGATTTCAGCTCGGCTAAACCACTCAAGTTTAGTGGTTCTGAGGGAGCAACTGGGCTTCTTCAGTGGTTTGAGAGCATAGAGAATACTTTCCGCCACGTGTAGTGTCCGGATAATCACAAAGTCGAGTTTGCTTCGAGCGTATTCCAGAAGAGGGCTTTGACATGGTGGAACGGGGTTATGAGAGATAGGGGTGCTGAGATTGCCTTGGCACAGACATGGGCTGAACTAAGAGCTCTTATGATGAGGGAATTCTGTCCTCGTCATGAGCAGCGAGCTTTGGAGAAGGAATTTGATGATTTGAAGCAGGATAGTGGTGAGCACAGGGCTTATACTGATAGGTTTGAGGAGTTGAGTCTGCTTTGCCCAACTATGGTTACCCCACTCGACAAGGCTATCGAAAGGTATATCGACGGCCTACCTGACTCTGTACAAGACATCATTACTGGTAGCAACCCTACCACACTTCGTCAGGCGATCGAGTTATCAGCGACGTTGACTGAGTCGCAGATTCGGAAGGGTAAGTTGCACAGGAAGGGTGACAAGGGCAAGAAACAGTCGGCTGACAAGGGGGATAGCAAGAAGGGTCAAAACAGGAATGGAAAGGACTCTGGTTCTTCGAAGAGGTCAAGGAAGCGTAAGGCTTCCCAAAATTTTGCTATCACTGCCCAAGCTAATCAGGCAGCTCCTAACCAACCCGCGCAGCCTCCGGCAAAGAAACCCTATTCAGGGAATGCACCTTTGTTCAATAGATGCAACAGTCACCATCAGCCGCAACATCAGTGCCGTTTCTGTACTAGCTGTGGGAAGTCAGGTCATCTTGCCGATGTTTGTCGGTTTGCTCAGAATCGTGCAGTTCAGAACCCGGCTCAACAAGTTGCTCAGCCTCCTGCTCAGCAACAGGGTCAAGCTGCACGACCACAATACCCACCTGGCGCTTGTTATAATTGTGGGGATCTGACCCATTACAGAAATCGGTGCCCAAGGCTGGCTAACCAGAATCTGAACCAGAATCCGAATCAGGCTCCGGCTCGAGGCCGAGCCTTTAACATGAATGCCCAAGAGGCGCAGGCAGACGATAACATGGTGAACGGTTCGTTCTTTATTAATAACCAGCCTGCATATGTTCTCTTTGATTCGGGTGCCGACAAGAGTTTTGTGTCATTGTCTTTTGAGCCAATGCTTCGAGTGTCTAGAACAAAACTTAGTAAATCTTTGACAGTAGAAGTTGCTAGTGGTGAACCCATTATTCTTGAATCTTAACGACCATCTTTTTCCTATCGACCTCACGCCTATGCAACTTGGAAGCTTCGACGTTATTGTGGGAATGGATTGGTTATCCAAGCATCACGCAGAGATAGTTTGTTCTGAGAAGATTGTTCGTGTGCCGCTTTCGACAGGCGAGATCTTGCAGGTTCAAGGTGAGAAGCCTATCGGTGGTCTCAAACTCATGTCTTGTTTTAAAGCTCGGAAGTATCTGCGGAAGAACTATGTGGCTTTCTTAGCACATGTTACAAAAGATAAAGGCAAGGGTAAGTCTATTTCAGATATTCCTGTCGTTCGGGATTATTCTGAAGTGTTCCCTGAAGAATTACCTGGTCTACCTCCAGCACGCCAAGTCGAGTTCCGCATTGATCTCGTACCTGGTGCAAATCCCATTGCCAGAGCTCCATATCGTCTTGCACCATCTGAGATGCAAGAGTTGTCTAAACAGCTTCAGGAGCTCTCTGACAAAGGTTTTATACGTCCTAGTTTTTCACCCTGGGGTGCTCCCGTTCTTTTTGCCAAGAAGAAGGATGGATCCTTTAGGATGTGTATCGATTATCGTGAGCTTAACAAGCTTACCATCAAGAATCGATATCCCCTACCTCGCATCGATGATCTCTTTGATCAGTTACAAGGCGCTTCTTATTTTTCGAAGATTGATCTGCGATCTGGATATCATCAACTTCGGGTGCAAGAAGAAGACATTCCGAAGACAGCATTCCGCACTCGTTATGGGCATTATGAATTCACAGTCATGCCATTCGGTTTGACTAATGCTCCTGCTGTTTTCATGGACTTAATGAATAGGGTCTGCAAACCTTATTTGGATCAGTTCGTCATTGTTTTTATTGATGACATCTTGATATACTCTAAGACGCAAGCTGACCACGAGCAACATCTTCGTCTTACTCTGGAACTCCTAAAGAAAGAGCAACTTTTCGCCAAATTCTCCAAGTGCGAATTTTGGCTTAAAGAAGTTCAATTTTTGGGGCATATTATCAACGAACAAGGTATTCATGTAGATCCCTCCAAGATCAGTGCAATTAAGGATTGGGATACGCCTACTACTCCTACTGAAGTTCGTTCTTTTCTTGGTCTAGCGGGTTATTATCGCCGCTTCATAGAAAACTTCTCGAAGATTGCAGTTCCTCTAACTGCTCTAACTCAGAAGAAAATGCCCTTTTATTGGGGATACAAACAAGAGGAAGCTTTTCAACACCTGAAGCAGAAGCTTTGCGATGCGCCTGTTCTATCATTGCCTGAGGGTGATGATGATTTTGTTGTGTATTGTGATGCATCGAAATTGGGTCTTGGCTGTGTTCTTATGCAAAGGAACAAAGTCATAGCTTATGCATCGAGGCAGTTGAAGATACATGAGAAGAACTACACCACTCACGATCTTGAGTTGGGTGCAGTTGTTTTCGCTCTAAAGATCTGGAGACACTATTTGTACGGTACAAAATGTGTGGTTTTCACAGACCACAAAAGTCTTCAGCATATCTTCAACCAGAAAGAACTCAACATGAGGCAACGACGTTGGGTTGAGCTTTTAAACGACCATGACTACGAGATTCGCTACCATCATGGTAAGGCGAATGTCGTGGCCGATGCATTGAGTCGTAAGGAACGTACTAAGCTTCATTGTGTACGTGTTCAGTCTGTTATTCAAGCTCGATCCGATATCCAAGCACGCATTTCTCAGGCTCAACAATCTTGTGTTGCACAAGGTTTGATGGATAAGGAATTTCCCTATCACATAACACCTGCTCTGGAACTAAAGGACAATGGATCATATTACTTCATGGACCGTTTGTGGGTCCCAAGCCAGGATGATCTTCGTACCTTGCTTATGGATGAAGCCCATAAGTCGCGTTATTCTATTCATCCGGGCTCAGATAAAATGTATAAGGATCTTCGTATTCACTATTGGTGGCCTGGTATGAAGAAAGACATTGCCTTATACGTGTCAAAATGCCTTACTTGTCTTAAGGTTAAGGCTGAACATCAGCGTCCTTCTGGTTTATTGGAGCAACCAGAGATCCTAGTTTGGAAATGGGAAAACATTACTATGGATCTTGTTACCAAACTCCCACGCACAAAGAAAGGTCATGATGCCATCTGGGTAGTCGTTGATCGTCTTACAAAGTCAGCACATTTCTTGCCAATCCGTGAGGATTTTCCTGCTGACAGACTTGCACAAATCTATGTGGATGAAATCGTAGCTCGACATGGTGTTCCGTTGAACATCATTTCTGACAGAGATGCTCGTTTCACTTCTCATTTTTGGAGAACCATGCAATCCGCTATGGGGACCCAACTTAATCTGAGCACAGCTTATCATCCGCAAACGGATGGTCAATCTGAGAGAACAATCCAGACTCTGGAGGATATGCTAAGAGCTTGTGTGATCGATTTTGATGGTAGTTGGGATTCACATCTTAAATTGATTGAATTCTCCTACAACAACAGTTATTACACTAGCATCAAAATGGCTCCTTTCGAGGCTCTCTATGGTCGAAAATGTCGTTCACCAGTCTGCTGGAATGAGATTGGCGAGGCTCAACTTACTGGACCTGCCCTCATTTTAGAGACAACTGACAAGGTCAAGAAAGTTCGTGATAACCTTCAGGCAGCTAGAAGCCGTCAGAAGATTTACGCGGACCCAAAACGCAAAGCCTTGGAATTTCAAGTCGGTGATCGAGTATTACTTAAGGTCTCACCTTGGAAAGGTGTGATCAGATTTGGAAAGAAAGGAAAACTTGCACCTAGATACGTTGGACCATTCAAGATCGTCGAAAGAATCGGAAAGGTAGCCTACAGACTTGAGTTACCTCCTGAACTTGGAAATGTTCATCCAACTTTTCACGTGTCCAATCTCAAGAGGTGTTCAGCTGATGAAAACTTCTCCATACCGCTTGACGAAATTCGTGTTGGCAAAACACTGAAATTTGTTAAGAAACCAGTGGAAATCATGGAACGTGAAGTCAAGTGGCTTAAACGCAAGCGCATTCCTTTGGTCAAAGTTCGCTGGGAAGCTAAACGTGGACCTGAGTTTACTTGGGAACGCGAAGATCAAATGAAGGCGAAATATCCACATCTTTTTCCTCGAGTTTCCTCTAAATAAATTTCGGGACGAAATTTCCACAAGTAGGGGAGACTGTAACAACTGTGCTTGTAATCATTGTGAACAGTTCTATTATCAATAAAACAATGTTATTTGATCCCAATGTTTGTTTGATTGTGTTTTACATTTTTCATGTTTTGACTTTTGTTCAATTCCAAACTCTACATCACTTTCTTGAGAGTTATACGCAAACTGGTGCGTAAACGTACTCAGTTTAATGCGAGAAATACTCCGGAACATCAACATATACTCAACATACCTTAAATAACCTTTACATAACTTAGAAATAAGTTTTGAAGGCTTTGGTATGGCAAAAACAAGTTAATTCGACTACAGGGACTAAATATGACAAACTGCGAAAGTATGTCAATTTGGACTGTAACGAACATTCCGGAACATGACCATAAGTTAAACACACCTTAAATATCCTTTACATAGCTTAGAAATAGGCTTTGAGGGGTTCGGTGTGTTAAAATAAACTTTTGGGTCATTCAGGGACTAAAAGCGTCAAAAAGTGCACAAGTTTGCATTTTCGCGCATAACTTACGTTCTGAATACATCCGGACATCCAAAAATTTATGTAAGCATGACTACATTATATTTTAGTTTTCGCCATAAGAAAAATCCATTTGTCGCGTCATTTGGATCGTTTTTCGCGCTTGTGCGCATTCCGTCGTAATTAACCGAACATCGCGACCGTACGGCCAAACGAACCGACATCCGAGATATTTTTGAACACATTTTAAGTTCCCTATACTTTAACTTCATTTTAGAGCTTTGAAATGGGGTTAACGGGCCTTAAACGTGTCGAAAATGGGGTGATTACACTGCAGGGACTAAAATGGTAAATCTGCCAAACTATGGCCTAGCGGTGCGCTACACTTTTAACGTAGCGGTGCGCTAGCCTGTGCCAGAACAGATAATATCAACCAGTCAGCAGATTATCAGCTGATTAAACCACAACCACAAGTTCCACACTTGACCTTTCAGCACATTAAGGATCATTTTCAGTAACCACAACATTTTGACAAATGTACGCACGAGATTTAGGCACGATATTCGACAAACGATCTTAACGGTTCTCCGAAATCTATAAATACCCATCACATTTCAGTTCATTTCTCACAAGAATCTGATCATTTGTGCTCTAAGTTGAAACCTTTGTTTCATACCTGAGCTATTTTGATCTAGATTAGCATTCGGGGACCCTTCGTAAGTATTCTTTCGTTCTTTTATTGCTTTTCGAGTCCGAAAGTCAAACTTTGTTTGACTTTCTGCATTGACCAATTTATGGTCGATGCGAAGTTCGTTTGAACTTCATAACGTGAGTGTGATCACGATGGTTATAGTCCCTAGCGACTATACCTACTGATTACCACGTTATCTAGGCTCAGTGACGAGCCGTAGTTTCGGGCAGAATACGTATTCCTACGTATTTTGTAACCAAACTACTCTTAGGTATCACAACCGTTTGTTGTGATACCAAACCTGTTTTTGTAAACTTAGTTAAGCATGTTTTAACATGCTTAGCTCGTCACTTTTAGTTTAGTGCTTATATAGGGTCGTAGAGGTAATCGATCTAATCAATCGCTTATACTTTCGAACCCCACCCGTTTGGTCGATCATTACGATCCGACCAAGCACATTAGGTGACCATAGTATATAGGGAATAACCTTACGAGGTTATACCTTATGGTCGCTTCGTTTAAGTAGTTGTATGATAGGTAGTTTATATGCCTTAGGTAAATTACCAAAATACCCCTTTGATGCCAAAATTCATTTTAAACATATGTAACATAACTTTTGACATCTAAACTGATTTGACAACCATATTAGACATGTTAAGGCATATATTAATTGTCATAGGACTAGTTAGGCAGTCCGAACGCGTTTCACGCGAACGACGCGTTAAAGTAGCATAAGCTACCTAAACGGGTCGTAATGGGTCACAAGCACTTAGGTTAGGTTTCATTTAGTATGTAGGCTTTAGTAAACCATACTACACGAGTTCCCATACTCATATGGTTTACGAGCCCTCATCCTATCCAATCTTCCGATTTAGGTCCGGGTTATTAATGTAGTTACCTATATTAGGTGCCGTTTGATATTCCGTGATCTCTAGCATTGCTTGGTGGTTATCTTAGGACTTCTGAGCAATCTCAAGTGAGTACATAGACCCCTCTTTTACTGTTTTCCAAACGTTTTGGGGTGGAACACATGTGCCTACTTGTTACTTTCAAGCTTTCCTATTTTCACATCCTATACATGATATGTTCGTTAGTACATTATAGTACATGATTTCATTACTTCTTATGCTAGGTGTGCCCATTGTGTGCATTACTTAGTACATTGTTTTACATTACATTTTATGCTAGGTGTGCCCATTGTGTGCATTACTTAGTACATCGTTTTACATTACATTTCATGCTAGGTGTGCCCATTGTGTGCATTACTTAGTACATCGTTTTACATTACATTTCATGCTAGGTGTGCCCATTGTGTGCATTACTTAGTACATCGTTTTACATTACATTTCATGCTAGGTGTGCCCATTGTGTGCATTACTTAGTACATCGTTTTACATTACATTTCACGCTACGTATGTTCATTTGATTACATACTTAGTGCATCGTTTTCACCTGCTTACATTTTGGTATGACATTTGGTTTGTTTAACATGGAACAATTCATTCATTAACAATGATCACGCTGTTCGTTAGTAGGTAGTGGTACCATAGGAATTGACAACTCCCGTTCCGGACATCCCAGGGAAAGGGGATGAAAGGAATGACCGAATTCGATATACATAATTTAGATAAATCTTTAATTTGTTTAAGGGTTTATCGCCACAGTCTCAAGGCTTGGATGTATGCATTATAACAATACCGCATAAATGTTTGTATCAGTATAGCATGCATTTGTTACACAAAACATAACCTTGATTTAAACTATGTTTTACTTCAATACCTTGTTTTTGTGCATTTTACATATGGTTTAGTTGATATATATATTTCACTACCATACATGACATTTTGGTTACACATTACATGATCTACATTGAACATAAACATTTTGACATTGATATACACATTTGGTGGTTTACATTGGACATAGACATTTTGATATGGTTTACACAATAACACTTGACAATTGGTTTGTACATGAACAAGTTACATTGGTGGTTGTTTGGGTAAGTGATTTGAGTAACGATACGTGTGTAATATGATACAAACATGGTGGATACGCCGCTGGTACTTCCTATATATAAGTGTTTGTATAATATTACCTAGCGTAACGTTATTTAAATCATTTCAGTTTGATACATATAACATTTTATACAAATAACATACTTTTCATAAGACATTGTTTTACAACCAACTTATCTTATACAAACTCATTTTACATGGTTATCCATTTAACTTTATATTACTTATACCTATCAACTGATCTTATCGATTTTCCAAATGATTTACAAGACAAAGCAAATTACAAGGTTCATGACTAAACATTTTCTCAAATACAAGTCATGAATCCTATTTTCACAAACCTATGTATCTCACAGGCATTTTTATGCTGACGTACCTACTTTCACATGTGTTTTCAGGTGCTTTTCCGTAGGATGATGATCATGACACTAGGGCGGACCTGTGCCTTAGAGACTTAAAATGAAGCTAGACTATGTTTAATTATGTTATAAACTCTTTTGTTTACTGTTCAAGACAATGTAACACCCTTGTTTAATAAATAAATAAAACTTTGTATGCCATGGTTATGAAACAATTAGTTCTGTTACAACACTCCCCGATGTTTCCGCCGCGTTTTGTATGTTACACGTGGTCGGGGTGTGACACAGCAGCTGGCTCTAGTATCTTCCGACTTTCTTTCTCTAACAGACTCCCCCTCAACTTGTACTGGGATCGTAGTCTGTCTTTCACATGATCAGGATCGTGACCTGACTCTCTGTCTGCTTAGGGTCAGAAACCAGGCTATCCTTCACATTCTCTACCCAAAACATAAGATTCATAAAAGATAAGATATAGCAAATTTATAACCTTTGCTAATTACTTGAATACACAACCCTGAATACATCATTTTCAATTATCGAATAAAAAGATTTATCATGTAAGACACTGATGAACCACTTGAATGAATATCATTTTCATTTCAAACATCTTCAAATAAACTTTCCCAAACCTGTTCGTCATGTTTAGCACTTGGAATTTTGAAAATCAGCTTTTCAACATCAGTTGTCTAAAATATTTTTGTATTTTTCAAAATTTATGCTAAAACACACCTAAAATCTTTTTGGATTTTTTTTATGAAAGAAATACAGTAACGAAATATTTACAAGCAATATTTTTGTGAGTTTGTGTAAGAGGATCATATCAGTTTATGAGACAAATCACCAACACCGTTAAGCTTTAAACATTTTAAGTTCTAAACGATTCACTTAGATTGTCAGTATACTGATCCACTTAAATTTTTACACAAAGTTCAACTGTTTCGAGATACGAGATTAATGTTTTAGAGACTTAAACTTATTTGCGTGTCCCACCTTAGAATATACTCCCGTATCCAGATCCCAATATTCAGTCTTACAGGTGAGTATACCTAGATGATATATGTAAGGGGTTAATTGCGAAACCGTGAGAGCTCAGGTCAGAACTTCCGTTCAGCAGAGAGATGACGGCTTTGACTTTTGGTGTGTCCCCTTTAGAGGATCTTTTGTTCAACAGCATTGATTAGCAATTTTATTGTCTCATCATTTTATGCTGAGGGTGGCGCTATATTTCAAGCAAGCGGTAAAGTATTCTCCAGGGACTAGTCCATTGCTTCCGCATTATCAGAAGTCCCGGGATAATACCCCAGATATCACTGAGTATAAAGACCTGGTATCTCAGAAAGAGGGACCTTTCAAACAAGATTTCGGGGGTTATCCATATATCCGAGAGATGTTTCCCCACGATATAAGCAAGTTTGAAATTTAGGTTTATATCTCGTCACAATCTATTAAATGTGCAAAAACCTACTGGCACATCATCAGTGAGACCGTTTATCACATTTAACTTTCCATTTCTTTAGCATGCTGTGATCGTCCACTGATGTACTATCATTTCCTCTTCTTGACACAAAACTCATTTTTGAATTTATCATGTTTTTGACTTTTTCAAATTTTCAAAAGTTTTTGGATTTTCTGAAATTCTTACTCCCCCTAAAATGCAAACACATTTCAGGAAATTTGAAAACAAACTATACAAGTAAATTGACAACCGATATCGAATCGCTTCAAATCGCCATCCACTTGGCATAAACAATCAGAACTCCCCCTTTCAACAAACTATTTTCTCATTATGATTTCAAAATACTTAAGTTTGTTTTAACCAAAATGATTTTTCCGGAAAATAAATTTTGTTGATTTTAAACCACTTGTAGATTAGGGGTTCAATTCATCACCTTGTTTTTCAACCACTTGTAGGAAAATGCAAGTACAACTTAATGTCCTTGATTTACCACTTGTCAGTGAAAACCTTCTCAATCACTAGCAGGTTCACTTGTCAACCATAACCACTTGTAAATCAAAATATAATAATATAATGATATCACCTGTAGATTTACCAACCAAACCTTTCAAGAATGATGCCGATTCCTGCTCCACGCTTACCAACCTAGGAGCTCCGGCAAGTCATACTTATCACTTATGAAAGACAGACATCCAAGCTTCACCAAACCTGGATGTTTCTTCCTCACCTGCACTTGGGTAGTAAGTTGCCTTTTTAGTTTCATAAAATTCTTTTACCCCTTGAACTTTACCCTCAACCATTTTCCCAAAAATCTTTTTAACGTTCCCATTAAAAGCTTTCTCAACATCAAATTCTTTCTTCTCAGAATAGAACTGATTCGAGATCTCAACTTTCCCAACCTTTGATTTAAAATTCTCAGTTCGCAATGGTGGAAAATGAACATCATCCATTGGAGGTACTGAGTTTTCCTCTTTTATCTCAATTTGTGGCTCGTCTGACTTTGTGGAGTTAGATTCATCGCCAAGTTTTTCACAAAACTTCTTAACAACCCAAACTTGATTGTCTTTAGCTTTCTTTTTATAAAAACGAGTTTTTGTGCATTCACCAACTTCATATGTTGAATTTTCAAAAACTTTAAATTTTTCAGTTGGTGGTTCATTTTTCTCAACAACTTTCTCTTTTCCTTTGAGTTTCTTAGAGACTTCCTGTTTTGTCTTTGATGCTTGAGAGCAATTCCATGCAATGTGACCAGCTTCATTGCATTTGTAACAGGTTCTAGTATCTTTTCTGTGAAAAATTCCAGTTCATATTCTCTTCTTCTCAACAAGAAACTCCTGGTTTGATTGTCTCCAGAAATGTTTCTTCTGTTCTTCTTCTGCACTTCCTCCTGAAACAAAATTCATTTTTGATTTAAAATCTCGAACATATTTTTCTTTTTTATAATTTTCTCGTGGAATAAATCCTAATCCTTTCTTTTTGAAATTACCGTTATGGTTTGGTTTCTTTTGAAAACCAGAACCAGAACCGTAACCTTTTTTCTTGTTTAAACGTTGTTGAACTCTTGAAGTGTACTTTTTAGGTTTTTCAGTAAGATTTACATCTTTTATTTCAGAAATATTAATTTCTGTCATTTTGAAAACCTTTTTGATCTTTTAAAAATTAACACTTCTTGTTGGAAATTCCTCATCAGAATATAATTTGTCTGAATCAATCAATGTATATGCCACTTTGATTGCTTCATCATTCAAATTAGATTTTGATAACAGAAATTCTTTATTGTACACCCGTTTAACCGATGACTTTGAATTGTTGACCGACGAACTCGAACTTTTGACGGACGAACTTGAACACCCAGACTCAGACTTTGACTTAGACTTTAACTCCGACTCCTCATCTGTATCCAACACCGGATCGGCCACCTTTTTTATTAACTCGGACACATGATCAGTGTCAGACGATGTAAAAACAACATCAATGTTTTTTGGTAATTCATCGGTTATATCGGACTTTAACTTTATATTAACCGCTTTTTCGACTTGCTCCTCATTCGGTTTTCTAGGCGAATACCTTTCCCAAATCGGAGGCGGACACTTGTTATAACTAACACTCTGTTTCTTAGTAGTATCCTTCTTCTTTGGCTTCTCATCATCCTTAAATGCTTCAAAACCTACAACAGTTGGATAAATTCTATCAATGAGATAATCAGAACTAGAATAACTCTGTAACAAACTCTAATTCTCTCATTCTCAATCTTTTCATTTTCCAACTCTCGCTGCAACTTTGCACATTCTTCGATGTAATGATTTATCGCTTTCTGTTTTGTCATCATCACAGTATTCAACATAGTCAATGCATCTTCTCTTTCAGAATTTGTCTTTTGAAGATCAGTCACTGTTCTGTTTAGCACATCATACGACTCTTTCACGTAATTGAGATTGAACAGTAATTGTTCTTTCATCTTTTCTTGTTCTTTCTCCCTGCATCGAAAACAAGTAACTTTAGATTTATCAAAACCCAAAGTAGATACATGTGCATCCAGAAAATCATTTCTCCCTGTGATCATTTTAAACTTTTCTACTCTTCTCAAGACACTAGCTAAACACCATTTGATGTCCATGAGCTCTATTTCTTCAGCGTCTATCTGATCGTAATCCTCTTTCGTCAGTATGGGATTTCCGATCCTCCCTGCAACCAAACCTTCATAAGATTGTAGCACAGTTGCAAGTAAAGCCATGTGATCTTTTGCAATTTCTTCAGAAAAACTTTGACCATCTAGAAGATTCTATGCAATGTTGCATTGTATCACACAACCATTTCCACTTTTTGAACTTTGAGAATGAAAACTTAAAGTTGAACTCTTTGGATTAACACTTGGATATGAAGAGAATCCACTGTTGCTGCTTGGATTTTGTTCAACAGTTTCAGATGAATTTCCAGCACTAAAAGCAGTTTGGATTTTAGGACTCCTTTCAATCTCTTGAACACTGCCTTTGTAATACATCTTTACATCTTGTTGATTACTTGGATTATTCATCCTTGCAATCTTTTGCTGTTCAGGATCTTGACCTTCAATCTTCTCTATGAACTGAGAAATTGTTAAAGCATCATAAACTCCAGTGTTCTTTAAGATCATCAAAAATGTACCCATTCTTTCTGAGGTAAAGCATCAGCCAATTTGTCTACCCATTCTTCACGATCTTTGGTTATGCTTAACAACGACATGGAACGAACTAAGTGGCAGTATCTTTCAATCAGTTTCTTTGTATCTTCCCCTGGCAGACTTGTGAATAGATCAAATTATTTCTTAAGCAGTGCCTTTTTACTTTTGATCATCTTCTCACTTCCCTCAAATTTAATTTTAAGAGCATCCCAAATTGATTTTGAAGTTTTGTCATGCTAAAGTAGACTAATCATCATCTTTTCAGCCCTGTACATGTCTCGTTCTTTGTCATTGAATTCAGAGATTTCTTTCTCAACTTGCAGATCAGTACGTGGTAGAACATACTTCTTCAAAATACACTCCCAAGACCTCAAATGATTTGCTTGAACCCAATTTTCAAATCGATCTTTCCAACCGTAATACTCTTCAATGCTCATTAGCTTTGGGGGCTTTTGCGTAGTTCCAGTCTCATTTTCCATGTTCATGTTTTGAGTAATGATTGTTGGACTAGTCGGGGATGTTGCAAATGCGTTGTAAAACTCTTCACTCATGATTCGATATCGAAAAATTTCTCAAACAAGCTTTCAAACGAACTGGTTCACCTCGTAAAACACCTGCAAACAAACAAACAATCAGTTTAAACGAACTGAATACGTAAAAGTGTGTTGATGAAATCAATCTAAGACTCGTGTCGAAGATTTGCGGACTCGTTTCAATATTGTTCGAGTAAAATCACTGAATGAATGAACCAATAAAAAGATGAATTTAATTTTGCCGCAAACACTCAATTCACTCCTGTTGGGCTGCACTATAAGACTTGATCATATATTGTGATTGGGCCTCAAATTCCACTATACCGACAATATCAATAGTCAAACTTACAAGATTGGGCCGAATACCAATGGACATTTTCACATGCATATCAAACAATTAATTGGACCGAGACTTCTGTAATGATAATCATACTCACATGCAAAATCTGACAATTTGTTTTAACACAAGCAATACATGCACGATTTTTAATGGCTGATTGTTATAATGGACTGACAAAACTTTATGACTTCAAACTTGATTGGGCCGTTTGTATATTCACATGTACAACTGACATACTTCAAGCACACCCTAATCAATGATAGTCGACAATACTATTTTGATATGATTGTAATTGTGACGTTCAATGTTTGTATTCAGTCGATGTAGGTGATAAACACTTTCAAACTAGATAACAAATTCACGCGGGATAACAAATTTCACACGGAATTAGCAAAAACACAGTAATTCCGCACGCGATTAAGAACCTTTCAAACGGAATTAAATTTTTTCAAACGGAAATAGCTTATTTCGTGCGGAATTAAGCTGACGTCACGTATTTTCGAACACAAAATCTCAGATTCCTCTCAAACGACTAGGAATTCGGATCTGAAACTTGGTAGGGTTGTAGATTAGATGTTTTCGCACAACATATCAAAAACTCATCCAATTTGGACCTTAGAAACCCGTTCAGTTTTGAAAAGAAAGTGTAGAAGTCAGAAATTGTGACGAAAACAGGCTGTTTTGGTATGAACTCCTCGTCCTGAGCTCTGATACCACTTGTAGGATCGAATCGTGACCCGAATGAGTCGATCAGAAGAGTTCGTATCTATACGAAAGGCGGAAACAGACGTATAGACATAGAAACAGCTTGATTCACACTTTAAACGTCTTGTATATTGATATTACACTGTTTACAATCAGTAGACAAACCGGCAGCACCTCGGTATCACTATGTAATTCCGTTACAAATGACAAACATGAACCACCTATATATAGCCTCGTAATTCCACACGAAACTAAACATGACAATTCATACGAAATTACCTAAAGTAATTCAATACGGAATTATGTAAGGACTTTTCATGCGAAATTATAAAATACATATTCATGCGATATTCCATTTCTATTTCATGTATGCCATGTGATGTTGTAGTGATGATGTCATCTTTATGATATCATCATTGAATATGATGACATCATGTTTGATCAGATCCGCAACGCAACCAAGACTCGATATAAGATGAAGTCGACAGATGAATGCACCAACATATATATTTGATTTTTTATCATCACAAACAGAACATATACCGACCAGACAACATCGGTATTCAAAAAAGTCATATATAGTAGATTTTTTTTGTCATCACAAACGGGACATATACCCACCAAACAACAACGATAATGGTACCGTATTCGTTTTTATAGAATTCTCGACGTGGTGGTATATAATTCATTAAACATAAAGTAATATTCGCAATAAAGTATTTTTTGGTATCGTAAGCCATATCGAGTATCTGTACAATACTGATATCATAACAGACCGATACCGACAAAACAACACAAGTACTGGTACGGGTATTTGTTTTTATTGGTTTTCAATCGATGGAAAAACATGTCGATTACAATGATTGCTATGCCAAGTGCCGATATCGTGCTGGTATTGTAATAAACCAAACCGATAATGACCAAAGACCTGCAACGAAGCACGCAGGAATGCCACTAGTATGTATATATATATATTTAGTGAAGAAACATGAATAGTAACTTTATTTTTATTATAATATATAACTTTTTATTATTTTTTATTTAATATTATAATAGTTATTATTCTATTTACTTTTAATAACTTATTTTTAGTTTTTTTTCCTTTTTTAAAACCATATATTTCCTTTACCATTTTTTAATAATTTTTTCTTTTTTTAAACATATATTAATTTATCAATTAATTTGATACTTCTTCAATAATTTACGTTTATAACCTTTTTCTAAAAATTTAAGTATGTAGTTGAAAACGAAGTTGTATTCAAAATAAGGTATGTATTTGGTATCATAAAACGATACGATGATAAATTAAACCGTTCTAATGGTTTGACTTTCTAAACAACATGCTTTATTTTCAAATCACGTTTATTTTACATTATCATTTGCTTGGTTTCGCCGCAACGCGCGACGTAAAAAACCAGTTTTAATAAAACTGGGTGAAGGGTATGGTCCCAGATCTTGCACCAGGCTTAGGGCGTAAGTGACCATCACCCGGTTTACTTTCCCACTCGACAAACAACATGCCTCAGTCCGTGCGAGCGCACGTAGACCCAGTTTGCTTTTCCACTCGGATAAAGATGAGATTCTCACCTTGTGTATGAAAATGGTTATTTTAGGCAGCATACACAAAATGTGGTGATTGCTACTAAAGATGGTAGTTGTTACTATCATCTGAATCCACATCTTCTACAATTGTCGTGTTACTACATTTCACACATTGACATGTACAAACCCGCGCGGGCGCGCACGGGGATGACATCGGATGATGCAACCTTCCAAGGTTACAAAGCCGCGCGGGGACGGCGAAGGAAGTGCAGTGTAATGTGTAGATGTGTTTTTCTGTACATATACAACTTACCCAACACATGTTACGGTCTTGCGCAAGCCTGTAGGGTGCACGCGCAAGAGCAGCATCTTATTATAATGCAAGTGGAACTGTCACCTTGACTTCTGTAACCAACCAGTGAGTGGTATTCCTTGAAACTGACAATAGTGGTTAGCTGACCGCCCAATACGACCCGACCCACGTGGCGGCCGTTCCTTCGTGCACCTAATACAGCAGGACATGTGGCGACACCTCCACCATGCGCCTGACACTTCTGCAGCCTATGCACCTGCTAGGCCTATGGAAGAGCTGGAAGTTGTCAGTCAGGCCCAAGGTCTATCAAGCGACCCATTTGCCTCTCTCTTTCACTCTTCGGCTATAAATACCAACTTCAAACCAGGTTTGAGGTAATACTAATATGATCACCCTCACTTACTACTTAATCATTTATCTTGCTTCCAAAGCAAATACATATTCTCACGCCGAAGGGTGGTAACAAGGAGCAACCCCTACCCCATTCTCCTTTTTGCGAGTCACGGTGTGTTTCTCAGTGCAGGTGAGAGATTAAAGACGACCCAACCATTGATCGAGGAAAGAAATGGATTATCCCTATCTAACGAGACTCGACCCGTGGACTAACCTCCTTGTTAACCACTGTCAGGTAACAAGGAGCAACCCTCACCCCATTCTTCTTGTTGCGAGTCACGGTGTGTTTCACTGTGCAGGTGAAAGATTAAAGACAATCCAGCCATCGATCGAGGAAAGAAGGGATTAACCCTATCTAACGAGACTCGACCCATGGACTACTCTCCTGGTTAATCACTGTTTCTTCATTGGCACCCACCGCTGCTTCTACTAGCACACTCATCTCTTCTTTTCAAAGATAATGTCTGATCATCAAAACATCCCCAACTGAAGAGGAAACCCTTTGTCCCAGCAGTAGTCGGTTAGGCGGGGAATACTCCCCTTAGCCAACCTATAGGCCACGTCGGCCCATCCGCTCAAATGGGAAACATCTCGGTGAATCTGCCAGATATCCCCCATTTTACACCCACCATACCGGAAGGGGTAGATCCCCACTCCTAGCTTTTAAAGCAACAAGCTGCTGTAAGTGCAGTGTATGGCCAGATTTGCGTGTGAACGCATCAGACTGTAAAACATACACCTACACCAACCACACCGGCGCCTCGTGTTCTTCAATAGGAGGCGCTACCCCAACAGTAGCCTGCGTCTAGGGATAGACGCGAACAATATGGCAACTCATATATAAGTCAACATACGTTAGATGACGGGGATTCAACCTATGGATCCCGGGCAAGAGCCTCAGCACACCTTAGGCTGGGGCCACCCAGACAACAACAGTAGGAATCCGATAACCGTCGAGGGTTAGGCATACATAGCTGTCTTGGGGCGCACCCCAATGATGACAGCAATGACAGGACCGACCCTTAAGACTCCACTTTCTACGGGGAGTCACACAGCATCTTCAACCGGTTAGATGACCGGGACGCGTACACACCTGCGCATCCGCGCACAAATTATGATCGTGCGGCAAAGCACGATTACAGATCGGTCTACAGACCGAAATCTGCTGCGGGAAATTCCAAATTCATAAAGGAAATTGCCCTGGCACCACTCATGCGATCAAAACTTCCACCCAGTATGGGCAAATACAACGGGTTGTCAGACCCCGATGGCCGCATCTGCGTATTCACCAGCGCCGGCCTCATTTGCGGTTGGAAACAACCATTATGGTGCTACCTTTTTGTCCAGACCCCTACGGGAACCGTAAGGGCCTGGTTCGATAGCTTACCTGTGAGCTCACTAGTATCATATGAAGATTTGCAAGAGAAATTTCTTACCCATTTCAGCCAGCAACGACGACACGCCCGTGATACGACGGACGTAATGAATATCTGGCTCGAGAATAACGAAGGCTTAGAAGCCTTCATCACCTAATTCAATAAATAGTGCCTCGAAATCGGAGGGGTACTGGATGCGCTTGCACATGCACATTTCATCAAGGTCGTCAAGAAAGACGAAATTATCAAAACTATTTCTGGTAAGTAGGGCTTACCAAAAATATGGGATGACGTTATGGCAGTAGTCAAAACGTTTGCCCAAACCAAGCGCTCCTTACTGCCAACTAAAGACAAATGTTTGCCCAAACCGAGTGCATTCTGCACGTCAGGAATTGTCACGACGCAACAACAGGCGCAATAAGAACTCGTGGACGCGCGACCACGAGTCCAGATCGTATGATCCAAATGGGTCCCAATCGGACGTCAAATGTATCAATAACCAGCGGGAGCAGAGGGAACAAAAAATGAGAAACAGGACCGACAATGGACTGATCTCACCAAATCGCCCAAGGACATTCTTCTAACCGAAGAATGTAATTTAAAACCTGCTGTCGTGATGAAAAACAAGAGGGGTTAAGACGTCGACTTGTACTGTGACTACCATAAAGAGAGTGGTCACACCACCAATAACTGCATCAGTCTTCGGCGGGAGATTGAGAAGGCCCTAAAGAGCGAAAAGCTGCAACACTTGTTGCCAAATGCACGAAAGGAAACCAAGCGCGTAAATCACCAAGATGAGGGCCCTTCCGACAAAAAGATGAAATACTTGAACACCCACATGATCACCAGGGGACGCAGGCAACCAAAGAAGGCAGTTAAGAGGGTACAAGAAGACGATTGGTGCGACGAGTAAGTCGTTTTCCCTCTCATCAGGGGTAGACCGCGTGACAGGCGCACTGTCATAGTCATCGGCTGTTTAGGACACTACTGCACCGATTACGTCTTCATAGACCCGGGCAGCACCTCTGACATACTCTAAGAGAAGTACTTCAATCAATTCGATCAAGAAGATAAAGATAGGTTGCAGCCGGTGGATTACCCTTTGGCTGGTTTCGAGGGGGGGGGGGGACGTTGTTCCCCTTTGGCCAAATAACTTTTCTTGTGATGCTTACCGATGGTAGGCATACACGGACGGATGAGGTAAACTTTATGGTTTTATTGCACACCTCCAAATATGGCGTACTTCTCGGCAGAGAAGCACAAGGCGACTTCAACATGATAACGTCCAGTCCCCATTCCGCAATCGGTTTCCTCACCGAAACGCGTTTGCAATTATATATGCGCGCCTGGAGATCATGTTGATGGACGAAATCCGTCCGACCAAAACCGCAAGGCTGACCCCAAGAACTGAACCAGAGAAATGGGTACTTCACGCAAGATACCCTGAGCAAACTATTACCTTGGGCCATGGCTTTTCCAACAACATTAGAAGGCACTTGAAGTAGCTGCTGTTCAGGAATAAGGATATATTTTCTTGGACTCCTGCAAACATGACAGGAGTCCCGCGGGATGTCGCGCAACATTGCTTGGATACCATGGCAGATCTCAAGCCTGTGGTCTAGGCGCGATGTAACCTGGGACCAAAGAAAAACTGTGCCATGAACGAGCAAGTGAAAGAATTGCTCGACACAAGGATTCTGAGGGAAGTCAAATACCAGACATGGTTGCCAAACCCGGTAATGGTAGAAAAGGAGACTGGGGGTTGGCACATGTGCGTCGACTACAAAGACCTTAATAAAGCCAGCACTAAAGAATGTTAGTCAATTACGGAAATCGACGAAAAGGTCGACAACCTCGCACCATTCCGATGGAAGTGCTTCCTCGACTGCTATAAAGGGTATCACCAAGTACAAATGGCACTCGAGGATGAAGACGAAACGACATTTAGTACAACTATAGGAAATTTTTGTTATACTAAAATGTCGTTCGGGTTGCGCAATGCGGGCGCAACCTACCAAAGATTGATGGACGAGACGTTTGGCTAACAAATTAGCAAGCATCTGTAAATCTATATGGACGATCTCGTCATTATGAGCATGGAGGAAGATATCATGCTCCAAGATATTGAGAAGATATTCCAAACTCTACGAAGCATTAACATGAAGCTCAACCCGACCAAATTCTCGTTTGTGATAGAAGAAGGCAAGTTCCTTAGATTCATCATCACAAAGGATGTATTCAAGGTGAACCCCAAGAAGGTGCAGGCGATCGAGCGCATTCCATCACCCTATCCACGATTAAGGAAATGCAAACCTTAGTCGTTTGGCTAGCCGCTCAAAACAAATTTTTGGCCAATCATGCGGCCAAATCTTTTCCTTTCATAAGCACCTTACGCAACTGCCTAAAGAAGCATCGTTTCTAATGGACTAATGAAGCAGAATTCGCTTTCAAGGAAAGGAAAGAATGTTTGATCAACTCCCCACTCTCACAAGTCTGCGCGAAAAGGAGCCACTAACCCTATACATGTCCGCTTCGGAGAGAGCAATAGGCGTGGTGCTCCTAGTAGACTGGAATGGGGTACAAATACCGATATACTACGTGAGCAAGATGCTCAATGACCCAGAAACATGATACTCCATCATGGAGAAATTGGACCTTGCGCTATCAAAGGGTAAGTATTAGCAGATTTCGCCACGGAAGTGCCGACGAATCGCATTAGAGAATGCGAAGAAGAGCAGAACACTGCACCCCTCGCACCGTCAACTAAAATTTGGTCACTCTACACAGATGGTGCCTTCAATGAAGATGGCTCAGGCGCAGGCCTCCGCCTAGTTAGCCCAGACAACCAAGAATTCATGTATGCCATATGCCTCGAATTTAAAAGCACAAACAATGAGGCTGAATACGAAGCATTTCTTGTTGGGTTAAGGCTAGCAATTAAGCTCGGCGTGCAAAATCTGGAAGCGCACGTCGAATCTCTATTAGTAGCTGGGCAGATAATCAACGAATATGCCGCAAAAGGACACATTATGGTCCTCTATCTAGAGCAAGCCAAGCAACTAATATCTAAATTCCACTCCTTCAAAATCATTCACATCAACAGGAGTGAAAACAAACCAGCTGATGCACTTTCAAAATTAGCATATTCGAGTTTTCAACACTTGGCCAAAGACGTGCGCATTGAAGTTCTCAAAAACCCTTTAGTGCCCTTGTGCCAAGTCAACATGATTGAATTAGGGTCACCATCTTGGATGACGCCCATTATAAGATACCTACAAACAGGCATCTTCCTAGAAAATAATGCAGAAGCACGTAAGTTGCAACACAAGGTGTGCCAATACCAAATGGGTGACGATATCTTATATCGAAAATCATACTTGGGACCACTCCTCCGATGCGTTGATTCTCAAGATGCCACATACCGAGTTCACGAAATACATGAAGGCATATGTGGCATCCACGCAGGACCACGCATGGCGGTGCCCAAGATCAAGAATGTTGGGTATTACTAGCACGATGATGTGCGGTAAAGTGTTATATATATTAGGTGTATATTTTAAGCCCTTTTTAACACTTATTTTAGCCAAGTTTTAAATTTATAAAACACGATATTTCACTAACACTAAACATACATATGGGCAAGTGCACCCATCGTTTAGTGTAGTATAGCGTTGGTAAGATACCGAGGCCGTCCAAGGACACAAGAGCTTTTAGTACCGGTTTATCCTCAACGTCTAATCAAAAATAAAAGTTTAGAAAAATGTTTTAAGCTAAAAAAAATAAAAACTAACTAAAATGCTGAAAATAAAAATAAAAACAGATAGACTAGATGAATCACTTGGTTCCGACTCGTATCTAGTATAACCTTTGATTATTTCCGCACTTTTGCACATAATTAAGAGATTATCTTAGTTATTGTAGTAGGCCCCTCTTTTGAAGGTGACGTTACCCTCACCCCAGTAGTTTGAGTCAGCAAGGATACAATCCTAAAAGGGTGGATTATTGGAAGATAATGACTTAAGTTATTAATGCAGTATTGTGGTCGGCCCCGCTTTTGGCGGTGACGTTACCCTCGGCTAAGTAGTCTGAGTCAGCAGGGATACAGTCCTAAATAGCCGGGTTATAGTATTAATAGTAGTTAACTTATGAGGGGATCAAAGAGTTTGGACCCCCGACATCCAATGCCGTGAAGCATTGAAGGAGGTCCTACTAAATTTGACCCAGGTCCATTGCAGGACCTCTAAACGCTGAACAATGGCAAGACCTTTACCAAACCGTTCCCTTAACCCCCGACCAGGTAGCCAACATACCTCCATATAGACCGTGGAGATATGAATGGTGAAAATCCTTTATTTTATATAGACAGTAAAATAATGCCAAGACACCACGGACAAACGATAAGGAAAGATCACCTTCAACATAAGTAACTAGTTATTAAAGTCATTAATACAAAACCAAATAAAAAGTGCAAAAGATTAGAAATAAAAGGTATTATACTAGACACTTTGTCTTCACCAAGTGATGTAAGAGACTTAGGCAAACATGGCCTTGATTGTCAAGAACTCTTACGATCAATCTTGAATCCCGAGACGACTCACACACTCTACGATGGACAATGGATGATGGTGGTGGATGATGGTGTTGTGATGGTGGTGGGTGGTGGATGAAGTGTGAGAGAGGTGGTGTGCCAAGGGATGGTTTGAGCTTGAGCCAAGCACTCCTATTTATATCCTGTACAGAAGCCTGGACACGGCCCCGTGTCCGCTGGACACGGCCCCGTGTCCACCCTTTTCTCTTTCTTCATTAATACAGTTTGTCTTTATTAGCTCCACACGCCCCCGTGTCCGCTGGACAAGCCCCCGTGTCCGTCTGACACTCTCTCTCTTCATTAATTGTAATTCGCAATTACAATTAATGCGCCTGCTGTACTTTCGCCACGCCCCCGTGTCCGCTGGGCACGGCCCCGTGGACAATAGAAGCTTCTATAGGTTTGTCTTTTCTGCTGCTTCTTGAGCACGCCCCGTGTTCGCTGGACACGCCCCGTGTTCGCTAGACACGCCCCGTGTTCGCTGGACACGCCCCGTGCTCAGCTGGGCACACCCCGTGCTCAGCTGGGCACAACCCCATGCTCAGCTTTCTTCTTGTTTTTGCTTTGGGAGATGCTGTCGAGGAGTCAGGCATGCCATGTTTCTTCCTTTTCTTTGTATTTATGTTGGTTTTGGCTGTGTATTTGTTCCTTTTGTTCGTTTAAGCTCATTTGATCCTGAAAATACAAAAGGAAGACAAAAGCACACTTTTTCCAACATTAGTACTAAAAAGGGGTTAGTTTTATGCCTCATTTGATGTATTTTATATGTTGCATTTTACACACATCAAATACCCCCACACTTGAATCTTTGCTTGTCCTCAAGCAAAACTCTTTATAATGTGGCTTACACTCCCAAATGGAATGGGTAGAAGAGAAGGTTTTAGGGCTTGTCATAGAGTGTTGGGATTTCCAAGATTCTTTATTAAGTTTTATTTTTATTTATTTACAATCCTATTCGTCATGATTTATTTAAAACTTTTCATAAGATAAATTACTTAATAGGGCATAACATGCCTTTTTAAAATTCCATTTATATACAAGTTCACATACCTCACGGGAGAAATCACTCACACTCGGCCGAAGGTGTATTTTTAGTGAATCACTCGAGAGCAGCATGGAACTTATTCCTACCATAGGCTTGCCAAGCAATCAATCCTCCTCCTTTTTAACTTTTATACCTTTGTAAATATCAAGAGGATTTTGTGGGTGAAGGGTTAGGCTTGGGTTAAAGGTAGGTGGTTGGGTTAGTGGTTAGTTGTTAGTAGAAAAGGGTGAAAAAGCGTAATAAAGGTCGGTTTTCGAAAGACTTTTATTTTTGCATTTTTTTTATCTTGATGAAGCCAGTATTCAAACAAAGTTATTTTTGATGAACTTGCTTGTTTATTTATTTTGCTTCATCATCAACACTTTTTTTTTTTTTGAAAAGTCATACGAAAAACCGAGCTTGTTACTAAAACAAAGGGTGAAAAATAAAAAGGGTTTAGGTGGGTGAAAAGGTGTTTGGTTTGGGCTAAGAAATGAAAAGGTTTAGGCTCAAAGGGGTTAACTAGGGGGATTTTGGGTAGGTGGTAAGAAATAAAAAGAAAAAAAAATGGTGTAGAAATAAAAAGGGTTAGTCCTAATGCTTCCATCATTTACTTACTCGGGTTTAAGTTGGTAAGGACCGGGAATGTATCGTCATGGCAAGTTCTAGAGTCGTAAGAACCAAGCGGCTATTCACACAAGAAACGAAAGATGAGCATTTAATTTAAAGGTATATATTTGTATGCTCAATAAAGGCTCAAAACTCACTTTTGTGGGAATGAGTTTTTATGTGATCAAGTATATATAATTAAATTTTTAACTAAGCTTGTCATGCCTTTTCATAATTTTTTTATGTTGGTTCTTTTTATCACGACGCTATCGGTTGTAAATTTGTAAAAATATAACCTTTTTAGAATTTTGAAATTCCCAAATTAAACCTAGACAAGTAAAAAAATTGAAATTTTTTTTTTTGAAAAAATTGAAATTTTTTTTTTGATAAAATTTGGGGTGATTAGCGATTCCAATAGAGTTTTGTGTAAGGCTTGTTATTAGGACTTGCAAGATTCAAGGTTTTAGCATCCCCCCCCACACTTAAATTACACATTGTCCTCAATGTGTCCCAAAAATAAGTTTTTAGGTTGATTGAATGTGTAAAAGTGAGTTAAAAACAAGATTTTATGGTACTGGGTAGCTGAACACGGGGTGGTGTTGGCTGAGCACGGCCCAGTGTCCAGACTGCCAGTACCAAAAGTAAACAGAAGGCTGGGCACGGGGGCGTGTCCAGTGAGCACGGCCCCGTGTCCAGGTACCTGAACTGGGCATTTTCTACAGAACCTTGGGCACGGGGCGTGTTGGGGTGAGCACGGTCCCGTGCTGAACTTGCTGTAATGAAGAAAAATTGTCAGGAGGCTCTGTTTTTGTGCATGGGGTGTTGGTTCAAGCTTCCCTTATCATCCTTCACCATCCCGAGTGTGTTTTATTCCTGAAAAAAAAAACTAAACTAGAAAACGTAAAAGTTAATCTAAACTAAAACTACGGATAGTTCCGCGGAATGCCTCCGTGGTGCGCCACGTTTATAAGGGTCCTTGGCTAGACCCACCTTATCGGGTGGTTCTGGCTCATCTTCAATTAGGGGGTCGTCATTGCCGAATGGATATTTCATTGATCGTTCAAGATCGACACTTCTTTTAAATGCCCCTAATTGAAGAGGTAGATTGTTGAACTTCCGGTTTTTCAAAGCTTCGTGAGTTTTTACAAATGGTCGTCCCAACACTAGAGGAGTGTCATCGAGGATGACAAAATCGGTCGGGATTACCATTTGATTTGTTTGAACCAATACATCCTCAACTATACCGATAGATTTTATTACTTTCCGATTGGATAGAAAAATGGGTATTTGAAGTGGAGAAAAATCACTAATACTTAATTTTTCAAAAATGTAGTTAGGCATTATGTTAACACAAAGATCTTTATCGATTGTAACGTTACTAATAAATGAATTTTGAAAGAAACATGGAACCGGTGTAATGTTAATTTCAAATGGGTCTTCTTTTATTAGCGAAGTTTGATCATTAGTTAACTTAACACTTACCATTTCGTCAATTTTAGTGTTAGTGTTTAACTCTTTTAAAAACTTAGCATGAGTGGGTACTAAACAATGATTTTCGAAAGAAGGTGACAAGAGGTTAATTTCTTCAAAATTAGACTCTTCTTGTATTTTAACGTTGTCGGATTCACCTATTTCGTTGTTTAACTCATGTGTCGGTTTTTCACTTATTTGTTCTTCCATTTTTACAATTTCAGTTATCTCTTCATTTTTTAATTCTTCTCTTGCGCGGGACTCCTCTTCCCTTGCGCGAGATTCTCTTATACAACGATCGATAACTCTTATGTGTTCTAATATCCTATCGGTTACTTCGGTTATAGAAAAAGAATCGGTATTTTCTAAGCTTGAATCCGGTTGTTCGATCCTTTGTTCCTCATAATACCCATATGAAGTAGATGGTTCACACCATTGTTCTTCATTGTAAGCATATGATGGATAAGGTTCGTAATTTTGTTCTTCATAATACTCATATGAGGTGGGTTGTTCACGCCAAGGTTCCTCATAGTAAGCATACGAAGGTGGTGGCTCATATCTTGGTTCCTCAAAGTATGAGTATGAAGGCTCATACCTTGGTTCATCAAAATATGAGTATGAGGGAGGAGGTTCATACCTTTGGTCTTCATAGGATGTGTATGAAGTTGATGGCTCGTACCTGGGCTCCTCATAGTAGGTGTATGAATTGGATGGTTGATATGAGCGATTATTTTGAACCAATCGTGCGTTACGACAATTAGTGCAATAATTACCCCTATAATCATCCTCCTCATAGGTGTAGTTGTAACCTCCTGAGTATTGATCCATAAGAATCACTCAGCAGACCACAACCGAGTCTCGAGATCAGAAAACAAAAATAAAAACGAAAACAGAGGCTGGACACGGCCCCGTGTTCAGTGAGCACGGCCCCGTGTTCAGGTTCTGTATCTGGGCGTTTTAATTAAATTTACTGATTTCGTTGAGCACGGGGCGTGTTCAGTGAGCACGGCCCGTGTTCAAGCTACTGTTACTAGGTGTTTTATAAAAAATATGCAGCACGGCCCCGTGTTAAGCGAGCACGGCCCGTGTTCAACCTACTGTAAATGCAAAACTTAACTAAAATGCAGAAAAATTTGGGCCCATTTTGAAAAGGTTTTGAAAAACTGATTAGGCCGTCGATTTTAAGCTTTCCTAAAATCCTTGTGTCCCCGGCAACGGCGCCAAAAACTTGATGTGCGGTAAAGTGTTATATATATTAGGTGTATATTTTAAGCCCTTTTTAACACTTATTTTAGCTAAGTTTTAAATTTATAAAACACGATATTTCACTAACACTAAACACACATATGGGCAAGTACACCCATCGTTGAGTGTAGTATAGCGTTGGTAAGATACCGAGGTCGTCCAAGGACACAAGAGCTTTTAGTACCGGTTTATCCTCAACGTCTAATCAAAAATAAAAGTTTAGAAAAATGTTTTAAGCTAAAAAAAAATAAAAACTAACAAAAATGCTGAAAATAAAAATAAAAACAGATAGACAAGATGAATCACTTAGTTCCGACTCGTATCTAGTATAACCTTTGATTATTTCCGCACTTTTGCACATAATTAAGAGATTATCTTAGTTATTGTAGTAGGCCCCTCTTTTGAAGGTGACGTTACCCTCACCCCAGTAGTTTGAGTCAGCAAGGATACAATCCTAAAAGGGTGGATTATTGGAAGATAATGAATTAAGTTATTAATGCAGTATTGTGGTAGGCCCCGCTTTTGGCGGTGACGTTACCCTCGGCTAAGTAGTCTGAGTCAGCAGGGATACAATCCTAAATAGCCGGGTTATAGTATTAATAGTAGTTGGACCCCCGCCATCCAATACCGTGAAGCATTGAAGGAGGTCCTACTAAATTTGACCCAGGTCCATTGCAGGACCTCTAAACGCTGAACAATGGCAAGACCTTTACCAAACCGTTCCCTTAACCCCCGACCAGGTAGCCAACATACCTCCATATAGACCGTGGAGATATGAATGGTGAAAATCCTTTATTTTATATAGACAGTAAAATAATGCCAAGACACCATGGACAAACGATAAGGAAAGATCACCTTCAACATAAGTAACTACTTATTAAAGTCATTAATACAAAACCAAAAAAAAAGTGCAAAAGATTAGAAATAAAAAGTATTATACTAGACACTTTGTCTTCACCAAGTGATGTAAGAGACTTAGGCAAACATGGCCTTGATTGTCAAGAACTCTTACGATCAATCTTGGATCCCGAGACGACTCACACACTCTACGATGGACAATGGATGATGGTGGTGGATGATGGTGTTGTGATGGTGGTGGGTGGTGGATGAAGTGTGAGAGAGGTGGTGTGCCAAGGGATGGTTTGAGCTTGAGCCAAGCACTCCTATTTATAGCCTGTACAGAAGCCTGGACACGGCCCCGTGTCCACCCTTTTCTCTTTCTTCATTAATACAGTTTGTCTTTATTAGCTCCACACGCCCCCGTGTCCGCTGGACATGCCCCCGTGTCCGTCTGACACTCTCTCTCTTCATTAATTGTAATTCGCAATTACAATTAATGCGCCTGCTGTACTTTCGCCACGCCCCCGTGTCCGCTGGGCATGGCCCCGTGGACAATAGAAGCTTCTATAGGTTTGTCTTTTCTGCTGCTTCTTGAGCACGCCCCGTGTTCGCTGGACACGCCCCGTGTTCGCTGGACACGCCCCGTGTTCGCTGGACACGCCCCGTGCTCAGCTGGGCACACCCCGTGCTCAGCTGGGCACAGCCCCATGCTCAGCTTTCTTCTTGTTTTTTGCTTTGGGAGATGCTGTCGAGGAGTCAGGCATGCCACGTTTCTTCCTTTTCTTTGTATTTATGTTGGTTTTTGGCTGTGTATTTGTTCCTTTTGTTCGTTTAAGCTCATTTGATCCTGAAAATACAAAAGGAAGACAAAAGCACACTTTTGCCAACATTAGTACTAAAAAGGGGTTAGTTTTATGCCTCATTTGATGTATTTTATATGTTGCATTTTACACACGTCACACGACATACCTGGATGCGGTTAAAATCTTGCGCACCTGCCTAAACTGTTAACAACATGCACCTAAGACCTTGCGCCCAAAGAATAACTTAGTCCCAGTAAGCACCGCATGACCTTTCCAAAAATGGGCTATTGACATGGTGGGACCTTTTCCTGACGCACCAGGTGCAGTTAGATTTATCATAGTAGCAGTGGATTACTTCACGAAGTGGGTTGAAGCAAAACCCTTAGCATCTACCACGACTATGATAGTGTAGAAGTTAATATGGGAACACATCATCTGCCGTTTTGGTTTACCCATGTGCATCGTAACCGACAACGACACCAACTTTGCCTCCAAAGATCTTCAAAACTGGTTATAAGAACTGAACATCGAGCACGTCTTCTCTTCCGTGGCGCATCTTCATGGGAACGACCAAGTAGAGGGTATCAACAAAAGTTTAGTATAAGGCATTAAAGCAAGGTTGGAAACAGCCATAAGAGGTAGTGTTGATGAACTCCCAAGTATCCTATGGGCACATAGAACGATGGCCAAGACAAGCAATTGCGAGACACCCTTCAGCCTGGTCTATGGCTCTGAAGCGGTGACCCCCGCCGAAATAGGCCTCCCTTCACCAAGAATGTTGGCTATCAATAACATTGATAACAATTGGGAGCGCATGATAGACTTGGACCTCTTAGAAAAGAGGTGCGAGATCGCCGCCATCAACGAGGCTAAATACAAGTCCAAGCTAGAAAAATACTACTATGCGTACGTGCGGATCTGCACGTTCAACCTAGGAGATTACGTATTTCGGGATAATGAAGCCATTAACGCAGAATGACCATGTAAACTTGCTCCAAAATGGGAAGGACCCTACCTCATACATGAGGTCTTGGGCAAGGGTGCGTACAAACTGCAAACGTTGGACGGTGACATTGTCCCAAGGACCTGGAATGCGCAACAGCTTAGACGATGTTTATGTAAGATTATAATTTTTTTTCTTTTTGTATAACAATTAAGTGGCCTCGCGCCACATGTTGATCAATATACAATAGTTTTTTAACTTCATTGTGTATATTCTCAAACCTACAAAACTCTATTATAAATGCATGTACTGTCACACCCCAACCAATGGCGGAAACATCGGGGCGGGACGAGGACGAGATTGCTCAAGACTTCATAACACTAATTGTGAAAATATTTAATCAAAACCGATTTCATTATTTGAATAATTATCAAGTACAACATTTGAATTCAGAAAATACAACATTTGGAAATAGAAAATACAACAAGTTCGACAACAGGTACAACATGATATTCAAAACAGATACAACAACAAAATCTAGATGTCTAAGTGTGTTTCTAGTCATCCCTACTAGATTTCAACCAAAGTTTAGTAGAAGGCATTAAAGCAAGGTTGGGAACAGCCAGAAGAGGTTGGGTCGATGAACTCCTAAGTATCATATGGCACATAAAATGATGGCCAAGACAAGCAATGGCAAGACACCCTTCAGCTTGGTCTATGGCTCTGAAGCGGTGACCCCCGCCGAAATAGGCCTCCCTTCACCAAGAATGTTGGCTATCAATAACATTGACAACAATAGGGAGCGCATACTAGACTTGGACCTCTTAGAAGCGAGCCACAAGAATGCCGCTATCAACGAGGCTAAATACAAGTCCAAGCTAGAAAAATACTACAATGCGCACGTGCGGATCTGCACGTTCAACCTAGGAGATTACGTCTTTCGGGATAATGAAGCCTCTGACGCAGAGCGCCCAGACAAACTCGCTCCCAAATGGGAAGGACCCTACCTTATACATGAGGTATTGGGCATAGGTGCTACAAACTGCAAACTTTGGACGGTGACATTATCCCAAGGACCTAGAATGCGCAACAGCTTAGACGCTGTTTATGTAAGATTGTAATTTGTTTTCTTTTTGTATAACAATTAAGTGGCCTTACACCACACGTTGATCAATATACCATAGTTTTACAAATTCATTGTGTATATTCTCAAACCTACATAACTCTATTACAAATGCATGTACTGTCACACCCCAACCGATGGCGGAAACATCGGGGAGGGACAAGGACGAGATTGCTCAAGACTTCATAACACTAATTGCGACAATATTTAATCAAAACCGATTTCATTTCATTGAATAATTATCATGTACAACATTTGAATTCAGAAAATACAACATTTCGAAATAGAAAATACTAGATTTCATCAACTTCAACGTCATCAAGCTCCTGCAACATGTTCAAAGTATAGTTCAATACAAAAATGTATTGGCGAGCATACAAGTTTAATAAATAGCATAAGTACAAAAATGATTAAACGAATCCACATGGCAAAACTTGTTATCTAGATTAACGTAAAAACTTGCATGTGATTAGAGTGTCAACCCAAAGATTACCGCTAGTGTAATGTTATCGTAGAAACGATAGGACCGTTCTATCTTAACTTAATACGACCACAAGACTACGGGCGGTGCGTTACTCCTATAGCGCTATACATGTTAAGGGGAGGCTCGTACGAAGTTAATGACAAGTTTATCACATAAGAATGTTCCAGTAACATGAATCAAGTATAACGTATTAAGTATGCATGATTGGATTATTTGTTTGTGATTGCATAACGTATGTGTGATTGTGTAAGTTGAATAAGTAAACATGTTGCACCTAAAATTGTAAAACGTAAAAAGGGTGTTCGAGTATACTCATGGTTTAGCAAATCTTCATTTGACAATCTCGCGAGTTGTTGAGTTGAAGTAGGAACACCGAGGTTACCCTACATGGGGTAAATGAAGAAATGAGTCATTTGGAGTTGAACGGAGGATTTGGATTAGGATTCAAGTATAAGTATAAAAATACGAAAATATATCTCGTTCGAACACTCGTTGTGACACTAAGTTACTTTGATTTCATGGGTCCCGATTTGCCCAATAGAATCACAACGTGAAATCTAGAACTGAGATCAAAGGAAAATCGAAACATCACAACACTATTTCGTGCAAATGGAAGTCTCTTCACGTGAATTGAAGGTTTCGTTCGCGCAAGGGGGCATCATTCGTGCAAACAGAAGTCCGTTTGAACTTTTTAACAATTAAGCGGTTACGTTGTTAGTTCAATTATTTTATATATTATATTATATAGTTATATTAATAGTCCAGTAAGTCTGAGAGTTCATAGAAGTCATGCATGGAGGTATAACACCTCGTTATAAGTTTCACCAAAGCACAAGTTTATTAACAATGTTAACAAACCGGTTGATCATGAATATAACAGGAAGTAAATAATACAGTAAGTAAATACCAAACAGCTGAACAAGGATAACCCAGGCGTGTTGGAGGCGAGGCGAGGTTAACTTATTCTGAGTCTAGAAGACTGTTTCGGTGTTCGTTTGCAAGTACAAGTGAGGCGGTGGAACTAAATTGAAAACCAAGGTTTTCACAGTTCATACTTTTGTTAAACACATATTCACCTATATTGAAGACGGGGATTCGAGATAATCATTCAACACTTAGGAAAATGTCAGAACGGGGTAACAGAGTCCCTTCGCGCGAATGGGATGTCCATTCATGCGAGTGGGATGCCCAGTCGCACAAGTGGGCTCTCCCTTCAAGCGAGTGGCTCTGTTTTGGGGTGAGTTTGGTTCGGTTTTGTTTGAACAAACTCATTTCTTGGTTGGAATCAACCTTAACACTAACTCACATCTATAGACTTAGCTTGTGAGCTCGGTGGGTTCTTAATTCTGCCAAGTTTAGATCTGAAAATAATTGTTTTTACAAAAGTTTGAAAGAATAACACTTCCATCCTTTAACTTGGACCTCAATATGGTGAACTTCATTAATAAATTGCCAAAGCAAGTCTGTGGAAGTATCCAAGAGGCTAATCCAAGCTTTGACAGATTGAAGAAAAGTATAAAAAGTAGAAGAAAGAAGGAGAAACAAGTATGAAAATGTAAGGGAAAGTGAGTTTGAACTCACTTAGAAGCTGCTGGAATGCTCTGCTGGTCGTGCACAAGGTCAGAAACTGAGAGAATTTCGGAGTGAGTGGAAGGTGTGAAGTGAGGGTGAAGGGTTGTATTTATAGGCTGAAACAGTGCTTCATGCGTGTGACATCCCACATCGGTTGTGAAGGGGAACAAAGGCTTCCTTATAAGGGGCTGGATACCTTTACCATCATGACACTTTTTGAAAACCGTGAGGGGTAGACGCCGAGGGCGTGATGGCCACCAAAGCGGACAATATCATGGTGCGGTTACGCTGGGCTGTTACAGATGGTATCAGAGCCAGGGCCGGACCGGTGGTGCCAGGTCCTGCGAGGACGCTGGACCCCTTAAGGGGGGTGGATTATGACATCCCACATCGGTTGTGAAGGGGAACAAAGGCTTCCTTATAAGGGGCTGGATACCTTTACCATCATGACGCGTTTTGAAAACCGTGAGGGGCAGACGCCGAGGGCGTGCTGGCCGCCAAAGCGGACAATATCATGGTGCGGTTACGCTGGGCTGTTACAATGCGAGTGGGTTTAGAGCGAATGGGTCTCTTCGTGCGAAGGGAAATCCTAGTTGCACGAAGGTTCAATTGCACGAAGAGCTAAAGTTTCCGTTTTTGCATATTTTAGCCAGTTTAATGTATATCTATAATGTATAAATAAATGCATGTATAAACTGATGTTTAGCCAATTGAAATGTTTGCCAAAGACGAGAGGTAAAACAACCATCACGATCCAAGATGATGTCAATGGGATACCATGACGACTTCATTCGTCATGATACGAGCCAATTTCTCGACTTTGTAGTCTTCATGAATGGGGAGAAAGTGAGAAGACTTGGTCAATCAATCTATGATCACCCAAATGTTTCCATGACCAGAAGAAGTACAAGGAAGTTTGGTGATAAAGTCCTTAGCGATACTCTCCCATTTCCAGACAGGAATTTCTGGTTGTTTGAGTAGGCCAGAGGGATGTTGATGTTCAGCTTTCACCTTTAAGCAAGTGAGACATTTCGAAAGGAAGGTGGCAATATCCTTCTTCATGCCATGCCACCAATAAGACGTACGAAGATCGTGGTACATCTTGTCAGCATCAGGATAAATAGAGTATCGAGTCTTGTGTGACTCCTTCATTAGAAGTTCATGAAGGTCTCACGATTAGGCACCCAAATGCGATTGAGATAGTAAAGAATACCATCAGATTTGGTTACGAGTTGATGTTCAGCACCATACTTCATCTCGTTATAGAGGTTACCCTCATTAACAGATGAATATTGAGCTTCACAAATACGGTTTCGAAGATCGTCCACGAGATGGAAACAACAAACACTCTTGACATGAGTTTTTTGAATAGAGTGTCGGCCACGACAGTCGCTTTACCTAGATGGTAGCGAATTTTGTAGTCATAGTTGTATAACAACTCCACCCAGCAGCGTTGACGCATGTTGAGTTCCTTTTGATTGAAGATGTGCTGAAAGCTCTTATGATCGGTGAAGACCACACACTTAGTACCATAAAGGTAGTGTCACCATATCTTCAATGCAAAAACAACTACACCAAGTTCAAGGTCGTGAGTATTGTAGTTTTCTCGTGTATTTTGAGTTGTCTCGACGCGAACGTGATAACCTTGTCTCATTGCATAATGACGCACCAAGATCTTGGTTAGAGGCATCGCAATACACGACGAAGTCGTCTTTTTCATCAGGAAGAGCGAGGATAGGTGCATTGCAAAGCATGCCCTTGAGTGTTTGGAAAGACTCCTCTTGCTTAGGACCCCGAAAAAAGGTTTATCCTTTTAAGTCAAGGAAGTGAGCGGAACGACAATTTTTGAAAAGTTAGAGATGAATCTACGATAATAACCCGCCAATCCAAGGAACGAACGAATTTCACATGGAGATTTAGGAGCGATCCAATTCTTCATAGCTTCGAGTTTTGTGGGATCAATGTGAATACCTTGTTCGTTGATGACGTGACCAAGGAATTGAAGCTCTTTTAGCAAAAATTCACACTTGTAGAATTTAGCGTAAAGATATTCAGTACGCAAGAGTTCGAGGATAAGAAGTAAGTGTCACTCGTGCTCTTCTTGTGTCTTGGAATAGATTAGAATATCATCAATGTAGACGATTATGAAATGGTCTAAGTATAGCTTGTACTCTCGGTTCATCAAATCCATGAAGACCGCACGTGCGTTGGTTAAACCAAAAGGCATAACCACGAACTCATAATGACCGCATCGTGCACGAAAGGCGGTTTTGGGTATATCTTCTTCGAGGACTCGAAATTGATGATAACTAGAATGAAGATCAATCTTGGAGAAACACGTCGTTCCTTGAAGTTGATCGAAAAGGTCGTCAATGCGAGGAAGAGGATAACGATTCTTAATAGTGAGCTTGTTAAGTTCACGATAATCAATGAACATTTGAAAGGAACCATCCTTCTTCTTGACAAAGAGAACCGGCACGCCCCAAGGAGAAGTACTAGGGCGTAGAAATCCTTTATCAAGTAACTCTTGAAGTTGGCTAGATTGCTCTTGCATTTCCGAGGGTGCGAGGCGGTATAGAGACTTAGCCACATGCGTAGCGCAAGGGACTAAATTGATACGAAAATAAACTGAACGAGGAGGAGGACCAGGTAAATCTTCAAGAAAGACATCGGGAAAATCACAAATAACAGGAACATCACTTACCCTCTTGTCCTTGTCCTTCTTTTCCACAACGTGGGCAAGAAAGGAAAAGTAATCCTTGCGCAAGTACTTGTTCGCTTGAGTATACGACATAAACTTGAGACCTTTGAGGTTTCTCGCTATATACATGCAAAGAGTCACCACAAGGAAGAGGAAGACAAATAAACTTCTCAGAACAAACGACTTCAGCATAGGGATGGCAATGGGTCGGGTTCGGGTCGGGTATTGGTAATCCCATACCCATACCCGGTTGTAAAATCGTGTCCCATACCCGGCCCAATACCCATTGGGTATTTGACGGGTAATTACCCTCGGGTATCGGGTATATCATTAGTTTCTAAAAAGATATACGTTGGGATTTCCAAATACATTACTTTACTATTTTAATTATTAAATAATTTTATTTATACAACTACTATAAACTTACATGTATATACTTCACAACATATAAAATATAAATACTATTATCAAATACATATACAAAAAAATATTTTTTCACATTATGAACATACTAAAATAAATCACTAATAGACAAAGGTTAATGAAAACTAAAAATATGAATTAAAAAATTCGAGTATATGATTGGGTATATAGTTCGGGTAAACGGGTATGCGGTTTTGGGTAATCGGGTCGGATATCACCTAATCCCATACCCGACCCATACCCGCGAAAATTTTTAGAACTAATCCCATACACGGCCCAATACCCATCGGGTATCGGGTATACCCGTCCCATTTGTGTCGGGTTTCGGGTATACCCGTCGATTTCGGGTATTTTTGCCATCCCTACTTCAGCACGAACTCACCTAAGCCAATCCATGCCAACTATGATATCGAAACTACCCAATTGCATGGGTATGAGGTCAATCGAAAACTTATGATCGTTAAGATTTAAAGAACACTTAGGGAGGACAGAACCGACAGTTATCGACTTATCGTTAGCAAATTCGACCGCGAATGATTTTGGCAACTTAGAGCGTCTACAGTTAAGCAATGGTTCGAATTCAACGGATACAAAACTTCTATCCGCGCCAGTATCAAATTAACAAGAAGCATAAACATCGTTTACGAGGAACGTACCGTTGATAACATATTTGTTGTTCTGAGCCTGCGATGCTGTGATGAAGAAGGCTCGTTCGCGAGCTTGCTGCTACTGCTGGTTGTTGTTGTTGCATTGCGGACATGTGTTGCTCAAGTGGTTTGGATCTCTATATTTGTAGCAGGCTCGACTGTTGTTTGCTTGAAGCTAAGCTTGGTTTGTAGTAGGGGTTTGGTTTGGGTTACCTTGTGGCTTTAGGCCACTTTGACATTGGTTCACAAAATGTCCAAACCAGTTGCAGTTGGTGCACAGGCGGCACGATGTATGAATCGGATGGTGGTGTAACCCTTATGCAAAATTTCGGGCTTTCAAAAACTTTTTCTTTGAAAGCAACTCGATAACCGATGCTTAAACGTAACCCATTTAACGTAACATACACACCAGGACGAGGACACAAGCTACACATACCCTAAATACCCTTTACATAACTTAGAAATAGGTTTTGAAGGGCTAGGGATGACAAAAACATGTTTATACAAGTACAAGGACCATTTATGACAAACTATGAAAGTTTGCTATTTTGCATAGCGACGAACATTTTGAAACATGATCATAAGCTAAACATACCATAAATGACCTTAACATAGCTTAGAAATAAGCTTTGAGGGGTTCGGTATGCGAAAATGCGCTTATTTGATAACAGGGACTAAAAGCGTCAAAAACTGCGTAAGATCTGACCATATCCAGGCATCTATAAATTTTTATAATCACTAAAATATTTTATTTTAGTGATAGGAATGCAAAAATATCATTCTTCGCGCAATTTGGATCGTTTTCGCGTTCGTTACAACTTCCGTCGTAATTAACCGTAAAACGCGACCGTATAACCGAACGAACCGACATCCATGATGTTTCCAAACATATTTCATGTCCCCTATGCTTTAACATCCTTGTAGAGCCTTAAAATTTGCTTAACGGGGTTTAAACGCGTCAAAAATGCACTAAAGTGTGTGCAGGGACCAAAGTTGACAAGTTCTGAAAGTCTGATGTAGGGGGTAGCGTTGCGCGATGCCTAAGGGCTTTTGCCGTTACGCGACGCGACGCCTACATCTAGAAAGAATGTTCATTTTTCAGCTGCAGTTTGATTCTTGTGGGTCTTTTATGCAATTTTCTTTGTGTGGGCACCAAGTTAACACCTCTCCAAGCAATGCTAGTTGGCTATAACACTTGTATGGTCCAGATTTATTGCTTGGGGAATACATATCCACTTGTAATGATCTTGAATCACCTCCACAACTATAAATACCCCACTCTTTCACCTTGTTCATTGCTCATTTCCATCTTTAAACTCTAAGTGGATGATTTCCATCATTGGGAGCCACCTACCGGAGTTCTCTTAGTCTAATCTTTCAGCCATAGAGCATTGTGAGTGTTCTTTCATGGCTTAGTCTTTATTTTCAGCCATTTAAAGCAGAAAGTCAAACAGTTTGACTTTCGGTTTTGACCATCAATTGGTCAAATCAAAGTTCAATTGAACTTTGCAACTTGATTGTAATCACGATGGTTATAATCCTTAGCGATTATACCTACTGATTACCATGTTGGCTAGGTGTAGTGACGAGTCAAAGTTTCGGTCAAAATGCGTATTTATGCGCATTTTGTGACGAAACTATTTTCGGGTATCAAAACCCTTTGTTTTGATACCAAATCAGATTTCTAACTTAGTTAAACATGTTTTAACATGTTTAACTCATCACTACTAGTTTAGTGCTTGTTTAGGGTCGTAAGTCAAGAGATCTAAACAACTGCTTAGACTTTTGGAAACCGACCCGTTTGGTCGATCATTAGGATCCGACCAAACACATTAGGTGACCATAGTTATATAGGGAATAACCTTCCGAGGTTATACCTTATGGTCACTTAGTTTGATTAGTTGTATGATAGATAGTTTATATGCCTTAGGAAAATGACCAAAATGCCCTTTTCATGCATATTTGGATTTTAAGCATATGTAACTTAATTTTTGTCACTTAAACTTATTATGCAACTTATCTAAACATGTTAGGGCATATAATACTTGTCATAAGACTAGTTATGCGTCTCGAATGCGCATTTGCGTGAACGACGCGTTAAAGTAGCGTAAGCTACCTTAATGGGTCGTAAGCACTTAGGATAGGTTTCGATTTAGAATGTAGGCTTTGTTAAACCATATCACATGAGTTCCAATAATCATTTGGTTTACGAGACCTCATTCTACCCGATCTCTCGATATAAGTGTTGATTTATTAACTAGCGATCCGATTACTGGGTACCACTTGATTTTCCTTGGTTTGCCCGAGCTTTATTAAGTTAGATCGAGGATACTTTGCATTCAATGTGAGTACATAGTTCCCCTCTTTTATCGTTTTCAAATGTTTTGGGGTGATTCATATGTGTAACCGACTTGTTTTTCAAATGTATGACATATATGTGTTTACTAAGTGCTTTTATGTGTATTATTCCGATTATGCAAACACGATGTTTATCCAAATCCTTACAGATCTATCTATCTTCATAGTTAGATTCTTATAGGATATTTGAAGTATAGTCTTAGATCTTCCTATGTTCATAGTGAGATTTTTAAGAAGTACTTTACGAAACGATGATTATGGTTATGTGTAGAGATTATTGGTGATTTAGATAACGAAACTAGAGTAATACAATAAGCACATGGTGGATACGCCGCTGGTACTTCCTATATATAAGTGTGCTTATTGTATTACCCTTCGTGGCGTTATCCTGAATCACCATTAGGACTTAGGATTTTTGTGACTGAAACCAAAGCATAGTTTGATATGCTATTATTTACCAAAGCATAGTTTGATATGCTATTATTTACCAAATCATAGCTTGATATGCTATTGTTTACCAAAGCATAGTTTGATATGCTATTCAAATGACATTGTTTACCAAAGTATAGACTGATATACTACCAAACCAAATTCTTGTAGTAACTATCTATCTTCATAGTTAGCTACTCGTGGATGTTTAAAGTGCTAATATTGGAGTCCTTGTTTGGATTCATTGTGTACTTTAATGCGTGTTTACAAGATGTTGACAAGTTGACGATTATATGTTTATGTGGTAGTTGTGATTTAGATAACGAAACGGGTGTAATAAAATAAGAACATGATGGATACGCCGCTGGTACTTCCTATATATAAGTGTTCTTATTTTATTACTCTTGTAGCGTTATCCGAATCACTTTAGGATTTTGTGTACGATTGATTCAATGTTCGATTATCCAAATCCTTGTAGAATCCTACATATCTTTATATGTTAGATTCTTAGAAGGATGACTAAAGTATTATTATAAATCATTGACTTGATTAATATAATAATACTCACACAAGTTTTGATTGATTTCAAAACAGTTATTATTAATCCTTGATTGGATTTCTAATAACACCTTAACAAGTTACACGATGATTTCAACGAGATTACAAAGTACAATTTCCATGGCATAAAAATTATTTAGTAATAATCATATTGGTATATACAAACCTATTTGCCACAAGTTTTCACAATCAAGATTATGTATTGCAACACTAAACTTTTGCCATTCTTTGGCTTCAAGATTTCTTTTTCAATCGACAACTCTTGTAGTTGTCAAAGTATTGCAATATTAAACTTTTGCCATTTATTTGGCTAGCAAAACCTATGTATTCGCCGGCATTTTTATGCTGACTATTTTTCACATATGTTTCAGGTTTTCAATTATTCAAGTATGCAATGCATAGGACTGCATCCGGGCCTTAGACTTCTTTAAACAAAAGACATTTACATGTATTCTTTGTAAAACAATGCTAACAATATTGAAACACCATAGTACCAGTAGTTGTGAGCAATTTGTAACGTGACTCCCTTATATTTCCGTCGCGTGCTGTTGTATTACGCGATTGGGGTGTTACAGATTGGTATCAGAGCACTGGTTATAGGGAATTAGGTTATTAGTATGCCTTTAACCTAGTCTATAACCTTCCTAGGGACCCAAACATGAGTGACTTAGGACTTCTTTCCTAATCCTCATCCTTATTCGTACCACAACTACTCTATGATTTACAAATCATCTAACCTTAGATGATTTATCCTAAACCCTTAGGCTTTATGCCTTAAGGTATTCCTCAAAATGTTTTCTTAAACGTTTTCGTCAAAATATTTCACAACATGTTTATCTCAAACAATTTTTATCTAAAGATTTCTCAAATGTTTTTCTCAAACATTTTTCATCGAAATCTTGGGTTTTAATAATGTGAACACATGCAATCTGGAAGGGTGGATGCCTATACCTTGAGTTTTCTGTCTAAGGCTAGAGTGTTCGTACAAATCCGCATTATCAGACCAGTCACTCTTACCTGGGAACTCTTAGGGTGAGTGTCCACTTATAGGCTAAAGCATGTCTTCGTGAAACATTATAAAAACCTATCCACCTTGACCATGTCGAACGATTTCCAAACACTACAACCTTTGTGACACTATTCATCCATATTACCCTCGGTAATTTGTTTGCTATTCACAACAATGGAAACAAATTTCCCTTTACTACTTCATCTTATTACCTTCGGTGATATGTTTGATTCGAGACAATTAAAATGAATTTCATTTCGTTTCACGACACTATGTAATCCTATCTCATTTTCAAAACACTACCTTTTGTCTTTCAAAATTTCAAATTTTTATCATTTGGATGAGAATTTTCAAAATTTCAAACACAAAGTTTCTTCATTTTAAAAATTTTTAATTCAAAACATTTTATCCTAAAAACAATATATTTTTAAAAGGTAAAGAAATTATAACACAAACCATTAACTTGGTTTGTATTCTCTCATCCAAAAATATTACAAAAGTTTATTTTTCAAAGCAATTCTTGTTTCAAAACAAAATCCACAACACTATATTATCCAAATACAAGAACAAGACTTTTGAACAAGATTTTTTACCTAAAACAAGATTGTGGGGAAAACCGTGCCTACACTGACCGATTTGAACAGTTAAGCGTACTTTGCCCCACTATGGCCACACCTTTGGATCGGGCCATTGAGAAATACATTGATGGCCTACCTTGTAACATCCGTCAAAATGAATTTCCCAAAATCCGACCCGTCTTAAAATTCGGATCCTAACCCTTGAAACTCGAAGTCTTAATCATTTAAAGATTTTTTTTATTATTATTTTGATCCGTTTATAATTTTGTTCATTTAATTTAAATTTATTTAAATTTACAATAACAAAGTTCAATCTTTTTCTATTTAAACTAGTTAATTAAGTTATTTCTTTAATTAATTAATTTAATTAATTTAAAGATTTATATATAACCAAGTTAATTAGAAATGAGTTTTATTAGGTTATACTATACTATTAACCAAGTTAATCCAGTTAGTGGAGTCTTTAAAAGTCAAGGGACTGTTTTGTAGTTTTTGAAACTTAAAACAAAAAGAAACAAAAAAGAAGATAGACCGGGGGGTTCGAACCCGGGTCTACCCTTCCAACAAACAACACGCAAACCGCTCCACCACCGTCTTCTCATCTTTTAAACAAGGTACCTTTTAGAATTTAACCACGCGATAATTTCGGGTTCATTTTCAAACCATTGCCGCCAATCACAGTTGACAGCGAGGAAGACCACCAGTTTCCATATGTGATTCTCGCTAACTTTTCAGAGATTGATTGTGAATCCCGCATTTCTATTCTTGGCTCCAATCAATTCCGGGTTTCCAAACTTTCCTTTTTCTGTTGTTTCCGTTCTTCTCCGCTGATTGTTCAGGATTCGATTATTGCGCGTTTCCATTTTTGAGCTCAATCACGAACATATACTCTTTATCGTACAAACTTCAATCAATCGCAACCCCATTCCATAATTTACGAGTCTCGCGAAACACTATATATACGACATCCTCACAAGCCACTCTCGAAACGATCCTATATCTCTCCTTCACCCTCTCTGTTTCGTTAACAAGTCATCGGGGATTGGAAACATCACCGGAGCAAACGATATACATCGGAGAAGACGATCGAAACCCGCGGCTTTCTTCTTTCATTTCGAAGATCACGTTGGAACATCGGAGACGTCGCCACCGCCGCTGCCGGAGTTCAGTCGGAGTGAACCAACCTCGCCGGAGTTTTACGACGGAGTCGACACGTCAACTGTATGCGGATAACTGCTCTCGTTCGTTTGTTTGGTTTCTCAATCCTTACTCGTGCATTATTTCAAGGAATTCTTATACGCAACCAATGTGAGCATACTCGATCCCTTTTTACGCTTTATTATCTTTGGGATGCAACACATGTTCTTTGAATCAAATACACAAACATGCTAGAAATTTTAAACAAATAATCTCTATATATGTTCATACGTGTTATACTTGTAATCATACGTGTTATACTTGAAATCCTACGTGTTTAAGTTCATATGCTTATAATTAGTTATTGTCATGGAAAATTTGTTTAAAGACATTTTATACATATACTCAAACTTGTATGCTCGCCAATACTTTTGTATTGATATATGCTTTAACATGTATTGCAGGTTGTGATGATACAAGGAATCTAGTAGGATTGCCTAGAAACACATTTAAATTTTAATACTTGCAAACCTATTGAAATTTGTTTTCAATCTTGTAATAAACCATTATTATGAAATGAAATTTATTTACTTGAATACTTGTCACATTTTATTTATTTCAAACTTGTGGTATTTCTAGTTCAAAAGATGTAAAATGAAATCATTAAATACTTGACACAAATAGCGTTACGATGTCTCTTGCAATCTATTTCGTCTCATCCCGATGTTTCCGCCATCGGTTCGGGTGTGACAGATTGGTATCAGAGCCATAACTATAGGGAATTAGGAAAAGTAGGATGCTTTTACCTAGTCTACAGTTTAGGAACTTTTCTTACTATGTGTTCTTTAAAACTACTTCCTTTCTATCTCATTTGCTTCCCTCTACTCTCTTTGGTCTTTGAACATACATGCCTTTCCTAAGGCTAACACAATACACACTTGGAGGCGTTTAAAACACTCTTATTACACAATCGAAACAATTCACCAAAATAGGGGTGATTCCCACATTTGGTGATCACTTTCACTCAGCTATACTTTGTATTTTGCACGAAATTTACCCTCAAGTTAGTAGTAATATCCAAATCTTGAAGGAAATTTCCATTTCATATTCTAGTGGAACCTTATCTTGTGATAAGTACCAACCACTCTAGGGTACGATGTTATCAAGTTAGAGGTGAAACTCGCATCTTGTTAACTAGTCCCACTCTTCGATTTTCAATCTCGCCAAAGTTTCGATTTTCCCAATCGATTAAGGACGTGTAGTAACTGGAAGGACAAATATCGTTAGTCACTTCTCGATGAGAGTATTTGTCTATTAAGCCAAAGCACGTTTCCTTAATTTGAAAAGGACTTCGATTTACTTTGGAATAGTCTTATGTTACATTCCGTAACAATCCACGTTTGCATTGAATCTCTTTTATGTTATATCTCAAAATCTATGTGATTTAACATTTACGACCTCGGTCACTTCGGTGTCGAGGGACGCGCATTTACGACCTCGGTCACTTCGGTGTCAAGGGACGCACATTATAACATTTACGACCTCGGTCACTTCGGTGTCGAGGGACGCACATTTACGACCTCGGTCACTTCGGTGTCAAGGGACGCACATTATAACATTTACGACCTCGGTCACTTCGGTGTCGAGGGACGCACATTTACGACCTTGGTCACTTCGGTGTCGAGGGACGCACATTTACGACCTCGGTCACTTCGGTGTCGAGGGACGCACATTATAACATTTACGACCTCGGTCACTTCGGTGTCGAGGGACGCACATTTACGACCTCGGTCACTTCAGTGTCGAGGGACGCACATTATAACATTTACGACCTCGGTCACTTCGGTGTCGAGGGACGCACATTTACGACCTCGGTCACTTCGGTGTCGAGGGACGCACATTGTATCATTTACGACCTCGGTCACTTTGGTGTCGAGGGACGCACATTTACGACCTTGGTCACTTGGGTGTCGAGGGACGCACATTATAACATTTACGACCTCGGTCATTTCGGTGTCGAGGGACGCACATTATAACATTTACGACCTCGATCACTTCTGTGTCGAGGGACGCACATTTACGACCTCAGTCACTTCGGTGTCGAGGGACGCACATTATAACATTTACGACCTCGGTCGCTTCGATGTCGAGGGAAGCACATTTACGACCTCGGTCACTTCGGTGTCGAGGGACGCACATTTACGACCTCGGTCACCTTGGTTTCGAGGGACGCACATTATAACTTTACGGCCTCGTTCACTCCGGTGACAAAGGATGCACAATACTCTAGTAATTCTCCCTACATGAACCACACATATACTTAAACATATCATACTAATCCTTTTCATACGCAATCTATATCTATGATTTCAAAATATCACCACAAGATTTACTCCACTCATGTCCCCATAAATGGAAGTCTTATCTTCAAGATAGAAGTGGCTTCCTTACTTTGAGAGTCAGCTCCATTTCATTTCTTTTACAACAACTTCACTAACGAGCTAGGGGTGACATCCTTACCTCGGAGGTAGTTACAAACTCTTCTTCGTTCTCAAAGAAACCTTATTATGCCAACCATATGTTTAAGTTTTTTTATCGTTTATCATTTTGTCAAAAACTTTTACTTACGTTTTTTTCAACACACTTCGCATTTCAAAATTTCAAACATTTTAGCAAGAATGCCATCGTTTCAAAGGTCTTACTCTTAGATTTCGAGGACGAAATCTCCTAAAGTAGGGGAGACTGTAACATCCGTCAAAATGAATTTCCCAAAATTCGACCCGTCTTAAAATTCGGATCCTTACCCTTGAGACTCGAAGTCTTAATCATTTAAAGATTTTTTTTATTATTATTTTGATCCATTTATAATTTTGTTCATTTAATTAAAATTTATTTAAATTTACAAATACAAAGTTCAATCTTTTTTCTATTTAAACTAGTTAATTAAGTTATTTCTTTAATTAATTAATTAATTAATTTAATTAATTTAAAGATTTATATATAACAAAGTTAATTAGAAATGAGTTTTATTAGGTTATACTATACTATTAACCAAGTTAATCCAGTTAGTGGAGTCTTTAAAAGTCAAGGGACTGTTTTGTAGTTTTTGAAACTTAAAAAAAAAGAAACAAAAAAGAAGATAGACCGGGGGGTTCGAACCACCGTCTTCTCATCGTTTAAACAAGGTACCTTTTAGAATTTAACCACGCGATAATTTCGGGTTCATTTTCAAACCATTGCCGCCAATCACAGTTGACAGCGAGGAAGACCACCAGTTTCCATATGTGATTCTCGCTAACTTTTCGGAGATTGATTGTGAATCCCACATTTCTATTCTTGGCTCCAATCAATTCCGGGTTTCTAAACTTTCCTTTTTCTGTTGTTTCCGTTCTTCTCCGCTGATTGTTCGGGATTCGATAATTGCACGTTTCCATTTTTGAGCTCAATCACGAACCTAGACTCTTTATCGTACAACCTTCAATCAATCGCAACCCCATTCCATAATTTACGAGTCTCGCGAAACACTATATATACGACATCCTCACAAGCCACTCTCGATACGATCCTATATCTCTCCTTCACCCTCTCTGTTTCGTTAACAAGTCACCGGGGATTGGAAACATCACCGGAGCAAACGATATACATCGGATAAGACGATCGAAACCCACGGCTTTCTTCTTTCATTTCAAAGATCACGTCGGAACATCGGAGACGTCACCACCGTCGCTGTCGGAGTTCAGTCGGAGTGAACAAAGCTCGCCGGAGTTTTACGACGGAGTCGACACGTCAACTGTGTGCGGATAATCGCTCTCGTTCGTTCGGTTTCTCAATCCTTACTTGTGCGTTATTTCAATGAATTCTTATACGCAACCAATGTGAGCATACTCGATCCCTTTTTACGCTTTATTATATTTGGGATGCAATACATGTTCTTTGAATCAAATACACAAACATGCTAGAACTTTTAAACAAATAATCTCTATATATGTTCATACGTGTTATACTTGTAATCATACGTGTTATACTTGAAATCCAACGTGTTTAAGTTCATATGCTTATAATTAGTTATTGTCATGGAAAATTTGTTTAAAGACATTTTATACATATACTCAAACTTGTATGCTCGCCAATACTTTTGTATTGATCTATGCTTTAACATGTATTGCAGGTTGTGATGATACAAGGAATCTAGTAGGATTACCTAGAAACACATTTAAATTCTAATACTTGCAAACCTGTTGAAATTTGTTTTCAATCTTGTAATAAACCATTATTATGAAATGAAATTTATTTACTTGAATACTTGCCACATTTTATTTATTTCAAACTTGTGGTATTTCTAGTTCAAAAGATGTAAAATGAAATCATTAAATACTTGACACAAATAGCGTTATGATGTCTCATGCAATCTATTTCATCTCATCCCGATGTTTCCGCCATCGGTTGGGGTGTGACATACCTGATCCTATCCAAGACGTTGTCACTGGAAGCAAACCTACAACACTTAGGGAGGCTAAGGAATTAGCCGCTACCCTAACCGACTCCCAGGTTAGAAAAGGGAAACTTTTTTTTTTGAAAGGGGGACAAGAAACAAAACACTGAAACTACTAATGAGAATTCAAAGGGAACTAAAGCTGAATGTTCTAAAAATTCTAAGAAGCGCAAGACTTCAAAGAATTATGCAATTCCTGCACCAATTCCATTAAACTCAGTACCCTTTAAGGGGTTTTATCGTGGAAAGCAACCTCGGTGCAATCATTGCAACTATTATCATGCAACAAATTCTCCTTGCCGCTAATATACAATATGTGGTCTATTTCGACATCTAGCTGCGACCTGTCGTGTCCAGAACTGAACAGCCCCTACTCAGACTCGCCCTCGAGCATGTTTCAATTGAGGTGATTTAAATCATTTCAAGCGAAACTGCCCTAAGCTTGTCAAAGCTAATGGACGAGTGTTCAATGTCAATGAGCCTCAAGCTAATGATCAAGCACTTATGATCATTTGAACCTCTACATTCGCTTTTTATTTTCGAAAACAATGTACGTATTTCAACTATGTTTGGAATGACAGTATAAATTTCAAGAGATTCTTCTTTATTCTTGTTATTTGTATTCCAATTACAAACTCCAATATGATTACACTATGTGTAATTACAACTACAGGCCGACTTTGAGGATTCCGTTCTTTAGGAACCAAATCTTGTAATTTAGCATACAGTGATTTCACTCCAGTGCATTAATACGAACTTGGCAACACGGTCGATACAAATACTATGAACAAGTTAATACTATTTTGTGATCATGGCATTACATACATGATTTGTTTATCTAGTATGTATAGTAATACAAGATTACAGATACAATTTGCTTCGTATGTTGACTTAACATACTTAGTACACTATTTTCAATTACATTTGCTTAGTATGTTAATTTAGCATACCTAGCACATGATTTGAAAATATTTCTCGATATGCTTACATTATGACGACAATGCATGTTTAGTATATGTTGCATACTACCAGTTTGGTTAGAATGAAACATGTATTAACATTTGTACTAGAATGAAAAATCTACGAAACTTGTTGTATGCAAACCAAGTAGTGCTATCATTGCTAGTATAAAACACGATTCGATATGATAAATGATGTGCTGTGACGATGTTGTTTGATTTAGATGATAATTTGACCTTATTATTTGTTTACCCTCGCTTAACAAGAGGAGCTATGTGGACCATGCGACGAAACGAGTAATTATGGGTGCACACTTAATTATGAGATTCGACGCATGAGAATCATAGTAAGCCTTGTTAAGTATGGTGGCATAAAATCTAGGGTGATTAAGGTAACGGGAGGAGTATGACGCGATAAGAACATGGTGGATACGCCGATGGTACTTCCTATATATAAGTGTTCTTATTGTGTTATTCTTCAGAACGTTACTAAGATCACTTGGAGATTTTATGTTATCTTGGACCCTTATGTGATTATGTGATTATTTGTTATTTGTGTGATTATTTGCAATGGACGACGACGAGTACATTCATTAACTCAAATCGAGCCGACCGGGAGTATATTATGGTGTTAAAGGTGACGATCTTGATGCCATAGGTATGTTGACCCGTCTCCTATGCATGAGATGCGCATGGTACATTGGATGTACCTCGTAGGACGTTAGAAACCGTGTACGTGTAGGGCTTGAATGTACACCCCTTTGTTTGCTAAGATTTACACTAAAAAGTTAGTAGAACATAGTGCCATACCATACAGTTTTTGTACACTGATTGACATTTTAAAGATTCACAATTTTCAAAGGGTTGAATACCTTGAGATACTTTGAATATCCCAAATCACATTTTGAATCCCCTAGAATTTCCAACACCAAACGATGCTCCGCATCTTTGGGATCTAGCAATTTGCTTATCCTTCATTTTTTTCAATTACACTCTACGGTCTCCTTCGAATAAATTTCGGGACAAAATTTCCTAAAGTAGGGGAGACTGTAACCCTTGTGCAAAATTTCGGGCTTTCAAAAACGTTTTCTTTGAAAGAAACTAGATAACTGATGCTTAAACATAACCCGTTTAACGCAACATACACACCGGGACGAGGACACAAGCTACACATACCCTAAATACCCTTTACATAACTTAGAAATAGGTTTCGAAGGGCTAGGGATGACAAAAACATGTTTATACAAGTACAAGGACCATTTACGACAAACTATGAAAGTTTGCTGATTCGCATAGCGACGAACATTCCAAAACATCATCATAAGCTAAACATACCATAAATGACCTTAACATAACATAGAAATAAGTTTTGAGGGGTTCGGTGTGCGAAAATGCGCTTATTTGATCACATGGACTAAAAGCGTCAAAAACTGCGTAAGTTTGCATTTACGTGCATATCTTGCAATCTGACCATATCCCGACATCCATAAATTTTTGTAATCACTAAAATATTTTATTTTAGTGATAGGAATGCAAAAATATCATTCGTCGCGCAATTTGGATCGTTTTCACGTTCGTTACGACTTCCGTCGTAATTAACCGCAAAACGCGACCGTACGGCCGAACGAACCGACATCCATGATGTTTCCAAACATATTTCATGTTCCCTATGCTTTAACATCCTTGTAGAGCCTTAAAATTTGCTTAACGTGGTTTAAACGTGTCGAAAATGCACTAAAGTGTGTGCAGGGACCAAAGTTGACAAGTTCTGAAAGTCTGATGTAGGGTAGCCTTGCGCGATGCCTAAGGGCTTTTGCCGTCGCGCGACGCGACACCTACATCTGAACAGAATGTTCATTTTTCAGCTGCAGTTTGATTCTTGAGGGACTTTTATGCAATTTTCTTTGTGGGCACCAAGTTAACACCTCTCCAAACAATGCTAGCTGGCTATAACACTTGTATGGTCCAGATTTATTGCTTGGGGAATACATATCCACTTGTAATGATCTTGAATCACCTCCACAACTATAAATACCCCCCTCTTTCACCTTGTTCATTGCTCATTTCCATCTTTGAACTCTAAGTGGAGGATTTCCATCATTGGGAGCCACCTACGTAAGTTCTCTTAGTCTAATCTTCCAGCCATAGAGCATTGTGAGTGTTCTTTCATGGCTTAGTCTTTATTTTCAGCCATTTAGAGCTGAAAGTTAAACAGGTTGACCAACAGTTTGACTTTCGGTTTTGACTATCAATTGGTCAAATCAAAGTTCAATTGAACTTTGCAACGTGATTGTAATCACGATGGTTATAATCCTTAGCGATTATACCTACTAATTACCACGTTGACTAGCTGTAATGACGAGTCAAAGTTTCGGTCAAAATGCGTATTTATGCGCATTTTACGACATAACTATTTTCGGGTATCAAAACCCTTTGTTTTGATACCAAATCAGATTTCTAACTTAGTTAAACATGTTTTAACATGTTTAACTCGTCACTACTAGTTTAGTGCTTGTTTAGGGTCGTAAGTCAAGCAGTCTAAACAACCACTTAGACTTTCAAACCCGACCCGTTTGGTCGATCATTAGGATCCGACCAAACACATTAGGTGACCATAGTTGTATAGGGAATAAACTTCCGAGGTTATACCATATGGTCACTTAGTTTGATTAGTTGTATGATAGGTAGTTTATATTGTGACAACTCGTATTTCAGAACCTATCCTTGTGTTTAATGTAACGTATGTGAACTTTGTGTGATGATTTGATATATTGATTTAATGGAATGTTATGATATTGTGTTATGTGGATTGTGTAATATATGTTATATGATTGTGTGTGTAATGTGTATATAATGTCGTCGCACAACTCAATTCAACCGCACAACTTTTGGCCGATCGCACAAGCCTTTGGGGCTTTTGCTTCACACTCTTCTCGGCCTACACTTATTGTACTCGAAACCCAAAAGGGCAGCCCATGTATGGGTTCGGACCACTCCTCTTATATGCATACAAACACCTTTGTGGTGTTTTGTTTCTCATTATTTTGCAAACACTCAAAACACATCAAACCCTAGTTCTCTCCTTCTCTCTCTCTCGAAGCCGACAGCCACCCTCTCTTCCTCAAAGCTTTTGATTCGGATCATCCTTTCTATCTTGAACCGGTTAGTGTTTCATAGTTATTGTTTTGTTAAATGTTATTGTGATTTATACATTCTCATACAATGATATATAATTATTTATGATTGATGTGGTTTAGGGTTCATGAATTCGGCTCATATGTGTAGCATGTTTTGAATTATTTAGAGTTGATAATTATGTGTTGATGATCTAGAACCGAATGAATGATAACCGGCTGTGATATGTTCCTATTCGAATGAATTATGTGGATTTTTATGTTAGTATGCATGCTAGTGATCAAGAACATAAGCCATGTAAATATGTTTAAGTGTTATGATTACTGTTTATGTTGATAAATTATTAGGGTTCATATGAATTCAATGTTGAATGATATTTTGGATCGATTAAGGCATAATTGGAAACTGTTAGAATTGATTGGTAAAAATTAAAGATGTAACCGATTGCCTAAATTATGGGAGTAATTAACAGTCGCACAAGTCCCATAGTCGCACAAGAGCTGAATGTACAAGCTCTTGGATCGCATAAGGGCTAATCACACAAGTAGGGTACAACTAGGTAGATCACACAGTACAACTAGGTTATGCATGATCGCACAAGACTTGTGGATCGTACAAGACAGTGCCGATCACACAAGCCTTGGGCCACACACGGTTGATTGAGTTGTTACGTTATTGGGCCGTGTGGCCCAACTCAATCGCACAAGCTGCTGGACTGCATATTTGTTTGGGCCGGGTGTTTTATTGGATCGCACAACATGCTGTGGATCGCACAAGGTTGTGCTGATCGCACAACATGTTGGGCCGGGTAGTTGTTTGGGTTTCAACTACCCAATCGCACAAGATGCTATTGGGCTTACACTGTTACTTCAGCCCAATACATCCTGATCGCACAAGTTTGGGCTTTATGTATTTAGCTGATTTGCTTAACATGTTCTACGTGCTTACCATGATCATTACGTGTTCTTGACTTGTTAGTTCTGTGTAAACTTATGTGCTACTTGAACCTAGACCTGACCTATATGGTAACCATGTTAGGGCGTGGTTGACCCCATATAGCTCGAGTGACCTTTTCATGTATCTGCCGAGCTAACCTAAGGTGAGTTCACACTTTCTACAAAGCATGGTAATTCCCGGTGGGTTGGGAATGGGTTAAGGAATATGGATTTCCTCGTCCTTCTTGGGTAGGACAGTATGGGTTAAGGAATGTAATTCCTCGTCCTCCTGGGACAGTCTTAAGCTCACTAGACCAAAACTCTATCACGAAGTCCCTCCTTTTTATATCGACTTAATCGCCGGGCCAATGGCGAGCGGGTCATTAGTTAGATAGCGCTATTTAGGTGTGACAAGCCTCACACCGTGCCGCAGAGGACGGGCGTGAACTAATGGATCTGGGCACGTCAATGATGATAGACATTGACGCAGGGCACTTAAACATGACTCTAGTCGATATGGTAATGAGTCTAGTAGTGAAACATGGGGTAGCCCCCACGGTTGGATAGCCAGAGTAAAGGGGATTAAACAAATCATGTTTTCAAATATGGGGTAACCCCCACGGCAAGGATGCCAGTTAAAGGAAAATATGTTTTTGGAATAACTTAAACGAACACCCAGCTGTGAACTCGCTCAACTTTGTTGTTGACTCGTTACTACATGATTTGCAGGTCATTAGGTACTTAGCAGGAGCTTGCATGGGGAAGAGTCGTTGTGGGACATGGACGGTTGAGTTCCATGTTAAACATTTAAACTTTATGAATTTGTTACTTATGTTTTGGGTTATACATTTTATGCTTCCGTTGTTGACTTAAAGTTGGTTATTTTCTTTTGGGACACCAATTATATTGTGGTTGGTTTTATTACTTAATTACATTGTTCAATATGATTGGTGGCTTGATCCTGGTCAGTCACGCCTCCATGCGGTGATACTTCGCTTGTGGATTTTGGGGGTGTGATAGATTGGTATCAGAGCCATTGGTTATAGTGAACTTGGTTTTAAAAGGTAAAAGCTTTTGGTAAAACCAGACTATAACCTGTACAGTGCTCAACGATCCACAACGACGCTTCGCTCCACGTGCAAGACTCAACATTCTAGGTGATATGATTTATGTTTATATTACCTACTTGTTAGTTACATAGTACATTATTCATGGTACTCTTGGTTAGCGTAGCAACTATTGTTAGACACTCATTGTGTGCTTACTCTCTTTTGTCATTCCATATTTACGCATTGTCGCAACACTTTTCTCACTTATGCTCTCATTATTGTGAAGATCATGAGTGGACGTATCAACCTACTCAATCCCAGCTGACGGCTTTGATCAACGAGCGAGTCGCTGCAGCGCTCGCAGCAGCTCCAGCAGGAGGTATAACCTGCTATTTCGACCTATCCAAGGATGCTTAGATCCTACTCTCGTGAACCAACCCTTGTGTTAAACTTTGTCATTTCTTACACTCAAGACAGGTCAACCTGCACAACCCCCCGTGTGCACTTTCAAGACCTTTATGGACTGTCGACCTAGTACTTTCAATGGTACTGAAGGAGCTGTAGGTCTCCTCCACTGGTTCGAGAAACTCGAATCTGTTTTCGAGATGTGTGAATGCCCTGAGGCTGGTAGAGTGAAGTATGCTACTGGTACTCTTGAAGGTGTAGCGCTCACGTGGTGGAACGCTCAGGTCCAAATGCTGGGGTGGGTTGCTGCTAATGCCACCCCATGGAACGATTTCAAGGAATTAATCAAGGAGGAGTACTGTAATCGTGATGACATTCACAAGCTGGAGGTAGAGTTCTTCAACTTAAAGATGACGGGGCCAGAAATTGAAGCGTACACGAAAAGATCGAACGATCTGTCTATCTTGTGTCCTACTATGGTGGATCCTCCCATCAAATGTATCGAGCTGTACCTTAAGGGTTTAGTGCCAGAGATTCAAAGTCATGTGACTTCAGCTAACCTCGCCACCATCCAGCAAGTTGTTCGATTGGCTCATCGTCTCACTGATCAGGTGGTGGAGCAGAATAGGTTACCAAAGCGTATCAGTGCTACTACTTCTGATGCTCCCAGCGACAACAAGTGTAAATGGGATGGAGCCTCAAGCAAAGGTTCAACTTCTGTTCAGTCTCAGTCTCAGCAGCGAAGGACTGACGACTACAAGAGCCCTAGTCAGCATTCACCTGATAGCCAAAGTCAAGGTGGGTACAGGGGAATTCATCCTAAATGCAATCGTTGTAACCTACACCACAGCGGGACATGCACCAGGAGTAACTGTCATCGGTGCAACAAGCCAGGCCACGCCGCAAAGGATTGCAGGAGTTTACGCCCCACGAATCAGAATCGTCAGCAACAACGAGCCCCACAGAATCAGCGTCAGCACCATCAGCAACAGCAAAGCAACAACAAAGGGTGCTTTCAGTGTGGTGCTAAAGGCCACTTCAAAAGAGACTGCCCACAACTGAACCGGAACCAGTAAAACAACAACAATAATCAGGGGAATGGTAAAAATGGGGGCAACAACGATGGGAATGGTGCCAGGGGGCATGTATTCATGATTGGTCAGGGTGAAGCGAGGAATGATCCCAATGTTGTGATGGGTAAGTTCCTACTTGACGACTTTTATGTTACTGTTTAATTTGATTCGGGTGCCGATACTAGATACGTGTCCTTAAAAGTTAGTCAGAAGCTTAAGCATACCCCAACACTTTTGAACACCAAGCACACTGTAGAGCTAGCTAATGGTAAAAGTTTAGAGGCCACACACGTAGTTAAGGGTTGTAATCTTGTTCTTGCTAGTCACACCTTTTCTATCGACCTCATTCCTATCGTTCTAGGTAGCTTCGATGTTGTCATTGGTATGGATTGGTTATCTCAACATCAAGCGGAAATCCTTTGCAAGGAAAAGGTTGTTCGTATCCCCCGCTCTAGTGAAACACCACTCATAATCCATGGCGACAAGAGTGGTGCAGTCGTAGGAATCATCTATTTTCTTAAGGCCCAGAAGTGTTTTTCGAAAGGGCCACACGACTATTTTAGCCCTCGTCACTGACACCTCTAAGAAAGAGAAGAAGATAGAAGATATTCCGATCGTACGTGACTTTCCTGAGGTATTTCCTGAGGAATTACCTGGTCTTCTGCCTCATCGACAAGTCGAGTTTCAAATCGAGCTAGCTCCTGGAGCAACGCCCATAGCTCAAGCACCCTATCGTTTAGCTCCATCAGAACTTGAAGAACTGTCCTCGTAACTACAAGAGCTCTTGGACAAGGGTTTTATTCGCCCTAGCTCTTCGCCTTGGGGAGCCCTAGTATTATTTGTGAAGAAAAAGGACGGTACCTTCAGAATGTGTATTGACTATCGCGAACTCAACAAGGTGACTGTGAAGAATCGCTATCCTCTTCCATGCATTGATGACTTATTCGACCAGTTGCAAGGGTCGAGTTTCTACTCAAAGATTGACCTAAGGTCAGGCTACCATCAACTGAGAGTCCGAGATGAGGATATCTCTAAGACAGCATTCAGGACTAGTTATGGGCACTACGAGTTTCTGGTTATGCCTTTTGGGTTGACGAACGCACCTGCGGTCTTCATGGATCTTATGAACAGAGTGTGCAAGCCTTACCTGGATAAGTTCGTTATTGTATTCATCGACGACATCCTGATCTATTCCAAGAGTTGGGAGGAGCATGAGCGTCACCTGCGACTCATTTTGGAACTTCTTCAAATGGACCAACTGTACGCTAAATTCACTAAATGCGACTTCTGGCTTCGCGAAGTCCATTTCCTAGGCCACGTGGTAAACAAGGATGGGATTCATGTTGATCCATCCAAGGTAGACTCGATCAAGAACTGGCCTGCACCTAGAACACCAACAGAAATTCGCCAATTCTTGGGTTGGGCGGGTTACTACAGAAGATTCATCAAGGATTTCTCCAAGATTGTGCAACCTCTCACCTCACTAACTCAGAAGGGTGTCACTTATCATTGGGGTGATGCACAGAAATCCGCGTTTCAGCACTTAAAGGAGAGGCTTTGTAGCACACCTATCCTCTCATTACTTGAAGGTACAGACGATTTCATGGTTTATTGCGACGCGTCAATCCAAGGACTTGGTTGCGTGTTGATGCAATGTGATAAGGTCATTGCTTACGCGTCACACCTACTTAAAGTTCACGAAAGGAACTACACTACGCACGACTTGGAACTAGGAGCAGTGGTTTTTGCTCTTAAGATATGGAGACATTACCTGTATGGTACCAAGTGCACCATTTACACCGATCACAGGAGTCTCGAGCATATCTTCAGGCAAAAGGAGTTAAACATGCGACAACGTCGATGGGTCGAGCTCTTGAATGATTACGAATGCGCGATCAAGTACCATCCGGGCAAAGCCAATGTTGTGGCTGACGCCCTCAGTCGAAAGGATACTACACCTAAGCGTGTGCGAGCGTTACAACTTACCATCCAATCTAGTCTTCCTACTCAGATAAGAGATGCTCAGGTTGAAGCATTGAAAGCAGAGAACATCAGGGCGAGGATCGAGGAAACGGTTAGAACAAAGGGGAGACGGCGCCTACTACGTAACAGGGCATATCTGGGTCCCACTTTATGGAAACTTACGCGAGCTTGTGATGGATGAAGCGCATAAGTCTCGTTACTCAGTACATCCTGGTTCGGATAAGATGTACCACGATCTCAAGACCACATACCGGTGGCCTAGCATGAAAGCCAACATAGCAACTTACGTCAGTAAATCTTTGACTTGTGCGAGAGTCAAGATTGAATATTAGAAACCATCAGGCCTACTTCAACAACCAGACATACCGACATGGAAATGGGAGAAAATTTCCATGGATTTTGTTACTGGCCTACCTAGATCACAACGAGGAAATGACACTATTTGGGTGATAGTGGATCGATTGACTAAGTCTGCACACTTTTTGGCTATCAAAGAAACAGACAAGTTCTCTACTTTAGCAGACGTTTACTTGAAGGAAGTGGTTTCGAGGAACGGGGTGCCAACCTCTATCATATATGATCGTGACGCACGTTTTACCTCTGAATTGTGGCAAGCGATGCACAGGTCCTTTGGCTCTCGACTAGGCATGAGCACGACGTATCATCCGCAAACGGATGGGCAGTCTAAACGCACCATCCAAACCCTTGAAGACATGCTTAGGGCATGTGTGATTGATTTTGGCAACGGCTGGGAACGACATTTACCATTAGTGGAATTTTCGTATAATAACAGTTACCACACTAGCATCCAGGCCACTCCGTTTGAGGCATTGTACGGACGTAAATGCCGATCACCCCTTTGCTGGGCAGAAATTGGTGACAGCCAAATCACATGCTCAGAACTTGTGGTAGACACAACTGAGAAGATTGTTCAGATACGAAAACGAATGGCGGTAGCTCGTGACCGCCAGAAGAGCTACGCTGATAAGCGCAGGAAACCACTCGAGTTCCAGGTTGGGGATCGAGTGCTACTCAAAGGCTCACCCTGGAAAGGTGTTGTTCGTTTTGGCAAACGAGGCAAACTCAACCCGCGATATGTCGGACCTTTCGAAATCATAGAGAAAATAGGCAAGGTGGCCTACAAACTGAACCTACCCGAAGAACTCAGCGGAGTTCACGACGTTTTCCACGTGTCAAATCTGAAGAAGTGTCTGTCAGATGAGACCCTCATACTTGAACCTACCCGAGGAACCAGTAGAGATTACTGACCGAGATGTCAAGATTCTCAAGCGTACTAGAATCCCTCTTGTTCGAGTTCGTTGGAACTCCCGTCGAGGCCCAGAGTTTACCTGGGAACGAGAAGACCAGATGAAACACAAGTATTCCCAGTTATTTGAGAAAAGTACAACCACTACTGAGGCTGAAGCTACTGCGGAATTTCAGGACGAAATTCCAAATCAACGGGGAAAGGATGTGACACCCCAGGAAAACCAGGAAAACCATACAACTTAACTAGCTTCCTCAGTGAGTACGTGCTAAATTTCGGAATGAAATTTCTTTCAACTTGGGGATAATGTGACAACTCGTATTTCAGAACCTATCCTTGTGTTTAATGTAACGTATGTGAACTTTGTGTGATGATTTGATATATTGATTTAATGGAATGTTATGATATTGCGTTATGTGGATTGTGTAATATATATTATATGATTGTCTGTGTAATGTGTATATAATGTCGTCGCACAACTCAACTCAACCGCACAACTTTTGGCCGATCGCACAAGCCTTTGGGGCTTTTGCTTCACACTCTTCTCGGCCTACACTTATTGTACTCGAAACCCAAAAGGGCAGCCCATGTATGGGTTTGGACCACTCCTCTTATATGCATACAAACACCTTTGTGGGGTTTTGTTTCTCATTATTTTGCAAACGCTCAAAACACATCAAACCCTAGTTCTCTCCTTCTCTCTATCTCGAAGCCGACGACCACCCTCTCTTCCTCAAAGCTTTTGATTCGGATTATCCTTTCTATCTTCAACCGGTTAGTGTTTCATAGTTATTGTTTTGTTAAATGTTATTGTGATTTATACGTTCTCATACAATGATTTACGAATGATATAAGATTGTTTATGACTGATGTGGTTTAGGGTTCATGAAATCGGCTCATATGTGTAGTATATTTAGAGTTGATAATTATGTGTTGATAATCTAGAACCGAATGAATGATAACCGGCTGTGATATGTTCCTATTCGACTGAATTGTGGGGATTGTTATGTTAGTATGCATGCTAGTGATCAAGAACATGAGCCATGTAAATATGTTTAAGTGTTATGATTACTGTTTATGTTGATAAATTATTAGGGTTCATATGAATTCAATGTTGAATGATATTTTGGATCGATTAAGGCATAATTGGAAACTGTTAGAATTGATTGGTAAAAATTAAAGATGTAACCGATTGCCTAAATTACGGGAGTAATTAACGGTCGCACAAGTCCCATAGTCGCACAAGAGCTGAACGTACAAGCTCTTGGATCGCACAAGGGCTAATTGCACAAGTAGGGTACAACTAGGTAGATCACACAGTACAACTAGGTTATGCATGATCGCACAAGACTTGTGGATCGCACAAGACAGTGCCGATCACACAAGCCTTGGGCCACACACGGTTGATTTAGTTGTTACGTTATTGGGCCGTGTGGCCCAACTCAATCGCACAAGCTGCTGGACTGCATATTTGTTTGGGCCGGGTGTTTTATTGGATCGCACAACATGCTGTGGATCGCAGAAGGTTGTGCTGATCGTACAACATGTTGGGCCGAGTAGTTTTTTGGGTTTCAACTACCCAATCACACAAGATTCTATTGGGCTTACACTGTTACTTCGGCCCAATACATCCTGATCGCACAAGTTTGGGCTTTATGTATTTAACTGATTTTGCTTAACATGTTCTACGTGCTTACCATGATCATTACGTGTTCTTGACTTGTTAGTTGTGTGTAAACTTATGTGCTACTTGAACCTAGACCTGACCTATATGGTAACCATGTTAGGGCGTGGTTGACCCCATATAGCTCGAGTGACCTTTTCATGTATCTGCCGAGCTAACCTAAGGTGAGTTCACACTTTCTACAAAGCATGGTAATTCCCGGTGGGTTGGGAATGGGTTAAGGAATATGGATTTCCTCGTCCTTCTTGGGTAGGACAGTATGGGTTAAGGAATGTTATTCCTCGTCCTCCTGGGACAGTCTTAAGCTCACTAGACCAAAACTCTATCACGAAGTCCCTCCTTTTTATATCGACTTAATCGTCGGGCCAATGGCGAGTGGGTCATTAGTTAGATAGCGCTATTTAGGTATGACAAGGCTCACACCGTGCCGCAGAAGACGGGCGTGAACTAATGGATCTGGGCACGTCAATGATGATAGACATTGACGCAGGGCACTTAAACATGACTCCAGTCAGTTGTCGATATGGTAACGAGTCTAGTTGTGAAACATGGGGTAGCCCCCACGGCTGGATAGCCAGAATAAAGGGGATTAAACAAATCATGTTTTCAAATATGGGGTAACCCCCATGGCAAGGATGCCAGTTAAAGGAAAATATGTTTTTGGAATAACTTAAACGAACACCCAACTGTGAACTCGCTTAACTTTGTTGTTGACTCGTTACTACATGCTTTGCAGGTCATTAGGTACTTAGCAGGAGCTTGCATGGGGAAGAGTCATTGCGGGACATGGCCGGTTGAGTTCCATGTTAAACATTTAAACTTTATGAATTTATTACTTATGTTTTGGGTTATACATTTTATGCTTCCTCTGTTGACTTAAAGTTGGTTATTTTCTTTTGGGACACCAATTATATTGTGGTTGGTTTTATTACTTAATTACATTGTTCAATATGATTGGTTGCTTGATCCTGGTCAGTCACGCCTCCATGCGGTGATACTCCGCTTGTGGATTTTGGGGGTGTGATATATATGCCTTAGGAAAATGACCAAAATGCCCTTTTCATGCATAATTGGATTTTAAGCATATGTAACTTAATTTTTGTCACTTAAACTTATTATGCAACTTATCTAAACATGTTAGGGCATATAATACTTTTCATAGGACTAGTTATGCGTCTCGAACGCGCATTTGCGTCAACGACGCGTTAAAGTAGCGTAAGCTACCTTAATGGGTCGTAACGGGTCATAAGCACTTAGGATAGGTTTCGATTTAGAATGTAGGCTTTGTTAAACCATATCACATGAGTTCCAATACTCATTTGGTTTACGAGACCTCATTCTACCCGATCTCTAGATATAGGTGTCGATTTATTAACTAGCGATCTGATTACTAGGTACCATTTGATTTTCCTTGGTTTGCCCGAGCTTTGTTAAGTTAGACCGAGGATACTTTGCATTCAATGTGAGTACATAGTTCCCCTCTTTTACCGTTTTCAAATGTTTTGGGGTGATTCATATGTGTAACCGACTTGTTTTTCAAATGTATGGCATATATGTGTTTACTAAGTGCTTTTATGTGTATTATTCCGATTATGAAAACATGATGTTTATCCAAATCCTTAAAGATCTATCTATCTTCATAGTTAGATTCTTATAGGATATTTGAAGTATAGTCTTAGATCTTCCTATCTTCATAGTGAGATTTTTAAGAAGTACTTTACGAAACGATGATTATGGTTATGTGTAGAGATTGTTGGTGATTTAAATAACGAAACTAGAGTAATACAATAAGCACATGGTGGATACGCCGCTGGTACTTCCTATATATAAGCGTGCTTATTGTATTACCCTTCGTGGCGTTATCCCGAATCACCATTAGGACTTAGGATTTTTGTGACTGAAACCAAAGCATAGTTTGATATGCTATTATTTACCAAAGCATAGTTTGATATGCTATTATTTACCAAAGCATAGCTTGATACGCTATTGTTTACCAAAGCAGAGTTTGATATGCTATTTAAGTGACATTGTTTACCAAAGTATAGACTAATATACTACCAAACCAAATTCATGTAGTAACTATCTATCTTCATAGTTAGCTACTCGTGGATGTTTAAAGTGCTAATATTGGAGTCCTTGTTTGGATTCATTGTGTACTTTAATGCGTGTTTACAAGATGCTGACAAGTTGACGATTATGTGTTTATCTGATAGTTGTGATTTAGATAACGAAACGAGTGTAATAAAATAAGAACATGGTGGATACGCCGCTGGTACTTCCTATATATAAGTGTTCTTATTTTATTACTCTTGTAGCGTTATCCGAATCGCTTTAGGATTTTGTGTACGATTGATTCAATGTTCGATTATCCAAATCCTTGTAGAATCTTACATATCTTTATATGTTAGATTCTTAGAAGGATGACTAAAGTATTATTATAAATCATTGACTTGATTAATATAATACTCACACAAGTTTTGATTGATTTCAAAACAGTTATTATTAATCCTTGATTGGATTTCTAATAACGCCTTAACAAGTTTTACGATGATTTCAATGAGATTACAAAGTACAATTTCAATGGCATAAAAATTATTTAGTAATAATCATATTGCCATATACAAAACTATTTGCCACAAGTTTTCACAATCAAGATTATGTATTGCAACACTAATCTTTTGTCATTCTTTGGCTTCAAGATTTCTTTTTCAATCGACAACTCTTGTAGCTGTCAAAGTATTGCATTATCAAACTTTTGCTATTTATTTGGCTAACAAAACCTATGTATTTGCCGACATTTTTATGCTAACTATTTTTCACATATGTTTCAGGTTTTCAATTATTCAAGTATGCAACGCATAGGACTGTATCCGGGCCTTAGACTTCTTTAATAAAAATACATTTACATGTATTCTTTGTAAAACAATGTTAACAATATTGAAACACCATAGTACCAGTAGTCGTGAGCAATTTGTAACGTGACTCCCCGATATTTCCGCTGCGTGCTGTTGTATTACGCGATTGGGGTGTTACAGGTGGTACAAACAGGTGTTACACTTGGGATGAGTCCCAGTGTAGGCTTTCTTTGCTGGTTCAGAGTTTTGGGTGAGAATGACTTGTTGTAGGGGTTGAGGGTTTTGCGGAGTAACAATTGCAAAATTCTTGTTTGAAGCCTTCCGCTTCTTACCCTTGTTGTTGTTTTTGGTGGGTGGTTTAGTTGGTGCGGGTTCAATAGTGGGTTCAGTACTGGCTTGGTGAACGGTTTTAGATGAACCCTTGTTGTCAAAGGTTTCGTTTAGGATCTTGTTGTGGTTAAGTTTGGTGGCCAAACGAAAAGTGTCCTCAAGGGTTTTTGGTTAGGCGGACTCAACAAAGTTCATGATGGAGGGAGGAAGGCATAGAATGTACTTAGTGATGGCCTTGTTAGTGGCATCGACTTGACCAGGGCATAAGACACCCAATTGCTTGAACCTAGTTGTGAGGCCGACATTGTCGCTCCCCACTTGCTTTATATTCCAGAACTCGTTTTCGAGTTGTTGGAGCTCGTGCGGATGACAAAACTCGTCCTTCATTAGCTTCTTTAGTTCAGTCCAGGTAAGGGCATAGGCAAAGTCATCTCCACGTACATTTCATTCAGCGCTCCACCAATCAGGAGCTCTCGAACGGAAGATGCCAGTAGTGTTCGTGGTTCGGAGGTGATCGGGGCAACCGCTTTATCGAAACATAACTTCAATGGCGTCGAACCATTGAACCATTTTGTTTGCACGCTCTTCGCCTGTGAAAAGTAATGGGCTGCACGAATTAAACTGCTTAAAGGTAAAGGTCGACTTAGGCTGATCAGTCTTAGAGTCAACCGAAGAATGCGGGGATTAGGTGTTGGGTGCGGGTTGAATCTTGCTGACGATGTCTGGTATGACCTTAGCCATCTGCTTGGCCATGAACTTCATCATGTTCTTCTTCGACATCGAGTCTGAGTTGGGCTTGACACTCGACTTCGATCCTAACTTGGAGCCCTTGCGAGAGTTGGAGAGACGGTTGGAAAAACAAGTAGTAAAATCAACCCTTTTTCAGATCCGTGTGAGTTCACCAGCGAATATACTTGTTATGTTATTCATGCTTTTTCATAATTTTTTAGTGATTTAGCTCGTATTTTGATCTGAAACTTTCAAGGATTGTTTAAAACGTAATTTCGCACTACATGTTTAAAAATCAGCCAATTTTAACTTTGGATTCGATGTGAATTTGTGTTTTAAACTTGAAAAAGAAGTGTAGAAGAAGAATGAGTAGAAAATGATGAAATTCAGCTCTGATTGCTTCTGATTTGCTTCAATCTTGTATCTTCAGTCCTTGCAATCAACCTCCCGCTCTGATACCACTTGTAAGAACGTGTTTGGACCGATTCCGATGTTGTTGAATGTACAATTCATTACTATGATCTCGTGTCTTGTGCGGAATCCAAGTACGAGAGTGGATTGAACAAGAACAAGTAATTATAAAATGATTTCTATAACTGGTTTGTAAGTACAAAATCACAAAATCACTTGGACAGAGTTTCAGCTCTCAAGTCCACCAAGAAGTAAATGAACAAGACAAGAACAACCTATTTATACTAATAGCCCATCCGCATCTACACACTATTCATGGATCTACATGTTCTGCGTGGATCCACATTTCATGCAGACCTGCTCTTGATTCGTGCGAACCTGTAACACGCACATCCGTGCGGATCAACTAAATACCAACATGATCAAACCCTAATTCAGCGCACATCGTGCGGATCTACCTTATATGCATACATTTCAAAACCTAGTCTTGTTCATACTCTAACTAATTAACTACGATACAATATATTTGACGCTCAAGGACGTGATTGACGGAAACGATAACCATAGTGCATTCACTTTGGCCATTTATGAAATTAGGAAGATATTGTTGGCAAACTTCCTAAGGCACCCGGTGGAAAAGTGTTTATGTTAGCAATGACAGATTACTTCTCCAAGTGAACAGAAGTTGAGGCTTGTGTTCAAGACATAGAAAAAGAAGTTGTATCCTTCATCAAGCACATCCACCTAACTAGGTTTGGAGTTCTAGCATAAATCATATGTGATAATGGATCCTAGTTTATCGGGAAAAGAACAACCAACTTTTGTGAGAGTTAGGGGGATCAAGATGATTACTTCAACACTAGTACATCCTCAAGAAAATGGTCAATCAGAGTCCAGCAATAAAATCATCATCATCAACCTCAAAAAGAGATTGGGGGGGGGGGGGGGCAAAGAAAGGAAAATGGCAGAAGAGCTACCTTTCGTTATGGGCTGATAAAACAACAAAAAAATGATACTGGCCAGACTCCTTTCTCTTTGGTGTTTGGAACTTAAGTTGTTATACCAACGGAGATGGTGATTCCTGCAGCAAGATCCTGTTTGCAATCTAAGGAAACTAATGGCCAAGCCTAGAGGAAGATCTTGAAGTGGTAGATGAATTAAGGGACCATGCTAAAGTTAGGATCGCGACGTATCAATAGAAAATAACAAGGATTTACAACAAGAATATTAGGATCCATAGATTTCAAGTTGGTGATATGGTTCTTCAAAAGGCATTTCAGAATACTACAAATCCTGGTGATGGGAAATTCGCTCCAAAATGGGAAGGTCCATACCTTATTGATTCTGAAGCTGGAAATTCGCTCCAAAATAGGGAGTCACGTTACAAATTGTTTCAAACACATGGTACTTAAAGTTTCATTGTATTGATTAATTAGAATTACATTATCTTTCGGAATTCAAAACAAGACACAAGAAATATTTATTTTAAGCAAGCTAAGGCCCGAGTCTGAATCCTACGTGTAGCATACCTGTAAATCATTAAACATTTGCACCTAAAACATATGTAAAAAATACGGTCAACAATGAATGTTGGTGAGTACATAAGTTTTGTGGTCAGGACTCTTGGCTTTGAATATTGAAATATGTTTAACCAACTTCAAGAGTTGATGTTTTAAATAAATCTTTGTAGCCATGAATCATTGACAAAAAGTGTTTCTTTCGTAAAACCGTATGAGTAATCAATCGATTTAAAAGAAAACATTGTATGGTTAACTTAGAAACCATTTGTGACTTTGTATAAACCAACAAAATGTCTTTTTCCTTGTATAAACTAACCAAATAACATGTATAAACCAACCAAATGACTTGCCTTGTATAAACCAACCAAATGATTTATCTTGTATATGATGTGCGGGTGTAAACACGTCATATTTTGTATAGTTTTGCGTCAGTTTTATGTGTTTGAGTGTGTTTATTCATATTAGTATATGTGCTTATTGGTTGTCGGGTTTTTCTGGTTTAACGGTGCTTAAATGCACTAAAATAATCATACAAGCTGGAAAACGGGTTTTACGAGGCAATTTGGGGCAAGGAAACAACTTGGCTGGAAACCTGCTCCCTCGCGCCATGCAAGGGAGACTACTTGACACGGCGCATGGCGCGACAGTGGTTGGTCAACGGAAAGTCAGATTTTGACTCCCTCGCGCCACGCGAGGGAGTGAGGTGGTATTGGTGCGTGGCGCGACGGGTGGATTCGTAGATATTTTTGTTATTAACCTATTTTCATAAGGAAAGATTGACCATTCATTCAGCAGCCGCCAAGAACAATTTGAGAGCACTTTTGGGCGATTTTTCTCACCATCTTTCATCTTCCAAGCAATTCCTTCATGCCCGATCAATTTCTAATAAATCTTGAAGTTGTGATGACTTCCATGAGTGGCTAAACGTCTCATAAATTCTACCCGGATGAACTTTTGCTTTGTTTTGCATTGAATTTTGTTTACGGATTCTTGTAACTGGTACAGCTTAACCGCTTGTGTTGGATTATTGGTAAACGTTTCTTATGTTTGAATTACTTGTCGTTTATTAAGCGTATTGGCAACTTTCTTATGTTGTTAGCGGGTTAGTAAATTGGTGGGTAGTTGATACAATCAAACGGGTTATTAAGTTGCATAGTGAATCTTAAAAACTATCCTTACTAACTAATCAAATTCATTAATTCCGAGGCCATGTCTATGTGGTGTTTTGAATCGGTAAACAGGTTTTTATGTTAAACGGATAATTGGGATTCCGGGGAGGTTACTTTTTCTCACATTGATTACAACTCTCTTAATTAGTTCCTTAGTTTTGCAATCAAATTCAAACAAACCCCCAATTTAGTTAATTTAGTTCTTAGATATAAACGTAACATTGACCACAAATTCCTCGTGGATACGATAACCTACTTACGCTATATACGTAGCTTATTTAGGTTTTTTGATTGACCCTAACGACAGTCATCAAAATGGTGCCATTGCCGGGGGAATTCGTGCGCTTAGTGTTAGTTTAGTAGTCGTTGTTTCTTTCATTGTTTTTAAAAAAATCATAAAAACCCAAAAATATTTCTTTTTGTTTATTTTTGTCTTGTTCGGTATTACGCTTTGTTTTCTTGTTTACTTGTGTGCAGGTGATCTTTTTGCATGCATACTAGGTTTTCAGGAAGATCTTCACCGCTCTTGTTTGATCCTGAAATTGAAAAGACTTCACGCCAAAATCTACTTCTTCGTTCAGCCTTGAAGGGATAAGAAATTCAAGCCACCATGAATCCATCAGAAAACCAATCCACCCCACAACAGCAACCACCCCAACAAACATCGAATACTGAATTGCCACCAATGCCACCACCTCCATTTACATCTGAACCACAACAACAAACCCAAACCCAACAAACCCCACCCATTGCACCATCATCAAGCACAACCTTCCAACCAACTTCTGCTCCTACTGGAGAATTTCATGTTATTGGTGAACCACTATATTCTCTAGAAAGCCGACTACCACCACAGCCCAATCCGTTGCAGGCCGTGAATCAACCGAATTTAGTACTACACCCGAACCGGTCGGGTGTTAGGTTTGAGCAAGTGGACAATAAGGAGAGAATAGAGACATGGGATGATGGTTATGGAGACGAGGAGTGGGGGATAAATGAGGGTTATATGGGTTATCCAAGTGGGTTTCAAAATCAGGCATTTAATCGTAATCAGCCGTTGTATCAGCAACAGAGACAACCACGAGGAGTAGAGGCTTATCAGACCCCGCCACAAGTCTATAGGGCACCAGCTACACCTCGTCAAAGACAAAGAGATCCTCGATTTCCGGATCCGACTATTCGAGGGGTTGAGAGTCACTTCAGACCACACATTGCTGAGCATGCATCACCGATAGTGATGCAAGTAGCATCGGGTAATGTGGAACGTTTGTTTGAAGAAAAACCACACATTCTGAACATGCTACCTACCTTTCACAGGAATGGTATTGAGGAGCCATATGCACACATAGCGGATTTTGAGGCAGTTTGCAGCATGATTGCTGGACACGGGTTCACGTCAGATCAGGTTAAGTTGGTGTTATTTCAGTTTTCACTAAAGGATGCTGCGAGGGATTGGTTTACATCTTCGCCATATGCTAGTATTCATACAGGGCAAGAGCTGTAGCAACAATTTTTGGATGAGTACTATACCCCGCAATGAACCAAAACGGGGAGAGCAGTAATTAGAGAGTTCCAACAATTACCGGGTGAGCTTCTTTACGAGTCTTGGAAACAGTTCAATCAATTGATCCGTAGTTGTCCTTGCCACGGTATTCAAAGATAGGAGTTAATTACCGCATTCCACGATGGGATTTCAAATGAGGATAGACGAGATATTAAGGCTATCACCGGGGGTACCTTTTTGAGAAATCATGTGGATGTAGATTGGGATTATTTGGATATTGTTGCAGCGGATTCAAAGAGGCAAGCACAGTCGGATAGGAATATAAAGTATCCAATTGTGGCACCATCAAGTGCGGGAGCCTCTAATGCAAGGGTTGCTCAGCTAGAGAGAGAAAAGGAGGCGTTGGAACGCCAGTTAGTGAAGTTTAAAGGTCTTGGCGGACGGGAAGCATTGCATGTGGCGCAAACCTTTCCGGTTTGTGATTCATGTGGAGAGTTGGGTCATACTTTGGACGCTTGCCCGGGTCAGTTTTTAGCGGCTGAGGAGGACGTGAACATGGTGTATGGAGAGCAAAAGAATTATGATATGAATTCAAACACATATCATCCAGGTTTGCGTAATCATCCAAATTTTCGATACAGTAATACTAATCAATTGAATCCTAATTTTCAGGTACCAAATCAAGGAAGCCAGCCGTATCAGAACTGACAATCGAATTATAATCAGAATTATAATCAAGGAAATTACAACAAGGGAAATCAAAGAAGCTATCAGCAATAACAAGAGCAAGGCAAGTCAAATACTTCAAACGAGGAGATTTCCAATCGTGAGATTATGGAAGTTTTGAAGCAAATTAAAAAGGACCAAGAAGTGCAATCTAAATCTCATCAAGCGTTGGAAAAGCAAGTCGCTCAGTTGGCGACCAAGATGGCACAAGGAAGAAAAGACTCGAGCCGATTGCCTAGTGATACCACGAAGAATCCACAACATCAAGGGAGTTCATCTAACGCCAAAATTAATCAGGTAAGTATTCTTCGCTCTGGGAAAGTTTATGATAATAAGGTTGGGTCTCCTCCACATTTGGTTGAGGGTATCGTGGAGGAGGTTGATGAGGAAAACGAGTCCGATACTGAACCGGAACCTATTAGCCCTAAAAAGAATAAAAAAGAAACTCTTGAAAAAATAATAGGGTGATAGATACTGAACCGGTTGACAAAAAGGAGAAGGGTACGGAGGGTAATACCGTCCCATTTCCTAAGGCTTTAATTAATCCCAAAACAAAAGTTGTTAATAAACGAGCCCACAACAGGATGAGATGTGGGAAGTTTTTAAACAAGTAAAAATTAATCTTCCGTTATTAGATACCATTAAACAGGTTCCGACATATGCAAAATATCTGAAAGAGCTTTGCACCCAAAAACGGCACAATAAATTTCCAAAAAAGATAGCTTTAACCGAAAAAGTTAGTGTCGTGTTGTCGGGTGATCTTCCACCAAAGCTCCGAGATCCAGGTGCTCCTCTAATCCCCCTTCAAGTGGGTGAATTTAAGATGAGTCGAGCTTTGCTGGATTTGGGAGCAAGTGTTAGCATCTTACCAGGAAGTTTATACGATCAATACGACTTCGGACGATTGAAACAAGCCGACACCACCGTGGTGTTGGCCGATTTGACGTTAAAACTACCCCGGGGGATCTTGCGTGATGTCATTGTCAAAGTTGATGAGTTTTATTACCCGGTTGACTTTTTGGTTTTGGATTATATTCAAATTGAAAATGCTAAACAACCTAATGTAATGCTCGGTAGACCATTTTTAGCAACCGCTAATGCACTAATTGATTGTAGATATGGTACGGTTGATATCAAGTTTGGAAATCGTAATGTCCGATTAAATGCTTTTTCCCATGCATCTAATTCTCTAGTCAATGATGAATGCTTCATGGCGGACATTATTGACGGGTGTCATCCTCACGAAAGTGGGGAAGGCGCTAGAAAGACGTGTTTTGTTTGTGACAGGGATTTGGCAGAAACGGAGCTGGAATTGGAATATACAGAAGAAGAGTTGGTGGTTATGGTTGCTAGGGAATTGAAGCCGACTTGGACACATCATGTCGAGAATTTACCGGATCATATTGATACTCAATTAAAGCCATCACTTGAATCGCCTCCATAAGTTGAGTTGAAGACATTGCCAAAGCATTTGAAGTATGCTTTTGTTGGCGACAACAACACTTTACCGGTAATTATTGCTTCCAATTTATCACTTGAACTGGAAAAAGATTTGTTGGAAGTGTTGATAGCCAATTGAGCCGCAATTGGGTGGACAATCGCTGATCTTAAGGGGATTAGTCCATCCATTGTTATGCATAAGATCATCACCGAAGAGGGAGCGAAACCGGCTCGAGACGCTCAATGAAGATTGAACCCGAATATGCGGGAAATTGTGAAAAAGGAAGTTTTAAAGTGGTTGGATGCGGGGATCATCTATCCCATATCAGATAGTACTTGGGTAAGTCTGACACAGATGGTGCATAAAAAGGCGGGCATCCAGATTGTTACAGGTAAAGACGGTAAGGAAGTCGCCACTCGGCCGGTAACCGGGTGGAGAATTTGCATAGATTACAGGAGGTTGAATGCTGCAACTTCAAAGGACCACTTCCCTCTTCCCTTTATTGATCAGATTGTGGAAATGCTCGCAGGTCAGAAATTTTATTGTTTTCTTGATGGTTATTCAGGTTATAATCAGATTGCTATTCATCCTGATGATCAACAAAAGACTACGTTTACCTGTCCTTACGGTACTTTTGCGTTTGGGCGAATGCCGTTTGGACTGTGTAACGCCCCGGCCACCTTCCAAAGGTGTATGATGAGTATCTTTTCAGATATGGTCGGGGAATCTTTGGAGATTTTTATGGATGATTTCTCAATCTTTGGCACATCTTTTGAGGCATATTTGGAACAATTGTCACGAGTGCAAAAAAGATGTGTCGAAACAAATCTGGTATTAAGTTGGGAAAAGAGCCATTTTATGGTTCAAGAGGGTATCGTGTTGGGACACGTTGTCTCGAGTAAGGGGATTGAAGTAGACCAGGCTAAAATTCAAGTAATTTCAACCTTACCACCACCCACAAGTGTAAAAGGCGTTCGTTCCTTTCTTGGACACGCCGGTTTTTACAGACGATTCATTAAAAACTTTTCTGTTATCACTAAACCGTTGTGTAATCTTTTGTTAAAAGATGTCCCAATCATTTTTTATAAACATTGTAAAAGAGCTTTTGACACATTGAAACAAAAGTTAGTTGAAGCACCCATCCTACAATCCCCTGATTGGTCACTTCCTTTTGAAATAATGTGTGATGCTAGTTTCTATGCAGTAGATGCAGTTCTAGGACAGAGAGTTGACAAGAAACTAGTGGCAATCTACTATGCAAGCAAGACTCTCGTGGATGCTCAGTTGAATTACACCACCACGGAAAAGGAGCTTCTTGATGTTGTCTATGCTTTAGACAAGTTTAGACCTTATATTTGTGGGAGTAAAGTGATTGTTTTTTCTGATCATTCTACAATCAGGTATCTTATGGATAAAAAGGACGCAAAGCCAAGGCTTATCAGGTGGATCCTTTTATTGCAAGAATTTGATTTGTAGATACGCGATAAGAAGGGAAGCGAGAACGTGGTGGCAGACCACCTGTCACGAGTGGTGAATGAGATTGAAGGACCTGAACATGATATTCTGGAAACTTTTCCAGATGAGCATTTAGTTACCATTGATACTCAACCATGGTTTGCTAACTTTGCTATTTATGCTCATTCAGGTATCATTCCGGATCATTGGTCGAGACCTAGGAAGGCACACTTTCTTTCACAAGCAAAGCAATATATATGGGATGAACCGGATCTGTTTAAAGTTGGAGTTGATCAGATTATCCAGAAGAGTGTTGAGGATGAAGAAATTCCATCAGTTCTGTCATTGGTGCATGAGTCCGCATGTGGTGGACATTTCAGTGGACAGAAAATGGCACGCAAAGTGCTATCATGTGGGCTATATTGGCCTACGGTGTTTAGGGATTCCTTTGAATACGCTAAGAACTGTTTGCGGTGTCAATAAATGGGTAGCATTTCGAAACAGGATGAGATGCCCATGCAGCCAATCCTTGTTATCGATATCTTCGACGTATGGGGAATTGACTTTATGGGCCCATTCCCGAATTCGTTTGGAAATCTCTACATCTTGGTGGCAGTGGATTATGTGTCTAAATGGGTTAAGGCCATTGCCACCAGGACCAATGACCATAAGGTTGTTTGCAAGTTCGTTCAATCGAACATTTTTTCGAGATTTGGAGTCCCTAGTGTGATCATAAGTGATGGGGGATCTCATTTAAAAAATTTTAACTTTGGCAAACTCCTTAAGAGATATGGTTTTGATCATCGAATTGCCACTCCGTATCATCCTCAAACGAGTGGGCAAGTCGAAGTTTCTAATCGGCAAATTAAAGAAATATTACAAAAAACCGTGCGAGCTGACCGCAAGGATTGGTCTAATAAACTGGACGATGGTTTGTGGGCGTATCGTATGGCGTACAAAACACCGATTGGAACAACACCGTATCGATTGGTCTATGGAAAAGGATGTCACTTACCGGTAGAAATTGCATACCGTGCATTTTGGGTAGTTAAACAGGTTAACATCGACTATGATAGTGTAGGTAAGGAGAGACAATTGACATTGGGAGAACTGGAAGACATAAGGAATGAAGCTTACGACTGTACTGCTGCATACAAGGATAAGATGAAGAAGGTACACGACGCGAAGATTAGGCCAAACGTGTTTGAAGTTGGCCAACTGGTGTGGTTATACAATTCCAGGTTGAAACTGTTCCCTGGAAAGCTGAAGAGTAAGTGGACAGGATCTTATCGTATAACCAAGGTTGGAAAACACGGTGATTTTGAGATTGAGGACTTTGATGATCATATCCGCCAGATGGTGAACGACCACAGACTAAAACCATACTTCAATGCTCGAGAAATCAACGGTCCTGGTAAGAACGTGGAGGTGCTATATGTGAGCACCGTCTGCGAATACGTCGAGTAATCACACAGGTACGATCTGGCTGAAGATCTAAAACTTAGTGCTCTTAGGAGGCAGCCTAAGGTTCCTTTGTATTTATTTTTTCTTGCGTAGTTAGTTAGATTGTTTTCTGAGAGTTTTCGAGTCTAACCGTGCCGTTATTCAAGTGTGGGGAAGCTCGGGAGGTTTGGTTAAGCTTTGGTGCAGTTAAAGGCAACGCCCACTCATTTGGGGGGTAAGGCAAAGTGATTCTAAGATTATATAAGAATTTTGGCCTGAAAAAACATTTTTGGAGCATTTTTGCACAAATTTCGGTTGTTTTCGGTATGTTTTCAGAGTGTTGCAGGGAAATGAGGTAGTTCGAAGGAAAGAAATCACGAAAAGAAAAGCTCAGGTATATTTTTTATTGAAAATTTACCAAGGAAATTCGTTTGGGGGGTTTTGGGAGGTGAATTTGTAAAACATAAAATGTTTTCTAAGGCATTGAAACCAATAAATTGAGTGAATCCCTTGGAAAACCATCTCCCTCACACCACGTGCAGGGGATAACCTACCCTGGCGCGCCACGCTATGGATGTGTTTCCGACCCCAATTCTTTAAAACCTAAAAATCAATCTAATCTCTCATTAACCCTTCATACCCCTTTCTCCAAAATTGTTCCCTCCTTACCTCCGATAACCACCGATCACCACCCTCTCTCACCTCCGATTCCACCTAATTTCCGACGACCACCTCTTTCTCCCCTTTCTCTCTTCCATCAACCCCTAATCACCACTGCCTCCACTTCCGTCGAACACTTACCAGCGACCCACACTCACCTCCATCTCCCTCCGCCTTTGACGCCGGCGACTACTGCACCCACCACCATCTTCATCGCCGATCCTCTTCTGGCGAATTTTGAGTGACCAGTCATCATCTTCGATTAACATCAAAGATCAATTTTTTCTTAGTTTTCAGTCAAGTCGCGAAACATGTATGTAAGTTTGGAGTTTCAATTGTTTATTATTTATTCTTCATGATTGTTAGTTTGTTTTTGAAATCGTTGAAGAGTAGTACAGGGGTTAAATGGGTATGACTGGAGAGTATGAGAAAGTTGATTTTTAGGTCAACATTTAGGAATAGGAAGTTGGGTTGTTATGGGAACATTGTAATGAAAAGAACTATTGTGTTTGAGTGAAGAACAGGCCGGATATTGTGTTTCGGATAATATTGGAGTTTCTGTTGAGTTGAGAGGTATGTTAAAAACAGGGATGTAGGTTGATGTTTGGCTGAAATTGTGCTAAAACAGGACTAGGAATGTGTTTTACGAGTAGTGTCGGGTTGATTGGAGTTAGGCGATAGAGATTTTTAAGTCAAAGTGCTTGATAAGCTGTTCAGATGTTTCCGTTTAGTATATTATGTTAGGCATAAGTTACGAAGAAAATTTAGACAGTAAGTAAGATGTAGTTAGTGATTATGCGGAAAAAAAAATATTTGACATAAGAAAGCATGAGCAGCCAGTTGTGTATTAGGTTGGGAAGGTCAAGTGTGTAAGATGTGAAAAAGGCACATCACAATATGTCGATGTCTTGCCCGGTGCAAGTTTATTAGGCGGAATTGTCGACAAAGCGGATAAAGCGGCAATTAATGCCAAAGTGAGTAAGTTGAGCGAAGAGTTAGGCTGGGTGGGTTAGTCGGGGCACGGTGTGTATATATGTATATATCTATATATATATATATATATATATAAATTTAAATAAATAAATAAATAGATAAAATAAATAAAAAATTCAAAATTATAAAAAGTTTTCTAGATGGTTCAAAACACTCCTCATGAATCACTAAATCGAGTCGAATATCAAAATAAGTTTTATAAATTTCGGTCGATTCATTCGTACTTAATCTCCATTCGAACGAAATGACCGAATTACATGTTATTTCGACTCACATCATGATTTTGTCACTTTTGTTTGTTATTAAATTCGTAACCGCGAATGAAATGCTATACAGTTACGAATGTCACCGACATTGTACTAATTCGAATTTTTGAATGTTTTTCAAGATGTCGGGCGAAGGTGCATCAAGTGCAGGAGGAAAACGCAAGCGTAAGTAATCGAAAAAGAATCAAGCGGTTCAATATTGGATGCCCGAGGAGCGTTCAGAACCGAATGTTGTAGCTGTGCCCATTGATCAGCGTGTGTTGCACAATCACACACTTTTACAGTTTATGTTGGGCACCGATGAATATGAGAGATGCGAGAAGTTTTTGGAAATGGAATTATTTCAGCACATGACTGTGAATTGGGGAATAATTGATACGATGAATCAGCGGGCGAGATTGGAAGGGTTGTTAGGATGTAGATGGTTAGAGGCGATACGGTGCGCAGAGCCACAGTATGCGGAGCTCATTGTTGAGTTTCATTCTACCTTTAAGTATTCGCCTGAATGGTTCATACAGCCGTATACAGTTTGTTGGTGCATACGTCTGTCGACTTCTTCTTGTATCGAGTCTTGCATTGCTCAGGGCATGAAGTTCAAGAAATCAAGTTTACAAGTGATTTCGCTTGAAGATGTTAATTTCGCTTGAATGCTTAATTTCTCCTGAACTTATATTTCAGCTTGAATTGTGTTATTTCGCTTGTAATGAGATTTCGCTTGAGTCTGTTCAAGCGAAATCAGATGTCTATAAATAGGTGATAGGTTGTGTAATTTGGAGCGGAATTAGAAAGTGTGTTTCCGACGGCGAAGCTCTGTCGAAGTGTCTTCAGAACTATAATCGTAGCAGAATTAATATACAAGACAGTTTTAGTGAATATCTTGCTGAATTCAACTCATCATGTCTGTTTCCGCCTTTCATTTTGAGTAGAACACCTCTGATCGACTCGTTTCAGGTCCGACAACGATCCTACATGTGGTATCAGACCTCAGGAGGAGGAGTTCTGCAGATTTCAGCTTGATTTCATCTCTTTTTCTTACTTATACACCTTCTTTTATCAATTGGACAACTTTTCACGGTTAAAATGGCCTAAATTTTTCACATTATAAGCGAAATTGTGTTTTAATAAACCCTTGAGAAAATCAGTTCAAAATTCGATCTAAATCTGATAAAAATGGACTAAAAACCTTATTCCGCTTGAACAAAAAATTTGATTCCGCTTGAAAAATTGAAGTAGTTTCAAGAGAAATAAGTGATTCCGCTTGAAATACAACTGATTTCACTTGAAAAGGTGTTTTCGCTTGAAAATCACTTGATTTCGCTTGAAAGTGCTAATTCAGCTTGAAATTTTATTTCGCTTGAAATCTTAATTTCGTTTCAAGTTGTCTGGTGCAGGTAATTACGCTTGAATTCTAATCTCGCTTGAAGTGATACCGTTTAAAACATTAATTTCGTTTGAAAAGTGTTTGTCTTGAAAACCGTGTTATTGAATCATGGACGAAGAGTTCAATAACGCGTTTGCTACATCCCCGGCTACTCCAACTGAAATTGTTAAGAACATGAACATGGAAAACGAAACTGGAACGTTGCAAAAACCCCCGAAACTTACGGGAATTGAAGAGTACCATGGATGGAAAAATCGGTTTGAGAATTGGGTTCAGGCAAACCATCTAAGAGCTTGGGAAAGTATTGAAATAGAATATGTTAGACCGCAGACTGCTTTGAATGTTGACAAAATCATCTCGGAATTTTCAGACAAAGGGAGAGATAACTATAAAGGAGAGAAAATGATGATAAGTGTAGGATCGTTTTCTGACCCGAACGAGTCGATCAGAAGAGTTTATCTCTAAACGAAAGGCGGAAACAGACGTGTAGAGTTCAATTCAGCAAGATTCACGCTTAAAACTGTTGTATTATTGATTCTATAACGTTTTACAACCTGACAACACTTCGGGAGCACTTCGTTGCTCTGGCCGGAAAATTACAAATGGTGAAAGTTTGAAGCCTATTTAGAGGACAAGACCCTCCCGTTTGAAGGTGACATGCCACCCTTCAAACGGTCACGACACTTTCAAACTTGACACTCTTCAAACTAGCAGCCTTCAAACTAGCAGCCTTCAAACTAGCAGCCTTTAAACTATCAGGCACTCTTCAAACTTTCAGTCCGAGACTCGATATAAGACGAAGTCGACATATGTAATGCACCAACAGACTCCCCCTCAGATTTTGAGGAGTCTTAAGTGTCGAGTCTTCGCATCTTCAGTCTTTATCAGTCCTCTCGAACTCTTTGAAGTGTCTGACGTTGTAAGAATCCTCAAATCTATATCTCCTTTTTCTCTTCAGCATCAACAGACTCCTCACGATCAATCTCTACCTGGATGTCTTCAGACTCCCCCTTTCAATATGCTGGGATCGCAGTCTGGCATGGTGAAATCACAAAGACTTCAGGTATCGGAACCTGTCTCTCTATCATCAGATTCAAGATCGAAACCTGGCTACACCTGCACATTCTTAACCCAGAAATAAATTTTCTGATAACCACTTGTAGAGCATATTTTAAAAAGATTCAACATTTATAGCCTCTGATGAACCACTTGCAGAAATATCATTTTCATGTCAAACATCTTCAAACAAAAACTTTCCCAAACCTGTTCGTCATGTTTAGCACTCGGAATTGTGAAAATCAGCTCTCCAACATCAGTTGTCGAAAATCTTTTTGACTTTTTCAAAAGTTTAAGCTAAAACACACACAAAATCTTTTTGGAATTTTCTGAAAGACAAAAAAATGCAATGCAGTAAAGAAATATTTACAGACAATATTTTTGAGAGTTCGTGCAAGAGGATCATATCAGTTTTTGAGACAACTCACCAACACCGTTTTAAGTTCTAAACGATTCACTTAGATTGTCAGTATACTGATCCACTTAAATTTTCACACAAAGTTCAACTGTTTCGAGATACGAATTAATGTCTTAGAAACTTAAACTCAATCGCGTGTCCCACCTCAGAATATACTCCCGTATCCAGATCCCGATATTCAGTCTTACAGGTAATTATGACACAAATGATATCTGTAGGGGTTAATAAATTATGAAGAATCATGAGAGCTCAGGTCAGAACTACCGTTCAGCAGAGAGATCATGACTCAACTTTTGGGTGTGTCCCCTTTAGAGGATCTTTTTTACAACAGCATTGCTAAGCAATTTTATTGTCTTATCATATATGCTGAGGGTGATGCTATGTTTCAAGCACTGCGAAACGTATTATTCGAGGACTAGGTCAGAACTTCCATTCAGCAGAAGTCCAGGAATAATACCCCAGATATCACTGAGTATAAAGACCTAGTATATCAGAAAAAGGAATCTTTCAAACGAGATTTCAGGGGTTACCCATATATCCGAGAGATGTTTCCCCACGATATAAGCAAGTTTGAAATTTAGGTTTATATCTCGTAACAATCTACTAAATGTGCAAAAACCTACTGGCACATCATCAGTGACACCGTTTATCACATTTTTAACTTTACATTTCTTTAGCATGTCGTGATAGTCCACTGATGTACTTTCATTTCCACTTTTATACAACAAAACTCATTTTTGAATTTTATCATGTTTTTGTCTTTTTCAAATTTTCAAATGTTTTTGGATTTTCTGAAATTTTTACTCCCCCTAAAATGCAAACACATTAAAGGAAATTTGAAAACAAACTATACAAGTAAATTGACAACCGATATCAAATCGCCTCAATTCGCCATCCACTTGGCATAAACAATCAGAACTCCCCCTTACACAAAACTATTTTCTCATTATGATTTCAAAACACTTAAGTTTGTTTTAACCAAAATGATTTGTCCGGAAAATAAGTTTTGTTGATTTTACCACTTGTAAAATTAGGGGTTTGGTTCATCATATTGTCCATTCAATCTCTTGTATCAGGATTACATCAAGTTCAACCTAATGACCTTGAGTAATCACTATGTCAGAATCAACCTCTCACCACTTGTAAGTATATCCAAAACATATAACCACATGTACGAATAAACATCTACACAAATACATGTTACCAATCAAGATGCCGATTCCTGCTTCACACTTACTAACCTGGAAGCTCCGGCAATTCACACTTATCCTGTAAAAATTCAACTATTTTAAGATTCAATCACACAATCAATTACTAAGAAAGATGCCGATTCCTGATCCACGATTACAAACTTGGGATCTCCGGCAAGTCAGGTTTTTCAAGCAAAGAAAATGTCCACCCAAGCCTGACCAGCCTTGGGTGTTTTCAATTCAGAAGCAGTTGGAGTGTAAGTTGCTTTCTTTTTAGCATAAAACTACTTTACCCCTTTTACTTTCCCTTCAACCATTTTTCCGAAAATTTTCTTCATTTTCCCATTAAACGCTTTCTCAACATCAAAGTTATCCTTCTCAGAACAACCCTGATTTGAGATTTCAGACTTTCCAGTTTTCTTTTTAAAATTTTCAGTCCTCAATGGTGGAAAGTTCTCATCATCCATCGAAGGAACTGAGTTTTCATCACTCTCATCAAACTGTGGCTCCTCTGATTTTGTGGAATCAGATTCATCGCCAGATTTTACTTCTGATTTCTTAACAACCCATTTTTGGTTGTTAAGTTTCACACTTCGTCTGTAAAATCTCTTCGAACATTCACCAACTTCAAATGTTGAATTTTTGAAAACTTTAAATATTTCAGTTGGTGGTTCGGTTTTATCAACAACAACTTCTTTTAGTTTTCCAGAAACTCCCTGTTTTGTGTTTGTCGCTTTCGGACAGTTCCATGCAATGTGACCAGCTTCATTGCATCGGAAACAGTTTCTTGTTTCTTTCCTTTGATAAGCTCCATTCTTTCTCTTCTCAGCATGAAATTCTTGATTTGTTTGTCTCCAAATTGAGCTCTTCTGTTCTTCCTCTACAGTTGTCCCTGAAACAAATTTAACTCTGGAATTAAAATCTTTAATATATTTTTCATTTTTATAGTTTTTAGGTGGAATAAAACCAAGACCTTTCTTTTTGTAGCTACGATTGCGGTTTGGTTTCTTTTGAAAACTAGAACCAGAATTGTAACCCTTTTTCTTGTTCAAACGTTGTTGTACTCTTGAAGTGTAATTTTTAGATTTTCCAGTAAGATTTAAATCTTTTAGTTCAGAAATATTAATTTCTGCCATTTTGAAAACCTTTTTGATCATGTCAAAACGAACACTTCTTATTGGAAATTCTTAATCAAAATATAATTTGTCAGAATCATTCAAAGTGTATACAACTTCAAATGTTTCATCATTCAAATTAGATTTTGACAACAAAAATTCTTTACTATAAACCCGTTTTCCTGACGATTTTGAACTCTTTTCGGACGAACTCGAACTCCAGACTGACTGACACGAACTTTCGGACTCGGATTTTGACTCTGACTCCTCATCCTTATCCAACACCTGATCAACCACTCTTTTTATCAATTCTGACTCATGATCTGTGTCGAATGCTGTGAACGTGACGTCAATATTGTCTGGTAAAATATCGGTTATCTCGGATTCTAATTTAATATTGACCGCCTGTTTTAGTTCTTCCTCGTTATGTTTTCTAGGCGAGTACCCTTCCCAAATCGGAGGCGGACACTTATTATAACAGACACCCTGTTTCTTACCAGTATCCTTTTTCTTCTTTGGTTTTATTTATTCACCTTTAAACGCTTCAAATCCTTCAACTGTTGGATAAATTCTATCAATTATGTAGTCACAACCTTTGTAACTTTGCAGCAATCTTCTGATTCTTTCATTCTCAGTTGCTTCACTATCCAACTCTTTCTTCCACTTTGCACATTCTTCTATGTACAAGTTGATCTCTTTCTGCTTTGTCATCATAGTTGCATTCAACATCTTCAAAGCTTTTTCTCTTTCAGAGTTAGTCTTCTCCAGACTATTCACATGTCTGTTCAATACATCATATGACTTTTTCAAATTCTTTACATCAAACAACAATTGTTCTTTCAACTTTTCTAACTCACTAAACCTCTCATCTTTCTCTATACATTGTTTACAAGACTCTAAACATATAAGACAGGGTTTTGTCATTTCAACGATCTTCTCGACTTCAACTATCTTTTCAATCTCTAAGATTTTTTCAACTTCAACAACTTTCTCAGCTTCAGTCACCTTTTCTGCTTCAATAATCTTCTCATCAACACTTTCAGTCTTCATTTGATTTTGTTCTTCATCATCACTACTATTATCAATTGGTGATTGGTCAAACTCTACTGATTTGTCAGAAATATCATCCGAAGAATCAGAATCAGATGGTGTTTGATCAAAAACTATTTCTTCTTCTGAACTTTCATCGGATGAAATGGATTTTTCTTCTTGATTCTTCTTATTCACATCATTGTTCTCCATTTGTTCTTCAAGCTTCTTAATGAATTGACAATCTAGAGTATTCTCCAGTTCTTTTTAAATCCAACAGATATGTACCCCATTCTTGTTGAGGTATGGAATTCGCTAATCTCTCAACCCATTCTTTTGGATTTTTCTTAATACCCTTCTCAGACATTGAGCGAACAAGATGAATATACCTCTCAATGATACTCTTTGTACTTTCTCCTGGACAACCTGAAAACGAATCAAATTCTTTCTTTAATACATTTATTCTATTAACTGTTTCACTAGTCATATTAAAGAAATTTAAGTCCATGATTCAGAAACACGTTTATCTAGACAGTCACTTAAAATGAAATATCAAATTCAAACTAGATCCCCTTTCAAATGAAATGATTCACCTCGTGAAACACCTGAAACAAACAAACAAACAATCAGTTTAAAGAATTATCAATTAACAGACTAAAACTGATACTCGAATTGGTGAATATTCTGTGCGGATTGAAGGTTGACACACTGTGCGGACTGCTATGACCCGGATCAAATTCAAACTGTGATAGGACCGAACAAGCAATCCGAAATGATTGGGCTGATATACAAATCAATCTGATTTGGCTGTGATTTAATAGACAATCAACACTTTAATTTCTAATTGATTTAATCATGATTGGGCCGGTAATAATGAAGAGACTTGGAACTTGGGCCGTTAATGAATTAATCAAAATCTGAATGGACCGTAACTTTGGACAATAAACTTCAATCACATGGGCTGTTACAAGATTTATCTATTCAAGGATAGTGGCCGACAACAATCATCAAACCAGACAACCTGAACTTCAATTTACGAGACCTCGAAAAGATAATATCACATGACTTGGGTTCTGATCACCTTGTGTAAACTAACACAAGACAAATGATTTCTTATCCCAACCAATCTGACAACCTTGTTTAATGTTTCATACAACTCAAAGCATGTTCAAGCGGTTCACACAACTCAATACACTTTCGATAATATCACATACACTTACACCCTCGTTTAATGTTTCACACAAAACGATGTACTATCACGTGAAACACTGAATCACTTTCAAACTGGATGACTAGCTTCAAACGAGATGGACAGTTTCAAACGGTAACGATGGCAAATTTCAAACTGTCATGTGCATTTTCAAACGGTAAGGTGTAACTTTCAAACAGTCAGGCCAGTTTCAAACAGTAGGGTGCTGATTTCAAACGGTCAGGTCAGTTTCAAACTTCAGTTCAAACAGGATGCATTCCTCAAACGGGCAGGAACAGGCTTCGTTCAAACTGGATGCAGTTTTCAGTCCAATTTTATCAAGTTTTCGGATGAATTAAAGTCTGATATGTACAAGGATTATACTACACTGAATTCCAATCACAATGATGTGTTTATCAATCAAAAACGTCCACTAAATCGCCATAGATCTGAGTTCAAAGTTCCTGTTCATGTAAACTGGACACACCTTCAAACAAACAGGTCGTTTTTTATAAAATTGATTGAGTTTTACTTTGAATTTAAGCCTGAAACTTTTACAGATTGATTAAAACATAATTTCGCTTGTTATGAGCAAAAATCAGTTCATTTTATCCGAAAAATCTCGTTAAATTTTGAAAAAACGTGAAGAATGGAGTAGAAACAGAAATTTTTTTATGAAATCGAGCTGAAATCGGTAAGAACTCTTCCTCCTGAGCTCTGATACCACTTGTAGGATCGTTTTCTGACTCGAACGAGTCGATCAGAAGAGTTTATCTCTAAACGAAAGGCGGAAACAGACGTGTAGAGTTCAATTCAGCAAATGGTGAAAGTTTGAAGCCTAACAACACTTCGGCAGCACTTCGTTGTATTATTGATTCTATAACATTTTACAACCTGACAACACTTCGGCAGCACTTCATTGCTCTGGCCGGAAAATTACAAATGGTGAAAGTTTGAAGCCTATTTATAGGACAAGACCCTCCCGTTTGAAGGTGACATGCCACCCTTCAAACGGTCACGACACTTTCAAACTTGACACTCTTCAAACTAGCAGGCTTCAAACTAGCAGCCTTCAAACTAGCAGCCTTTAAACTATCAGGCACTCTTCAAACTTTCAGTCCGAGACTCGATATAAGACGAAGTCGACAGATGTTATGCACCAACAATAAGTCTTTTACAACAAGCGGTTAAAGAGGATATATTTGTTTTGCTTCAGCATGAAAGGAATGCGTTTTCGATTTGGGAAGCACTTAAGAAAAAGTTTGAAGGAAGTACAGAGATGCTCAAGAGTAAAGTATCTTTGCTGAAAAAAGAGTTTGAGTTGTTTACCAGTATGCCAGGGGAGACTACAAAGAGTCTCATTGAGAGATATTGTCATCTTGTGCGTACCATGTCTCAGTTGAAAATTACTAAAACTCCAGCAGAATGGGTTGAAAAGTTAGCTGACGCATTACCACAGAAAGAATGGGGTACTTATCTCATGATTTTAAAAAATTCTGGAGAATTTAGCAGATTGTTAATTGGACAGTTTATTGAAAAGCTTGAGGCACGGGATCTTGAACAGCAAAAGATTGCCAGAATGAACACCTCGAGCAATCAACAAGACATTAAATTGTATTACAAAGGAAATGTTCAAACCGTTGAAGCAAGTCCAAAGATTCAAACTGCTTTTAGCGCTGGAAATTCATCTGGATCAGTCAGTCAAAGTTCAATCAACACTAGTGGATTTTCAAATGTCAATACTTCAAGTGTTCAAAGTTTAAATGTTGGTAATGAACATATGATTCAGTGCAATGTTGCATTGCATCTTCAAAATGGTCAGAATTTTTCTGATGAAGTTGTTAAAAGTCATATGGCATTACTGGTTACTGCTTTGGAATCTTATGAAGGATTGATTGCTGGAAGAATTGGTAATCCTATGCTAACCAAGGAAGATTACGATCAAATGGATGCAGAAGAATTGGAGCTCATGGACATCAAATGGTGTTTAGCTAGTGTTTTGAGAAGAGCTGAAAAATTCAAAATGATTACAGGAAGAAATGATTTTTTGGATGCTCATGTTTCAACTTTGGGTTTTGATAAATCTAAAGTTACTTGTTTTAAATGCAGGGAGAAACGTCATTTCAAGAGAGAGTGCAAAAATCAGAAAGCTAGTGGAGCAGAGAATCATTTTGGAAAAGATGATTACTATCGAAAAGCCATATATCAACAGGTTTCTCAGCAACCGTATCAACAAAAGGAATCACAAACTGCACATGGGAAAATGATCAAAAATGCAAATAAGAAAGCTTATTTTGGTATCATTGATCAAGACGATGAGAAAATGGCTCCAGGATTTAGCTGGGATAAGTTTGTTGATGAGAATGGGGAATTTAAAGCTTTCATTGCTCAAATTGTTCAAAAGCCATAATTGTTGAAAGAATGGATAGCAGTGTTATCTGATGAAGAGAAAAGTGAAGATGAAGAATATGTTTCTTCTGAAAACAGTTCAACAGATACTAGTGATGATGATGAAGAAGTTGAACAGATAAACATTGGAAAAACTCATTTATCTTCTGACAGTTTTGAATTTTATTTTGCAGATAAATTGAAGAAACTTAAAGAGAGAAAAGCTGCAAAAGAAATGAAAGAAGTTAAGGTTGTTTAGAAAATAGTTGAAGTGGAAAAAGTTGTTGAAGTCGAGAAGATTGTGGAGATTGAAAAGATTGTTGAAGTCACAAAACCTTGGCTTACATGTTTGGAATCTTGCAAACAATGTGGAGAGAAAGATGAAAGATTTAGTGAACTTGAAAAATTGAAAGAGAAGTTGCTGTTTGATGTTAAGAATGTGAAAGAATCGTACGATGTATTGAACAAAACTGTGAATAGTTTGCAGAAGATAAACTCTGAAAGAGAAGATGCTTTGACAATGATGAATGCAACAATGATGTCAAAACAAAAGGAGATCAATTACTATATTGAAGAGTGTGCTAAATTGAAGCAGGAGTTGGAAATTGGAAAAAGTTGAAAATGAAAGAATCAGACGATTACTAAAAAGTTATTCAAGTTCTGATTACTTAATTGACATAATTTATCCAACTGTTGCAGGTTTTGAAGCGTTTGACGACAAGAAGCCGAAGAAAAAGGATACATGTAAGAAACAGAGTGTTAGTTATAACAAGTGTCCGCCTCCAATTTGGGAAGGGTATTCGTCTAGAAAATCGAATGAGGAACAAGTAAAAAAGGCAGTCAATATAAAGTTGAAGTCCGAGATAACCGATGTACTACCAGAAAATATTGACATCACATTCACAGCGTCTGACATAGATCATGAGTCTGAGTTAATAAAAAGGATGGTTGATCAGGTGTTAGATAAGGATGAGGAGTCCGAGTCAATGTCTGAGTCCAGGAGTTCGAGTTCGTCTGTCAGGAGTTCAAAGTCGTTGGGAAAACGGGTGTATAGTAAAGAATTTTTGTTGTCAAAATCTAATTTGAATGACGAAACATTTGAAGTTGCATATACTTTGAATGATTCTGACAAATTATATTTTGATAAAGAATTTCCAATAAGAAGTGTTCAAATTGAAAAGATTAAAAAGGTTTTCAAATTAACAGAAATTAATATTTCTGGAATAAAAGATTTAAATCTTTCTGAAAAACCTAAAAAGTACACTTCAAGAGTTCAACAAAGATTGAACAAGAAAAAAAGGTTACAGTTCTAGTTCTGGTTTTCAAAAGAAGCCAAACGATAACGGTAATTTCAAAAGAAAATGATTAGGATTTATTCCACCTGAAAATCATAAAAATGAGAAAATTTCTAAAACAAATACAAAATTTGTTTCAGGGATAAATTGTGAAGAAGAAGCAAAGAGCTCATTCTGGAAACAGTCAAACCAGGAGTTTCTTGCTGAAAAGATGAAGAATTGAGTTTTTCAAAGAAAGGAGACTAGAACCTGTTACAGATGCAATGAAGTTGGTCATATTGCATGGAACTATCCTCAAGCAACAAAAACAAAACAGGGAGTCTCAGAAAAACTTAAAGAAATAGTTGTTGACAAAACTGAACCACCAACTGAAAATTTTAAAATTTTCAAAAACTCAACATATGAAGTTGGTGAATGTTCAAAGAAGTTCTACAGGAGAAGTGTGAATCTTGACAATCAAAATGGGTTGTTAAGAAATCAGATGTAAAATCTGGTGATGAATCTGATTCCACAAAATCAGAGGGGCCACATGTTGTTAAAGAAGAAAGCTCAGTGCCTCCAATGGATGATGTGAGTTTTCCACCATTGAGGACTGAAAATTTTAGAAAAATTGGAAATGTTGAGATCTCGAATCAATTTTATTCTGAAAAGAATGAATTTGATGTTGAGAAAGCTTTTAATGGAAATGTGAAAAAGATTTTTGGAAAAATGGTTGAGGGTAAAGTGAATGGGGTAAAAGATTTTTATAAAACAAAGAAAGCAACTTTTTATCCAAGAGAAGATGGGGTGGAAACATCCAAGTTTGATGAAGCTTGGATGTCAGTTTTTCACAAGTAAAAACTATGACTTACCGGAGCTCCGAGGTTGGTAAATGTGGAGCAGGTATCGGCATCTTTCTTGAGAAATTCACTTTTGTGATATTTCGACTTACAAGTGGTAAATCAGGGACATTAAGTTGTACTTGATTTTCTACAAGAGTTGTTTGATGTTTGATTTTTATTGTTATATTTGTCAAATGGTTGAGAAAAACAATGTGATGAACCCCTAACCCACAAGTGGTAAAATCAACAAAACTTGTTTTCCGGAAAAATCATTTTGGTTAAAACAAACTTAAGTGTTTTGAAATCATAATGAGAAAATAGTTTGTTGAAAGGGGGAGTTCTGATTGTTTATGCCATGTGGATGGCGAATTGAAGCGATTCGATATCAGTTGTCAATTTACTTGTACAGTTTGTTTTCAAATTTCATTTAAATGTGTTTGCATTTTAGGGGGAGTATAAATTTCAGAAAATCCAAAAACAATTGAAAATTTGAAAAAGACAAAAACATGTTAAAATCAAAAATGAGTTTTGTGTCAAAGAAGAGGAAATGATAGTACATCCGTAGACAGTTACAGTATGCTAAAGAAATGTAATGTTTAAATAGCATTAAACGGTCTCACTGATGATATGCCGATAGGTTTTTATACATTTAGTAAACTTTTTCGGGATATAAACTTAAATTCAAACTTGCTTATTTTGTGGGGAACACTACTTGGATATATAGGTAACCCCTGAAATTTCGTTTGAAAAATCCCTCTTTCTGATATACTAGGTCTTTATACTCAGTGATATCTGGGGTATTATCCCGGGACTTCTGATTTTGCGGAAGCAATGGCCTAGTCCCCGGAGAATACTTTACGCTTGCTTGAAATAAAAGCCTGCCCTCAGTACAAAAAATGATGAAACATTGAAAAATGCTAATCATGTGCTGTTGTAAAAAAGATCCTCTAAAGGGGACCCACCAAAAGTAGAAGTCGTTATCTCTCTGCTGAACGGAAGTTCTGACCTGAGCTCTCACGGTTTTGCATTTAACCCCTTACAGATATCATTTGTGGTATACTCACCTGTAGGACTGAATATTGGGATATGGATACGGGAGTATATTCAAGAGGTGGGACACATGAATGAGTTTAAGTCCTTAATACACCTAATTCATATCCTGAATCAGTTGAAATTTGTGTGAGAATTTAAGTGGATTAGTATATTGGCAATCTAAGTGACTTGTTTAATCCTTATTGTGTAACCTCAACGGTACTTGTGACTTGTCAAAACCTGATATGATTGTGACAACCCGTGATTTACGGCTCTTAATTACGTGATAAACAGGCGTTTAACGCGATAATGAATAGTGATTACAACGCAAATTAACCTAATTAGGCCTTTGGAGTGCCCAGGAACGATTATCCGACTTTACAATGCGCGAACGGTGGTTTACAGAGAAACCTGCGAAACGTTGAACGGAAACGGATTGAAACCGAACAGAATACTGACAACGCCGACAAATATTAAATTTTTACGATATGTTTTAGCTTCATAATTAAATTTTCGTGACTACAGTCGAAACCGGATCGAAAAACGGATTAAAGGCGGCACCGATGGAATTCTTCGCGATTATTATCGTAATCGATGAACGGGCATCGACTACAGACCGTATTTTTGTGTATTTTAATTTTTGACGTTAAACGGAGTTCAGGGTTTTGACAATGGGTCTCGTAGGATTTACGGGCCACTTACACACGGGGATTGAGCTTGTGGGCCCTGGGCCCAAGCCCAAAGCACACAAGCCTAAACCTGCATATAGTAAATTAAATCTTGAAAATCTATGCAAGATATTCTCAAGATCTTCACAGAGATTTACATAATCTCTACCAATCTCTTCAAGAGATTTTTAATCAAAGGATTAAATTTATGACCTGAATGTTATAACAATACACAAAAAAACTTTAATCCTCAAAACTTTATATAAAGCACCCTATGGTTCTTTTAATCCTCATTCCACCAAATTAAGTAAATACAAGTCTGAGCTCTCATCTCTTTTGATTCCCCACTCAGACAACAACATCCACAGCTAGGGCTGTAAACGAACCGAACGAACACGAACAAGGCCTTGTTCGTGTTCGTTCGTTAAGGAAATAAATGTGTTCACGAACGGTTCATGAACACTTACCGAACGAAATTTTATGTTCGTGTTCGTTCATTAAGGAAATGAGCGTGTTCGCGAACGGTTCACGAACACAAATAAATTTGGCAAACGCGACGAAGGATAAAGATAGATGGCCCAGAGAGTAGCACTCGAACTTGAATCCCTTATTGTGGCACGGAGGTCAATCGTATTCGCCGATGTAAATAATGAGAAATGAAAGGAAAATGATGCATAAACAAGGTGAAAGTGGGTTTCCTAGTTTAATTGTTAGGGTAATAAAATAAATAAAAGTTTAATAATATAAAAAGTACAAATAAAATATAAGAAAATACAAAGATCTTCAATTAAAACACAAACATACGAATATAAACGAATGCAAATCAACGAATGTTCACGAACACGTTCACGAACACCTTACCGAACGTTCACGAACACAATCGAACGAACGAGACCTCTGTTCATGTTCGTTCATTTAACTAATCGAACGAAATTTCTTGTTCATGTTCGTTCGTTTAGTAAACGAACGAACATAAACGAACTTCCCGCCGAACGGTTCACGAACTGTTCGCTGAACGTTCGGTTCGTTTACAGCCCTATCCACAGCCACTAATCACCCTCTCTCACGATAACATTTACAGGCCTCTCACCTCTCCCTCATCTACACATCCAAGCACCCACTAGTCTTCTCCACTAATATACCTTCCACACACAACCGACAGCACCCCCCCCCCCCTCGATGACAGAAAGGACCACCACCGTGCGGTGGTGGTGAGCGACGACTGCGGACAAAAGGCGGAGAGAGAGAGAGAGAGGCGATGAAAGAGACAAGGATGGGAGAGAAAGATGGCGGATTAGGCGGCAGAACCGTCGTGTGTGGCGGTCGGAGAGAGAACCGGCGGTCGGATTATTTAACCGGCGGTCGGATCGATTAACCGGCGGACCATGTCTCTATCCGGCGAGTTAACCGGTTTCGGGTTCAACTTGGTTCAGGTTCGAGTCAGTTTTTGGGGAATTCAAGCAGCAGAAAACGAGATTGAGGCTCGGACCACCGGTCAGTTTGTTTATCCGGCGGTCCTTGCCATTATCCGACGGATTAACAGTGCTCGGTTCAAGCAGGTCACGGTGCGGGACATTGGCGGGTTCGAGTTACGGTTTGGTTCGGGTTTCAGTTTGAGTTAACTCGGTTCGGGTCGGAGAGCAAACTCGGTCAACTCAGCTGGTTAGCTCAGTTGACTCGGTCAACACAGTCAAGACTCGGTCATCTGGTCAGCGACTTCGGTTCGGGTTCAGGCTCGGTCAAGACAAGTCAGGGGTTCACGGTTCATGCTTCGGATCGACTCAGTCAAATCTGGTCAACTCACTGAGTCAACTCGGTCAACCCAGTTGACTCGGTCAGCTCAGTCAGACGTCTCGACACGAAAGATTTGGTAAAGATTAGCGACGCGTTTTCTTTCGTTATCTCTATAGTTTTGATACTTACGTGACAAACGAGCTCGAACCGACTGATTATAAATTGCATTTGTTATATATTTGACAAAGTTTACATATAGTTGAATCTTGATTAAAATGAGTTGAATTTTTGAAAATAAAAACGACGACTTGTATTGTCGGGGGCGTCCAAAAACAGAGGAAACTCTGCCCGTTTTATTTCGAGAAAAACCCTTAAACACGACACGTATTATATTTCAAAAACGACGCTTAAAGGAATTCGAGTTTATAATACTTCAAACCTTGATAATTCCAAACGCTTTTACAAATAAATATAATATTACATTTATTTCGAACGTCGTCAACTCGTATACTTTTACAAAATAAATATAGCTCATATATTTATCTCGTATTTCAAACGACACTACAATTGTGTTACTAAAATAAAATATAGTTGTATATTTATTCTGAATGTCGTACAACGCGAAATCTTTTACAAAAATAAATATGGTTTATATTTATTTACAAACAAAACAACTCGACGATTTCTTTATAAAATAAATATAACTTTTCATATTTATTTTATACGCCTAAACGGCATATACGTATATTTTTGGCAAATATACACAAGACGCAATATATATTAATACAAGTTTATTATATAATACGTTCATACGAATATTCCTACATACTCAAATGACTTCTCGCGACAGTTTAACTCAGTCATTTTCATTAAGTTAACAATTTACTGTCGAATCGTTCGATTAACGATACGGTAGAGCTCGATTACACGTAGTTAGTTACTACGTTATTTAGAAACTTATTAGATATTCCGTGTTAGGAATATTGTAGAATGCACGCTAGCGAGTCCTGCCTTGGAAACGACATCACGAAGTCGTAATTAGCTAGCTTTGCACAGGGAATATTCAGGCGAGTTCATAACCCCCACTTTTTACTATTTTACATTTTTGTAAATGTTTTCGGGGTGGAAAGACATGCATGTTTTGCAAAAGCATACAAAGTTTTGAACTAACGCAAAACTCGTATTTCTAAATCATATTACGAAGGGATTTCGAGGAACACAAATGATTTACGAAAGGTTTATACTAAACATACCGGTTTTTACAAAAATAAATGCTTATTTTCGAAATGTGAATGATACGGCCAGGGTGACCGGGGATTTGGTTAGGGTAACCAGGGATATTTGGTTAGGGTAACCAGGAAATCTGGTCAGGGTGACCAGGAATCTGGTCAGGGTGACCAGGGATTTATTTTATACATGGTATGGTTAGCGTAAGGAGGGTTATTACTTAGATCATGTGAGTGGGTAGGCGGGAACTGGAGGCCATTAATCCTCATTGTAGGACCGAGGGACGTAAGCGGTAGATCTATCTGGGTGTAGCGAGCCCAACCCCAGGCCCAACCAGAACGGACCTCGGGGTGACTTTGTACCCAACGCAAAATCTGCTAGGTTTGAGTCTTCCTACTTGCACTTCACACATATCAATGGCCTTGCAAACCATTGGTGATCTCTTTTTCCTTATTTGCTACATACCAGGGACATATATACTTACGAAACTACTTGTTCATACAAATTAAATACCATGTTTTATACAAAATTCAAAGCACATGATTATGCGGGTAAGGAGTCAAAGTCAGGGTGGGCATTGACGGTTATATGAACATTACAAATACAAGGCTTTACAAATACATGGTTTTATGAACATAACGTGTTACAAACACAACGTTTCCTTATAACTTGGCAAGAAAATGATTTTTAAATTCATTTTCTCAATACTATTTCAAAAACCGGTTATTCCAAAGATTTATTCCAAATCTTTCACAATACCAAAGATTTATTTCAAACCTTTCATAACTTAAAAGATTTATCTCAAATCTTTTACGAACAAACTATGGACTCGCTCAACATTATGTTGATTTTTCTCGCATGTTCTTTCTCAGGTTACTTTTCTAAGACAAGGCACGGTTGGAATAGGAGAACCATTCGAGAATTCGAGTACTTAGGAGGCGTTCAGTTTCTAGAAGTCTTTGCTTATTTGCTTCCGCTGTGCAATGAAGATACCAGTCCAGTCACGCCAGCTCTGGTAATTTTCGGGGTGTGACAGATTGGTATCAGAGCTATAGGTTACAGCGAATTAGGTTTCTGTAGAGATACCTAGGCTCTAACCTCACTTTCCTCTGGGAACTTAGACTATTAAGACGTTGAATACATACAGAACGCCCAGTACTCGAATATGGTCTCCAACCGTTGCCGAAAAACAAACAGTCAAAATTTTGTTTTCAAACATACGCTATTGTGATGTTTTATACACGATACACAAAACAGACGCATACAGTGCACAACACTCTGAGAGTTTAGGAAACATGCATTTAAGACCTTAGGAACAGGGAATTCAGCCGGGTGGCTGGGTCTGGTCGAGAGACCAGGGAGTCAGTCTGGGAGGCTGGGAGGCTAGTGGGACTAGGAGATTCAGTCTGAGAGGCTGGGAGGATAGTCTAGTGGGACTAGGAGATTCAGTCTGGGAGGCTGGGAGGCTAGTGGGACTAGGAGATTCGGTATGGGAGGCTGGGAGGCTAGTGGGACTAGGAGTCAGTCTGGGAGGCTGGGAGGCTAGTGGGACTAGGAGATTCAGTCTGAGAGGCTGGGAGGATAGTCTAGTGGGACTAGGAGATTCAGTCTGGGAGGCTGGGAGGCTAGTGGGACTAGGAGATTCAGTCTGGGAGGCTGGGAGGCTAGTGGGACTAGGAGATTCAGTCTGAGAGGCTGGGAGGATAGTCTAGTGGGACTAGGAGATTCAGTCTGGGAGGCTAGTGGGACTAGGAGATTCAGTCTGAGAGGCTGGGAGGATAGTCTAGTGGGACTAGGAGATTCAGTCTGGGAGGCTGGGAGGCTAGTGGGACTAGGAGGACTATTTGATTATATGATTGATTATTTGCGCATGTGTGTGTTTATTAAAGGTCATCACGTAGGAACCGCGAATATTAACTCGGGTACACACTATTATCCATATTGTCTATGATATTTTAACTTCCCGAGCAGGCATCCTACGCATAACAAAACGCTAGCGCAGGAGAATACATAGAACTCAAATTTTACGCCAACGGATGTCGGGGTACATCACCTTCTACGCAGATCGTAACGCTAGTGCACAGGTATACGTGAAACATAAGCTATACATCAATGGAGGATGAAGTACGACACATACGACTATCGAGGCGAGGCCTTTGAGAAGGAACGATGACACAAATCTAACGACGACGCTAGATCCCTGTCAGCAGGAGAACTAACGATCAGGAAACGACAACTTGTCACACGATCCTGCAACGACACAAATCACGTCAGGGAGAAGACGATTGTCATCGCATTCCCCCCCCCCCCTACCTAACTAATGAAGAATACGCTATGTTCGACATTCCATGGTAATGTCACCTAACCATTGGTCGTCACACGAAACCCCAGGTAAAGTCCTCAAATTTCTTTTATTGAAATTTCGAATTTCACACTTACTGAGTAGATTTTCGTATCTCTACTCCTCTTAATGGTCATTGTATCACGGTCATTTCTTTACAAGTTACACACATGGTTTTCGTTGCGACCATGCCGAAAGTTGTCTTGTTGGTACATGTATTTATTGTCGGATTGCGCTAAAACCAAGTTCGATTGTTGAACTTGCTCATTACACTTATTCGATTCGAGGCACCATATGATGTATTGGGAGCATCATATTCAAATCGATTTTTAACGAACACTTCATTTGTTCCGAGTCGTGGTAAACTTGTTTGGTACTCGACTCCATTAAATTGTTTGTTGATTCCGACACCATGTGATGGTGATTTTCATTAATTCGAAGCTTGCGCTAAAATCGTTTACGCATCTTATGCACGGATCTAAATATTTATCTACTGATTGCTTTCCAATCCACTTCGGTTTATTATATCAAAGCCGTCCTAATACAATAGTGTGTTACGACAATGGTACACAAATTCATTTCATATCCCGGTGTTGTCACACCCCGACCACGTGGAACATACAAAACGTGGCGGAAATGTCGGGGAGTGTTGTAACAGAATTAATTGTTTCAAATCCATGGCAATTGAAGTTTCGTTTTATTGATTAAAAGTGTTACAATGTCTTAACAAACAAGAAATATAACATAATTAACTAGTCTTGCATCTTTTATTGTCACTAAAGCCCAAGTCTGCCTATGTGTATCTTGATCATCTTATGCAACAGTTCCTGAAAAACACATGTGAAAATAGGTACGTCAGCATAAAAATGCCTGTGAGATACATAGGTTTTGTGAAAATAGGTTTCATGACTTATGTTTGAGAAAATGTTTAGTCATGAACCTTGTTATTTGCTTTGTTTTGTAAATCATTTGAAAAACGATAAGATCCGATGATAAGTATAAATAATAGAGTAATGCATGGTTAAATGAATAACCATGTAAAATGAGTTTGCATAAGATAAGTTGTTTATAAATCAATGTCTTGTGAAAAGTATGTTATTTGTATAAAATGTTCTATGTCTCAAACTGAAATGATTCAAATAACGCTATGATATGTAATACCATACAAACACTTATATATAGGAAGTACCAGCGGAGTATCCACCATGCTTGTATCATATTACACATGCATCGTTACTTAATCACTTAATCAAACCAAACCAACCAATGTAAGAAGTCTATGTTTAAATCAATTGTCAAATGTATTGGGTAATATGTCAAAGTGTTCATGTCAAGATTTAAATCATATCAAAATGTCTATGTCAAATATCCATGTCAAATGTCTATGTCAAATATCCATGTCAAATGTCTATGTCAAATATCCATGTCAAATGTCTATGTCAAAATGTCATGTATGGCAAGTGAAATGTCTCAACTAAACCATATGCACAAAAACAAAGTATTGAAGTAAAACTTGGTTTAAATCAAAGTTATGTTTTGTGGGAAATGCATGATCAAATGTCAATCATGTTAAAATGTCTATGCCGAAATGTCTATGTCAAATGTCTATGTCAAAATGTCATGTAAAACGATGTACTAAGTAATGCACACAATTGGGCACACCTAGCATGAAATGTCATAAAATCATGTACTATAATGTACTAACGAACATAGCAGTATATGATGTTAAAACAGGAAAGCATGAAAGTAACAAGTAGGCACATGTGTTCCACCCCAAAACAGTTTGGAAAACAGTAAAAGAGGGGTCTATGTACTCACTTGAGATTGCTCAGTAGTCCTTGAGTGGTAACCAAACAATGCTAGAGACCACGGAATCAAACGGCACCTACTATAGGTAACTATGTTAATTAACCGGACCTAGATCGGAAGATTGGGTAGCATTAGGGTTTGTAAACCAAACGAGTGTAGAGACTCGTGTCATTTGGTTTAACAAAGCCTACATACTAAATGAAACTTAACCTGAGTGATTTCGACCCATTACGACCCGTTTAGGTAGCTTATGCTACTTTAACGCGTCGTGCGCGTGAAACGCGTTCGGACCGCCTAACTAGCCCTATGACAAGTGTTATATGCCTAAACATATTACATAATCAGTTATGTGACAAAGGTTTAGGTTACATATGCTTAATTACCAATTATACATGAAAAGGGTATTCTGGTAATTTACCTAAGGCATATAAACTACCTATCATACAACTACTTAAACGATGCGACCATAGGGTATAACCTCGGAAGGTTATTCCCTACCTACTATGGTCACCTAATGTGTTTGGTCGGATCCTAATGATCGACCAAACTGGGTCGGGTTCGAGGTATAAGCGATTTATCAGATCGCTTACCCTACGACCCTAGACAACGTGATAATCAGTGGGCATAGTCCCAAGGGACTATGACCAACGTGATTACACTCACGTTGCGAAGTTCAAACGAACTTCGCATTGACCATTACTGGTCAACGCTGAAAGTCAAACAAAGTTTGACTTTCTGACTCGAAAAGCAGTAAAATAAGGAAAAGAACGAAAGAATACTTACGAAGGGTCCCCGAATGCTAAACTCGATTAAAAAATCTCGGGTATGAAACAAATGTTTCAACTTAGAGTTTCTCAAATCAAGTTCTAGTGATTTTAGCAATGGGGGTGGATGGGTATTTATAGGAATACCCGAACCGTTAAGATCGTTTCATGGAAAACGTGCCTTAAATTCCATCCATACATGTGTTGCAAAGTCATGGTGTTTAGGTGTTTAAATTCCATCCATACATGTGTTGCAAGGTCATGGTGCCTAAATTCCATCCTTATCCGCTGACTAAGCATTGTTAGAATGTGTGGTTGTGAATTAAACAACGGCTAATACATCGAATCTGGTCCCGAAAGTGCAAAACTGATCCAAATGACGCGACGCATGGATTTTTCTTATGCCGAACACTAAAATAAAATGTTTTAGTGCTTACATAAATTTTTGGATGTCCGGATGTATTCAGAACGTAAGTTATGCGCGAAAATGCAAACTTGTGCACTTTTTGACACTTTTAGTCCCTGAATGACCCAAAAGTTTATTTTAGCACACCGAACCCCTCAAAGCCTATTTCTAAGCTATGTAAAGGATATTTATGGTATGTTTAACTTATGGTCATGTTCCGAAATGTCTCTTACAGTTTAAATTGGCATACTTTCGCAGTTTGTCAACTTTAGTCCCTGTAAGCGATATAACTTTGATTTCACCACACCAAACCTTCCAAAACTTATATCTAAGTTATGTAAAGGTTATTTAAGGTATGTTAAACCTATTTCACTATTCTGGAGTGTTTGTTGCATTAAACTGGTTATATTTACGCATTAGTGCGCGTATAACCTTCCAGAAAGCGATTTAGAGTTTGAAATCGAACAAGAGTTGATATGTGCAAAAGATACACATATTTATACAAGTCCAAAGTATGAAATACAATATTTCATTGGTTTGGCATTTGTTTGATGGTTGAAATGACACAGGTGTTACAGTCTCCCCTACTTTAGGAAATTTCGTCCCGAAATTTAGTTTTAGAGGAAACTTGTGGAGACAGCTGTGACGGTTTTGCCTTCAGACAAATCCATTGAGCCCTTAAGTAAAACTCTGGGCCATGTTAGGATTCTTAGCAAAGATGTCAACCCTAAAATTGAAGTCATTGTAGTAACAAAACATGGAGTTTTGAACTATAGACAGGAGAACAGTTCCCGTGAAGAATTATCATAGGAAACTTGTGTGTGCTTGAAATCAGAATTGGGTAGTGTGAGAATAAATGACATTGGTCAAAGTCCAAGACTTCTCCCGTATCATTACTCTTGCCACTGTTGGTCTTAACACATGACAAAACTTCCTGTGGTTCCTATGCACTGAACTCCATAATTATGTAGGCCTCCATAATTACGTAGTTCCTTGCACACTCCGCATAGTTTATTTCATAATGCGTATGGGGAAAAATTAAACGAATAATCTCTTGAACTAGACCTCACGAGGGTCTATCTAACTACATAAACACATGATACATTTAACTAGATTGTCGAACCAATCTATTTAACTTAACTACTCAAGAGAATTATTTAACTACTACATCGACGTAGGATGTATTTAACTACTACACCGACGTAGGATGTATTTAACTACTACAACGACGTAGGATGTATTTAACTAGATTGTCGAACCAATCTATTTAACTTAGATCGACGTAGGATCTCTTTAACTACTACACCGACGTAGGATGTATTTAACTAGATTGTCGAACCAATCTATTTAACTTAGATCGACGTAGGATCTCTTTAACTACTACACCAACGTAGAATGTATTTAACTAGATTGTCGAAGCAATCTATTTAACTTAGATCGACGTAGGATCTCTTTAACTACTACACCGACGTAGGATGTATTTAACTAGATTGTCGAACCAATCTATTTAACTTAGATCGACGTAGGATCTCTTTAACTACTACACCGACGTAGGATGTATTTAACTAGATTGTCGAACCAATCTATTTAACTTAGATCGACGTAGGATCTCTTTAACTAAATTACCTACGGGGAATATTTAACTACATCGACGTAGGATGTATTTAACTTATCATCACATGTTGTCCTTAAACTTTGGAATAGTACTTTATAATCCAAGGAACTTAACTACAAAGTAGAAGTCCATTAAGGATTTAAGATAGTACCTTTTTGAATATCCTACTACGAATCCCTTATATGAAGATAAGAAAGATTCTATGAGGATTTGGATAACGAATATCCAGAGTATACAAAAACACAAAATGCATAAAAACATAGTCACATAACCACAAAATTGTTTATTAATTTGTTATCTTTGGACACGGATACTTAAAGCACACCAGGAATCCAATTCGTGGATTTCATTTGGCACTTTAATCATTTCAAGAATCTATCTATGAAGATAGGAAAATCTTAATAGGAATTCGGCTTTGTCCTTATTGAATTGTGATGTACGTATTGAATCATACAAGGAATTCAATTAAGGATTCCGATGAATGATACCCATCCACAAGGATCTAATTATGAGGATAGAAAGATCCTACATGGATTTTGGAATTTGTGTAACGAGAGGTGTTCCGACACCTTGCACTAGGCGTGCTTAATTCGATACACAAGGTAGAAAGTTCATGAGGTTGAGGCGCTAGATATGCCAAGGCGACATATGAAGCAGAAATTGAAGGTTAAGTAGCATCAGGGTTTGCATCTGTTTTGCTTTGAACAGCAAAGCGACACATGTTAACCAAATGTCTCCATCGTCCACCGTGGGTACATTTGAAACAGGGTATTTGGTTCGGATGATGACGATGGCATTGATTGCACCAAGGAGCAGTTCCCTTATACAGCTTCATCCCTGAGGCGAGTCATGGTGATAGCTAAGTCAACGGTCCTCCGGAGTACGACGCCTATTCGCTGGGTAATTACAGCACCTGGTTCGGACATTGCTGTTGCGATGAAGAGGCACCATGAAGAAAATAGAAGACATGGGAGGAAACAAGGGAAAGATAGTCGAGAGAAAATGACAACGCATGAAGATTGTGACTATTTGTTTGTTACCAAAGGCAAACAAATGAGAGAGTGACTAATCAAAGTAAGCGGGTCAATATAATGTATCGCGAATACATGCTCGCCTATAAGTGAACACTCATCCCAAGAATTCCCAGGTAAGCACAACTGGTCTCGCGTCTGATGAGATGTATACGAAGTGCTTGCCTAGACAGAAAACCCAGAATACAGGCATTCACCCTTCCAGTTTGCACGTGTTCACATTATTAAAAACCCAAAACCTTGACGAGAGTTTTGAAAACTCAAAGGGGTTCAAAACCGTATAACAGAGGGTTCAAAACCTACTAATCAATCATCCTAGAACAGATGATTAGTTTTCAAAGCGGTTTTGAAATTTATGTTCTTGTTGTGGTCGTCGCCTAAGGATAGGTGACGGTATTGTTTTATGACTAAACGCAAGTAAACTCGCGTTAGGGTCCTAAGAAAGTTATAGACTAGGTCAAAGCATTACTAATAACCTAATTCCCTATAACCATTGGCTCTGATACCATCTTTTCTGTCACACCCCGACCACGTGGAACATACAAAACGTGGCGGAAATGTCGGGGAGTGTTGTAACAGAATTAATTGTTTCAAATCCATGGCAATTGAAGTTTCGTTTTATTGATTAAAAGTGTTACAATGTCTTAACAAACAAGAAATATAACATAATTAACTAGTCTTGCATCTTTTATTGTCACTAAAGCCCAAGTCTGCCTATGTGTATCTTGATCATCTTATGCAACAGTTCCTGAAAAACACATGTGAAAATAGGTACGTCAGCATAAAAATGCCTGTGAGATACATAGGTTTTGTGAAAATAGGTTTCATGACTTATGTTTGAGAAAATGTTTAGTCATGAACCTTGTTATTTGCTTTGTTTTGTAAATCATTTGAAAAACGATAAGATCCGATGATAAGTATAAATAATAGAGTAATGCATGGTTAAATGAATAACCATGTAAAATGAGTTTGCATAAGATAAGTTGTTTATAAATCAATGTCTTGTGAAAAGTATGTTATTTGTATAAAATGTTCTATGTCTCAAACTGAAATGATTCAAATAACGCTATGATATGTAATACCATACAAACACTTATATATAGGAAGTACCAGCGGCGTATCCACCATGCTTGTATCATATTACACATGCATCGTTACTTAATCACTTAATCAAACCAAACCAACCAATGTAAGAAGTCTATGTTTAAATCAATTGTCAAATGTATTGGGTAATATGTCAAAGTGTTCATGTCAAGATGTAAATCATATCAAAATGTCTATGTCAAATATCCATGTCAAATGTCTATGTCAAATATCCATGTCAAATGTCTATGTCAAATATCCATGTCAAATGTCTATGTCAAAATGTCATGTATGGCAAGTGAAATGTCTCAACTAAACCATATGCACAAAAACAAAGTATTGAAGTAAAACTTGGTTTAAATCAAAGTTATGTTTTGTGGGAAATGCATGATCAAATGTCAATCATGTTAAAATGTCTATGCCGAAATGTCTATGTCAAATGTCTATGTCAAAATGTCATGTAAAACGATGTACTAAGTAATGCACACAATTGGGCACACCTAGCATGAAATGTCATAAAATCATGTACTATAATGTACTAACGAACATAGCAGTATATGATGTTAAAACAGGAAAGCATGAAAGTAACAAGTAGGCACATGTGTTCCACCCCAAAACAGTTTGGAAAACAGTAAAAGAGGGGTCTATGTACTCACTTGAGATTGCTCAGTAGTCCTTGAGTGGTAACCAAACAATGCTAGAGACCGCGGAATCAAACGGCACCTACTATAGGTAACTATGTTAATTAACCGGACCTAGATCGGAAGATTGGGTAGCATTAGGGTTTGTAAACCAAACGAGTGTAGAGACTCGTGTCATTTGGTTTAACAAAGCCTACATACTAAATGAAACTTAACCTGAGTGATTTCGACCCATTACGACCCGTTTAGGTAGCTTATGCTACTTTAACGCGTCGTGCGCGTGAAACGCGTTCGGACCGCCTAACTAGCCCTGTGACAAGTGTTATATGCCTAAACATATTACATAATCAGTTATGTGACAAAGGTTTAGGTTACATATGCTTAATTACCAATTATACATGAAAAGGGTATTCTGGTAATTTACCTAAGGCATATAAACTACCTATCATACAACTACTTAAACGATGCGACCATAGGGTATAACCTCGGAAGGTTATTCCCTACCTACTATGGTCACCTAATGTGTTTGGTCGGATCCTAATGATCGACCAAACTGGGTCGGGTTCGAGGTATAAGCGATTTATCAGATCGCTTACCCTACGACCCTAGACAACATGGTAATCAGTGGGCATAGTCCCAAGGGACTATGACCAACGTGATTACACTCACGTTGTGAAGTTCAAACGAACTTCGCATTGACCATTACTGGTCAACGCTGAAAGTCAAACAAAGTTTGACTTTCTGACTCGAAAAGCAGTAAAATAAGGAAAAGAACGAAAGAATACTTACGAAGGGTCCCCGAATGCTAAACTCGATTCAAAAATCTCAGGTATGAAACAAATGTTTCAACTTAGAGTTTCTCAAATCAAGTTCTAGTGATTTTAGCAATGGGGGTGGATGGGTATTTATAGGAATACCCGAACCGTTAAGATCGTTTCATGGAAAACGTGCCTTAAATTCCATCCATACATGTGTTGCAAAGTCATGGTGTTTAGGTGTTTAAATTCCATCCATACATGTGTTGCAAGGTCATGGTGCCTAAATTCCATCCTTATCCGCTGACTAAGCATTGTTAGAATGTGTGGTTGTGAATTAAACAACGGCTAATACATCGAATCTGGTCCCGAAAGTGCAAAACTGATCCAAATGACGCGACGCATGGATTTTTCTTATGCCGAACACTAAAATAAAATGTTTTAGTGCTTACATAAATTTTTGGATGTCCGGATGTATTCAGAACGTAAGTTATGCGCGAAAATGCAAACTTGTGCACTTTTTGACACTTTTAGTCCCTAAATGACCCAAAAGTTTATTTTAGCACACCGAACCCCTCAAAGCCTATTTCTAAGCTATGTAAAGGATATTTATGGTATGTTTAACTTATGGTCATGTTCCGGAATGTCTGTTACAGTTCAAATTGGCATACTTTCGCAGTTTGTCAACTTTAGTCCCTGTAAGCGATATAACTTTGATTTCACCACACCAAACCTTCCAAAACTTATATCTAAGTTATGTAAAGGTTATTTAAGGTATGTTAAACCTATTTCACTATTCCGGAGTGTTTGTTGCATTAAACTGGTTATATTTACGCATTAGTGCGCGTATAACCTTCCAGAAAGCGATTTAGAGTTTGAAATCGAACAAGAGTTGATATGTGCAAAAGATACACATATTTATACAAGTCCAAAGTATGAAATACAATATTTCATTGGTTTGGCATTTGTTTGATGGTTGAAATGACACAGGTGTTACAGGTGTACCTCATAACAGTTCTTTCAACATCGATCGAATGCTGTGCGTCATTGATTGCTTCTTCACCTTCGATCGAAAACATTGTTTCATTGATGTTCCATCTTCAATTGAAAATTATTTGATGTTTGTTTGGAACAAACATTCATATTTACTTCATTGCGCTTTCAATTGACTTTAAACACGGTGAATTTGTTTGATCACCGCTATTATTGAATTATTTCAATCACTACGACACTTTGTGGTGTTAGTACAAACTTGTAGCTTGGGCTAATTATGATTGAGCGTTCCATGCAAAACACAGGTGATACTTGTTGGATCACCCCTATTATTGAATTGTTTCATTCATTGCGACACCTTGTGGCGTCGGTATAACTTGCAGCTTGCGCTGATAACGATCGAACGTTTCATGCAAACTATTACATTGAGATTGTTGATTCTAAGTTCATCCAGTGGATGTTATAGCTTCTAGAACTCATTTACACGTTGTAAACGTTCATATGGAATTCGATTGGTCGAAGTTCCTATTCATTGTTGAATCCCAGTTAACTTAGTCACATTAGTGACTGTACCTATACGTCTCGTTTCCTTTGACATCAATTACTGAGACACATTTCTTTTAAACCGTTGGGATTCCTATTGTGAAGGAATGTCCTTGAATTCACATGACTCGAATAAGTCTTGTTTCGATTACGTGGTCATTCACTTGGTTATGGTTCGGACTTACCTTCAAACAACACAATTCTGAGGGGATAACATGGTCTAAATTTCGAGGACGAAATTTCTGTAACAGGGGGAGAATGTGACAACCCGTGATTTACGGCTCTTAATTACGTGATTAACAGGCGTTTAACGCGATAATAAATAGTGATTACAGCAAATTAACCTAATTAGGCGTTTGGAGTGCCCAGGAATGATTATCCGACTTTACAATGCGCGAACGGTGGTTTACAGAGAAACCTGCGAAACGTTGAACGGAAACGGATTGAAACCGAACAGAATACTGACAACGCCGACAAATATTAAATTTTTACGATATGTTTTAGCTTCGTAATTAAATTTTCGTGACTACAGTCGAAACCGGATCGAAAAACGGATTAAAGGCGGCACCGATGGAATTCTTCGCGATTATTATCGTAATCGATGAACGGGCAACGACTACAGACCGTATTTTTGTGTATTTTAATTTTTGACGTTAAACGGAGTTCAGGGTTTTGACAATGGGTCTCGTAGGATTTACGGGCCACTTACACACGGGGATTGAGCTTGTGGGCCCTGGGCCCAAGCCCAAAGCACACAAGCCTAAACCTGCATATAGTAAATTAAATCTTGAAAATCTATGCAAGATATTCTCAAGATCTTCACAGAGATTTACATAATCTCTACCAATCTCTTCAAGAGATTTTTAATCAAAGGATTAAATGTATGACCTGAATGTTATAACAATACACAAAAAAACTTTAATCCTCAAAACTTTATATAAAGCACCCTATGGTTCTTTTAATCCTCATTCCACCAAATTAAGTAAATACAAGTCTGAGCTCTCATCTCTTTTGATTCCCCACTCAGACAACAACATCCACAGCCACTAATCACCCTCTCTCACGATAACATTTACAGGCCTCTCACATCTCCCTCATCTACACATCCAAGCACCCACTAGTCTTCTCCACTAATATACCTTCCACACACAACCGACAGCACCCCCCCCCCTCGATGACAGAAAGGACCACCACCACCGTGCGGTGGTGGTGAGCGACGACTGCGGACAGAAGCGGGGGGAGAGAGAGAGAGGCGATGAAAGAGACAAGGATGGGAGAGAAAGATGGCGGATTAGGCGGCAGAACCGTAGTGTGTGGCGGTCGAAGAGAGAACCGGCGGTCGGATCGATTAACCGGCGGACCATGTCTCTATCCGGCGAGTTAACCGGTTTCGGGTTCAACTTGGTTCAGGTTCGAGTCAGTTTTTGGAGAATTCAAGCAGCAGAAAACGAGATGGAGGCTCGGACCACCGGTCAGTTTGTTTATCCGGCGGTCCTTGCCATTATCCGACGGATTCACGGTGCTCGGTTCAAGCCGGTCTCGGTGCGGGACATTGGCGGGTTCGAGTTACGGTTTGGTTCGGGTTTCAGTTTGAGTTAACTCGGTTAAACCGGGTTAACTCGGTTCGGGTCGGAGAGCAAACTCGGTCAACTCAGCTGGTTAGCTCAGTTGACTCGGTCAACACAGTCAAGACTCGGTCATCTGGTCAGCGACTTCGGTTCGGGTTCAGGCTCGGTCAAGACAAGTCAGGGGTTCACGATTCATGCTTCGGATCGACTCAGTCAAATCTGGTCAACTCACTGAGTCAACTCGGTCAGCTCAGTCAGACGTCTCGACACGAAAGATTTGGTAAAGATTAGCGACGCGTTTTCTTTCGTTATCTCTATAGTTTTGATACTTACGTGACAAACGAGCTCGAACCGACTGATTATAAATTGCATTTGTTATATATTTGACAAAGTTTACATATAGTTGAATCTTGATTAAAATGAGTTGAATTTTTTAAAATAAAAACGAAGACTTGTGTTGTCGGGGGCGTCCAAAAACAGAGGAAACTCTACCCGTTTGTTTTTCGAGAAAAACCCTTAAACACGACACGTATTATATTTCAAAAACGACGCTTAAAGGAATTCGAGTTTATAATACTTCAAACCTTGATAATTCCAAACGCTTTTACAAATAAATATAATATTATATTTATTTCGAACGTCGTCAACTCGTATACTTTTACAAAATAAATATAGCTCATATATTTATCTCGTATTTCAAACGACAATACAATTGTGTTACTAAAATAAAATATAGTTGTATATTTATTCTGAATGCCGTACAACGCGAAATCTTTTACAAAAATAAATATGGTTTATATTTATTTACAAACAAAACAACTCGAAGATTTCTTTATAAAATAAATATAACTTTTCATATTTATTTTATACGCCTAAACGGCATATACGTATATTTTTGGCAAATATACACAAGACGCAATATATATTAATACAAGTTTATTATATAATACGTTCATACGAATATTCCTACATACTCAAACGACTTCTCGCGACAGTTTAACTCAGTCATTTTCATTAAGTTAACAATTTACTGTCGAATCGTTCGATTAACGATACGGTAGAGCTCGATTACACGTAGTTAGTTACTACGTTATTTAGAAACTTATTAGATATTCCGTGTTAGGAATATTGTAGAATGCACGCTAGCGAGTCCTGCCTTGGAAACGACATCACGAAGTCGTAATTAGCTAGCTTTGCACAGGGAATATTCAGGCGAGTTTATAACCCCCACTTTTTACTATTTTACATTTTTGTAAATGTTTTCGGGGTGGAAAGACATGCACGTTTTGCAAAAGCATACAAAGTTTTGAACTAACGCAAAACTCGTATTTCTAAATCATATTATGAAGGGATTTCGAGGAATACAAATGATTTACGAAAGGTTTATACTAAACATACCGGTTTTTACAAAAATAAATGCTTATTTTCGAAATGTGAATGATACGGCCAGGGTGACCGGGGATTTGGTTAGGGTAACCAGGGATATTTGGTTAGGGTAACCAGGAAATCTGGTCAGGGTTACCAGGAATCTGGTCAGGGTGACCAGGGATTTATTTTATACATGGTATGGTTAGCGTAAGGAGGGTTATTACATAGATCATGTGAGTGGGTAGGCGGGAACTGGAGGCCATTAATCCTCATTGTAGGACCGAGGGACGTAAGCGGTAGATCTATCTGGGTGTAATGAGCCCAACCCCAGGCCCAACCAGAACGGACCTCGGGGTGACTTTGTACCCAACGCAAAATCTGCTAGGTTTGAGTCTTCCTACTTGCACTTCACACATATCAATGGCCTTGCAAACCATTGGTGATCTCTTTTTCCTTATTTGCTACATACCAGGGACATATATACTTACGAAACTACTTGTTCATACAAATTAAATACCATGTTTTATACAAAATTCAAAGCACATGATTATGCGGGTAAGGAGTCAAAGTCAGGGTGGGCATTGACGGTTATATGAACATTACAAATACAAGGCTTTACAAATACATGGTTTTATGAACATAACGTGTTACAAACACAATGTTTCCTTATAACTTGGCACGAAAATGATTTTTAAATTCATTTTCTCAATACTATTTCAAAAACCGGTTATTCCAAAGATTTATTCCAAATCTTTCACAATACCAAAGATTTATTTCAAACCTTTCACAACTCAAAAGATTTATCTCAAATCTTTTACGAACAAACTATGGACTCGCTCAACATTATGTTGATTTTTCTCGCATGTTCTTTCTCAGGTTACTTTTCTAAGACAAGGCACGGTTGGAATAGGAGAACCATTCGAGAATTCGAGTACTTAGGAGGCGTTCAGTTTCTAGAAGTCTTTGCTTATTTGCTTCCGCTGTGCAATGAAGATACCAGTCCAGTCACGCCAGCTCTGATAATTTTCGGGCTGTGACAATGATCCTCTTACACATACTCACAAAAAATATTGTTTGTAAATATTTCTTTACTGCATTCTTATTATATTCAAAATACAAAAAGATTTTAGTGTGTTTTAGCATAAATTTTGAAAAATTCAAAAAGATTTTCGACAACTGATGTTGGAGAACTAAATTTCAAAATTCCAAGTGCTAAACATGATGAGCATGTGGTGAGGGGGAGTTTGTGGTTAAATGAGAAAAGATTTTGAATATTTTCCTACAAATGGTCATCAGAAGTTTTTTTAAATTGAAAAATCATTCTGGTTTATTTTGAAGGGGAGTCTGGATATATAAATTTGTAAAATGTTAAATTTGTGAAATTTATTGTTAGGTAGAGGATGTGCAGGATAGCCTGGATTCTGAAGTCTGAGTATAAAGTCAGGTCACGATCCTGATTCTGTGAAAGACAAATTGTGATCAACATCAGAGGGTAAATGAGATTGTTCGAGGGGAGTATGTTGATGCTGAAGAGGATGAGAAAGAGATAAAGTTTTGAGGATGCTTACCCTGTCAGATACTTCAAAGAGAGCAGTCAGACTGATAAAGACTGAAGACTCGACACTTAAGACTCGTCAACATCCGAGGGGGAGTCTGTTGGTGCATACGTCTGTCGACTTCGTCTTGTATCGAGTCTTGCATTTCTTAGGGCACAAAATTCAAGAAATCAAGTTTACAAGTGATTCCGCTTGAAGATGTTAATTTCGCTTGAATGCTTAATTTCTCTTGAACATGTATTTCAGCTTGAATTGTGTTATTTCGCTTGTAATGAGATTTCGCTTGAGTCTGTTCAAGCGAAATCAGATGTCTATAAATAGGTGATAGGTTGTGTCATTTGGAGCGGAATTAGAAAGTGTGTTTCCGACGGCGAAGCTCTGTCGAAGTGTCTTCAGAACTGTAATCGTAGCAGAATCAATATACAAGACAGTTTTATTGAATATCTTGCTGAATTCATGTCACACCCCGATTTCCACGTGTCACCGGTGGGGCCGGTGGGGAGTATCGTGACGTGGTTGGCAACATAATAGTCAAACAACAAAATATTTAATATGCACAGCGGAAGCAAATGAAAAGATATATTTCAACCAAATAAAAATATTGTAATATCGTGTATCACAACAGTTGAAAGTTTGTCCACAGAAGGATCAAAAATAAATAGTAGTTCAACAGACTTTAGGCATCTTAAGCTTGCGAGACTTCTATTGATACTAAGGAGAAATCCCAGCCTATTATGCTTAGTACCTGCATTTAATCTTTTTGGGAAAATACGTCAGTTTACACTGGTAAATACAATCAACTGACTCATTTTAGAAAATGCTTAAAAGTTGATTTGGATGCACATGGCATAAACATTTTATAACTTGGGAGAATTATTTAAATATATAATCTTGTAAAAGAATTACATGTTCCATATGCGTTTAGTAGCCCGGAGCGTGTCGGGTTAAAGATCAATAGACACACCACATCAACTATTTATGCACTGACGAGTGTACGTCTACACTCCGCGCTTAGGTCGTGGCCATTTCGTAAAATGATGCCAAGGATATCCGGGACATGGTCATTAACCCCCCAAAGGCTTTAAGTAAACAAAACAGTTTAAACGGGCCGATTAAATTATTCATATAACCACCAAACGATGCAAGATTTAATGACCGACCAAGCGGTATTTTAAATAATGTAACCCAAGCCCGTATAGGGAAAATAAGTTAAAAGTATTTACCTGAGCAAAGTAATAATCACAATATGAAAATGCAAGTAGCTTTTACTGGTCTCCTATTCTGGAACAAAGGTTTATAATAACCTATTAGAATCCTAACGGGTCTTTAATTAAGCTTAAGCTTAGACCGGTTAGTTTCAAAGATACGGTTCGTACGCACGATTAAGCGAAGACCGGATAGAATGTGATTTAGACCCAACAAGTTCGGAGACTTGTTTAATATGGGTATTTCATACACATTCTGGATTTTGAGATAAATCCGATAAGGTTTGACCCGTTTCGGCTAATTTATGTAAACTAGTTACATAAACCGAACCGAACGCGTAATAAGCGTAACGGGTATTCATGAGAGCCATATACAGGTTTCCTATGTTAATATGCTTCAAATATGTTGTGACATCAGTAAGTTGTCTTTTATTATGCCCGAAACGAATTTAAACACAAACTATGCCCCGTAGGGGTAGTTTGGTCATTTACAAGGTTATAAAAGAGTTTAAGTATTTACCTGAGTTACAGGTATGATGTAATCAGCAAAAATACTTAGTTTAATATGTTATAACAGTAGGGTAAAGTATATATGTGAAATTTATCAATTATAACCAAACTATGCATCGTAGGGGCATTTTGGTAATTTCACATAAGCCATAAAGCTCAAAACTGAAGTCTGAGTTTAACAACTTTTGCTTACTGTTAAAATATTATCATTTACCTCAAATATCAGTAGGTATCAACCCTTTTATGCTTAAAATGGTTCTAGTACATACTATGCGTTAAAAACGCTTAAAAGGCGATTAGAAGCCATTTCCGGGTTCTATACATAAAGCTGATATTTTTATTATTCCAGAAGGCTTAAAATAATTTATTTATCATTTATAATCAGTAGCAAAAGGTTTGGAGACGATTAGATATGTAAAACTCATTTTATAGCCCGTAAGGGCAAAACCGACAATTACCGGGTTAAGCCTATGGCTCTTAGTTATGCTCAGCCTAAAATTAATTAAAAATCTTCAAAAATCCTGAAATAATATATTACATCAGTGGGTAATAAGTTTGATATCAAAAAGTAGGCTTAGATAGGCCATACGCTAATTACGTCGTTTAATCGCTAAAGAAGCTTCTAATTACGCTAATGAGCATAACTCTCAATCTACACCTCAAACTGATGTCAAATTTTGGGTGCAAGTTTATATATCAGTAATTAAAGTTTCTACTCTTTTACATTTTCAAAAATCACGTTTTAAGGTGAAAAGGGCATAATGGTCAACATATGAGCAATTAACGGAATCATGCATATTAATTGGTTAACTAATGAACCAAGGTGTATAATCACAGAGGGTTATACTAGCATGTAACTTGGTCCTATTAGAGCTCTAAGGTATTTTTAAAACATACCAAAACGGGTCAAAACTGAAGTCAAAGCAAAAGTCAAAGCTTTGCGAATTTCGGTTCCGAACCGGGTCTAAACAGTAAATTGTCGGGTTGAACATGTTTAGACATGTTCTTACACTAATTACCAAGTTATATTAATGATCAAACAGGTTGTATGTGTTCTACATTGTTAATTATGCATAAATTAGAAAATAAGCATGTAGTTGACTTTTTAATAACAAGTTTGACCCGACATTAGACCTAGTTAGAGTGGGAATCAGGGGGAACCCTTTTAAGGGTTTATTACCCACATAATTACCAACTTATAACTACTTTCAATTCGACTAATCTCTGGACCATTAGTGATTAATCATTAAGTCAACCGTTAATTACGACCGTTTGACTTTTAAGCTAAAACTAAGCAAAAACTTAACTAAGAAGGGTTAAGCATACTTACTGAAGACCTATGCACGAAATGTGAAGCTTAGAGAGAAGTTTTGAGCTCTAGAAATGATCAGGAATGAAAGAATGAAGGTGTGAAGAATGTTTGCAACTTAGGAGCTTTATATAGTGATTTAAACTTCATAGATTGTTGACAAATAAGTCTACAACCGACCACAACTCATCCACAAGTGTCCCTAGTGTCTAGGAGTCATTTAGGGGTCGTCCAAATATGAGGAAAATCGTTTAAAGGTCGAGTATTGCGTTTAAACAGCAAACAGGAGGATTTACTGTCGCTGGCACCCCCTTACGGACCGTAAGGGGGTGGCTTACGGTCCGTAAGCCTGTGATCAGAAGCAAAAACTTGTTGTTCTTTCGGGGTTTAAAGGGGCAACTCGTGGGTTTCGAATTTGGGACATGTTTTAATAGTATGGGGCCTTATATTATGGGTCTTGAACAGTTATATACCCTACCATTTGGCCATGTTTCATGAATCCTTTTGAAAGTGCCGAAAATGAAGGTTTACCGTAGAAATTTCATAGGATCCTATCTTGCACTTCGAATTCAATTATTGTCAACCATTCACTGGATTGAAGGTATATTAGATGCGTGTAGTATATGTTAGGGTCTTGGGATTCATAATGAGGTCGTTCAGAGGTAAAAATTTAATATGACGACACTTTTAAATCCTGCCAAACATCTTTATTAAATCCGGTTTTATAACGCTTTTTATCTTACATGACACGTGTCGTTATTTCATTGAACACAAATTTTTGAGGTGTTACATCCTCACCCCCTTAAAAGAAATCTCGACCTCGAGATTTACTGAAACAAATGAGGGTACTTTTCTTTCATTGTGGACTCAACCTCCCACGTATATTCGGGACCTCTACGGGCATCCCATTTGACATTTACAATAGGCACATGCTTCATTTGAAGCTTCTTAACCTGTCAATCTTCAATCGACAATGGTTTTTTCACAAATTTCAAGCTCTCATCTATATGCACATCTGTATGTGGTATGACCAGTGATTCATCAGCGAAACACCTTTTCAGATTGCAGATGTGAAATACATTGTGAATTCCACTGAGCTCTTCTGGTAAGTTTAACTTATAGGCAACCGATCCGACACGTTCGATGACTTCGAATGGTCCTATGTATCTCGGGCTTAACTTGCCTTTCTTACCAAATCGCATCACTCCCTTCCAGGGTGATACTTTAAGCAACACTTTGTCGCCAACTTCAAATTTCATAGGTTTACGCTTTGGGTCTGCGTAACTCTTCTGCCTATCTCGGGCAGCTTTGAGACGGTCACGAATCTGGACAATCTTGTCCGTCGTTTCAAAGACTATCTCTGGTCCTGATAATTGGACATCTCCAACTTCCGCCCAACAAACGGGCGTTCTACACTTTCTACCGTATAAGGCCTCGAAAGGCGCAGCCTTAATGCTGGTATGGTAGCTATTGTTGTAGGAGAATTCGATTAACGGCAAGTGGTTATCCCAACTACCACCTAAATCGATCACACATGCATGTAGCATGTCTTCCAACGTTTGGATGGTACGCTCACTCTGTCCGTCCGTCTGAGGGTGGTAAGTCATACTAAAATTCAAACGCGTGCCCAAAGATTGCTGGAAACTTTTCCAAAAATGTGACGTGTATCTAGTATCTCTGGCGGAGATAATAGACACAGGTATGCCATGTAAGGCTACAATCTTATCCACATACAATTGGGCTAACATGTCGGAGCTATAAGTCTCCTTGATGGGTTAGAAATGTGCTGACTTAGTCAGTCTATCAACTATAACCCAAATGGTATCATTTCCTTTCCTTGTCTTAGGTAACTTGGTGATAAAATCCATAGTTACCATTTCCCACTTCCAAGTGGGAAGTTCAGGCTGTTGTAGCAAGCCTGACGACTTTTGATGTTCTGCTTTGACTTGCGCACAAGTCAAGCACTTTGCTACATAGGCAGCTACAGACTTTTTCAAGCCTATCCACCAATAGTTTGCCCTTAGATCCTGATACATCTTATCAGCTCCAGGATGAACGGAATATTTGGAACTATGGGCTTCCTGGAGGATAACATCTCGAAGTCCTCCATAGATTGGAACCCATATTCGTCCATTCAATCTAAGCATTCCATCCTTGCCAAGAGATAATCGCTCCTCAGTTACCCCTAGCTTTTCATTAGGATAGTTAGCTTCCAACACAGCTTCCTTCTGTTAGCTAACAACCTTTCATTCAAACTGTTCTTTATTTCAATGCTCTTGGCATTGATTCGGATAGGTTTCACCCTTTCCTTTCGACTCAAGGCATCAACGACTACATTCGCCTTGCCGGGATGATATCTGATTTCACAATCATAATCATTTAAAGTCTCCATCCATCGGCGTTGCCTCATGTTTAAATCCTCCTGATTAAACAGGTGCTGGAGGCTCTTGTGATCAGAATAGATCACACATTTGATTCCATATAAATAATGCCTCCATAGCTTCAGTGCAAATACAACGGCACCCAACTCCAAGTCATGGGTGGTGTAATTCTTTTCATGCACCTTTAACTGCCATGATGCATAGGCAATAACCTTGCCTTTCTGCATAAACACACACCCCATGCCAGTGTGGGATGCATCGCAGTACACTACGAATTCTTCGGTACCTTCAGGCAATGTTAGTACAGGAGCATTGCTCAACTTTTGCTTCAGAATATCAAAGGATTCTTGTTGTTTAGGTCCCCAGTCAAACTTAATCTTCTTACGCGTCAGCGAAGTCAGGGGTGCAGCAATCCTTGAGAAGTTCTCAATGAAATGTCTATAATATCCTGCTAATCCCAGGAAACTGCGAATTTCTGTGGGAGTCTTCGTGTTGGGATTGAACCCTATCAGAGGAACATATAATTAAAGCCAAAACTGGATCAGAGCAGTGGATCCAGAATAAGCAGATGTTTGCATACAAATCTCTCCCCTTGAAAGTGGTTTCATATCTGCTGACCTCCTATCTGCTGATCTTACGAAGTGCTGACCTACAACTGCTGCCTTGCATCTACTGCCCAATGTCAAAGACTGATGGAAGACCAAAGCTCTGTTGATTCAATCTACTGCCTTGAGTCTAATACTGATGATCCGGACAAGCACTGCTGGGTTCATAGCAGTGGAAGGATGCAGCAGCTGTTTAAGTGTCTTTTATGTAATGAATTGTAATAGCAGTAGTTAGTACATCAGTATTTGTAAAGATCAGAGGTTAGAGGTTGTTAGGAGGTTAGATGTCACTTTCATGGTGACGTCAACTAAAGATGCTCAGTGGTTTGCTAGTGCCTATAAATAGTTCAGTACTTTGTACTGTTCTATTCGCTCTTGCAATACCGTCTTCTTTGCACGAACAAACGCTGAGCTCTGGCTGAGGGGGAGTTTGTATTCAAGCATTACTTGTAATCGTTGTTGAAAGTTAATTCAATCATTCGGTTCCTTGTTGAAAATGTCTTGATCAAAGCAACACTCTCATTTGATTGTATGCAAAGTTTGTTTTTATATTAATTCCGCTGCACAACTCTTTCATTTCCATCTTAATCTCAAACGTAAAATACAATCAGAAACAAACTCAGATCCAACAATTGGTATCAGAGCTTGGACAGTCAAATTTGTTTTAACAATCATTTTGACATAAAAAGTTCGGCTCATAATAGTTGATACTGATCGTTTGTTCGTCCGTTGAAAAACAGAGCAAGGATACAACAAGAATGACGTCACAATCTCAAGATGATAAAAACATCGGCTCACTTTTTAAACCACCTATGCTAAAAAGAAATCAGTACAACATCTGGCAGAGGAGGATGGGTCACATCCTTGCTCAATAAAGCACAGGTTGTTAGAGGTCTGTCATTTATGGTCCCCATGTTCCGTCAGTGCCAAGCGCTGAAGATGCTAAAAAGTTCGTTCCAAAACCAGTTGAAAATTATACCGAAACCGACTTTCAAAAGATCGAACTAGATGCTAAAGCGTTTAGCATCATAGCATCAGCGTTGCCTAATGAGATATATGCTGGACTGTTACACTGTAACAGTGCCAAAGAGTTATGGGACGCACTTAAGGAACAGTTTGGGGGAACCGAAGAAGTCATAGAAAACAATAGGGAAATCCTGAACCAACAATATGAAACATTTTGTTACGTTAAAGGTGAATCACTAACGCAACAATTTGAGTGTTTCAGTTGTCTCATCAGTGAACTGAGTCTTGTTAACACCACTTTTACAAACTCAACTCAAAATAGCAGGTTCCTCAGATCACTGCCAGAAAAATGGGACACCATAGCTTTTGTCACCCGAAACTCACCTGAGTTCAAGGATCTGACCTTGACCCAACTCCATGGTCGACTCCTGACCTACGAAAGGGAGTTGAACCAGAAAAGGAGGTTACAAGAGTCAGGAAAAGTTACTGATGATTACACTTTCGGTAATACTGCTCTTCTGGGTCAAGAAGAATCTGGGAGCAGTTGTAAGGATCAGGGTTATGATCACTTCATTGACATAACTGCTGGTGCAAATTTTAACAACCCTGATCCTCACTCTGCTAGTTATGCATTCACTGCAAACGAAAACCAGATGTCAGACAATTTAAGCTTTGAACTAAATGATTTGCAACATTTTGATCCCACTGACTTAGAGGAAATGGACATCCTGCACCAACTGGCTTTGCTAAGTGTTAGAACTAGCAAATTTTACAAAAGAACAGGGCGAAAATTCCCAGGTTTGCATGGGAATCTAAGGGTTGGGTTGGATAAATCGAAAATCAAGTGCTACAAGTGTAATAGGTTGGGATATTTCGCTAGGGAATGTAGGAGTCAAACTACTGGTCCCATAATTACTCATCCTAGCTCAAATCCTAGACCTCAAAACCAAAGCACTATGCACTATGCCCAGTATGCCCCAGCAGCTTAAGTGAACACTGCTCACTATGCTGCTGCCCCTATGCCAGTGCATTATGTCCAAACTACTGTTCCATAAATCCAATATGTTCAAACCCCTGTTCCCCAGGCACAGGTGCAGCCTGCACCTCAAACCACTGCTCCAGCAGCAGTACAACCAGATCAACAAAGTTTTTTCACTCAAGGGTTTGTTGACTGGAGCAGTATGCCTGAAGACCTTAGTGATGAAAATTTTGCACTCTATGCTTCTAATGATTCTTCTCATAATGAATTTTGTTTGATGGCATTAGAGTCAATACAGGAGGGGGTTGAAACTGAGGAGGAACAGCTGAGTATTGAAACAGTGGATAAGGTGACTGAAGCAGTGGTTACTGCAGAGGCTGGTGAACTACTGTTGGGAGAAAGTTCAGGTACCCTGATTGAACCAATGACGGATCCATGGTCCGAAGAGGACAAAGAAGAAGAGAAGGAAGAAAAGGCTGGTGAAAAGAAGGTGAAAGCTGATGATGAGGAAGATCATCAATGTGATTGTGCAATGATGGCAGCTACCAAGGTATCTCCTCAAGTTCTTGAAAAATTGTGTTCTGACAATTGCATAATTGCTTTTGCTAACATCAAAGAGGTGAATGAAAACCTTCGGGATAAAATCTTGACTGATGAGGTTAAATTTGAAAAGTCTTTAAAAGAACTTAAAAACAAATTGACTGAAAAGGAAAAAGAGATCAGCTGTCTAAAAGAAGAGCAAAGCATAACCAAAACCCAACTTCAAACTATGGTAGAAAAATACCAAGTTTGCAAAAAGGAGTTGGAATCCACCCAGATTACTTGTGAAAGATGGGTGGAATCCTGCAGAGGATATGAGGTGATGCTTGCTAAACAGATTGAAAGTAATGTGAAATTTGGGGTTGGGTATAGAAAATATGATGATGAATGCATTACTTGTGAAAAATCTGTTCAAAACACTGTTGAAAACACTGATGTAACCACTGAGTTCCTCCCCACAAACAAGAATGGCCAAGAAGTGAAAATCACTGACAAACTTGGTAACAAAATCACACTTGGCAGAACAAGGAGTTCCTCTACTTTTAAAGAACTTGAAAAATATCAGTTTAAACCCACTTGGTCTGACGAGTGTGATATTCTTGAAAATTTCAAGCCAATGGACTTTACATCAACTGATGGTGTTAAAGCTCCAAAAGCTAAAGTCATACCTCTCAAGGACATCCCAGCAGTGGTTAAAACCTCTGCTGCAAAGGAGTCTGAAAAGAGAAAGAAGAAAGAAAAAAATTGATAACTTGTTTTGTGAATTCTGTGAGAAAAGGAATCATCTAACAAAAGATTGTTTCCACTTGAAAGCTTATGATTTAAACAGAACAAGTGTCATTGTTCCAGCAGACAGTTGCATTGTTTGTGGTAAAACAAACCACAAAACTCAAGCATGTGTGTATCTTAAAAACTTTGATGTGAAAAAGAATGAGTACATGGCTAAAACATCCTTGAGTCCATCATCATCATCATCTGTCAAGTTCACCAAGAAACAACCACTGTTTGTGCCAGTTCAAACAGCTGTCACAAAACAGCTGAACCAAACATCTGTCAAAAGAGATGTTCAGGTTACTGATGCACCCCCTGCTAATCAATTCAGGAAGGGCAAGGAAAAACAGTCTTACCAAAGGATTCCACACGTTTATGAGGCCTACAAAAGGCCCTCTAAACCCAGAGTGAACAGGCATCCTTTTGGTTACCAGCACGTGATTGGTCAGGACCCACAACAGTGGCTAGAGAAACACTGTCCTAAAACAGTCCAAACCCCTGACCTAACCACTGTCCATCACTCTGCATCCATCCCAGACACTGTTGAGACCCCATCCAAAGCCTTGTTGGCTTTGGAGACCTTAATGAACTAATCCTTTTACTTCATGTGCAGGGAGCTTCTGCATGCTTTGATAGTCTTTGGTATGTAGATAGTGGAGGCTCCAGGCACATGACTGGATGTAAAGCCCTCCTCAAAGACTTTAAAATCCATGGAGGGGGTGATATATCCTTTGGAAATAATAGTAAAGGGAAGGTTCTGGGGTCTGGTACAGTTCAATCTGGAAATGTAAAATTTGAAATTGTCAATCTAATAGACAATCTAAAATTCAATCTTCTGAGTGTGTCCCAAATGAGTGACAAGGGATTTGGGTCATTCTTCACAAAAGACTATTGTAGGATTGTTGGACCAGAAATGGTCAAAAAGATTGAAGCAATAATCAAAACTGGTCAAACTAAACTTGTTTCTCAAAGAAGTGGCAATGTTTATGTTGTTGACATGTCAAAAGAGTGTCCCAGAGCTGATGCCTGTCTGTTCTCAGCTGCCTCTAACAAAGAGACAGAACTTTGGCACAGAAGGCTGGGGCACACAAATCTTAAGACAATCACAGAAATTTCAAAAAATGGTTTGGTGAGAGGCCTACCACAAAAATTGTTTTCATGTCCTGAACATTGCATTTCCTGTTTAAAAGGAAAACAGCATAAAAGTTCTTTTAAGTCCATTGAAGAGTCCAAAACAACTCAGTGTTTGCAGATGCTACATATGGATTTGTTTGGCCCAGTTCAAGTCATGAGCCTCAAAAAGAAAAGATATTGTTTGGTTATTGTTGATGACTTTTCTAGGTTTACATGGACTTTCTTTTTACACTCAAAAGATGAGACTGCAGGCATTTTGCAAGACTTTGTAACACAGGTTGAAAAGCAATTTGACCTTCCAGTGAAAAGCTTTAGGAGTGACAATGGCACAGAATTTAAAAATAAGGAGTTGGATGCCTTCTGTGTGAAGAAAGGGATTTTAAGGCAGTACAGCATCCCCAGAACACCAAAGCAGAATGGGGTAGTGGAAAGGAAGAACAGAACTCTGATTGAGGCTGCCAGAACCATGCTTGCAGATTCAGGTTTGCCACTAACTTTCTGGGCAGAGGCAGTAAACACTGCTTGCTATGTCCAGAACATAGTTTTAATAAACCCTAGGCACAAAAAGACTACTTATGAAATTCTGTATAAAATCAAACCACTGATCTCATATTTCAAGGTGTTTGGCTGCCCATGCTTTATTTTGAACTTAAAAGATTCCATTTCAAAATTTGCAGCCAAAATTGATTGTGGTTATCATTTGGGATACTCAACCACTGCCAAGGCCTACAAAGTGTTCAATACACGGACCAAGGCAGTGGAGGAGACTTTGAATGTAAAGTTCAATGAACTTTCATCAATGAAAATCCCAGCAAACCCTGCAGATCTGTTTGATCTTGAAATATTTACTTTTGAAAATACTGCTGTCAAGACTAACAGTGCAGGTCCATCAGAGGATACAACACCAGACTATGGGTATGAAATCATCATCCCTCAAAGGTCTGCCACAAAGGGAAAAGCATCAACTATTCAAAACAGTTGTCAAAGCTCAACCACTGCTACCTCAACAGTTGTTGACCAAAGTAGCCCATCAACCACTGCTTCCACATCCTCAAACACTGCTGACAAAAGTCCTCAAATAGTGGATAAAAGTCAGCAGTTGTCCACTTCATTACCTCCTATTCCACCACCTTTTGAAGCCACTGCTGGATCATCAAAGTCCCCAGCAGTGGTTAGCTCAGATGATACACATTTGCAGCCTTCACCAACCAATGCCATCATACCATACCAAGGAGATTTAATCTTCTTGAGATCTCATCCACCTGATCAAATCATTGGCAACATAAATGAAGGGGTGCTCACAAGAAGCCAAACCCAAAACATTTGTCTTTTTGCTGGTTTTCTATCACTCCATCAGCCAGTCAAGTACTAAGAGGGCACTGAAAGACAACAACTGGGTAGAAGCCATGCAAGAGGAGCTCCAATAGTTTAAAAGACAACAAGTATGGGAGCTTGTACCACTGCCAGAAGAGGTTAGTCCCATTGGCACAAAGTGGGTCTTCAAGAACAAAACTGATGAGAGGGGTATTGTTGTCAAGAATAAAGCCAGGCTTGTGGTTCAAGGTTACAGACAGGAAGAGGGGATTGATTATGATGAAACATTTGCCCCTGTTGCAAGATTGGAAGCCATTAGACTGTTCCTGGCCTTTGTTGTTAACCACAATATGAAGGTGTTCCAAATGGATATCAAAAGTGCTTTCCTCTATGGTACAATTCAAGAAGAGGTGTATGTTTGTCAACCACCAGGTTTTGAGGATCCATTTTATCCAGATCATGTCTATAGGCTAAACAAAGCCTTGTATGGCTTGAAACAAGCACCAAGGGCCTGGTATGAAACTCTTTCCAACTTCCTACTCTCAAATGGTTTCAAAAGAGGTACCATTGATAAAACATTGTTTTTAAAATGGAGAGGGAAGGATTTAATGATTGTCCAGATTTATGTGGATGACATTATTTTTGGAAGCACATGTAACTCAATGTGTGAAGAATTTAGAGAACTCATGACAGCTGAGTTTGAAATGAGTGCAACAGGTGAGCTGCAATGCTTTCTTGGTCTCCAAGTTCAGCAAATGCAAAATGGAACTTTCATTCATCAAAGAAAATATGCTAAAGAACTTTTGACCAAATTTGATATGAATGATTGTAAACCATGCAGCACTCCCATGGCAACAAATAAGTTGGTCATGTCTGATAAAAAAGATGAGCTGATTGACCAAACACTTTATAGAAGCATGATTGGGTCTTTACTGTACCTAACTGCATCTAGACCAGACATCATGTTTGCAACATGTGTCTGTGCAAGAAGTCAATCAGCTCCCAGAAAATCAAATCTCATTGCTGTAAAAAGGATCTTCAGATACATAAAAGGTGCTCCCACACTTGGTATCTGGTATCCCGCTAATGGGAACATCAAGCTTTCAGGTTTTTCAGACAGTGACTTTGCTGGATGTCACACCACAAGGAAGTCCACATCAGGAGGGTGCCAGTTTCTAGGTGATTGCTTAGTTTCATGGCAAAGCAAAAAGCAAGCAGTTGTTTCAACATCCACTGCTGAAGCTGAATACATTGCTGCTGCAAGCTGTACAGCCCAACTCCTGTGGCTTCAAAATCAGTTGCTGGATTTTGGTATCACTGCCTTAAAGACACCACTCATGTTGGACAGCCAGGCAGCAGAAAATATCATCAAAAATCCAGTTTCCCATTCAACCACCAAACACATCGACATCAGACATCACTTTGTGAGGGATTGCTATGAAAAAGGTTTGATTTCTCTGCATCATGCCCCAACTAAAGACCAGCTGGCTGATGTGCTCACAAAAGCACTTGATACAGCCACTTTTGAAAGCTTGGTCTCTAGAATTGGTATGCTAAACATGGAATAACAAGCAAAATCTTGTTTTTCTATGAATAAAAGCATCAAAATGTTTTCAGAAAATCAAAACTCCATCCTTAAAAATAGCTAAAAATGAAATTTTCAATTAAAATCCTTAAAAGTCTACCATTAACCACTGATTGTTCAAAAGTCTGCTCTACTTCAAAAGTCTGTCCACTGCTGAAAGTCAACCCCTGTTCTCTCATTCCTTTGATAAACTATGTTGTTCAAAAGCAGTGTCTTATCCACTGATATGCTATCCACTGATAGTGAAAATCATCCACTGCCTTCATCAGTCACTTTCACAAAAGTACTGTCCTTCACTTTCACCAGGGGTTGTCACGTGGGCAGTACATATTGGTCAGACCTTTTGTAACGGCTGCCACCTCAGCATTCACTTTCTTCCCTATAAAATCCCCCATTCACCACCAAAACAGGGTTTTACTGTCGAATTGAATTCTTAAAAATTTTCTTCTCAAAGCAGTTTTTCATCTCATTTCTCCACAAATTTCTTCGATCATCATCTTCAAAATGACAAAATCGAAGTCATCTTCAAAACCCTCATCCAAATCTTCATCGAAAACAGCCTCTCAAAAGGCAATTTCCACAGAAATCCCACATAAACCATCTCACAATCTCCTGGGTCTTCTTACAAAACCAGGAACCACCAATGTTTTCGATTCCATCATTGACACCATGGCAAAATCAAAGTACAAAACTTTGTTCACCATCGATGCACCAATCTATTTGGCGACCCAAAGGGAGTTTTGGAAGAATGCAACCCTTGAAAAACAAGGAGACATTGCAACCATCATACACTCTTCTATAAAGGGTAAAGCTATCCAAATCCCGCCACAATCCATTTCAGAGGTCTTTCAACTCGATGATCAAGAAGGTAAAATTTCTTTCACTAAAAACGAGTTGCAAACTGACTTCATTGAAAGAGGGTATGAAGCCACAATGATGAAGAAACTTACCTTAGAAAAAGGTTATTTTCCTTCTGCAACCAGGTTTTTATTTCATACCCTCCTACTATGTGTTTCAAACAAAACCACTTCTTTCAATGAAATCCCTTTAAAGATTCAAAATCTGGGATATGCAATTCTTCAAAGAGAAAATTTTAACTATTCTCGGGAAATTTTTAAAGATTTGGTTAATAATGTTGAAACAAAATCATTCTTACTGTTTCCAAGGTTTTTAAGTTACTATTTTGCAAAGAAATTCAGTAAGGATGATTTAGCTGTAATAAACCAAGGTGATTCCACTCAAATAAACAGTTTAACAACTTTTTTTTTTTTTTTAAAGATAAAAATCAGATTTTTTTTCCCAATCATCAGGGCAAATTACATAAGGATAGCAGGTAGACGAGCAACAAACTGCGCCGCCATCCCTTTTTGAATAGAAAACCCCAATCTACTAAAAACAAAGCCCCGCCCCTGAGGGGTCGAAAAGTTGCTATGGACCACACGCTGAACTCTAGACACGAACCGAACTGCCTCCGGCGCCAAGGAGCCGAACGTGTCAAACGCCAGGGGGACAAAGGCATGTTGATTATCCTCACAAGCTTTCGCGTGCTTTTCCACCTTCTTTGACTCTGCTTTCAGTACCGCTTGCCCCGCCACAAACCCATTTTCCCGGAACCCGGCTAGTGGGGATACACCTGTGAGATCGACACAAGCATGTTTCCCGCCCTCCCAACCAAAAACTAGCACGTCAGCTGGGCGTAGGGTGGATCTCCCCTCCGACGGGTCTGTAAGAAAATTAACCGGTGCCTCTTTCTTCGCCGAGATCCCTGCTCGTCTGAGAATATCCATTAACGCGTCTCGCACAAAGTCATGGCGATACTTAAACCCCGGTAACTCTCTACAGTGTAACGCATGCTCCCCGTATTTATCCAGGCATGCTTTACGGCAGACTGGGCAAGTTTCATCATTCGGGAACATGGGGATCATCAAACGGTACTTAAGGATTGACCGGTACTCCACCGCTGACATACGTTGACCCAAACCTTCAATAGGAATAACAGTTAAGAAATCCTGAGCGTGAGGCCTCTGTAGGCATTCAATGACGGCTTTCTGGCGGGGTGACAAATGGAAATCTTCTCCCAAGCTTTGTGCGATTCGACAACAAAGGGCATTCGCCAAAGTTTTCTGTGGCTTTTTGGGGGCGGTGTCCTTGTTAGAGAAACCGCCGAGATCAAAGTCAGGTAGAGATTCATGCAAGCGTTCCAAGGCGCTGGCATAATCCGGATCAGTGTTAGCAACCCCACTGTTACGTAAGATGTGGTCCTGCAACTCCCAAGATTGAGACCTGGAAGCCACAAAGGCATAGGCAGCCACATCCCGGGCCGAGAGAAGGCCCAACCCACCAAGCCTCATTGGCAAGGTCACGATTCGCCACTGTAGATCACCAAAAAAAGGACCCCCACATACGACAATGTCTTCTATTGCCTCCCGAAGACCTTTATCAAAACATGAAACAGCATCATCCACAAAGGGGGGCTGGCAAGTTCGCAAACCAAATAGTAACTTTGCAACCCCCATACAAGATCTAAGCAAGAGGAGTTCGCTTTGAGGATCCCGCAACAAGGGAAGGTGTCCCATAATGTCAACAGCACGCGTTGCCCTCTTAGCCGCTAGACCACTAATAAAACTGGCATCACGGCTGACTGCCCCTCCTAGCAGTTTGACACCTTTTTCCGGCCTCCCAATCTCACTGGGGAAAAGCCCTGGCCGGACCTTCACCCCGTTGCATGTCGGCCAAAATACTTCGGTTTTTCTAATATTAAGTCGTAGCCCCAAGGCTGGGCCCTCCGAACCGATGATGTCGAGAGCTTTAGCAACCTGAACAGCGTCCCCGATAATTGTCCCGTCATCCAAGTACCAAGCATGGAAGGGGAGTTTACAGTTTTCCTGCACCTGAAGCACTAAAGGGTGTAAGGCTAGGGCAAAAAGCAAAGGTCCCAAGGGATCCCCTTGCTGCACCCCCGTGAATGCCCCGATGCGATCATTCCCCACGTATAGCCTAGCAGGCTGAGCATACAGAAATTGAACCCATGGGAATATGGAGGGGCAATGGCGATGGACCTCGCGAAGCAAAACTGAACGATCAACTAAGTTGAAAGCGTTGGAAAAATCAACCGTAAGCATGGCCAGCGAACCATCTGAATGAAAAGAATTAAGAAACCTGTTAGCGCTGTGCAGCACCGCCTCCGCCCCATTGGGGACCCCCACCCCAAATTGATAGTCCCCCAAGTACTTAACAGCTTCTTTCCCAACTTTCTTCATGGCTACTTTGGATACTAATCTTCTCCAAATTGCCCCCACAGCAATGGGGCGAATCCCATTATCAGGCTTCAACAAAGGGGTTAGGGGCGCCGAAGCAACAAAATCCGCGAGCACCTTAGGACATAACCCCCCTAGCCAAAGGTTTACCACTTTAGTGATGGCAGTAAGCAGTCCCGAGGCCGTCGCCGACCCCTCGCCGCTAAGAGCGTCCAACAGGTGTTGGGACCGCAGGCCATCTCGCCCACAAGATGTCCCTTTCGGGAAAGATTTCACACACCTGTGCACGCAGTCTTCATCCACGGATAACGCATGTTGTGAAAGAGGAGTTGAAGGGAGGTTCGGGGGCGGTGCGAAGGGATGTTTGTCGATAAGGGCTTGCATGGTAGATTCCCCCCGGGGAGCAACCCCACTGGAACACAACACCTTAACTGCAGCAGTGAAGTGACCATCACTCACTTTCCTGAGACATTGCTTGATGTTGGGGCTAACCTCCTCAGCTATCTCCCGTTGTGCCTCCCCACCACGCACGACCCCTTCTCCAGTATCGGAAAGGAGGGAATTGACCAAAACCTCAAAACCAGAGCCCTCCTTCCACATAGCTAAGGCCCGCAAAATACTATCACATTGCAAGGATTTTCGATTACCCGACCTTCGCTCTTGCCTGGAAGACGGCTTAACAACCTTAAGGGTACAACGGGGTAAGAGCAAGAGTTTGACCCAACTTTCGACAGTTCCAGGGGAAGCTACTACTTTATGGATGGCACCTGTCAAAGCTTGTGCAAATGCTAAACGACAGCTTGGGGGGATGCTCTTAACAGTTCGAACCGGAAGGGAGAAAACACGTTCAAGGAGATCGACATCTCCCATCACTCCCTGCGGGGTCCTAAGCTCAACAACCATCACAGGATCTTGGGGCCTTGGGATCCCCACGACAAAATCCTCATCAGACCCGGATTTTCTAGAGAACGTGAAAACACCATCAGGATGATGACACCCCCTACTAAGTGCGTGTGTCTTCATACACCTCCCACACAACCAATATCCCAAAACTCGCAGGGTTTCCCCAACATTCGAAAACAATTCTAAATCCTTAGAAAGCGCACCTTGAAGGGATTCTTTACGATCATCTTTAAAATGGAATTGCTGAAAATGCGCGATCAATCTGTTATACCCAGAAGACCCAGGCTTGCCGTCTTTACACTCGTGGAAGTTCCTGAAGGGGCATAGCCACACTCCGTTGGACGAGGTGGAGCCAACATCCCCTTCAGAGGCACTGGATACCATGCTCCTACCCTTGGTAGAGCCCATTGGAAACAATCAAAACCGAGAAGTGATAACGAGTCCTCCTTCTCGAGGTGAGGAGGAGGCCAGGTATCAACCCACCAAGAAACGAAGGAGAGGAAAGCAACCTACAGTTGCTCACCCTCCCAGACACCTAACCAAGAAAGAGCTACGTCATGAGTGCGCGACTTGCGGCAAATCCCAATTTTAACTTGAACAAGAATTAATCACCCAAGAGCCCTCGGTTGAAAAAAAACAAACTCAAAACAATCAATCACCAAAATTTGGGTCAAGCATTTTATCAAACAACTGGTGTGCAAGTTGATTCTGAGCCAAAATGAACCGCAAATTTGAACCCAAACACTCAGCAAACAGATCTGAGAAAAACAAAGATTTGAATGAACTCACAAATCAAATCAAACCAATCGATCGATCAAATCACTGATCCGTATCACGATCACCACCAAATCAACTGATCAAACAACGAATTGAAGCTAAAGGGGTGAAAAATCAGATTGAACAACAGATCCCAAATCAATCAAAGAATTCAAAACGATTAGAACCCTAGCAAAAAGCACAAACTTTTTGATCGATTAGAAAAAGACAATAAAGACGATGGAGGTGAAGATGACCTGAATTATTGGCTGCCATGGGAGGGAGAGATGAATCCACCACCGGGTAGAAGAGATAACGAGAACGATAAGAGGGAAGGTGTGATAACAACTGAAACTTTTTCAAGAATGTTAGCACCTTGCAAAACACAAGCAGAGGTGCCTGAGCAGATTTTAGCAGTTACAACTGCTCCTCAGGTATCTGCTGCTGAGCCCACTGCTCAAGGTGATCAAAGCAGCAGCACAACTGCTTTGAAACCCACACCTAAAATCTCCAAAAAGAAAAACTCAAAAACCCCCCAAACCAATCAAACAGGCAACTCTGGAGGATGAGATACCAGAGAAAATGCCTGTGACAACACAAAAGTCACAAGAAACCAATGCTGCTTCTTCCTCACAGCAGTTGGTACAAATATCTCAACCCATAACCAAAACTCCTCCTGCTTCTTCACAAAAAGAACAAGTTGTACAAATAGGGTCTCCACATCATGATGCTCTGGAAACACTTGTTTCTATCATCCACAGCTCAATACCCGGGGCAAATCCACTTTCTACACCACCCTTCACATCCACCATTCCCACACCAACTAAATTGCTGTTGGATGCAATTGATTTGAACCAGGCATTAACCAGTCCTTCTCAATCACCTATCAATGAGAATATACCTCAACACCTGACTGGGTCTGATGTATCAATCTTTGCTAACCCACCAACACAACCTGAGGAGGTTAGACCCCTTGAGTTACCAGTAACTCTTGGTGGTAGTCCAAGTGAAGCAGCCACTACAACTGTTGAACCCATTGGTTTACAGTTGGACAGTGGTTACATCAATAAGACTTCCTTGGAGGCAATTCCTTTTATAGCACCTCTGCCAACCACCAGTGGATTTATTTATCCTACTTGCAACATCAAAAGGTTGTCAAGTGTTGAAGGAAGAAGACCCCGGTACCAAGAAAAAGGGGCATCAGTGATTAATGTTGGGAGTATACTCCTTACATCTACCACTGATAAAACCACTGCTAGTAGGAAATCAGATGATCCCATTAACTTGGGTGATGGTTTAAAGAACCAGAAATTGACGAATCGTATTGAAAAGCTTGATAACTATGTTGCAGAACTCAAAGATATGCTACAACAGGTGTTACAAGTTCAAAAGGTACAATCAACTGCTGTTCCATCTCAAGCACCTGCTCCACAAAGGGCACCTGCTACAAATGAGCTCTGGAATTTGTTTCAACCTTTTCTCCATCAACAAGCACAATTAGCAAATCAGCAACATGAAAAACATGTCCAACACCTGAGAAATGCAATGGAGTCAAGGTTCAAGAACACTCAGGCTGATCTAAAGGTTCTCAAAACTCAGATCCTGCACACCACTGGCACTGCTCCTCCAACAGTACTTTTCATTGATCAACTCCCAGACGATAATGCCAAAAAGGGGGAGAAAATTCAGGAGTGGAAGAAGAAAGGAATAGATGATGGTCTCTACATTGAACCTGAAAAGGATGCTATGACCAGAAAAATTCCTGTGCCAGATGGTAGTAAAAAGGTTGATGCTACCCAAGAAGCACTTGATGAAGGAGTAGCAAGTGTAAAAAGAGATAGAATGGCAAAGGATGTTTCAAGGTGGAATAAGGAGAAAAGAGCTTTCATGGAGCTGTATGAGCAGGGTTGTTCTGGTTCAAAGGATACTAAAAATCCTAAGACAAAAAGGAAGCCTAAGTCCACCTCATCCAGAATTACAAAGCATATTCCAAAACCACCATCCAAAAGTCATCAGCATCAAACCTCCATCCAAACAGCTATTGTAACTCCTGCTGTATCAACTACTGCTGGTACCTCAGTGGTTTCAACATCTGCTCTCTCTTCAACACACACCACCTCAACACACACCACAACCACTATTTTACCACCACTGTCACCATCAAAAACCAAAACACCACCACTTCCACCTGCTGACAAAAAGCAGAAGACAACAGATGTTATAACATCTGATGTAATGACAACAGTGGTTGAAACACCAGTTGTTTCAACAGCTGTTAGTCAATCACAAACCACTGCCATACAATCTACCACCACTGATCCACCCAAAACATCATCTGCTTCTTCTAAAACAAAAAGGAGAAGGATTTATATATCAGATGATGATTCACCTTCACCACCACCAACATCTTCAAATTCCCTATCACTTGTCACTATTCCAAAACCAATACCTCTCTCTTCAGCTCAAATTTTAAAACCACTACCTCCTGCTGGTGTCTCATTTCCTCTAGAACTCATTGCAGTTAGGGAAGAAATAAAATCCTTTTATTATGAGGATGACCCAGCCAAAAGGAGTTTGCCATCAATTGCAGGAAATCCCAGGCCCAACAATATTGAAGAATACTTGAAACTCAAGGCCAAACAAGCAGAGGATATTGCAATCAAAAACAGAAAAGGGAAATCTGATAGAGAATTTCAACAAAACTATCAGTTTTTACTCTCACAGGTCAATGCTATGGAGCGTTTTGCTAAAAATGTATGTCATCAAATTTCAGAAAGGGCAGATGAGTCCTTGAGGAAAGACTACATTGAGAACATCATGACCTACAAGAAATACAAGGGGGAGAAACACATGTACAAGAACTGGACCATTCCTGAGCTTGAAAAAGAAGCAGCCAGGATTCAAGACATGATCAAAAATAAGGTCAAGCAGACTCCTCCTGAAAAATTCAAACAATTTGAAGCTGAGAAGATGTTAGAGTTGAGGAGAATGAAAGAGGAGCTGATTGCAGCTGATTATGGGTCAAAGAACTCTGTGACAAAGTGGGGAGAAGATAGAGTCAGGGCAACCTATAAAAGCTTAGAGGAACTTAGAAAGAAAGATCCAAGAGTTCCACAAAAGCCTGACTATTCCAAAGCAGAGGTCTCTAAAAGACCACCAAAGCTGCAAGCTAAAAGAACCACTGCTCCAGCTGGTGCTGCCATCTACAAAAGAAGGAGCAAAAACCAGTTGAGTATTGAAACAATTCAAGAACTATTAGCTGGAGATGTTATTGTAAAAGCAGGCACGAAAGTAATGATAAAAGAAGATCTTGAATTGGAACAATCTGCAAGTGCTGCTCAGCCAGTTATGAATAGGCCAGCCTCACCAAATACTTCTGCAAATAAACATCTCCCAAGAAACCCACCAGGCTCAAAAATACAAAACTGGGAAATTGACAAACAGACCTGCGTATTGACTTTGCTCAGGTCTGGTGGAGAAGTGGAGAAAATATCAAGGGAACAAGCTCTTGTCTTGAGTCTTGAAGATTTGCAGGATCTCCTTGATCTTCCACTTAGCAGGGATGATGAAGATGAAGATACAGATGCCCTAGACTTTGAATTACAATTTAAAGGCCAGATAAGGGAACTGTTGATGAGGAAATAAATTTTTCCACAATAATGAAGAGTTTTGGCATTATCTGTTCCAGGGGGAGATTGTTGGGATTGAACCCTATCAGAGGAACAGATAATTAAAGCTAAAACTGGATCAGAGCAGTGGATCCAGAATAAGCAGATGTTTGCATACAAATCTCTCCCCTTGAAAGTGGTTTCATATCTGCTGACCTCCTATCTGCTGATCTTACGAAGTGCTGACCTACAACTGCTGCCTTGCATCTACTGCCCAATGTCAAAGACTGATGGAAGACCAAAGCTCTTTTGATTCAATCTACTGCCTTGAGTCTAGTACTGCTGATCCGGACAAGCACTGATGGGTTCACAGCAGTGGAAGGATGCAGCAGCTGTTTAAGTGTCTTTTATGTAATGAATTGTAATAGCAGTAGTTAGTACATCAGTATTTGTATAGATCAGAGGTTAGAGGTTGTTAGGAGGTTAGATGTCACTTTCATGGTGATGTCAGCTAAAGATGATCAGTGGTTTGCTAGTGCCTATAAATAGTTCAGTACTTTGTACTGTTCTATTAGCTCTTGCAATACCGTCTTCTTTGCACGAACAAACGTTGAGCTCTGGCTGAGGGGGAGTTTGTATTCAAGCATTACTTGTAATCGTTGTTGAAAGTTAATTCAATCATTCGGTTCCTTGTTGAAAATGTCTTGATCAAAGCAACACTCTCATTTGATTGTATGCAAAGTTTGTTTTCATATTAATTCCGCTGCACAACTCTTTCATTTCCATCTTAATCTCAAACGTAAAATACAATCAGAAACAAACTCAGATCCAACACTTCGGCTCTTTCCAGTTCATAACTGCTTCAACCTTAGCGGGATCCACTTGGATACCACGCTCACTAACCACATGTCCAAGGAATTGGACTTCTGGAAGCCAAAATTCACATTTAGAGAGTTTGGCATAGAGCTTCTCATGATGCAGGAGTTTGAGAATACAGCGAAGGTGTTTCTCATGGTCAGCTTGGTTCTTCGAGTAGATAAGAATGTCGTCAATGAAGACGATGATGAATTTATCTAAGTATGGCTTGCAAACACGATTCATGAGATCCGTGAACGCGGCAGGTGCATTCGTGAGCCCAAAAGGCATCACCAGGAACTCGTAATGACCATAACGAGTCCTATATGCAGTTTTGTGTACGTCTTCATCTCTAACCTTCAGTTGATGGTAGCCTGACCTCATGTCAATCTTTGAGAAATAACGTGCCCCTTGCAATTGATCGAACAAATCGTCGATCCTGGGCAAAGGATACCTATTCTTTATCGTGACCTTATTAAGCTCACGATAATCGATGCACAGACGCATCGATCCATCTTTCTTCTTGACAAACAGGACTGGCGCTCCCCAAGGAGACGAACTAGGTTTAATGAAACCTTTAGCTAGCAATTCATCCAGCTGTGTCCTCAATTCCTTTTTCTCCGTTGGTGCCAACCTGTAAGGTGCTCTAGCAACAGGTGCTGCTCTAGGGATGATGTCAATTCTGAACTCCACTTTTCTATCTGGTGGTAAACGAGGTAGTTCTTCAGGAAACACTTCAGGGTATTCAGAAATGACGGGGATGTCTTCTATCTTAGGTTTCGGCTCATCAATGGTAACTTGTGCCATGTAGATGACACAACCCTTCTTCAAGCACTTCGAGGCCTTGAGCATAGTCACTTGCTCAGGCAATCCATACCAGGTATCTACCTGAATGGTGATTGATTCGCCAGATGGAGTCTTGATCATCACTTGTTTTCTATTGCAGACAATCTGGGCCTGGTTAAGAGATAACCAGTCCATGCCTAAAACGATGTCAAAACCGGCTAACTTAAAAGGAAGTAGGGACAGAGGAAAATAGTGGTTCTTAATGGATATGAAACATCCATCTAATATGGTTGACGCGGTTTCTATGGCGCCATCAGCTAGCTCCACCTCATACTTTACGCTTAAGGTTTTAACAGGTAAATTCAGCAATTTGCAAAACTTATTATCTACGAAAGACTTATCAGCGCCTGAATCAAAAAGTACTCTTGCATAGATATCATTTATGAGAAATGTACCTGTTATCACATTGTCATCTTGGACTGCTTCCTTTGCGTCCATTCTGAAGACTCTCGCATTGGTCTTCTTGGCCTCATCAGGCTTCTTGGCGTATTTAGGGCAGTTGGTTTTAATGTGCCCCTTCTCATTGCAACTGTAGCATGTTGCATCCTTCAGCTTTTTGCAGTCCAAGGTCTTGTGGTCCTTGGACTTGCATATCCCGCAAGCAAAAGTTCTTGACTGAGTCTGCGAGTTCGACTTGAGTCTGCACTTTCCAAAGTGCTGTTTCTTGCAAATCTTGCACTCGGGCTTCTCACCAGACTGATGCCCATCTTTCCTTGACTTAGACCCCTTCTTGTTGTCACGGTTTCCACGGTGCTTCTTGTTTGACCTCCGTGAGTTATCATCTTCACGTTTTCTCTTCTCAGCATCCTTGTTCCTCAGCGATCTTTTCCTGACCGCATCCAGAGTAAGGGACAAAGATATGTCGGCTACAGATCTAAAAGTAGCTTGCTGAGAGGCCTTCACGCTTGCCTTTATCTCGGGGGCTAAACCACCGATAAAACGAGCTATTCTTTTTGGTTCCGGGGTTACCAGATACGGAACCAACCAGGACATTGTGTTGAAGCTCGTGAGGTAAGCTTGACAGTCAAGGTTTGTCATCACCAACGATAGAAAATCAGACTCTATCTTTTCCACCTCATGTTGAGGGCAGTAATTTTCCCTGATAAGGGCAACAAATTGTTCCCATGACATGTTGTACAATGAGATCTTCCCGGTGGCTTGAATTAGTGATCTCCACCAGGCTAAGGCTTCACCCTTAAATGATTGCGACACAAACTTGACTATATCCCTCTCAGCGCATCCGCTGATATCCACGACTGTGTCCATCTCATCTAACCACGTCATGCAGTCAATGGCTCCCTTTTCCCCAGTGAAATCCCTGGGCTTGCATGAAACAAAGTATTTATAGGAGCAACCCTTGTTACGGGGTTCTTGTTTTAGTACATTCTGCTGAGATGGAGCACTGTGGTGGTTTGAGGAGAGTCTATCATCATCTTTCTTAGGTTCTTCCTTCTTGGAAGGTGGCTTTGAATGCGGGGTAGATATGGTCCTACTCTGAGTCCCACTATACTCTTCGTACTGCCGCTCTAAAGCCTTTGTAACTGCGTCGTCTACTAACGCTTTCAGTTCAGCACCCGTTAAAGTAATTCGGGCGTTATCATTATTCTCCACTGGGTGACCATTAATTTCGTCCGAGTTAGCCATTTAAATATGAGTTGTTACATAAAACAAGGACAATAGTTTATTTGAGAGTTTATTATGGAATTGCCCCTTAGGGTAATTCATTAACCATGGTAAACAGAGACCATATTTGGTTACTTTATAAATCATATTTATTTAGGATTTCTATTATAATTTATCCTAATTATAAACAATAACAGTATTATTAATAGCACAAAAGGCCTAGTCACATGGACAATTTTTTTTAAATTATTAGCAAGGATTTCAGAGAATCGAGGCATGAAGGTTTGAATCATAGTTCATTACCTTTGTCAGACAGGGAGTCATAGCTACCACTGTCTTTTGGCTCATATGGAAATGAGCAGGGCCCGTAGGCACCATATTACCACGTATGGTCAAATATGATCATCTTAATTGATGATTCAACCCATGATTCAGAGATCATTAAGTTGGGTTTGGAATCTTTGGAAAAATCCTTATATAAAAATGACGTGTGTGATTTTAACGAATCACTTCTGTCAGGAGCGTTAACATGTTTTCAGATGTTAACTGGGATTTGAATCTTTTTAACAGGTTTCACCATCTTGGCCAGGTCTTAAAATGACATGCCGGCTAGGTTATACCTTTAAGATCCTTAGTTAGTATTTAAATAGGCAGATATGTTTTTAAAAGGAATGATTTTGATTTATTTATTTATTTCATATATAATTTATTTATGCACATAATGGCAAAAATGAAATTTATAAATTAAACATTCCATTAATTATAAATAGGTTACACGTTGCCCTAAACAGGTCTTTTAAACAAACAAGTTACCCACGCAGGGGTCAAGCAACAAACATACCCACGCAGGGGTCAAACTAGAATAATAGTCCACGCAGGGACTTAAACATACTATATACCCTCGTAGGGGTTAACAGAGAGATAGACCCACGCAGGGGTCAAAACAACATACATACATACATACATACATACATACATACATACATACATACATACATACATACATACCCACACAGGGGTTAATACAGCAAGACTGGCCCACGCAGGGGCTCAACTGATACAAGGAAATTACAACAATAGTGGAAGGATTCAATGGTCCTTCTTGCTCTTCCCTTTTATTAGGCTTGTCAATCCTTGGAAGAAAGTTTATCGCTCCCTGCGTTCTCTGTGAAAGTCTCGCTCCACCTGGTCCAACCTCTGAAGAATTTCTTCCCTTTCAGGTGGGGAAAAACGTGGCGGTTGCGATTGTTGCCGGATGATAGGTCTTGCAGGTATCTGGTACCCATGAGTTGGGTACCCTACTCCCCATGGATCTACATACGGTCCTTCCGGATGGTGGGTGTTATAGTTAGCCGCTACCAAGTATGGGTCGGCTTCGGCGTAGTTGTAGTTGGTGTGCACCGGCTGCTCAAACGGGTTATACGCCATGGAACTCGTGTATGCCGGAATCGGGTTATTAAAACCCATCGGTGGTGGTTGCGGTGCAACAGGGTTCGAAGGTCCACCCATTTGTGGATCTTCTTGAAGTGGCGGATAATGGCTGCCACTTGATTGACGAGGAGAACTAAAATGAAAGTCCCCTCCTCGTGTAGACATACGTGGTCCAGATCTCCTACGCCTCGGTGGTTACGGAGGTGCCGGCTGAACTGGCGGTGGTGGAGGTGGTGGCGTGACTGCCACGAATCGTGAATCCCCAGAGGGATCCTGCTGCTGCTGTTGGTGAGGTGATGAATGGTGCGAGGGTGTGAAGTACCACTCGTGCTGGGTAAACCTCGCATGAAAGCTGTCTGGACCACCGTAGGGTGATCCGTGAAAAGAAGATCCATCTGAGATCTCTATGGGATGGTTTGGTGTACCGCTGGCAGGTTCGACGGGATCCGTGTCCTCGTCCATATCCTCCGCGTGATCGCCAGAGAAATGATCCTCTGGCCCCAATGGGTTAAAACCCACTGGTTCTTGTATGTAATTGGCCGGGTTAAACCAGCCCCTGAAGACAGGTGTTGGGTCCCCAAAAGAATTGTGCGATAAGGATCGTTGTAGAGGTATGTAGGAGGGTTGAGGGTTGTTGGCCTCATACTCCGGCTGTGGCCCATAAGGGTTATGAACGGGAGGTGTTGAACTGTGCGAAACCGAACGTCTAGCCGGCTCGAAAAGGTTCCTCCGGTTCTGTCGAGGATCGTCACTCTCAGTGGTAGAAGGAGCTCGCATATGCGAAGGCCCGGCTTCATTATCATTGGGGGCGGTGATTGGCCCCTTGCCTCTTCCTCTTCGTCGAAAGAATCTTGGCGGCATGTTCAATCCTGTTAATATAACATAAGATAACCACAAGAATATATATAAAATAAAGGACAAAATAAGACAAACCAAAGCAAAATTTGTCCTATGTTATTTGTCTAGACTCGAAAGTTTTTGAAATGTGCAATTGTGTAACTGAGATTAAACACAGAAGGCTAGTGTTTAATTCACTCAGTGTCTGCTCTGATACCAACCTGTCACACCCCGATTTCCACGTGTCACCGGTGGGGCCCGGTGGGGAGTATCGTGACGTGGTTGGCAACATAATAGTCAAACAACACAATATTTAATATGCACAGCGGAAGCAAATGAAAAGATATATTTCAACCAAATAAAAATATTGTAATATCGTGTATCACAACAGTTGAAAGTTTGTCCACAGAAGGATCAAAAATAAATAGTAGTTCAACAGACTTTAGGCATCTTAAGCTTGCGAGACTTCTATTGATGCTAAGGAGAAATCCCAGCCTATTACGCTTAGTACCTGCATTTAATCTTTTTGGGAAAATACGTCAGTTTACACTGGTAAATACAATCAACTGACTCATTTTAGAAAATGATTAAAAGTTGATTTGGATGCATGTGGCATAAACATTTTATAACTTGGGAGAATTATTTAAATATATAATCTTGTAAAAGAATTACATGTTCCTTATGCGTTCAGTAGCCCGGAGCGTGCCGGGTTAAAGATCACTAGACACACCACATCAACTATTTATGCACTGACGAGTGTACGCCTACACTCCGCGCTTAGGTCGTGGCCATTTCGTAAAATGATGCCAAGGATATCCGGGACATGGTCATTAACCCCCCAAAGGCTTTAAGTAAACAAAACAGTTTAAACGGGCCGATTAAATTATTCAATTAACCACCAAACGATGGAAGATTTAATGCCCGACCAAGCGGTATTTTAAATACCGTAACCCAAGCCCGTATAGGGAAAATAAGTTAAAAGTATTTACCTGAGCAAAGTAATAATCACAATAAGCAAATGCAAGTAGCTTTTACTGGTCTCCTATTCTGGAACAAAGGTTTATAATAACCTATTAGAATCCTAACGGGTCTTTAATTAAGCTTAAGCTTAGACCGGTTAGTTTCAAAGATACGGTTCGTACGCACGATTAAGCGAAGACCGGATAGAATGTGATTTAGACCCGACAAGTTCGGAGACTTTCTTAATATGGGTATTTCATACACATTCTGGATTTTGAGATAAAACCGATAAGGTTTGACCCGTTTCGGCTAATTTATGTAAACTAGTTACATAAACTGAACCGAACGTGTAATAAGCGTAACGGGTATTCATGAGAGCCATATACAGGTTTCCTAAGTTAATATGCTTCAAATATGTTGTGACATCAGTAAGTTGTCTTTTATTATGCCCGAAACGAATTTAAACACAAACTATGCCACGTAGGGGTAGTTTGGTCATTTACAAGGTTGTAAAAGAGTTTAAGTATTTACCTGAGTTACAGGTCTGATGTAATCAGCAAAAATACTTAGTTTAATATGTTATAACAGTAGGGTAAAGTATATATGTGAAATTTATCAATTATAACCAAACTATGCACCGTAGAGGCATTTTGATAATTTCACATAAGCCGTAAAGCTCAAAACTGAAGTCTGAGTTTAACAACTTTTGCTTACTGTTAAAATATTATCATTTACCTCAAATATCAGTAGATATCATCCCTTGTATGCTTAAAATGGTTCTAGTACATACTATGCGTTAAAAACGCTTAAAAAAGGCGATTAGAAGCCATTTCCGGGTTCTATACATAAAGCTGATATTTTTATTATTCCAGAAGGCTTAAAATAATTTATTTATCATTTATAATCAGTAGCAAAAGGTTTGGAGTCGATTAGATATGTAAAACTCATTTTATAGCCCGTAAGGGCAAAACCGACAATTACCGGGTTAAGCCTATGGCTCTTAGTTATGCTCAGCCTAAAATTAATTAAAAATCTTCAAAAATCCCGAAATAATATATTACATTAGTGGGTAATAAGTTTGATATCAAAAAGTAGGCTTAGATAGGCCATACGCTAATTACGCCGTTTAATCGCTAAAGAAGCTTCTAATTACGCTAATGAGCATAACTCTCAATCTACACCTCAAACTGATGTCAAATTTTGGGTGCAAGTTTATATATCAGTAATTAAAGTTTCTACTCTTTTACATTTTCAAAAATCACGTTTTAAGGTGAAAAGGGCATAATGGTCAACATATGAGCAATTAACGGAATCATGCATATTAATTGGTTAACTAATGAACCAAGGTGTATAATCACAGAGGGTTATACTAGCATGTAACTTGGTCCTATTAGAGCTCTAAGGTATTTTTAAAACATACCAAAACGGGTCAGAACTGAAGTCAAAGCTTTGCGACTTTCGGTTCCGAACCGGGTCTAAACAGTAAATTGTCGGGTTGAACATGTTTAGACATGTTCTTACACAAATTACCAAGTTATATTAATGATCAAACAGGTTGTATGTGTTCTACATTGTTAATTATGCATAAATTAGAAAATAAGCATGCTGTTGACTTTTTAATAACAAGTTTGACCCGACCTTAGACCTAGTTAGAGTGGGAATCAGGGGGAACCCTTTTAAGGGTTTATTACCCACATAATTACCAACTTATAACTACTTTCAATTCGACTAATCACTGGACCATTAGTGATTAATCGTTAAGTCAACCGTTAATTACGACGGTTTGACTTTTAAGCTAAAACTAAGCAAAAACTTAACTAAGAAGGGTTAAGCATACTTACTGAAGTCCTATGCACGAAATGTGAAGCTTAGAGAGAAGTCTTGAGCTCCAGAAATGATCAGGAATGCAAGAATGAAGGTGTGAAGAATGTTTGCAACTTAGGAGCTTTATATAGTGATTTAAACTCCATAGATTGTTGACAAATAAGTCTACAACTGACCACAACTCATCCACAAGTGTCCCTAGTGTCTAGGAGTCATTTAGGGGTCGTCCAAATATGAGGAAAATCGTTTAAAGGTCGAGTATTACGTTTAAACAGCAAACAGGAGGATTTACTGTGGCTGGCACCCCCTTACGGACCGTAAGGGGGTGGCTTACGGTCCGTAAGCCTGTGATCAGAAGCAAAAACTTGTTGTTCTTTCGGGGTTTGAAGGGGTAACTCGTGGGTTTCGAATTTGGGACATGTTTTAACAGTATGGGGCCTTATATTATGGGACTTGAACAGTTATATACCCTACCATTTGGCCATGTTTCATGAATCCTTTTGAAAGTGCCGAAAATGAAGGTTTACCGTAGAAATTTAATAGGATCCTATCTTGCACTTCGAATTCAATTATTGTCAACCATTCACTGGATTGAAGGTATATTAGATGCGTGTAGTATATGTTAGGGTCTTGGGATTCATAACGAGGTCGTTCAGAGGTAAAAATTTAACATGACGACACTTTTAAATCCTGCCAAACATCTTTATTAAATCCGGTTTTATAACGCTTTTTGTCTTACATGACACGTGTCGTTATTTCATTGAACACGAATTTTCGAGGTGTTACAATTCAACTCATCATGTATGTTTCCGCCTTTCATTTTGAGTAGAACACCTCTGATCGACTCGTTTCGGGTCCGACAACGATCCTACACAGTTCGGTTTGTGCTGGGGCGTCAAGCGTTCAGAATGAGTGTCCCATAGTTCACAGAGGCGATTGCGTTGTACACCAAGGAGGAGTCAGGTTCAGCGGGTTTTAGGAGGTCGTTACGGGGAGTTATAGTTAAGCGAGCGGATAATTATGTGAGGGAAGAAGAGTTTTCTGAGTTCTGGATAACGATAGCGGATTCAGCATGGTCGACACGCGCGGTGGCATCTTCGATTCGGGATCCGTTTGTCAGATATATTCATAGGATCATCGCGTGTACAGTCATGGGGAGGAAGGGTGGAGAAGATAAGGTTAGTCAGAATGATTTGTTCTGTTTGTATTGCATTATGAATAGGATAGAAGTGAATTTGGCGACAGTGATGTTGGTGTCATTCGCATGGGGTCGTCGAAAGGGTGGTCAAGCCAGGTTGCCATTGGGTACTTATGTGACTAGGTTGGCAAGGCATTTGGGTGTTACTGATATATATGAAGAGCGTCTGTTGACTCCTGGTCCGGTTACAGCTGAGTTTGGGATTGAAGACCTGCGTCGAGCGCAGATGATTTGTTTAGACGTGCTGCTTCGTTGGGAGGCGGTAAAGTAGGGACCACAGATACCTCCACCAGTTGGATCGTCGGCATCAGTTGCTATGCAGGCGGGGTTTCCTCCTCACAAACAGAGAGTGCGTCTGCAGTCCAAGCGTCCTCGTGCTCAGTATCACGTACGTGCTCCTACATCAGCACCAGTGACACTGAGTCACTGAGGGATATGTTGTTGGTTCAAAATGACGTGTTGAGATATATTATGGAGCATCAGCACATAGAGGTGCCGGGTTGGTTTCCGCCACCACAGCAGGCTGCTGGGGGTGATGAGGTGGCTGGTGAAGACGAGCAGATGGAGGATGTTAGTGAGGAGTCTAGAGAGTATGACGAGTAGATGGTTCTAGCAGTATCAGCGGCCGGTGATTTTGGTTATCTTTTGTATTTTTTTCCTTTTATTTTGTTTTTAGCTGATGATGGTCTGTACTTAACTTGATATTTGACATATTTGGGGAAAATTGTAAGGGTTAACCGGTTGGGCTGATATATATATATATATATATATATAGGATTAGGTTCAAAAGTGAACACTAGTGTAATTTGCGAACTGGGCGAACTAATTCTGGCCATACATGTGTGTAGATCAATGGTCAGGATTTGATGATGAAATGCATTAGTGTATTTTACGATTTGATGATGAAATCCTAGCCATCCACGTGTGTAAATCAATGGCTAAGATTTGTTCACTCAGTTCGCAAATACATTAGTGTTCACTCTAGAACCCCACCCTATATATATATATATTATGTTATGATTATGTTTTGTGATGTTGCTAGAATTATTAATGGTTCGTATTTAGCTGGGAACTGTGATTGGAGAACTAGTGCGTTTTGGAAGGCATGGAACTAGACAGATGTAGAGCGGCAAGGAAATCAAGGGAGTCTGTTCCATTTGTTGTTGTTGTATTTTTATTTCTATTTTTATTTTCAGTTTGTTTGAGTCGTAGTTTCCTTCTTCATTAAGGACAATGAAGGAAATAAGTGTGGGGAGGGGGAAACTAGTGTCTAGTTTAGGTTGTCGTGTCGTAGTTAGTTCAGTCGTAGTTTAGGTAAAAAAAATTGAAAAATTAAAAAAACTCATAAAAATTGAGAAAAATAGAAAATGTCCCGTAAAGGTTTTCGCACAAAATGGAAAATGATAGGTGTAATTAAACTAGTGGCTTTTCGATTATTATATATATGAGATAATAAATAATCGGTCACACGTCTAATTTAGGATATGTGGGTAGGCCCAGCCGGTTGAAAGGTTTTTAGGCTTGATATAAAATAACTTAAAATAGGAGTCTTGTGGGTTCCCGCCTTAGGAGCTGTGAGAAAACTAAAGCTGTGGAGAGTATAAGAGGTACGTCATAAGTAAAAAAACTTATAAGTTTTTCCGATTAAACTGGCACACCTGTTTCTTTTTGTGAAGACAAATCCAAAACAGTGTGGCGCCTAAAAAATTATTATTCCGTCCATTTGAGCACATGTTGAAAAAAAAGAGGAAAACAAAGCCTATGGCATTGACGTGGGGATAGTGACTCATGCGGTAGATACCCTCTAGGTGGGTTCTAAAAATGCGTGAGGTTTATGGCATTAACCATGGGGATGGTGACTCGTATGGCGTATTTCCGCTAAACTGATCGTATACAACAGCATGTAAGCTCACAATATAATCCATCTATCCATCATAAAGTTTAATCGGAATAATTTAAGAGTTTTTTATATAAGGCGGTAGATTATAAATCTTTTAATCTCATAAGCTTGAAACGGGAATAGGTGGAGTCGTAGTCTTTTGAGTGTGGGACCCATAGATAACTATAAATTACTTGAACTTAATAGATCGAAAATAAGGGCTTGGAAACCGGCGGTTGGGTTTAAGTGGACCGTATATTCACAATCTTGGTTAACGTGTGGTCAGATTTGTTCTAATAAAATAATGAATATATTGGAAGCCATTTGTTTTAATTGTGATTCCATTGCGAATAACTTTTTTGGGGACGAAAAAAGCCATTTGTCTCACCATCTTTCAACTTCCATGAAATTCCTTCATGCCCAATCAATTTCTAACAAATCTTGAAGCTGTGATGACTTCCATGAGCGGCTAAACGTCTCATAACTTCTACCCGGATGAACTTTTGCTTTGTTTTGCATTGAATTTTGTTTACGGATTCTTGTAACTGGTACAACTTGACCACTTATGTTGGATTATTGGTAAACGTTTCTTGAGTTTGAATTACTTGTCATTTATTAAGCGTATTGGTAATTTTCCTGCGTTGTTAGCGGGTTAGTAAATTGGTGGGTAATTGATACAATCAATCGGGTTATTAAGTTGCATAGTGAATCTTAAAAACTATCCTTACTAACTAATCAAATTCATTAATTCTGAGGCCATGTCTATGTGGTGTTTTGAATCGGTAAACAGGTTTTTATGTTAAACGGGTAATTGGGATTCCGGGTAGAGGTTACTTTTTCTCACATTGATTACAACTCTCTTAATTAGTTCCTTAGTTTTACAATCAAATTCAAACAAACCCCCAATTTAGTTAATTTAGTTCATAGATATAAACGCAACATTGACCACAAATTCCTCGTGGATACGATACCCTACTTACACTATCTACGTAGCTTATTTAGGTTTTTTGATTGACCCTAACGACAGTCATCAGTATAACCATATGTCTTTGTATAACCAAATGTCTTGTTTAAACAAAATGTTTTGTTTTGTATAAAGCAATTTCCATTTTGTATAAATCGAGTGTAGTTTCTTGGTGAATACATTCAAGCCTTGTTGACTGTCTGACGAACCCTTAAAAATAAAGGTTGATCAAATGTGTTACACAGTTTCTGTCATTCCCAGAGGAAACTTCCAAACAGACATAGGAAACGGGAATGGGGTTGTCTATCCTATGGTACCATAATATACTACCGGTCGGCTTGGCCAAAGTTAATGAATGTATCATTGTCATGTTCAACACACCATCAAGTTTCGTACAATGTAAAGCATGTTGTGTATATAGACCATATGTAAATAAGTTTTGTAGATGTGGAAAGTAATTTTAGCACATATGAATCACCCCAAAACATTTGAAAATGTAAAAGAGGGGAACTATGTACTCACATGTTACGTAGATGTCTTGCTCAATCGTGTATGCAAAGCTCAAGTATTTCCTAATTATGTCGGATTGTTATAAGATTAGTGTGTAACATGGCTTAAACGGAAGAACAGATAGAATGAGGTTTAAAATAAAACGAGCGAAGGATCTTGTGTAATATGATTTATTAAACTTTACATTCTGATTGAAAAGTGTCTAGAGGTGTTTTGACCTGTTACGACTTGTTAAAATGGTTTACACCACTTTAACGGGCCGTATGCATAAATACGGGTCCGGTGGTCGAATGAGTCCTATGACGAGTCCAATATGTTAAAACACGTTTAATAATGTTGTATGATCAGTTTAAATGTCAAAAATATTGCTCACGTAGGCTTAAAACTATCTTACGCAAAAGGGTATTTTTGACATTTTAAAAGTATGCATAGTTGAGTCGTCATTTAACCTATCAAATCATATGACTATAACGTATAACCTCAGAGGCTTATTTCCTATATTACTGTGGTCATATAATTGGGCTTGGTCGGATCCTAAGGTTCACCAAACGGGTTAGATTTGAAAGTCAAAGTAGAAGTCAAACTGTTTGACTTTCGACTAAGGAATAAGCGCTAAACTAGAAATGAGGAGTTAGACATGTTAAAACATGTTTATAAGGTCATACAAACTGATTTTGGTACTAAAACTTTTGGTTTTGATATTAAAAACACATTCGTCGTAAAATGCATTTTATGCGTTTTTTACTTCTATTCAAAACACGTTTGACTCGTCATTTCACCTACTAAAGGTGATGATCAGAGGGTGTAATCGCAATGGATTAACACCTTCATTATTATGATCATGCAGCAAAGTTCAATTTGAACTTTGACTTGACCAAAATGGTAATAAATGTTACTTCATGTGTAACTTTCTTTAACAATAGGAGGCTCTCTTTTTTGTACATCTAGTTTCTAGTGCTAGAGATCTTGATTAGTCCTATTTTGCGGCTAAAAAATACTTTATTACTGGAATATCAGTGTCAATTTGCTCAACATCAATTATGACATTAATGTTTCTGTCCATCAGATGGGTAATGTACTAGTTAATTTTTGGTCGGAACCGTTTTACACAGTTTGGATTATAATTCATTCAAAAACCGTTGGTATAAAACTGAACTGGACTGTAAGATTTAACTATGTATTTAAGCTTTTTAGTATTTCATATTATATACTTATTTTTGTAAGAAGGCTTAATTAAAATAAATCCAGATTAAATAACCAATCTAGCTTAAAGAGTTGAAATACAACAATTGACTTTATATTAGTTTATAGCCTTAATTTATTTATTAAAATTTAAAAATTAAAATACGTACCTACTCAAACAAAAGCCTCAAAGAGCCATTTTCACGTGACCCATCATTTGCACAAGCAAGCCACAAAATTAATAATATATTGAAAGTTTAATATATATTTGTAGTATTATGTATATTAGTTTATAGGCTTAATTTAAATTTAAAAATCCATATACGTACCTACTCAAAGAAAAGCCTCAAGGAGTCATTTTCCCTTACCCATCATTTGCACAAGCAAGCCGCAAATATTTTTTGTTGACAAACTTAAAAATTAATATTCATAACAAATTGAAAGTTTAATATATATTTGAAGTAGTCCTGGCGTGGATGTAGATTAGTTTAGAGTTACAACCAAACTATAAAAACCTATGTTAAGGACAAAAAGTTTAGAGTTAAATGTCCGGATAGTCCCTGTGGTTTGAACTTTTTTCACCTTTAGTCCCTAACTTTCTAAAATTACCTCTGTAGTCTCTAACTTTTCAATTTTCGTTCTCGGGTAGTCCCTGGTGTGGATGTAGGTTAGTTTTATCAGTTAAGTTGGTGTGAAATAACTATAATGCCCTTAAGTAAAACAAAATGAATTAATTAAGTATTATATATAATATCAATCACATATCTCTCTCTACTCTCTCCCTTTCTCTGTCTACTCTCTCTCCTTTGAAAAACCATCACCACAACCACCATTACCTCCACCTCCACAGCCGTCATCACCTCTCAGCCGCCGCCACCACCATCACTACCAAAACCAGCACAGCCACCATCATCACCAGCAAATCATCTTCACAACCACCACCATTAATAATCATATTCAACAGATCTCAAACAAATTGAAACAAGACTTCAATCCTTCACCTGTAACCAAATCTTAATAACCAAATACATAATACACTCATCTACTTCACCCCCCTGTTCTCTAAAATCCTAAAACAAGATCTGTCTAAAACCTTCATAACTAAAAAATTAGGGCAAAAGAAACACAACAAACAGAGATTCAACTTAGATTTCGGAAGCGGCTATGATGTCCGGCGACCAACCGTTATCGTCTGAAAAACCTGCAACTTTGATTTCGGCAACAACCACCATCGACAACCAACGTCTCTTCTCTCTCTCTAGCTATCGCTCTCTTCGCCGGCTATGTTTCTTTCTCCCTCTCTGTATCGCTTTCTTGTCTCTCTATCTACATCCTCTCTCTCTCTCTGTAAGTATTTGTGTTCTCTCTCTCTAGATATACATATGTAGGGAAGAAGATGAAGATGGGTTGATGAAAGTGGGGGTGGGTTGGGGTAATAAAGGTGGGCTTATAAAAAGAATATTTATTTTAATGTTTTAATTTATTATATTTAATTAGTAAGGGTACTTTAGTTATTTCACACACATTTAACTGGACAAACTAACTGACATCCACTCCAGGGACTATCGGGGATCGAAATTGAAAAAGTTGAGGACTATAGAGGTAATTTTTGAAAGTTAAGGACCAAAGGTGAAAAAAGGCCAAACCACAGGAACTATCCGGGCATTTAACTCAAAAGCTTAGGTAACCACCATAGGACAACAATTATTTTTTTTTTCAAAAATCATCGTCTGGTAGGGGTAAATATGTTAGCTCCCTCCTTATTCGTTATTCTAATAAGTCTAACTACAAGGTTCTTAGGCTGGAGGTTATTGGCTAGCACCCTTCCAGCTTAACAATTTTTTAATTAATAATGCCTCCTACCATTTCCCGAGCGCTACTGGAGGGGGGGGGGGCAATATAATGCCTCGCCACCCTAATAACGAGTTGCAACGACATTTTATGTGGGGCCATGCTTGTTTGACCATTGTTCACAAAATGAAAAACACACACACATATATATATATATAGAGGATCATGAGAAAACTACATATAAATGAGAAAACAAGAAAACTAACTAAAAAAGAACTAAAAAACATACCAATTTTTTTTTACAATTTTTTATAAAAAAATCGCTAATTTTTATATATAAAAAAATTTCAAAATTTCAAAAAAAAAAAATTGTACTGCACATGTGCATTATATGTGTACTACACATGTACACTATATCCGTAATAGTGCACATGTGCAATGCAACAAAAATCTTTATTTTTTATTTATTATTTTTTTTAAAAAAAAATTTCCATACATAAAAACCTGCGATTTTTTTATAAAAATTTAAAAAAAAATTGGTATGTTTTTTAGTCTTTTTTAGTTAGTTTTTTTGTTTTCTCATTTAAACTAGTTTTCTCATGATCCATCCCCTGTATATATATATATATATATATATATATAGGGTAGGGTTCATGCAAGAATTACCTTTATTGGGAGAACCAATGTGAACACAACAAAATAAACCCACTACACCACCTAAAACCAATAAAATCCTAAAAAACCTAACCCCCCCCCCACCCCCAAAACCCTAACCCCTCCCCCCCATCCCCACCCCCCCCCCCCCAAACCTAAACCCCCCACCTAAGCTAAATGCTAAAAACTAAAGTATAAAGCTAAACCCCCAAAAACCTAACCCCCCCCCCCCCCCCATTCCTTAAAAAAAACTACCCCCCTAAGGTAAATGCTAAAAACTAAACTATAAAGGTACCACCCCCCCCCCCCACCCCCACCCCCCAGAAGCTAATAAAAATTAAAAAAAAACACAAAAAAAATTATTAAAAAATCAAGAATTTTCGTCATAAAAATATTATTGACGAAAAGTAGCGATTTCTAATAAAAAAATCTTTAAAAATATTTTTTTGTGTGATTTAAGTTTTTTTAGGTATTTTTTGTTGTGTTCACATTGGTTCTCGCGGTTTTCGCAATAAATGGTGGTTTCTAACGGATCCTTCTCCTATATATCTATATTATATTATATATATAATGCATATCCGAAGGGCAGAAATGGTCATTTGCCACTTTTTCAACATTTACAACCTTTAAAGCAAATTGTACAACCATTTAAAGCACACCAACCTTTAAAGTTTACTGAATCTAATTTTGGGCAGCCAACTTTTGTTCAAAATTTGAATCCCCGCTCATCCCCACTTCCCCGTACATCCTATCTTTTCATTTCACATCAGTCTCTTCTTTTCCAAATCCCCCCTTCTCAAATCCAAACGCTAATCCCAATTGCACTATGTATTTCGGTCATGAAAGATCCTCAAAACATACATTTCAGTCCACAAATTCATCTCACTCTCTCTCTTTCCCTTTAGATTTCCTCTGGTTCCTTCATATTTTTCTTTGATATACGTTTAATTTAAGGTGGATTATTGTTAATATTAACGCATATAATGTCGCAACCCCCGACCCCTACCCCGGGAGCGGGTGTCGCAAGATCCAGATTAGTGGTATCGGTGTTTATTAGTTTGGCAGCGGAATACATCAGGATCGTGGTTAGGAAATAGTTTATCAGATTTAAAACACCACACTTATATAAACAACAAATACATGGGAAAAACCCAAGTTTCCATTACAATACGTTTATAGTGATAAACCCTAATTTATTGAAATAAAACTTCTTTCTTTATTTAGGTAACTTTTATAACCACTTTTCCAAGCCTTCCGTGCTCTTCAGCTGGCTTTTATTAGCTTCACATTAAGTTACTTGAAACACGTTTTAAAAAGTTTTATCAGCAAGAAATACTGGCGAGTGCATCCCATTTTAATCAAAAAAAGTTTTTATACTTTACAATATTGAGAGCGATTACAATGTTTTTATCTACCCAATTACCACCCACGGTACTGTCAATCCGGACTTATGCTACTACTTACAGTGTAGTAACAAGTAATGTATACAAAACCCAAACATACCGACAGTAATTGTAGAATACATAGACTCAATCATTGTTAATTATACTTTAAAACAATAGAGGTTTTGTAAAAACAGTTTACAAAAATAAGATGTACTCACAATAAGGGTTTACAAAAAGAGAATGTACTCACTTTGTTGTTTTAGATAATACTACTACTTTCTGGTGACTTTCTGGTTATTATCTATTAAAATTAAACAATGCACACGTGTTAGTAAGATAACCCAATTTACATTAGCCATACCCCCGAGACAGAACTCCAACGACTGAGTCAGGCAGAGCCTTGGCATGCGCTACGGAGCCCTAGATCAATCGGGTATAGTAACTAATACGTAACCAGGGGTTATAATACTTACAGCGAGGCACAGCTTTGCTTTTTAGGGGTATTATATCGAGAAACACTCTTGCTATTATAGGGACAGAGAAAGAAAAAGAATTGAGTGACAGAAACTGAGGCCAGAGGCCTCTTCTTATAGGCCTGATCGTGGTTCTCGCGCGCCTCGCGAGAGATGGAAAGCAAGGCCTTCACGGCCCGCAAGAATGCTAGGGTAGGCCTTAGCTTAGTTGAGTCAGCGACTAGCTTCAACACGCATCCGGACATGTGGCGGACCAGGGTGTCACCAGGTGTCCTTCAGTCGCGGCCCGCGACTTGCTCACCCAAAGGGGGTCGCGCACCGCGAGAACCATATATTTTTGTTTTTATTTGATTTTTATAAAAATAAAGGTATATTAGGTCCGTTTTTCATATACAGAGTGTATTTTAGGACGAATAGGAGTATTGTAAGGTTTTTAGGAGGGTTGTTATATCCTCCCCACCTTGTTTTAGATCTCGTCCTCGAAGTATATTGGAACAGCTGTTGATATTTCCTTTGCATCTCTGATTCAAGCTCCCAAGTGTATGCTGGTCCTCTCTTGGAATCCCATTTCACTTTGACTAGAACTAATCTCTTGTGTTTAAGATTCTTGATCTTTATGTCTTCAATTTGCAGGGGTTTTTCTACAAACTTAAGTTTCTCATTTACCTCTATGTCCTTAAGAGGTACCATTAATGATTCATCTGCTAAACATTTCTTGAGATTACATACATGAAATACATCATGTATTCCTGCCATTTCCTCTGGCAGTTGTAGCTAGTAAGCTACTAGTCCTATTCTTCTAATAATCTTAAAAGATCCAACATACCTGGGGCTTAGCTTTCCCCTTTTTACGAATCTGACCACTCCTTTCCATGGAGAAACTTTTAATAACACTTTATCTCCTACTTGAAACTCCAATGGTTTTCGTCTGTTATCAGCATAACTCTTTTGACGATCTCGGGCTGCTTTTAGTCTTTCATTGACTTGAATAATCTTGTCCGTGGTTTCTTGTACTATCTCTGGTCCAGACAGTTGTTTTTTTCTAATTTCTGCCCAACAGACTGGAGTTCAGCACTTTCGTCCATAAAATGGTGCAGCAATCTATACTGGTATGATAGCTGTTGTTGTAGGATAATTCTATTAATGGTAAATGATCGTACCAATTTTTCTCCGAAATCAATTACTCAAGCTCTAAGCATATCCTCCATTGTTTGTATTGTCCTTTCGCTTTGTCCATCCGTTTGAGGATGATAAGAAGTGCTTAGATTTAACTTGGTTCCCATTGCTTTTTGGAAGCTAGTCCAAAAATGAGAAGTAAAACGGCTATCTCTATCAGAAAAAATAGATAAAGGAATTCCATGTAGCGAAACTATTTCATTTACATATAACTTGGCTAATTGTTCTATACTGAAAGTTTCCTTCATCGGTAAGAAATGAGCAGATTTGGTTAATCAGTCTACAATCACCCAGATTGTATCATTACCTTTTCGTGTCTTGGGTAATTTAGTAACAAAGTCCATTGTTATCAATTCTCATTTCCATGTTGGCATTTCGAGTTGCTGCAATAAACCTGAGGGTTTCTGATGTTCAGCTTTAACCTGTGAACAAGTTAGACATTTAGCAACATAGGTTGCTATATCCTTTTTCATTCCTATCCACCAGAAATTCTTGCTTAAGTCTTGATACATTTTATCATTACCAGGATGTATCATATACTTAGACTTATGGGCTTCTTCTAAAATTCAATGATGTAGGTTTCCTTGTTTGGGTGTCCAGATTCTTTTCTTATGGAACCTCTAGATTCCATCTGTTCCTTGTTCTAGTTCCTTAATCATTCCTTTTAATTTTTCAGTATCGTCCTTGATTACTATTTCCTGTATCTTTCTAACTTGCTCATTTAAATCTATCTGCAGATTTAGCTTAAGAGAGGGTACTCATCTTGGCTTCTCATGATACTTTCAACTTAAAGCATTAGCTACTACATTGGCCTTTCCTGCATGATATTGGATATCACAATCATAATCACTGAGGATTTCAATCCAACGTCTCTGTCTCATATTTAACTCTTTTTGCCCGAAAACATATCTTAGACTCTTATGATCGGTGAAAACAGTAAACTTGCTACCGTAAAGATAGTTTCTCCAAATTTTAAGGGCGAAAATTATGACTCCTAATTCTAAATCATGGGTTGTATAATTCTCTTTATGATTCTTAAGTTGTCTAGAGGCATAGGCTATAACCTTTTGACGTTGCATCAACACACATCCATAACCTAATTTAGAAGCGTCACAATAGATTATCAAGTCTTCAGTTCCTTCTGGTAAAGTGAGTATAGGTGCGTTGGTTAACTTTTGCTTAAGAATTCTAAAGGCTTCTTTCTGTTTTGGTCCCCATTCAAACTTAACTTATTTGCAAGTCAGTTTCGTTAAGGGAATGGCTATTCTAGAAAAATCTTGAATAAAACGTCTATAATAACCTGCTAGTCCAAGAAAACTTCTCACCTCTGTTGGTGATTCAGGGACTTTCCATTTAGTGATCGCCTCGATTTTTGTGGGATCCACATGCATTCCTTCATGATTAACTAGATGTCCAAGGAATTGCACTTACTCTAACCAAAACTCACATTTTGAGAATTTAGCATAAAGCTTCTCCTTTCTCAGTAATGTCAGAAGTGTAAACAAATGCTCGGCATGATCTTCTTTACTCTTAGAGTAAATAAGAATATCATCTATAAAGACAATTATGAATTTATCCAGATTTGGTTTACATATTATGTTCATCATGTCCATAAATGCGGCCGGGGCATTAGTTAAACCAAATGGCATGACTGTAAATTCATACTGACCGCACCTTGTTCTGAAAGCAGTTTTAGGAATATCTTCTTCCTGTACTTTCAATTGATGATATCCTGAGCGTAAATCGATCTTAGAAAAGAATCGAGCTCCTTGAACTTGATCGAACAGATCATCGATTCTCGGTAGTGGGTACCGTTTTTTAATCGTAACCTTGTTCAATTCTCAGTAATCAATGCACATACGCATTGATCCGTCCTTCTTCTTGACAAACAAGATTGGTGCTCCCCACGGTGATGAACTCGGTTGTATGAAACCTTTCTCCAGAAGTTCGTCCAATTGCTTCTTTAGTTCTTGCATCTCTGCTGGTGCTAAACGGTAAGGTGCCTTGGCAATCGGTGCTGTTCCTGGTAGTAGGTGAATTCTGAATTCAACCTCCATATCTGGCGGTAATCCAGGTAATTCTTCTGGAAAAACATCTGAGAATTGAGATACTACGGGCATATCTTTTAATTTTTTTTCCTTTAGTGTTAATGATTATGGAAATCATTGTTAGTGCATGCATCTGTCGACTTCGTCTTGTATCAAGTCTTGTATGTTTGTAGATAGATCAGGGCACGTTATACGAGAAAAATGTCAAATATAGGGTGAGAGGCAGTTTCAAACGAAATTACAAGTTGTAATTCCGTTTGAAATGAACTTGTCACATTCAAACGAAATTAGTAATTCCGTTTGAATATAATTCCGCTTGAGACAGATTCAAACGGAATTAGATGCCTATATATAGTTGATGTCTGATTTTGTTTGGGAGAAGTTCTGTAATTGCGGTTGAAGCCATGAAGTGCTGCCGAAGTGTCGTCTCACTGTAAATCATTGTTAAATCAATCAAATCGACAGTTTAAAGTGATACTCTTGCTGAATTGAACTCGATACGTCTGTTTCCGCCTTTCGTATTGAGAAAAACTCTTCTGATCGACTCGTTCGGGTTTGAAAACGATCCTACAAGTGGTATCAGAGCTCAGGAGGAAGAGTTCATACCAATTCAGCTGCAATTTCTGATTTCTACACCTTCTTTTTCAAAATTAATAACTTTTCACGGTTAAAATCGGCTAAAATTCACACATCTTGTGCGCAATTGTGTTTTAACAAATCCTTGAGAAAATTGGACCTTAATTCGATCAAAATTGATAAAATTCAAAATTCCGTTTGAAAATCAGCTTGAGAATGATGACGTCAGCGGCATTTCATACAGAATTAGTCCTTAATTCCGCTTGAAATCAGTATTCCGTTTGAAAACTTGATTGATTTCGTTTGAAATTGGTATTCCGTTTGAGTAATCCCGTTTGAAAACAGTTATTCCGTTTCAAGTTGTGATTCCGTTTGAACGGTTCAAACGAAATTAGGTATTCCGTTTCAGATTGTTATTCCGTTTGAAAGAGTGTTGATTTCAAACGAAATTAGGGTAATTTCGTTTCAAGGTTAATCTCGTTTGAACTGTGTAATTTCGTTTGAAAGGAATTCCGTTTGAAGAAGTAATTTCGTTTGAACAGGACTGTTTTGTGAACTTTGAAAAACCGAATCATGGAAGAAGAATTTTACAACGCATTTGCTACTCCGGTTACCCCGATTACTCTTGCACAGCACACAATGTTAGAAAATGAAACAGGGACTATGCAAAAACCACCTAAGCTCATGAACATCGAGGAGTATAAAGGTTGGGAAGGACGTTTTGAAAACTGGGTTCAAGCAAATTATTTGGATGATTGGGAATGCGTAGAGACGAAATATGTTAGACCAACGAATGATGAAGAAGAGGAGATTGCTATCAAAGATATGAGTGCTGTTGATAAAAAGAAATACAAAAATGAAAAAATGATGTTAAGTCTTCTACAACGAGCTGTAAAAGAAGATATCTTGGTTTTATTACAACATAATAGAAGTGCTTGCTCGATTTGGAAAGCTTTAAAATCAAAGTTTGTCGGTAGTCAAGAAATGGTTAAAAACAAAAAGTCACTTTTAAAGAAAGAGTTTGACCGGTTTTGTAGGTTGAAAAATGAGAGCACAAAGCAAATCAAAGAAAGATATTGCAATCTGTTAGCAAACATGAAGAGATGGAGTATCAACAAAGAGAATGAAGAGTTGATTGAAAAACTAGCTGATGCGTTGCCACACGAGACTTGGGGCACATATCTCATGATGTTAAGGAATAAGAAAGGGTTTAGCAGTCTGGCATTGAGCAAGTTCGTTGAAAAAATTGAGGCTCAGGAGATGGAACAAAGAAAGGTCTTAAGAATGAAAGATTTTGATGGTGAACAAGACATTGGGCTTTATTACAAAGCTAGATTGAATGACAAAATTTCCAACATGTCACCAAAGGTTGAGACTGCATTCAATGCAAAGAGTTCATCAGGAAGTTCATTCAAAGGATCAAACAGCAACACAAGTTTTTCATCATATCCATCTTTTGATCCAAACTTGTCAGCAACAAAGAATGGTAGGAAGTTACAATGCAACATTGTATTGAATCTTGAGAATGATCAGGATTATTCTGAAGAAGTTGCAAAAGGTCACATGTATTTGTTGGGAATTGTGTTAGAATCATACAGTAGTTTAGTGGCAGGTCGGATCGGGAATCCAATGTTGACCAAAGAGGATTACGATCAGATTGACGCTGAAGAAATGGAATTAATGGATATAAAATGGTGTTTGGCGAGCGTGTTAAGAAGATCTGAGAAATTCAAGCAGATCACAGGAAGAGATGATTTCCATGATGCATGTGTTTCTAATTTAGGTTTTGATAAATCTAAAGTCACTTGTTTTCGTTGCAGGGAAAAGGGACACTTCAAGAGGGAGTGCACTAATCACGAAGCAAGAGGAGCTCAACATCCATTCAACAAAAATGATTACTATCGGAAATCGATCTATCATCAAGTTGCTCAACAACAACAAGAACCATAAGTGACACATGGTAGGAAAGTAATTGAGGAGTCATCAAAGAGAGCATGTTTGGTGAATCAAGATGATCAAAAATCTTCAACAGGATTCAGTTGGGACAAATATATTTCTGCTGAAAACAAAGCATGTCTGATCAGTCAAGATGATGAAAAGTTACCAGAAGGCTTTAGTTGGGAAAATTTCAGTTGGGATGATTACTGTCCAGATAAAGATATTTTAAAAGCAAAAGCTTTTGTTTCTCGAATTGAAGAAGATAGTGATGATGATAATGATTATTATGCGAAAAGAATGGCAGCTCATTTGAAAATGATGGTTGAAAGTGATAGTGAAGATGAAAATGCTAAAAAGAAAAAGAAAAAAAATCAAAACACCAGTCAGTAGTGATGATGAAGAAGTTTCTATGATAAAGAGAAAGGTAAAGGAGGTTTCAAAGTTCAAAGTTGATGCAAGAAAGATTCCTGTGAATTGTGAAACCTGTGAGATTATAAAGAAGAAAAACAGTGAATTGATTAACAACATGAACAGGCTGAAAGAATCGTATGATGTTCTGAACAAAGCCATGAATCAATACAATCAATCCAGTGAAGAGTAAGCAACAGCAATGAAAACACTTCAGGGAGCTTTTATGACAAAGTAGAAAGTGGTGAACAATTACATTGAGAAGTGTGCTGTGCTAGAACAAAAACTGGAAACTCAAAGAATTGAAACTGAAAGAGTTAATCGATTATTAAAAAGCTACTCGTGTACTTCTTATGTCATTGATAGGATTTATCCAACTGTTGAAGGCATGAAGGCTTTTGATGAAGAGGAAGTTTCTGAAGACAAGAGTTCTGAAAAGAAGAAGGATACTAAAATGAAAGATTCTGGTAAGAAACACAGTGCCAGTTACAACAAGTGTCCACCCCCGCTTGAAAATGGATATTCACCACGAAATCCAAATTCAGAAAGAGTCAAAAAGGTAACAAACTTACAGTGGGAGTCGGAGTCTTCAGTTAAACTGCCAGAAAATATTGATGTTACGTTTACATCGTCTGACACTGATCAACAATCTCAATTGATGAAGAAAGTAGTGGATCATGTGTTAGATAACGATGAAACTGAGGAGTCAAAGTCGGAGTATATGTCAGAGTCAAAGTCTGGGTCCAACACTCCGAGTCAAACCGACAAACAGGGCAAAAGAGTTTACAATAAAGAATTTCTTCTATCAAAAACTAATTTGAATGACGAAACATTCAAAGTTGCATATACATTGAATGATTCCGACAAATTATATTCTGATGAGGAATTTCCAATAAGAGGTGTTAAACCAGAAATGATCAAAAAGGTTTTCAAACTAACAGAAATTAATATTTCTGAAATAAAAGATTTAGATCTTTCTAAAAAACCAAGTTCTTACACCTCAAGAGTTCAACAACGTTTAAATAAGAAAAAGGGTTACAATTCTGGTTCTGGTTTTCAAAAGAGACCAAACCATAATGGTAATTACAAAAAGAAGGGTCTGGGTTTTATTCCACCAGAAAATTATAAAAATGAAAAAAATGTTCGAGATTTTAAATCAAAAATGATATTTTTTTCAGGTACATCTTCTGAAGAAGAAAAAGAAAAATTATTCAGAAAACAGTCAAACAGAGATTTCCTTGCGAAGAAGCAAGAAGAGATGCAGACTGTTGATCAGAAGAAGGAAACTCAAACCTGTTTCAAATGTGGAAAAAGTGGTCATATTGCCATGAAATGTTCACAGGAAAATCAAACTAAACAGGGAGTTTCTAAACTGAAAGATAAAGGGTTGTGTTTGAACCACCAATTGAGAGAACTAAACTTTTCAAAAATTTGAAATTTGAAATTGGTGAATGTTCGAACAGGTTTTACAAGAGAAGTGCAAAACTTGACAACCAAAAATGGGTTGTTAAGAAATCTGATAATGGGTCCAGCAATGATTCTGATTCATCAAAATCAGAGGAGCTAACTTCAGGCGATGAATCTGATTCCACAAAGTCAGAGGAGCCACAGGTTGAGCTAAAAATTGAAACATCAGTACCTTCAATGGATGATGTCAATTTTCCACCATTGAGGGCTGAGAATTTTAAACAAAAGGTTGGTAAACTTGAAATTTCAAATCAATTTTTCTCAGAAAAGAAAGAATTTGATGTTAAAAAGGCCTTTAACTCCAAAGTAAAACATATTTTTGGAAAAATGGTTGACGGAAAGGTCAAAGGAGTTAAGGAGTTTTATGAGAAGAAAATGAATAAACCAGGTAAGGGTGTTTCATCTCAGGTTTGTGACTGGGATGGAACATATTATGATGAGTAAAAAATATGACTTGCTAGAGCTCCTAGGTTGGTAAGTGTGGAGCAGGTATCGGCATCTTTCTTGAGAAATTCACGAAAGTGATTTCGTTTTACAAGTGGTTATTGGTTGGTGTCTTACAAGTGGTAAAATCAGGGACATTAAGTTGTACTTGATTTTCTACAAGTGGTGTTTGTGGATTGATCTAAAACTGTTAAAATTTTCAAGTGGTTAAAGAAGAACAATATGATGAGATCCCCTAACCTACAAGAGGTTTTGTAAAATCAACAAAACTTATTTTCCGGAAAAACCATTTGATTAAAACAAACTTAAGTGTTTTGAAATCACAATGGGAAAATAGTTTGTTGTGAGGGGGAGTTCTGATTGTTTATGCCAAGTGGATGACGACTTGAAGTGATTCGATATCAGTTGTCACTTTACTTGTATAGTTTGTTTTCAATTTTTTTTAAATGTGTTTGCATTTTAGGGGGAGTAAGAAATTTTCTAGAAAATCCAAAAACATTTGAAAATTTGAAAAAGTCAAAAACATGATAAAATCAAAAATGAGTTTTGTTGTGAAAACGAGGAAATGATAGTACATCAGTGGACGATCACAGCATGCTAAAGAATTGGAAAGTTAAAAAGTGATAAACGGTCTCACTAATGATATGCCAGTAGGTTTTACACATTTAGTAGATTGTGACTAGATATAAACCTAAATTTCAAACTTACTTATATCGTGGGGAACATCTCTAGGATATATGGGTAACCCCCGAAATCTTGTTTGAAAGGTCCCTCTTTCTGAGATACTAGGTCTTTATACTCAGTGATATCTGGGGTATTATCCCGGGACTTCTGATTTTGCGGAAGCAATGGCCTAGTCCCCGTATAATACTTTCTGATTTTTCTTGAAATATAGCACCACCCTCAGCATAAAAATGATGAAACATTGAAAAATGCTAATCATGTGCTGTTGAAATAAAAGATTCTCTAAAGGGAACATACCAAAAGTCGAAGTCGTCATCTCTCTGCTGAACGGAAGTTCTGACCTAAGCTCTCACGGTCCTTGCAATTTAACCCCATACAGATATCATCTGTGGTATACTCACCTGTAAGACTGAATATTGGGATCTGGATACGGGAGTATATTCAAGTGGTGGAACACGCGAATAAGTTTAAGTGCTTAAGACATTTATCTCATATCTCGAAACAGTTGAACTTTGTGTGAAAATTTAAATGGATCAGTATACTGCCAATCTAAGTGAATCGTTTAGAACTTAAAATGTTTAAAGCTTAACGGTGTTGGTGATTTGTCTCATAAACTGATATGATCCTCTTACACAAACTCACAAAAATATTGTTTGTAAATATTTCTTTATTGCATTTTGTTAAATTCAATAATCCAAAAAGATTTTTAGTGTGTTTTAGCATAAATTTTGAAAAATACAAAAAGATTTTAGACAACTGGTGTTGGAGAGCTGATTTTCAAAATTCCAAGTGCTAAACATGATGACTACTGGTTTGGTAGAGTGTGTGTTTTTTAAAAGGAAATGATATTTCTTGAAGAGGTTTATCAACGTTTAACATTGTAAAATCATTCATTGATTGAATATTTCCTGCAAGTGGTTCATCAGAATTTATATATGTTAAATCATTTTGAGAATTATATTTACAAGTGGTAAGCAGAGTATAAATTTGTCAAATTATAAATTTGTGAAATTTATTTTTTGGGTAGAGACTTGTGCAGGAAACAGTAGAGCCAGGAATTGGTCCTGAACCTGTGGAAAGAGCACAGAGCCAGGTTGTGATTCTGGAAGAAAGAGAAAGAAGATTGAGGATGCTTTACAGTGTCAGATACTTCAAATGAGAATCCCGAAGACTGATAAAGACTGAAGATGTTGAAGACTCGACACTTAAGACTCGACACTTAAGACTCGTCAGCGTTCGAGGGGGAGTCTGTTAGTGCATGCGTCTATCGACTTCGTCTTGTATCAAGTCTTGTATGTTTGTAGATAGATCAGGGCACGTTATACGAGAAAAATGTCAAATATAGGGTGAGAGGCAGTTTCAAACGAAATTACAAGTTGTAATTCCGTTTGAAATGAACTTGTCACATTCAAACGAAATTAGTAATTCCGTTTGAATGTAATTCCGCTTGAGACAGATTCAAACGGAATTAGATGCCTATATATAGTTGATGTCTGATTTCGTTTGGGAGAAGTTCTGTAATTCCGGTTGAAGCCATGAAGTGCTGCCGAAGTGTCGTCTCGCTGTAAATCATTGTTAAATCAATCAAATCGACAGTTTAAAGTGATACTCTTGCTGAATTGAACTCGATACGTCTGTTTCCGCCTTTCGTATTGAGAAAAACTCTTCTGATCGACTCGTTCGGGTTTGAAAACGATCCTACAATCATATACACTAGTGAACCTTTCCTTACATAGCTTGCTGTTTTCATAACATAGATGAATTTTGTGGGTCTGGTTAGCTTATTTCCTTTAATTGTGATCTTTTCAACCTTTGGTGAACTTACTTGTATTGACTTTTGATCACACAGAATGCTAGCGCGATTAGCTACTAACCAATCCATTCCTAATACGATATCAAATCCAGCCAGATTTATTGGGTAAAGGTTAGCAATAAAATCATGGTTTAAAATTTCTATTCTTGCTCCCTGCAAGATTTCAGTAATCTTAATGGATTCTCCATTTGCTGTTTCTACCAGACATTCTTGTTGAAGTTTAGTTAATGGTTGATTGAGAAGTTTGCAAAACGAAGTATTAATAAAACTTTGGTTTACACCAGAGTCAAATAATACTTTAGCAAAAATATCATTAACTAAAAACGTACCGGCAATCACATCCGGAATCATCTTGGGTTTTTCAGCAGTCAGAACAAATGCTCTGGAATTTTTAGTAGTTTTACTGTTTGTTGCTAGAGCTAGTTTTAGACAGTTCAGTTTGATATGCCCAGTCTCTCCACAATTGAAGCATAGCTTATTGTTGGGTTTCTTCCTTCAGTCTTCTTCCTTGTGTCCAGATTTTTTGCAGAAGTTGCAGTATATTGAACATCTTCCTGAATGCTTCTTCTTGCAGTGCTTACAGTAAGGTGCAGAAGTAGAACCTGTATTTTTTCCACGGTTGGAATTACCGTAATGAAATTCCTGGGTAAGCTTTTGGGCTAGGTTCTTTCTCTGGTTTTCTTCTTGCGTACGTACCAATTCATCAGTTAAGCTATTGGCTAGTTCTACTGTTTCTTCTATGGTTTGTGGTCTAGCTGCCTTGACTACATGTCCGATTTCACTGATTAATCCCCAGATGTAACGGGAGATTAATACTGGTTCTGGTGAAGCTAAGGTTGGCACTATCCTAGCATATTCGAAGAATATGGTAGTGTAACCCTTGCAGTCTATTCCAGTCATTTTAAGATTTAAGAACTTATTAGCGATTTGTTCTTTTTCATGAGGAGGACAAAATTTCCTTTCAACTATATCCTTAAAGTCCGTCCATTCCATGTTATAAATTTTATCACTTCCTCTAGACTAGAGAATGGTATTCCACCACTCTAGAGCTTCATTCTTAAAAAGATTAGAAGCAAACAAAATTTTATCTTCATCTGCACATTTACTTATTCTTAAGACTGCTTCTGTCTTTTCTATCCAACGTAGGGCTACAATGGCTCCTTCATTGCCAGAGAATTCTATTGGTTTGCAAGACCAGAATTCTTTGTAAGAACAACCATATGACATGGTTCTTCTTCTTTTGGAATAGGTAATTGGAGTAGCGGTCCATTATTCACGTTGTGACTGGGTTCAGTATGTGACACTTGTGCCTCCACAACCATCAAAAAAATACCAAACCAATGAAATATTGTATTTCATACTTGGGATTTTTATAAATATGTGAGTCATTTGCACATATCAAATTTTGTTCGATTTCGAGCTCTAAATCGCTTTCTGGGAAGTTATACGCGAACCGATGCGTAAGCGTAATCAGTTTAATGCAAAAAACACTTCGGAACAGTGACATAGGCTTAACATACCTTAAATAACCTTTGCATAACTTAGAAATAAGCTTTGGAAGGTTCGGTGCGTCGAAATCAAGTTTATTCGCTTACAGGGACTAAATTCGACAAACTGTGAAAGTATGCCAATTCGTATTGTAACGGACATTCCAGAACTTGATCATAAGTTACAAATAACCTAAATATCCTTTACATAGCTTAGAAATAGGCTTTGAAGGGTTCATTATGATAAAAATAAACTTTATTGATCAATAGGGACTAAAATCGTCAAAAAGTGCATAAGTTTGCATTTTCGCACATATCTTACGTTCTGAATATATCCGGACATCCAAAAATTTATGTAATCATTAAAATATATTATTTTAGTGATTGGCATGATGAAATTCCATTCGTCGCGTAATTTGGACCGTTTTTGCGTTCGTTACGATTTCCGTGGTAATTAACCGAACAACGCAACCGTACGACCAAACGAACCAACATCCGAGATATTTTCAAGCACATTTCAAGTTCCCTATACTTTAACTTTATTTTAGTGCCTTTAAATGGGGTTAACGGGGCTTAAAAGTGCCAAAAATCAAGTTTTACAAGTGTAGGAACCATTTTTTAAATTTCTGGCAGATGCATTGAACTTGGTCCATTTTTGAGGTTTTGATGGTTTTAACCCAAGGTTTTGCACTCTATGGGCTAGAATTTGATGGTTTTAAGTATTCCCATGGTTTTTAAAACCATGTTCCCACTTGTAAGGTCAAGATCAAAGCACGATTTGCGAGAAACGATCCTAACGGTTCTCTGAAATCTATATATACCCCTTCCATTTCATTTGCAAACTCACCTTTGATCTTATTTTGTTCTCTAAGTTGAATTTATACACTTCATACCTGAGAATAATTAGATCAAACCTCCATTTCTTGGACCCGTTGCAAGTATTCTTTCGTTCTTTTACGCATTTTAAGCGTGAAAGTCAAACAAGTGTTTGACTTTCAGTTTTGACCAGTCAATAGTCAACACGAAGTTCGTTTGAACTTCGTAACGTGAGCATAATCACGAAGGTCATAGTCCTTTGTGACAATACCTACTTATTACCACGTTATTTAGGCGTAGTGACGAGTCGTAGTTTCGGTCAAAATGCGTATTCTTGCGTGTATTGCAACCAAACTACTTTTAGGTATCAAGACCCTTTGTTTTGATACCAAACTTGTTTTCAAACCTCGTTAAACATGTTTTAACATGTTTAGCTCTTCACTTTAGGTTTTGTGCTTATATAGGGCCGTAAGATAAGCGATCTAATCAATCGCTTAGACTTTCGAACCCAACCCGTTTGGTCAATCATTAGGATTCGACCAAATACATTGTGTGACCATAGTTGCATAAGGAATAACCTTCCGAGGTTATACTTTATGATCACTTAGTCTACTTAGTTGTATGATAGGAAATTATATTCCTTAGGAAAAATGACCAAAATGCCTTTTTTACGCCAAAATTCATTTTAAGCATATGTAACCTAAATTTTGACATCTAAACTGATTAGCCAACATTATTAGACATGTTAAGGCATATATTACTTGTCATAGGACTAGTTAGGCGGTCCGAACGTGTTTTACGTGAACGACGCGTTAAAGTAGCGTAAGCTACCTAAACGGGTCCTAATGGGTCATAATCACTTAGGATTTCGTTTTAGAATGTAGGCTTTGTTAAACCATATTACATGAGTTCCTATACTCATTTGGTTTACGAAACCTCATTCTATCCGATCTTCCGATTTAGGTCCGTTTATTTACATAGTTACCTATATTAGGTGTCGTTTGATTCCGTGATCCCTCTAGCTTTGCTTGGTTGTTATTCAAGACTTCTAAGCACCCTCAAGTGAGTACATAGACCCCTCTTTTTACTGTTTTTCAAACGTTTTGGGGGTGAAACACATGTGCCTACTTGTTACTTTCATGCTTTCATGTTTTCATATCATATGCTTGTTATGTTCATTAGTACACATATAGTACATGATTTCATTATGTTTTTGCTAAATATGTCCGTTTAGTGCATACTTAGTACATTGTTTTACATTACACTTTATGCTATGTATGTCCATTTAGTGCATACTTAGTACATTATTTTACATTACATTTTATGCTATGTATGTCCATTTAGTGCATGCTTAGTACATTGTTTTACATTGCATTTCTGTTGCATATGTTCTCGTAGCATATGGACACATTGTTTTATATTTCTACCTTGTATGTTCACTTAGCATACTAGGTACATTGTTTTCATAAAACATGCTTACATTTGGTATAACATTTGGTTTGTTTAACGAAACTAATACATTCATTAACACCGATCATGCCGCTCGGTAGTAGGTAGTGGTACCATAGGACTTGACAACTCCCATTCCTGAAATCCTAGGTTTGTTTGGGTGGAAGGAATGACCGAATCCGAAAACATTTTTGATAACCTTTACTCTAAGGTTATCCTACAGTCTCAAGGCTTGGATGTAGACGTTTAACATTACCGCATAGATGTTTGTATCAGTAAAGCATGCATTATTTTACAAAACATAACTTTTGATTATAATTTATCAAATGCATTGTTTTGTACATTTCATTCTTATAGGTTTGAGTAAATGCTTTTAATCAATAAATGCTTTTATTCACTATACATTACATTTGTTTACACAATAACATTTCAACATTTATTTGAACATTACATTTTGGTGGTTTATTTGGTAAGTGATTTAAGTAACGAGGCGTGTGTAATATGATAAAAGCATGGTGGATACGCCGCTGTTACCTCCTATATATAAGTGCTTTTATGGTATTACATTTCGTAGCGTTATTTAAACCATTTCAAGATAGACATAATACATTTTTACACTTATATCATATCTTCATGAAACATTGTTTTACAAACAACATATTTTATACAAACTCATTTTTACGTGGTTATTCATTTCATTATGCATTGTTCTTTTATATCATCTGATCTCTTATCACTTTTGTATGATTTATAACAGAAAACATTTTGCAAGGATCATGACTAACTTTTGTTAAAACATTATTTTAAACGTATAAGTCATGAATCCTAAATCAATAAAACCTATGTATCTCACAGGCATTTTTATGCTGACGTACCTATTTTCACATGTTTTTCAGGTGCTGTTGTTAGATGATTATGATGCAATCATAGGATTGGACGAGGGCCTTAGTGACATTAAAAGATGCAAGACTTGTTAATTATGTTATGTTTCCTTGTTTTTAAGACAATGTAACCTCTTGTAACTTAATAAAACAAAACTTCAATTTCCATGTGTTATGAAACAGTGATTCTGTTACAACACTCCCCAACGATTCCACCGTGATTTGTTGTTTTACGCGGTCGGGGTGTGACAGAAGAGTTGGTATCAGAGCCCATGGTTATAGGGAATTTGGTTATTAGTAATGCTTTGACCTAGTCTATAACCTTCCTAGGACCTTAACACAAGATTCTTGTGTTTAGATCTTAAAACAATACCGTCACTTATCCTTAGTTGACAACCACAACGAGAACACAAATTTTGAATCCTCTTCTAAAACCAATCATCTGTTCTAGGATGATTGATTACTAGGTTTTGAACCCTCTAAGTTTTCAAAATCTTGTCAAAATTGGGTCTTATAATGTGAACACGTGCAATCTGGAAGGGTGGATGCCTGTACTCTGAGTTTTCTGTCTAAGGCTAGAGTGTTCGTACAAATCCACATAATCGGACCAGTCACTCTTACCTGGGAACTCTTGGGGTGAGTATCCACTTATAGGCTAAAGCATGTCTTCGCGATACATTAATATGACCCGCTTACTTCGATTAGTCACCGTCTCATTTGTTTGCCTTAGGTAACAAACAAATGATCGCAATTTTTATGCGTTATCATTCTGTTTTGATTATCCGATAACATTTCACTTCTTTCTTTCTATGCCTTTCATTTCTTCTAGAATATCTCTTCATCGCAACGACGCCCAGATATCCGAGCAGACTGCCAAATTTGCCCAACGAATAGGCGAAGTAGTCCTGAAGACTGTTGAATTAGCTACTGCCATGTATCGTCTCCAGGAGGAAGCCACTCAAGAACCACTGAAGGAAACAGAAGCCAAGCCTTCGCCAAAACCAAAGAAACGTAAAGCTTCAAAGAATCCTCCAGTCGTTGCACCAAAACAGGCGGGACATAGTCAGGTGGCAGCACCACCAGCCAAGAAGCCTTACAACGGAACTGCACCCTTGTGCAACCAATGTAGCCTTCATCATCATGCTAGTGTGAAGTGCCGCAAATGCCAAACTTGTGGACTTATAGGTCATACAGCAAGAGTTTGCCCAGCTGCAAATACACCAAATCAAGTTGGCAACAATCCTGCTCAAGCTCATTTTTCACCAGGGTCTTGCTTCAACTGTGGCAAAATGGGCCATTTCCAAAGGAATTGCCCAAAGCTTGCTAATGCAAATCTGACCCACGGATGAGCATTTGGCTGATTATTAGATGATGCTGCTTTGAATAATTTGAATCTTTTGCTCTTGTTTCTTTTGTTGAACCCTGAAACAATCTGTTTTGTTTATAAATAAATCGTTGTTCGCAATTCTGATGTACAAGTGTAGTTACATGTGTGTATGGCATTCCCCTATGATACCTACAACAAGGAACTGTGTTCTTACAAACTACTCTTGTGGTTCTCCCATTCAAGTGCTCGCTCATAATTTCCTCGCAAATTCTAAAGTACTCATTTGATTCTAAGAAACGAAGTATAGGAAATAAAGTGACATTATGAGTAATCGTGCTTTTTGCACATCTGTGCCTTTAAATCCTTGGTTGGATAACCAAGGGTAATTTTTCGATCTCATACCCATTACATTCTGGTTTTCATAACAACATACATAGTATAAGTTTTCAAAACAACCTTCATGATTTCAAAATATTCCATATAGTTTGAAAACATTTTTAACATAGTGTATTTACTAATATATCAAGTGCATGATTTCAAAAGCATCATTCATGTTTTCAAAAACCTTATACATAATTTCAAAATTCATCTCGCATCATTTTTTTATAAATATACTTATCTAATACACCTACTTTATGATTTCAAAAGTATTATGTAAAAACATTAAACACATTTCTAAAAGAACCCCATACATAGTTTTCAAAAACATTTTACCCATACATTGACTTAACCTTCAAACTCTGCTTCATATGTCGCCTTGGCATATCTAGCACCACAACTTCATGAGCATTCTACCTCGTGTATCGACTTAAGCACGTCTAGTGCAAGGTTTTGAAACGCCTCCCGCTTTTCAAATTCCAAAATCTATATGAGATCTTATTACCTTCACAATTAGATCTTTGTGGATGGTTACCGCTCTAATCGAAGTTCTTAATTGGATTCCTTGTATACCTTAATTCGAATATTACAATTCCTCATAATCAAAATCGAATTTTCTTTTTAAGATCGTTCTATCTTCATAGTTAGATTCTTGAAAAGTTTAAAGTGCCAAATGAAATCCACGGATTGGATTCCTAGTGTGCTTTGAATTCATGTGCACAATTAACAAACAAATTAACAAAATGATAACAAATTAAAGATCAAGTTAAACAATTTTGTGGTTACAAGATTATGTGTTATGTATTTTCATTTGTGTTTTTAATTTCATTATCCAAATCCTCGTAGAATCTTCCATATCTTCATATGAGTGATTCACAATAGGATATCCAAAGGTACTACCTTAAACCCTTAATGGGCTTCTATGTAATAGTTAAGACCCTTGGATCATATAGTACCATTCCATAATTCAAAGAGACCCCTTGAGTGGTCTAAGTCAAAAGATTGATTCAGAATCTGGTTAAGAATGGCATGTGATGAAATAGCTGAAAAGGCTCCTTGGTGGTCTATTTAAGAAGATCATTTATTGATTTAATTAAAAGGATCCTATGGTGGCCTAGTCATAATCATCACATGTTCGTTCATTGTTTTCTTCCCCTACACATTATAAGATACACTGTGTGGACTATGCAAGGAATTACATAATTATGGATGCATATATAATTATGAAATTCAGTGCACGGAAACCACAGTAAGACTTATCATGTGTAAGAACCTATAGTGGCAAAAATAACGAAATGTAAACAATGTAATGGAGGTACGGTGGACGCACCAACGGCGCTTTATATACTTGTATATAAGTGTCCCTCTTACATTACAAACATGATGTTATTTAAAGTTACTAGAAGTTCAGGACTCTAACTAGTGTTGTTTTATCTTTTTCGACTTCATGTTTCAAGCTCTCACAAGTTTCCCCTAAATAAATTTCGGGACGAAATTTACTAAAGTAGGGGAGACTGTGACACCTGTGCCTCCATGGCCATCAAACAAATACCAAACCAATGAAATATTGTATTTCATACTTGGGATTTTTATAAATATGTGAGTCATTTGCACATAGCAAATTTTGTTCGATTTCGAGCTCCAAATCGCTTTCTGGGAAGTTATACGCGAACTGATGCGTAAAAGTAACCGGTTTAACGCAACAAACACTCCGGAACAGTGACATAGGCTTAACATACCTTAAATAACCTATACATAACTTAGAAATAAGATTTGGAAGGTTTGGTGTGTCGAAATCAAGTTTATTCGCTTACAGGGAATAAATTTGACTAACTGCGAAAGTATGCCAATTTGTACTGTAACGGACATTCCGGAACTTGATCATAAGTTAAGAATACCCTAAATATCCTTTACATAGCTTAGAAATAGGCTTTGAAGGGTTCAGTATGCTAAAAATAAACTTTATTGATCAATAGGGACTAAAAGCGTCAAAAAGTGCATAAGTTTGCATTTTCGCGCATGTCTTACGTTCTGAATATATCTGGACATCCAAAAATTTATTTAATCATTAAAATATTTTATTTTAGTGATTGGCATGATGAAATTCCATTCGTCACGTAATTTGGACCGTTTTTGCGTTCGTTACGATTTCCGTCGTAATTAACCGAACAACGCAACCGTACGACCAAACGAACCGACATCCGAGATATTTTTTAGCACATTTCAAGTTTCCTATACTTTAACTTTATTTTAGTGCCTTGAAATGGGGTTAACGGGGCTTAAAAGTGCCAAAAATCAAGTTTTGCAAGTGTCGGAACCATTTTTGAAATTTCTGGCAGAAACATTGAACTTGGTCCATTTTTGAGGTTTTGATGGTTTTAACCCAAGGTTTTGCACTCTATGGGCTGGAATTTGATGGTTTTAAGTATTCCCATAGTTTTGAAAAGCATGTGCCCACTTGTAAGGTCAAGATCAAAGCACGATTTGCGAGAAACGATCCTAACGGTTCTCCGAAATCTATATATACCCCTTCCATTTCATTTGCAAACTCACTTTTGATCTGATTTTGTTCTCTAATTTGAATTTATACAGTTCATACCTGAGAATCATTAGATCAGACCTCCATTTCTTGGACCCGTTGTAAGTATTCTTTCGTTCTTTTACGCATTTTAAGCGTGAAAGTCAAACAAGTGTTTGACTTTCAGCTTTGACCAGTCAATGGTCAACACGAAGTTCGTTTGAACTTCATAACATGAGCGTAATCACGATGGTCATAGTCCTTTGTGACTATACCTACTGATTACCACGTTATTTAGGCGTACTGACGAGTCATAGTTTCGGTCAAAATGCGTATTCTTGCGTATTTTGCAACCAAACTACTTTTAGTTATCAAGACCCTTTGTTTTGATACCAAACTTGTTTTCAAACCTCGTTAAACATGTTTTAACATGTTTAGATCATCACTTTAGGTTTTGTGCTTATATAGGGTCGTAAGATAAGCGATCTAATCAATCGCTTAGACTTTCGAACCCAACCCGTTTGGTCAATCATTAGGATTCGACCAAATACATTTTGTGACCATAGTTGCATAAGGAATAACCTTCCGAGGTTATTCTTTATGGTCACTTAGTCTACTTAGTTGTATGATAGGAAATTATATGCCTTAGGAAAAATGACCAAAATTCCCTTTTTACGCCAAACTTCATTTTAAGCATATGTAACATAAATTTTGACATCTAAACTGATTAGGCAACATTATTAGACATGTTAAGGCATATATTACTTGTCATAGGAATAGTTAGGCGGTTCGAACGCGTTTTATATGAACGACCCGTTAAAGTAGCGTAAGCTAACTAAACGGGTCGTAATGGGTCATAAGCACTTAGGATAGGTTTCGTTTTAGAATGTAGGCTTTGTTAAACCATATTACATGAGTTCCTATACTCATTTGGTTTACGAAACCTCATTCTATCCGATCTTCCGATTTGGGTCCGTTTATTTACATAGTTACCTATATTAGGTGTCATTTGATTCCGTGATCCCTCTAGCTTTGCTTGGTTGTTATTCAAGACTTCTAAGCACCCTCAAGTGAGTACATAGACCCCTCTTTTTACTGTTTTTCAAACGTTTTGGGGTGAAACACATGTGCCTACTTGTTACTTTCGTGCTTTCATGTTTTCATATCATATGCTTGTTACGTTCGTTAGTACACATATAGTACATGATTTCACTATGTTTTTGCTAAATATGTCCGTTTAGTGCATACTTAGTACATTGTTTTACATTACACTTTATGCTATGTATGTCCATTTAGTGCATACTTAGTACATTATTTTACATTACATTACATTTTATGCTATGTATGTCCATTTAGTGCATGCTTAGTACATTGTTTTACATTGCATTTATGTTGCATATGTTCTCGTAGCATATGGACACATTGTTTTATATTTCTACCTTGTATGTTCACTTAGCATACTAGGTACATTGTTTTCATAAAACATGCTTACATTTGGTATAACATTTGGTTTGTTTAACGAAACTAATACATTCATTAACACCGATCATGCCGCCCGGTAGTAGGTAGTGGTACCATAGGACTTGACAACTCCCATTCCTGAAATCCTAGGTTTGTTTGGGTGGAAGGATGACCGAATCCGAAAACATTTTTGATAACCTTTACTCTAAGGTTATCCTACAGTCTCAAGGCTTGGATGTAGACGTTTAACATTACCGCATATATGTTTGTATCAGTAAAGCATGCATTATTTTACAAAACATAACTTTTGATTATAATTTATCAAATGCATTGTTTTGTACATTTCATTCTTATAGGGTTGAGTAAATGCTTTTAATCAATAAATGCTTTTATTCACTATACATTACATTTGTTTACACAATAACATTTCAACATTTATTTGAACATTACATTTTGGTGGTTTGTTTGGTAAGTGATTTAAGTAACGAGGCGTGTGTAATATGATAAAAGCATGGTGGATACGCCGCTGGTACTTCCTATATATAAGTGGTTTTATGGCATTACATATCGTAGCGTTATTTAAACCATTTCAAGATAGACATAATACATTTTTACACTTATATCATATCTTCATGAAACATTGTTTTACAAACAACATATTTTATACAAACTCATTTTTACGTGGTTATTCATTTCATTATGCATTGTTCTTTTATATCATCTGATCTCTTATCACTTTTGTATGATTTATAAAAGAAAACATTTTACAAGGATCATGACTAACTTTTGTTAAAACATTATTTTAAACTTATAAGTCATGAATCCTAAATCAATAAAACCTATGTATCTCACAGGCATTTTTATGCTGACGTACCTATTTTCACATGTGTTTCAGGTGTTGTTGTTAGATGATTATGATGCAAACATAGGATTGGACGAGGGCCTTAGTGACATTAAAAGATGCAAGACTAGTTAATTATGTTATGTTTCCTTGTTTTTAAGACAATGTAACCTCTTGTAACTTAATAAAACAAAACTTCAATTTCCATGTGTTATGAAACAATGATTCTGTTACAACACTCCCCGACGATTCCGCCGCGATTTGTTGTTTTACGCGGTCGGGGTGTGACACAGTAGGTGGTCGTTTACTTCCACTGTTAGTTTTATTTTAATCTGCTTCTTTAACAGTCTTGATGATATATGGCATGTCGTCTATAATTCCTTGTGCTACTATATGTTGGATGGCGCCGTTATCTATTTGGTTTCCATTATTACCATTATTCTGGTTTTCCTGATTTACTTCGTTGTCTATCTGAATTATAAACATTTACCAGGTATTAATATCACAGAATAAGATTTAATGCAAGCAATCATGCAAACAAATTGATCAAAAACGTTGAGCATTGCGACTTTTACTCTTTTCATATATATATGTAGATAGAGATAAACGGGTTCTGGAGAAAACGACAAAAAGTGTGAGAACGGTGAGAACGCATCCTGGCCCAACACGTGGCGCGGGGCATGATCAGGGTCCGAGGGGTTTTTTGGTCATTTTATTTTCCGCTTTTCCAATTTCTTTTTTCACAATATTGATTTATTTTTGGCGTTAACCAAATTTAATAATTATATGGCGTTTTTCATGGTTTCACTGTATCAGTATTTTGGCGTTTATGGCGTTATTCAAATCGTATGCCATTGGAACCCCAAGGGGTCAGAATTTATCTGTGAATGGCTTCATCCATACCAAGTATGGCCAGGACTTGTTTGTTCTTAGATTCAAAGGCGTTTTAGACAAGATGGCCCATTTTTCTATTATTTTTTATATATATTTTGGCGTTTTGGGTATCTTGGTTTTTTACAATCGGAAGATTATATTACAACCATAGGGAAAAAAATAGATGCGAAAAAAATAAAAAATCCTAATCGGGTCTCTCTTCACAATCTTCACTATCACCAGTCTATCTCTTCACAGTCATCACCGGATATATGGCGTTTTATGTAAAACTTAACAAACTCATTGATTTGATTATTTTTGTCTGCTCGTCTGTTGAAGCGACTTTTGTGGATGTTTTTTGGGGATATAGATCTTTGAAGATGAAGATCAAGTTGAAGAACCAAACGAAAAACCCACCCACACGTCATCCAAGCCTTCTTCAAGAACAAAGAACACAAAATGACATTGGCTGTCATCAGTATCTTTTTCTTGAATTTTTGTCCATCTCATGTAGCAAAATCCATTCAGTGAAAACTTCACAAAGAACAATACTGAATATCCAAGAAAGCATATTAGCCATCTTTGATTTTTTTTTTTGGCGTTTTACAGTGAGTGGTATTTAGTAGTATTGGCGTTTGTTTTTTTGTTTAATCAAATGGAAGTTGCTGATTGGTATCATTTTATAGGATGTCATTTTGGCGCGTAGGTTAGGCGGTGCATTATTATAATAAAGTATTCGTCGTTTTCAGTTACTGTTTGTAATTATTGTTTTTGATAAGCTTTATCTCTGAAGTCTGTAACACGTCCCATCTTTCAAGTTTGGGGTTTTAGTTTTACTGTTTGTAGTTACTGTTTTTAGTTACCATTTCAAGTTTGGTTTTTAATTTTTTATGGGTTTTTTATAATACTTGTCCAAAGTAATGTTATTATAGCTTGGGAGTTTTTGGGGCGTTTTATGGCATTATGGCGTTTTGACAAACATTTGTCTGTATGGCGTTTTTATTATAAATGGCGTTGTTATTTATATAACAATCAACTGAAAAAGAAAAATAGAAAAAAAATATAAACAATTGATATTCCAAATCTTCACTATCAGCAGTCTCTTTCTTCTTTTGAAGTATCTTCACTGGCTGTTTCGACTTTCGTATGATTCATTTTAATTTTGATTCATCTTCAGTCTCTTTTTTTTTTGAAGATTTGTCCATCTCATGCAGCAAAATTTTATTAAGCTAACAATCCATTCGGCGAAACTTATCCCCATAGAAGAATATTGAATTTTCCAATGAACGATGTTTGATTTTTTAATTTTGGTGTTTTACCGATAAAAAGAACGCCACCAAATAAAAGCACTTTTAAACCTCAAAATTTGATCATTGTAAGATTAATAATGTTTTGCTGTATGAGATGGACAACATTGTTAATCCTCGGTTAAGAAAGATAACTGACAATGTTGTCCACCCCATACAATTAAACTTTATTGATAACAAACCTCAATAATGTTTTTGTATGTTTTGGGGTTATAAATTGGATGGAAGTTGATGATAAGTCAATAAGAGTTTACTCAATGAAATGGACAATATACTCACTTAAGGATTTTGTCCATTACATTGATCGAAGGCTTACAGACAACCAAACTGAATTTCAAATAAACGTTTTGGTTTAGAAGATATTTGATGTTTGGGTTTTTTGGCGTTTCTAAGACGAATGGTATATATTAAATATGGCGTTTGGGGTTGTGTGTGTTTTTAATTGAAGGTCTGAGATGTTGTATATATAGGATTTTTTTGGCGGTTTTTTTAGGGGAGATTTTATTATAATTAAGTTTGGCGTTTTATATCTAATGGCGTTTTAGTTAGAATGGTGTGTGCTATTTGTATGACGTTTTATTTCATGATATGGCGTTTTGTGTGGAGAAGTCAAAAGACCCTTTTACCCTTAATGAAGCGTGTCCACGTAATAAAATTGATGTTATTTATGAAAACGCCATCGCGACAATCTAGTCCATAGATTGTTTTGATCGGACGATCCATAAGCGTTCTCACCGTTCTCACACTTTCTACTGTTTTCTCTAAATCCCGACCCTATATATATATATTTATCCTCTCTCCTTCCTCTACTAATTCCTCACCATATGTGCGGAGTTCCTGCACATTTTCTTCACTCATGGGTGGCAGTGGTGCGGGTATTGGGTCAGGGTATTAGGGTATAGGCTCTCCATATGGGTACGGGTCGCCTAACACACTCTGAAAATACGGGTCGTTATTCCAAAATGGATCTAAATGATTAAGGTTGGTATATTGTGCTATGGGATTTGGTATCGGTTCTCCCTGTGGATAGAGTTCCTGATATTCCCTATGGTCATCTTCCCATGGATCATACGCTAGAGGATTAGGTGCTGGGATTCTAGGAATCTCGTTAGGGTCAAATGCTGGTATGGGAATTTGGTTTCCTTGGTTAAGTTCTATCTCCATTGGTTAGGTTGGGAATAATGGCAATGGTTGTGGTGCAATTATCTGATCTAGGTTTGGATATGCTGCAGTGGTGGCTAACATATGAAAGTTTGTCAACTGCCTATTAATTGCTTCTTGGGTCTGGGCATTTACTTCCCTATTGGCTGCTGCTAACACTCTTTGTTGTTGCAATTTTCTCATTCGCTTTCTTCTCTCATGTGCCCCCCGACTGAACCATCCTCTTTTTTTTAAGGGAATGGTTCCTCGGATTGCGCCTTAAAGATGAAGATTCCTTCTTCAGTGTCAGCAGAATACCCCGAATGAGTAGGTTGTGATGAATTTCCTTCACTCTCGGGAGAACTAGCTAGATGATGATAGGCGTCAGACGTACCTTGCTCACTCATACTGTAAACTAACAGATTGTCAAATAACACAAAACAATAATATACATGTATACACATAATCACAAAGATTATTTCCTAACATAACTGATAAAAATCTTGGTGTCAACAGAACACTTTTGTGGCTTAAACCAGTGGTTGTAGCTCTGATACCACTCTCTTTCGCAACCCCCGACCCCTACCCCAGGAGCGGGTGTCGCGAGCTCCAGATTAGTGGTATCGGTGTTTATTAATTTGGCAGCGGAATACATCAGGACCGTAGTTAGGAAATAGTTTATTAGAGTTAAAACACCACACTTTTATAAACAACAAATACATGGGAAAAACCCAAGTTTCCATTACAGTACGTTTATAGGGATAAACCCTAATTTGTTGAAATAAAACTTCTTTCTTTATTTAGGTAACTTTTATAGCCACTTTTCCAAGCCTTCCATGCTCTCCAGCTGGCTTTTATTAGCTTCACATTAAGTTACCTGAAACGCGTTTTAAAAAGTTTTATCAGCAAGAAATACTGGCGAGTGCATCCCAGTTTAATCAAAACAAGCTTTTAACTTTACAGTATTGAGAGCGATTACAATGTTTTTATCTACCCAATTACCACCCACGGTACTGTCAATCGTGACTTGTGGTCATGCTACTACTCATAGTGTAGTAACAAGTAATGTATACAAAACCCCAACATACCGACAATAATTGTAGAATACATAGACTTAATCACTGTTAATTATTGTAGGATCGGATTCCGACCTAAACGAGTCGTTTGGAAGAGTTCTACTCCGTTTCAGAGGCGGAAACTAAGAAACGGATCAGTAAACAGCTTGTTTCACACTTAATTCCTCTTGTATATTGATATAACAACGATTACAGTCAAGAGGTATACCGGCAGCACTTCGGTAGACAAATGTTGGAACTGTTACAACTGAAAGTCATCTAGCCTATTTATAGATGGTATGATTTCGCTTGAAGCAAACATGAAGGCTTCAAGCGACACCTCTCAAGCGAAATCCTCACTTTGTCTTCAAGCGGAACCGTCAATCTTGAACTTCAAAACTGTTTTGTCCTCTAGTGAATCTCAATTCTAATCCATGCAAGACTTGTATTTTCACGTAAATATGTAATATGATGTCACTATAGTAATGTCATCATCAAGCATGATGATGTCATACTTGTTTAGAACCGCACCGAACCCGAGACTCGATACAAGACGAAGACGACAGATGTGTGCACCAACAGACTCCCCCTCAGATGTTGACGAGTCTTAAGTGTCGAGTCTTCTCAATCTTCAGTCTTTATCAGTCTTTGAACTTTCTTCAGGATCTCTATCTGGCTCTATCCTATCTCCAATTCTCTCTCCCTCTAACAGACTCCCCCTCAAAACATGCTGGGATCGTAGTCTGGGTTTTACAGAATTTCAGAATCCTCAGGTATCGGAACCTGGCACTCTATCTGCTATCCTGCACATCCTCTACCCAAAAATAAGATTCACAAGAATAAAATATTTAACAATTTGTCAAATATCAAACACCAACACTGAGCCTTCTCCAATCAATATACAATCAAATATTAACAATGATCATTTAAAGAATTTTCATCTCTGAAAAACTTTTCAATCAAATTCCCCAAACCTGTTCGTCATGTTCAGCACTCGGAATTTTGAAAATCAGCTTTCAAACATTAGTTGTCGAAAATCTTTTTGGATTTTTCAAAATTTATGCTAAAACACACCGAAAATCTTTTTGGATTTTTCACAAAAATGAAATGCAGTAAAGAAATATTTACAAACAATATTTTTGTGAGTTCGTGCAAAAGGATCATATCAGTTTTTGAGACCAATCACCAACACCGTTAAGCTTTAAACATTTTAAGTTCTAAACAATTCACCTAGATTGTCAGTATACTTGTCCACTTAAATTTTCACACAAAGTTCAACTGTTTCGAGATACGAATTAGTGTTTTAGGACTTAAACATCTACATGTGTCCCACCTCAGTATATACTCCCGTATCCAGACCCCAATATTCAGTCTTACAGGTGAGTATACCACAGATGATATCTGTAAGGGGAATAAATTATGCAACCGTGATAGCTCAGGTCAGAACTTCCGTTCAGCAGAGAGCCTAGTTGACTTTTAGGAGTGTCCCCTTTAGAGGATCTTTTGTATTACAACAGCCATGATTAGCATTTTTCAATGTTTCATCATTTTTTAGCTGAGGGTGGTGCTATATTTCAAGCAAGCAGAAAGTATTCTCCGGGGACTAGGCCATTGCTTCCGCAAAATCAGAAGTCCCGGGATAATACCCCAGATATCACTGAGTATAAAGACCTAGTATCTCAGAATACGGGACCCTTCAAACAAGATTTCAGGGGTTACCTATATATCCTTGAGGTGTTCCCCACGTAGACGCAAGTAAATTTTATGTTTATATCTCGTCACAATTTACTAAATGTGCAAAAACCTACTGACATATCCACAGTGAGATTGTTTATCACATTTATACCTTCCATTTTTTTAACATGCCGTGATCGTCCACTGATGTACTATCATTTCCTCTTTTATACAACAAAACTCATTTTGAATTTTATCATGTTTTTGTCTTTTTCAAATTTTCAAATGTTTTTGGATTTTCTGAAAAAAAAAATTTACTCCCCCTAAAATGCAAACACATTTTAGGAAATTTGAAAACCAACTGTACAAAAAAAATAACAACTGATATCAAATCGCTTCAATTTGCCATCCTCTTGGCATGAACAATCAGAACTCCCCCTATCACAAAACTATTTTCTCATTATGATTTCAAAACACTTAAGTTTGTTTTAACCAAAATGATTTTTCCGGAAAATAAGTTTTGTTGATTTTACCACTTGTAAAGTTAGGGGTTCGTCATATCGTTCCTCAATCATTTGTAGAAAATCAAGTACAATTTAATGTCCTTGATTTACCACTTGACGTTGAAAACCTCTTTCAACCACTTGTAAATAAACACAATCAAAATCTGATATAAAGAATGATGCCGAGTCCTGCTCCACTCTTACCAACCTGGGAGCTCCGGCAAGTCAGTTTTTTCAGTGAAAGAAAATATCCACCCAAGCCTGACCAGCCTTGGGAGTAACCTTTTCAACTTCACTAGGGGTTGGGCTATAAGTTGCCTTCTTTGTAGCATAAAACTCCTTTACCCCTTTAACCTTCCCATCAATCATTTTACCAATCATCTTTTTAATGTTTCCATTAAACGCTTTCTCAACATCAAATTCTTTCTGTTCAGAATAGAATTGATTTGAGATCTCAACTTTCCCAACTTTTGATTTAAAATATTCAGTCCTCAATGATGGAAAGTTCACATCATCCATTGGAGGAACTGAGTTTTCACTTTTTAGCTCAACCTGTGGCTCCTCTGACTTTGCGGAATCAGATTCATCGCCAGATTTTACCTCTGATTTCTTAACAACCCAGGCTTGGTTGTCAAGATTTCCCCTTTTCTTGTAAAATCTTTTTGAACATTCACCAACTTCATATGTTGATTTTTTGAATACTTTGAATCTTTCAGTTGGTGGTTCAGCTTTGTCAACAATAACTTCTTTCATTTTTTCAGAAACTCCCTGTTTTGTTTTTGTTCCTTGGGGACAGTTCCATGCAATATGACCAACTTCATTGCATCGGAAACAGGTTCTTGTTTCTTTCTTCTGATAAGCTCCATGCTTCATCTTTTCAGCAAGAAACTCCTGGGTTGACTGTTTCCAGAATGAGCTCTTTGCTTCTTCTTCATGACTATTTCCTGCAACATATGTAATTTTTTATTTATAATCTCGAACATATTCTTCATTTTTATAGTTTTTAGGTGGAATAAAACCAATTCCTTTCTTTTTGTAGCTACGATTGTGGTTTGATTTCTTTTGAAAACCAGAACCAGAATTATAACCTTTTTTCTTGTTCAAACGTTGTTGAACTCTTGAAGTGTATTTTTTAGGTTTTCCAGTAGGATTTAAATCTTTAATTTCAGAAATATTAATTTCTGTCATTTTGAAAACCTTTTTAATCATGTCAAACCGAACACTTCTAATTGGAAATTCTTTATCAAAATATAATTTGTCAGAATCATTCAAAGTATATGCAACTTCAAATGTTTCGTCATTCAAATTAGATTTTGACAACAAAAATTCTTTACTATAAACCCGTTTTCCCGACGACTTTGAACTCTTTTCGGATGAACTCGAACTCCCGACTGACTGACACGAACTTTCGGACTCGGACTTTGACTCTGACTCCTTATCCTTATCCAACACCTGATCGACCACTCTTTTTATCAGTTCGGACTCATGATCTGTGTCGAACGCTGTGAACGTGACATCAATATTATCCGGTAAAACATCAGTTATCTCGGATTCTAGCTTAATATTGACCGCCTGTTTTAGTTCTTCCTCGTTAGGTTTTCTAGGCGAGTAACCTTCCCAAATCGGAGGCGGACACTTGTTATAACATACACCCTGTTTCTTACCAGTATCCTTTTTCTTCTTTGTCTTTGTTTCTTCATATTTAAACGCCTCGAAACCTGCAACAGTAGGGTAAATTCTATCAATTATGTAATCACAACTTGTATAACTTTTCAGCAATCGTCTAATTCTTTCATTTTCTACTTTTTCACCATCTAACTCTTGCTTCCATTTAGCACATTCTTCGATGTAAAAATTTATCTCTTTTTGCTTCGACATCATTATTGCATTCAACATCTTCAAAGCAGCTTCTCTTTCTGAATTAGTTTTCTGCAAACTATTCACTGTTCTGTTCAATACATCGTATGATTCTTTCACATTCTTTAAATCAAACACCAACTTTTCTTTCATCTTCTCTGAATCACTAAACCTCTCGTCTTTTTCTTCACATTGTTTGCAAGATTCCAAACATGTGAGACATGGTTTTGTGACTTCAACAATTTTTTCAATCTCCACAATCTTTTCAACTTCAACCACTTTTTCCACTTCAACAATCTTCTCAACAACTTTGACCTTTTTCAAATCTTTTGCAGCTTTCTCCTCTTTCAGTTTCTTCAATTTTTCTGCAAAATAAAATTCAAAACTATCAGAAGATAAGTGAGTTTTTCCAATATTAATCTGTTCAATTTCTTCATCAGTATCACTTGTCTCTGACGAACTGTTTTCAGATGAAACAGATCCTTCATCTTCACTTTTCTCTTCATCAGATAACACTTCCATCCATTCCTTCAGCATTTCCGGCTTTCGAATAATATGAGCAATAAACGCTTTAACATTTGGATCAGCTGGAATGTACTTGTCCCAGCTAAAACTTTCAATCACTTTCTCGTCATCTTGTTGATGAGTAGAACTGTTCATTCTAGCAATCTTCTGCTGCTCCAGATCTTGTGCCTCCAACTTCTCTATAAACTGTGCAATCGATAACCTTCTAAACTGTCCGGAATTCTTCAATATCATCAGATATGTACCCCATTCCTTTTGCGGTAACGTGTCAGGAAGCTTTTCAACCCATTCTGCTGGAGTTTTTGTAATCTTAAACTGTGACATGGTGCGTACAAGATGACAATATCTTTCAATAAGAGTCTTTGTAGATTCACCTGGCATACTTGAAAACGAGTCAAATTCTTTCTTTAATACATTTATTCTATTAATTGTTTCACTAGTCATACTAAAGAAATTTAAGTCCATGATTCGGAAACACTTAAAATGAAATTAAATCCCCTTTCAAACGAAATGATTCACCTCATGAAACACGTGTATCACTGAAACAAACTGGTACTCGAACTGATGATTTTTTGTGCGAACTGAACGTTGACCAACTGTGCGGATTTCTAGAACCCGAATCGAAATCAAACGTCTTGACCCTTTGAAATCTTTTGAACTCCAACCCGTACAAACTGACAGAAATCACGCAACCCGACCTGACTGACAGACGTACTGATAAAATCGTGCAAACAATTTCTCAAGTAGACTTATATATTTCCAAAACAAATATCTAATCAACACTTTTAAAATGAATGAACCGAATAGATTTGTAGAAACAAACAATCACATCCAACCTCTTGATGATTCTATTGATAACCACAAACAGACACATACACATGCAAATAGAACCTTTAACACATCTCGATGTATTCAGCTTTTCACATGCAACATCATATCAATAAGCAGTCATTTTTCATGTCCCAATAAAACCAATACTCTTAAACATAAAACCCATCAATATCTTTAATGAACCGATTTTCAATATTCATTTAACCGACACTTTTTAGACTTCACATGCAAACATGATTATCAATTTATCATGACTGACAATTGTTAATAAATGGTTCAGACACAGCACATGAATTCTGACTAAACAAAGCAGCCGACAACTAGATATATCGAACTTTGAAAAGACCGATCACATTTTAATACCAAGTTTAACTTCACGTGACCTGAATTTGTTTCACATTATACGATGTATATTCAATCGGTGAGTCACAGATTTCAAGCAAAACAAGATCAATATCAATCAGACAAACAGTATCTCAACGTAGCAGATTGAAGCGAAATCTTAGTTTTCAAGCAAAGTACACAGTTTCAAGCGAAATCTAGCAAAAATTTGATCTTTCAAGCGAGATCTAACAAAAATCTCAAGCGAAATCTGATAATATCATATTCAAGCAAGATTATCATCAACTAGAAGCGAAATCAGATACAAAATGTTGCTGATGTCATCATATTAACGAGCAGTTGAAGCGAAATCACAGAAATTTACAAGTTTTAGATTGAATTTTAACTTGAAACTTTCAAGGATTGATTAAACCATGTATGCGCACAATATATGTGAATTTTGTCCGATTTTGACCATAAAAAGTTTTGTTTTTCGAAAAAGAAAGGTGTAGAAACAGATTTTACGGCTGAATCAACAAGAACTCTTCTTCACTGGCTCTGATACCAATTGTAGGATCGGATTCCGACCTAAACGAGTCGTTTGGAAGAGTTCTACTCCGTTTCAGAGGCGGAAACTAAGAAACGGATCAGTAAACAGCTTGTTTCACACTTAATTCCTCTTGTATATTGATATAACAACGATTACAGTCAAGAGGTATACCGGCAGCACTTCGGTAGAAAAATGTTGGAATTGTTACAACTGAAAGTCATCTAGCCTATTTATAGATGGTATGATTTCGCTTGAAGCAAACATGAAGGCTTCAAGCGACACCTCTCAAGCGAAATCCTCACTTTGTCTTCAAGCGGAACCGTCAATCTTGAACTTCAAAACTGTTTTGTCCTCTAGTGAATCTCAATTCTAATCCATGCAAGAGTTGTATTTTCACGTAAATATGTAATATGATGTCACTATAGTGATGTCATCATCAAGCATGATGATGTCACACTTGTTTAGAACCGCACCGAACCCGAGACTCGATACAAGACGAAGACAACAGATGTGTGCACTAACAATTATACTTTAAAACAATTGAGGCTTTGTAAAAACAGTTTACAAAAATAAGATGTACTCACAAAAAGGGTTTACAAAAAGAGAATGTACTCACTTTGCTGTTTTAGATAATACTACTGCTTTCTGGTGACTTTCTGATTATAATCTATTAAAATTAAACAATGCACACGTGTTAGTAAGATAACCCAATTTAGATTAGCCATACCCCCGAGACAGAACTCCAACGACTGAGTCAGGCAGAGCCTTGACATGCGTTATGGAGCCCTAGATAAATCGGGTATAGTAACTAATACGTAATCGGAGGTTATAATACTTACAACGAGGCAGAGCTTCGCTTTTTAGGGGTATTATATCGAGCAACACTCTTGCTATTATAGGGACAGAGAAAGAAAAAGAATTGAGCGACGGAAACTGAGGCTAGAGGCCTCTTCTTATAGGCCTGATCGTGGTTCTCTTGCGCCCCGCGAGAGATAGAAGGCAAGGCCTTCGTGGCCCACGAGAATGCTAGGGTAGGCGCTAGCTTAGTCGAGTCACTGACTAGCCTCAACACGCATCCGGACACGTGGCGGACCAGGGTGTCGCCTGGTGTCCTTCAGTCGCGGCCCACGACTCGCTCATCCAAAGGGGCCGTGCCCCGCGAGAACCATATATTTTTGTTTTTATTTGATTTTTATAAAAATAAAGGTATATTAGGTCAGTTTTTCGTGTACAGGGTGTATTTTAGGACGTATAGGAGTATTGTAAGGGTTTTAGGAGGGCAGTTATATATGATGGTGTGGTGGAGTTTTTGAAGTCATATGTGCTTCTAGGGTAGGTGCTTTAGGGTTTAGATTTGCTGCGAAGTCGACTCGGGAGTGTAGAAAGATATAGCCGAAAGGGCTTATGATTAATCGCCAAGCGATACTGGAGAATATTTAAGGAATCAAGACGAGATTTCATCTCCGTATTAGGTAAGTAATCCGATTTTTCTTTATTCAAGGGTTTAATCACTGGTCAAATTTGTCTCGCAATATCCAGATCGGTGGATAGATGGTTAAAAGAATCTAGGGTTTCGATGTCAGTGCATAACATTACTTCATTGTTATGGTCATATATGTTGGCATGCCCATACATTTTGCCATGATGTTCTTTCTACACTAAGTTTAAAAACTGATGTATTAATAAGTGCATAATTTTATGTCTCTTTGATTTTTAGTATGCTATTGCTGAGAGGTATGTTGTGTTTCCGAAAGTACCCTTGATGAGGATTGAAGGCCCTGTTGCTGTGAGTCTTATAAACAGGTTTATATGCCCATTTTGCAAGATGTTTTTTCATTACATAGTGTTCGTAAAATATATTTATATTATTTTTTGTCAGGTGGTTCAACTATTGGAAACTCCTTTTGTGAATCTTACAAATTTTGTTTCTTTAGTCACTACAAACGTTGCAAGACACCGTTTTGTTGCTGGGAAGAATAATCTTCTTCTTGAGTTTGGGCTTCAAAGGGCACAGGTTTTAGAGTTCCCTTGCAAGCTAATATGGATTCCATTTCAAAATATTACAACCACATTTTGTTTCTATAAAGGATTTCTGTTTTGAAACTGTTTGAAAAATCCACTTATGTAGAAGATATTTTGTTCAGCGTACATGTTTTCAAAATTTTATTGTGCATTCGTGCAGCTATCAGTTATTTTTTTACTCTCCTGCTACATTGACATTGTTTTTTCAGTGTTATCCATGCTACAATTTTTTGTTTCAAGTCTTTTTTATATTAACAATCGTTTATTTTTTTCTATACAGAAAAGGAGAATTTGTGTTTGTATGGTTTTCCAAGCGAGCAATGGGAGGTCAATTTGCCTGCGGAAGAGGTCCCACCAGAGCTCCCAGAACCAGGATTGGGTATTAACTTTTCTAGAGACGGAATGCAAGAAAAAGATTGGTTATCTTTGGTTGCGGTTCATAGTGTTTCTAGAGACGGAATGCGAGAAAAAGATTGGTTATCTTTGGTTGCGATTCATAGTGATGCTTGGTTGCTTTCTGTTGCCTTCTATTTTGGTGCCAAAATTCAGGTTTGATAAAGCTGATAGGTAAATCTTTTTAATGTTTATTATATTTTAATACATAAGGTTGTGTGCTGGTCATTGACGGGACACTAACGTTTGGGTTAATGTCACCTAAAGGCAAAGTACTTGCTTATTTTTCCCGATGTAGGTAACAATGTAACATACTCATCTAAATCCCCGCATATGTTACAAGCTCTTCGTTTGTGTGTTAATAAGAACCAACCCAAACTTTTTGGCCTATTAAAATATGCCTTGCTTATGTGGCATCCATGTGCTGATATGACGCGATAGCGCATAGGTGGCATCCAAGTGACAAATGTGCTGACGTGGCGATAAAGAAAATTGTTTTCTTTACACAATCTATTGTTGTATGAAACATTATTTTCTTTTATATACCATTCTATCTTTATAAAACAAGAAAAAGGTAAAATTAATAGATCTTAAAAGTTTTAACATTTTGTATCATTATTAACCTTACAAAAACCTAAATGCTAAAATTTTACGTTTACAGTTCTTACAAAGTTGTATCATATTGCTTCGCATAAGCAAAAAAAATGCCAAAATTTTCCAATTTTTCCGATTTGGGTAGTAACAAGTTATCATATTGCTTCCATGGGAACATAATTTGAAACTATGTTACCAACATTGGGTGTCAGGTATGTTACCTACGTTGGGACAAATAGGTAATTAACTTTGCATATTTGCATTTACGTGACATTAACCTCTGATGTTTGTTTGATAGAACATTTGGTCTACGATTAACATTCAAATCATTATCTTGCATATCTGATTTAGAAAGTCGCACTTTAGCGTTTAAACTTAAAAAATCGATACAAATATTTTTATCTAAAGTCATTACTATGATTTGACATTAAGTTTGTTTAAGAAGCACTATAATTTAAGGAAAATATTTTTTTTATCACTTCATTGTTTTGAAATTGAGAAAAACGAGGTCTACCATCCATGTTTAGGAAGCACTATTATTATGTAACTTATAATTCTTAACTTAGATTCCCAGAAGATAATTCTTAGAAATGTATCTTTTTATATCTGTTTCATGTATAGATCTTGTAAAACAACATAGAAGTTTTTCTTCTTTCTTTGCTTAAAATTAACATAGGATTATTATTTTGAATTTTTCCTTCAATGATACAGGAAGAGACTGTTCAACATGATAAACGATCTCTCAAAAATCTTTGAGGTTGTAAGTGGTAGCATAAAGAAAAACCACAAGGAGAAAACTGCTATCTCTAATCACAGTAGCACCAAGTCCAAATCAAACTCAAAAGTGGTAAAACAAAATAGATTTCAATACTTTTCTTTGTGCTTGCAGTATTTTAAAATCTTTAGCTGTTCGATATAACAATGGTTTTATCTCGCAGCGGTAGCAATGAACGATGATGAAGAGGAGGAAGATGATGAGGATGAGCATGGAGAAACCTTATGTGGGGCATGCGGTGCGAATTATGCATCAGATGAGTTCTAGATATGTTGCGACATCTATGAGATATGGTTTCATGGTAGGTGTGTGAAAATCACACCCGCAAAAGCTGAACACATCAAGCAGTACAAGTGTCCTGCATGCACAAACAAAAGAGCTCGCCCTTAGTTGTTAGCGTTGTCCGATGTGGTCTTTTTACTATGTTGTTTCTGAAAGTACCCTTGATGAGGATTGAAGGCCCTGTTGCTGTGAGTCTTATAAACCGGTTTATATGTCCATTTTGCAAGATGTTTTCCATTACATAGTGTTCGTAAAACATATTTATATTATTGTTTGTCAGGTGGTTCAACTATTGGAAACTCCTTTTGTGAATCTTATAAATTTTGCTTCTTTAGTCACTACAAACGCTGCAAGACACTGTTTTGTTGCTGGGAAGAATAATCTTCTTCTTGAGTTTGGGCTTCTGCGGGCACAGGTTTTAGAGTTTCCTATCTTTTATATCATCAACTGATTATATGGTTACATTTTAATTAGTTTTTTATTTATTATTTTTATTATTTTTGTTTATTTCATCCGTATAGCCCAGAAGGTGGTGTTGGGGCATTGAGGTATTGTTACATGGGAGGATTTGATGCAACAAGGTAATTAGTGTCGACCACGTATGTTAATCAAAATGTTCTTAAACATTGTTGTAGCTCATTGCTGTTTTTATTTTTGTGTTATATAGCAATAGTGCAGCTGGGAAGTTATTTGGAATTCTGCTTTATGGGACCCATTCTCATGCTTTTGTCAGCTCGTTCACGGTTGGTGTGATATATATATAACCTTTCTATCCGTTTAGTGAAAGTTCAAATATTATGTGCAACTGCTATATAAATTACTACATTATGATGTTTTTTTATACGCATTTATTAGTCAATTTGTGGATATTTAGGGACCTGATGAAATTACATAGAGGTCTCTCAAAAGTCAAGATGGGTCAAGAGTATGCAAGGATTTTGTTGATCTCACACAAGTGTGGTTAGAGAAACTCAAGGTGTAGTTGTAAATTGTAATCTCATGAATATCACAAATTAGTTAAAAGAAATAATTACTTGATCTAACAAGCTTATATTTCCATTCATGTTTCATATTTGTGTTGCTCTACTTCTGCCTGTGTTACAGAGATTAAGTTCATCAGCGGGTGTATTCTGTGAGTCTAATCAAAGTGAGCTGGCGGCTTTTGTTTCAGACGCGTTAGCATTTCTAGACAACTTTCTAGCCCTTGTGGATACATACGATGTATGAGAATTCTTTAATCACGTTACATATGTATAAGTTTTTTAGTTTCATTTATTGGTTACCTAATATTATCCTTGTGGTTCAGTGATTCCATCCAATCAGGTGATGAGGAGTGGCATTCCTAATTTTTGCGCCGTTGCTCTAGCACTAAATGATATGGGGTATGTTTTTAATATACTTTCTTTCTGTCAAAGATTGTGTTTTTATTATTAATATGTTGTATCTAGGCTTGATTACCGTTCTTTGTTCAGATATAAAGGAAAAGGCATTAGATTAGACTCTGGTGACCTTGCGTATCTGTCGTGTGAAGCCAGTAAGTTTTTTCACATCATTGAAAAGGAATTTCACAGTACTGGGTTTGGAAAGATTAACGTTACTGCGAGTAATGACCTTAATGAGGAAACTTTAGATGCTTTAAACAAACGTGTGAGTTATCATGAATCTAACGGATTGTTTTGCTTTGCCCTTATTAATAAAAAATAATCTATAAATATTTAAAGATTCTATATTAAATTTTGGTTGCTTGCTCTGGTCAGGGCCATGAGGTTGATTCTTTTGGGATTGGAACCAATTTGGTTACATGTTTTGCTCAGCCTGCTCTAGGTTGCGTGTTCAAGCTTGTTGAGATAAATAATCAGCCACGTATAAAGCTGTCAGAAGACATCTCAAAAGGTTTAGTGTTTAATCTGCACGCTCCTAATGACCCAAATTGTAGAAGATTGTTGTGGTCCAATTTGTCGTCTCTTATCAACCATATTGATGGAGCTTGGATTCTCTTGGGCGATTTCAACGAAGTCAGGTCTGAAGATGAAAGAGTGAACTCCAGGTTTGATAGGGGATCCTCAGAAGCTTTTAATGGTTTCATTTCGAGTGCTGGCCTCTTGGAATACTCGATGTGTGGAGGTAAATTCACTTTCATTTCTGGTCACAAAGATGTGAAGCTTTTAGCAAATTAGATAGGTTCTTAGTGAACGATCTGTTTCTAAGCTCCTGGCCAAACGCTTTTGCTGAAGTTCATAAAAGGGGTTTCTCGGATCATTGTCCGATCTCCCTGTCATGTTCTTCTCTGGATTTTGGCCCCATTCCGTTTAAGTTCTTTAATTCTTGGATTGGCGACCAAGTTGACGGATATTGTGGTTAATGCTACTTATTCGGTGTCTGATAAGACCGGTTCGGGGGGTGCTGGGGTATTAATGGATGTGGTCTTGCTCAATACTCTTAAAAGCATTAAGGTTAACATAAAGTCTTGGAGAAAACAGGCTTCGACTGATTGCCTTAAGGTTATTACTGAGCTGGAGGAATCGATAGATAAAATTGAGCAGAAAGCTATTATCAGCACCTTATCGGATGAAGAAAAATTTTCCAGAGTTGAGTCTCGTGTTAAAGTTGATAAACTTAAGTCTATTCTTATTTCGAACATCCATCAAAAGGCTAGAGCCAATTGGACGCGATTCGGGGATGAAAACAGCGCTTATTTTCATAAATTAGTCGCGATTAATGCTTTGAGAAACAAGATTAACGGGTTGTATTTTGAAGGCAGATTCATCTCGGATCCTCCGGCTTTAAAAGAACAAATAAAGAAGTGGTTCAAAATTCAGTTTTCGGAACCTATTAGAAGAAGACCGGACTTCTCTAATATTGGTCTTCCATCTATTCCTGATCAGTATAAAGCTAGTCTCTGCGAAAGGTTCTCGAAGAAGGAAATCTGGATGGCGATAAAAGGATGCGATGGTGCGAAAGCTCCGGGTCCTGACGGGTTTTCCTTGAAATTTTTCAAGGTGTTCTGGAATAATTTCAAACCTCTCTTAATGGCTTTCTTTAATGATATTTTTCAGAACGGTACATTAAGTGGCGGTTGTAATTCTTTTTTTATAGCTTTGGTTCCAAAAATTAAAGATCCCCAAGAACTAACAAACTTCTGGCCGATTTCGCTCGTGGGCTCGTTATACAAAATTCTAGCTAAAGTTTTAGCTAACAGAATTAAGCCAGTTGTGAATGAGATTGCCGATCCTACTCAATCGGCCTTTGTGGGAGGGCGGAACATCATTGACAATCCGCTTATGCTTAATGAAATTGTTGCTTGGGCCAAAAAGTCTAAAAGGAAGCTCCTTGTGTTTAAAGTGGACTTTCAAAAAGCGTACGATACAATTAATTGGAAATTTTTATTACGTATGTTGGATAAAATGGCTTTTCCGTCGACTTGGGTCTCTTGGATTAAGGGTTGTCTTCAATCCGCCTGGGGTTCTATTCTTGTTAATGGTTCGCCTACTAAAGAGTTTAAATTTAAGAGAGGCCTTAGACAGGGCGACCCCCTCTCACCCTTCCTGTTTGTCATCGCTATGGAGATCATAACTTTATTTATGAAAAGAGCTTGCGACTTGGGCCTTATTCGGGGCTGCAAGCTTCCTAACAATGGTCCGTTAATCTCTCACTTGTGTTTTGCAGACAATGTGGTTTTTATTGGTGAGTGGTCAGATTCCAATATTCTGGCTCTAAATCGCCTGCTTAGGTGGCTCTACCTCGTCTCTGGGCTCAAAGTGAATCGTCAAAAAACAAGATCTATGGGGTTGGTACTTCTGTAAACGAAGTGGCTGACTTTGCGGCTTTGGCCAAGTGCGATATTGGGGCCCTTCCTTTTACCTATTTGGGGATTCCTGTCGGTGTAAACATGAAAAGGACGAAGTTCTGGCAACCGGTGATTAATAAGTTCTCGTCTAAATTGTCTAAGTGGAAAGCCAGGTACCTCTCCTTCGCCGGTCGTATGACTCTTACTAAATCGGTCCTAGGCAGCTTACCGTCCTACTTCCTATCATTGTTTAAAGTCCTAAAATGTGTTTTAAATAAATTAGAGAAGATAAGGAGAGACTTTATATGGGGTAAAACGGCTACGGGTCATAAGATGAGGTGGTTACGTTGGGACTTCCTGGTTATGTCTAAAAAAGCGGGAGGAATGGGTCTCGGTGGTTTGAACGGGTTTAATAAAGCAATGTTATCAAAGTGGTGGTGGAGGATCAAAGAGTATCCGAATCAGTTATGGGCTGAAGTTATTCGAGCTATTCATCACACCAATGACCAGATTAATCCTCATCCTTTCATCCCCCATAAAAAGACGATCCCGGGGGTATGGAAGGATATCATCTCGGTAGAAACTAATCTCGCAAAAGACGGTATCATTATTGAAGAGAAGCTGATTCAATCTGGGGCTCGCTGGAAGTGGCATATAGACCCCAATGGATCATTCTCTGTAAAACAGGTTAGACTTGATTTAGAGGAGGCTTGTAATATGGGTTTCATTGGGCCGATTGCTTACACTTGGAACTCCTGGGCCCCTCCGAAGGCAAACGTCCTGCTTTGGAGAGCCCTTCTTGGTAAAGTGGCGTCTAGATTGGGGCTTGCTCATAGAGGTATCCAGCTTGCTGATGTCTCTTGCCCTCGATGCGGTTTAAGTGACGAAGACCCTTAGCATATTTTTGTTACTTGTCTGTGGACAAAATGTATATGGTGGAATATTTTCTCCTGGATGCGGATCTCGTACCCTGCCAACATTCACAGCCTTGTCGATATTATCGACTATATAAAGAATCAGCCGGGCGATGCGACTTGGAAGAAATCTATTTACACCATCGCTTTGGCCGTGGTTTGGAGGATCTGGTATGCTAGAAACTCGAAAGTTTTTGATGATAAGTTTATCCCGATTTCTACAACTGTGGATTCGATTAAAGATGATGCATTTTCTTGGATCTCTAATTGGTCGAAGCTCAAGTCGTTGAAATGGGGGAACTGGTTAGATTTTAATATTTTGGATTCTATGTAATTGTTTAGTTTCTGTTCGTTTTGTTTTTTTTAGCCCTGTAGTTTGATTCCCAGCTTCTTGCTGACTCTTTATATATATATATATATATATATATATATATATATATATATATATATATATTTATATATAAAGTGTTTTGCCGTTCAAAAAAAAATTTGTGTTATGTTTGTATTGTGAATTTGGGTTAGACTTGATTTAAAGGAGGCTTGTAATATGGGTTTCATTAAGCCGATTGCTTACACTTGGAACTCCTGTGCCCCTTCCAAGGCAAACGTCCTGCTTTGGAGAGCCCTTCTTGGTAAAGTGGCGTCTAGATTGGGGCTTGCTCATAGAGGTATCCAGCTTGCTGATGTCTCTTGCCCTCGATGCGGTTTAAGTGACGAAGACCCTTCGCATATTTTTGTTACTTGTCTGTGGACAAAATGTATATGGTGGAATATTTTCTCCTAGATGCGGATCTCGTACCCTGTCAACATTCACAGCCTTGTCGATATTATCGACTATATAAAGAATCAGCCGGGCGATGCGACTTGGAAGAAATCTGTTTACACCATCGCTTTGGCCGTGGTTTGGAGGATCTGGTATGCTAGAAACTCGAAAGTTTTTGATGATAAGTTTATCCCGATTTCTACAACTGTGGATTCGATTAAAGATGATGCCTTTTCTTGGATCTCTAATTGGTCGAAGCTCAAGTCGTTGAAATGGGGGAACTGGTTAGATTTTAATATTTTGGATTCTATGTAATTGTTTAGTTTCTGTTCGTTTTGTTTTTTTTAGCCCTGTAGTTTGATTCGCAGCTTCTTGCTGACTCTTTATATATATATATATATATATATATATATATATATATATATATATATATATATATATATATATATATATATATATATATATTTATATATAAAGTGTTTTGCGGTTCAAAAAAATTTGTGTTCTGTTTGTATTGTGAATTTGGGATAACAATTGATTCACCCAATTCATCTTTAGTGAGGAATAATCTCCCTCCATTATTTTGACGTGTCAATAGTTCAAAGACTGATCCCCCATTTGTAGTGGAGTGGTGGAAAGAACTTTGGGTTTCCTTGGAGACCCGGGTTCGATCACCACCCCTTGCATTTTGGGGGAAAATGACCCCAAACTTGTTGAGGGGTCATGGCAATGATGGATTAGAGCCTTGAGTGCGTTATAGCCCGGGTTCGAGTCTTGAGCCGCACACGAGTTTTCTATTACAGCGCGGTTACTCCGGCTCTTGAGTGCGGAGGCTGCAACGACAGTCAAGTGGCTGTCGGTTGGAAATTTTCTCGTGGAGCGCCTATGGTCAACCTCGGATGCCTCGCCCGAGGGGGACTAGGACCCATGCAATGTGGGTGTGATCCTCTCGACTGTTGGAGTCAATCGCCGTTAAAAAAAAAAAATAGTTCAAAGACTGCATGTACTCAATTAATGCTGCATTGTTGGGTTCGCTAGCTACTCATTCACATTAATTATTTTAAGTGACCCTGAATGAACAAGTAGAGATGTGCAACGAAAGTGCATTGATTTGTCTCATCCCACTTAATTAAGATATAACATATGTAATAGAGTGAATTGCAAATTTTGTCCTTTATCTATATATCACATTGAAGGCTGTGTCCTTTGTCTTTAAAATTGACGAGTTTTGTACTTATTGTTTTAAAATTTTACACTGTAAGTCCTTTAGCCTTAACCGAGTTAATTTTTTCTGTTAAATCAGGTAACAAAAGGGTATTTTAGTCTTTTTAACCTATTTAGTTAAAAATACATTAATAAACAAAACAAAATTAAATTTTAAAAACTAATATAATATTACGCACAAACCTCTCTCTCCACCTCTCTCTCTCTCTACCCCTCTCTCTCTCTCTCTCTCATCGGCCCTTCACCGCCACCATCAACCACCACTGCCACCCATCCCTACCAACCACCGCCTCCACAACCATCATAATCACAAAATCAACATTTTCAACCGTCTTTTGCCAGCATCACAAAATCAACACCAAACTTTTTTTTATAAATCAATAAAAATCATAATTCTTAAATTTCAAAATTACTATGCATTTTCTGTACATATATTATATATCTAAACTAAAGAAAACAACTTGTCACTCCACACCCAAAATGGCAACATCAACCCCATTTATCCATTTATACAAACTCTCGATCCCTATTTATCCATTTACACAACACCAGATCCATGCAACCCACTTCCAGATCCTTAAAACCCTCACTCCAATTCTAATTCCACTGAAAAACCCCCAATTCTTGAACCCAAATCAACCTATCTAGAACTCCTCAACCACGACTCAACTTCGAAAAATGAAACTGGGTATGTTGAATATGACGACCTTGGCGCAGATGATGGTTGACGATGACGGTGGTGCTAATGGTGGTTGATGATGACGGTAGCGCTGATAGCGGTGGTGGTTGTGGAAACAAGTTGCGGTGGCTCAGATGGTGGTTGGTGTTGGTTGTGGGGGCGTAGTGTAGAGGAGGGCTGTTGTGGTGGTGGTGGTGGAAGAAGGGCTGTGGTGGTTGTACAGAGAGAGATGAAATAGAGAGAAGAAGAGTCTTAGTTATTTGTTTAGAGAGAGAAAGAGATGACTTGATATATATTTTAATTTTTTTCTTTAAAATGTTTTTTTAATTAATAGGGTAAAAAGACGAGTATACCCTCATGTGTCTTGCACATGTTTTAGTTTAACAGAAAAACTTAACTGAGTTAGGGTAAAAGGACGTACCGTGTAAGATTTTAAAACAATAAGTACAAAACTCATCAATTTTAAAGATAAAGGACACAACCTTTTTTTTTTTTTTTTTTTTTTTTTTTCAATTTACTCTATGTAATATGTATATAAATTTAGTTGTTATCAATATTCTTTTGTCAGAACTTAGTTTTCGCTGTATTTGTACTTATCCATTAATATAATTTATAGAATTAATTATAGTTTTAAGTAAATTTAACTAATACTTATAGCACGTGAAAACCAATTATTATATACATGAATTGCAATTTAAATTCATAGATATAAAAGTACTGTGCGACTAATACATGACGGATGTGATGACACAAGTATGACAATGGATCATGTTTTACTGGTTCAAGTCAACCTTGTGGTTGGTGGTGGTGATTATGTGTATTCTTTAAACTTTTTCTTGATTCTTGATATTGATTGTCATCGATGGGAGAATGTTGACATACATTGAATAAATATACTGAAATGTTGATGTATATATTTAAGAGCCGAGGCTATGATTTAGGGTTTTTTTCTTTATTTATTATTATTATTTTTTATTTTTTATGTAAAAGTTATTATTTTATTACTATATATGGGAGAAAGTTGCAATATATTGAATAAACTAGAATTACGACCCGCCGCATTGTTATAACTAAGTCGATTTAAGACGCGCAAGTTATGTTGAACCTGTCAAACAGGAAAAAATAGACGATGTAAAAACGTTCACCCACACACGCACGTTGCGTCGTGTTAACTCGTAAAATTTAGAACGAAACGTAAAAACGTTAAACTAAAGACGCACATTCCGATGTGTTAAGTCACAAAATTTAGAACGAAGCATAAAGCGAAAAATTTGCGGAAAACAAAAACTATAAAGGACCAAAGCTGAAAGTAAAAATTTGTGAGAATAGATTGCAAAAGATAAAAAGTTTTGTGTTAAAAGTAAAAAAACAAATAGTTTTGGGTTAAAAGTAATTCATGAAATACTTTTAGGTGAAAAGTAAAAAAAATCATTTTAAAAAAAAAAAAACCCAAAAGCCATGGTTTTAACAACCATATGCATAACCATTTTTTGTTTGTAAAACCCCCCAAAGTCAAGATTACCACTTATAAGTAAAAAAAAATCAAAATTGTTAAATTGCAAAAGATGGAAACTTTTGAATTAGAAGTGAAAAATCAAATTAATCAAAGGGGTTAAATTGTATAAGATAGAAACTTTTGAATTAGAAGTGAAAAATCAAATTAATCAAAAGGGTTAAATTACCAAAGTTTAAAACTTTAAACTTAAAATGTCAAAGATTAAAAGTTTAGGGTTAAAAAGGAAACAAAGATTAAACTTTAAACTTAAATTATTAAATATTAAAACTTGAGGGTTGAAAAGGAAAATTCTAGTTTTTTTTTTGAAAAACTCCCTAAGCACATGTTACAACACATGTATGCATATTTAAGTTGCTTATTTACAGGTTAATAATAATATGCTGAAATGTTGATGTATTTATTTAAGAGTCGAGGCTATGTTTTAGGATTTTTTTTCTTTATTTTTTATTATAATTTTTTTATTTTTTATGTAAAAGTTATTATTTTATTACTCTACTAGGTTAGAACCCCGTGTATTACACGGGTTGCATAAATGTAATTTTATATAATAAATAATAAAAAAAGATATATCTTTAAAAAACTCGTATATCACACATGTTAAATAAAATATAATGTATGTTAAGATAAATAGTCATCAAGATTTATCTTTTAAAAATGAACGTTGATGTACTATTTACTTATTATAACATTTTACTTTATTTTTATTTTATTTTGCATGAATGTAATTCTATATAATAAATAATAAAAAAGATATATCTTTAAAAAACTCGTATATTGCACGTGTTGAATAAGATATAATGTCATATGTTAACACATACAGTCGTGAAGATTTATCTTTTCAAAATGAACTTTGATGTACTATTTACTTATTATAACATTTTACTTTGTTTTTTTTATTATTTATTTTTAGATTAAAAACACTTGTATTGTATGGGGTTGAATCTCGTTTCTATGATACATTCAAATTATAAGATACAATTATTTTAGTTAGTTTTATGCATTTTCATGCTTATTTGTTTATTTCATTCATAAAACACTCATCTTAAATTTGTATTCAACAGAGTTTACGGTACAAAAAGGTGGAGATCGATCCCCAAGTTTTTATACATTTCATCATTTTTATGAATTATACCGTAAAATCGAGAATTAAATTCTTTTTGAATGGAGTATAGAATTGTTATATTTAAAAATGATGTTCTTTCTACATGTTGATGCAATGTGCAATAAATGATGGGTTTAAACCAATTATAACAGTACACCTACCATTATAGCTAGCGATGCGTAAAAAACACTTATAATTTGATTGAAGCATATGTCCGACCTAGAATAATTATTTAATTCTAGTATAAAAAAACAATAATACAATTATTAAGTATATATCAAACGGGAACCTATTTAAATCGTTTAAAAAATTATTATTATTTAATATGATTATAATAAAAACAAACGTTTATCCTTATCTAAATATTTATTCTTATCTAATATTTTGTTTAAAATTATTATTATTTAATATGGGAGATAAATAGGAAAATAAGGTGAGAAAACACCAGAGGGTGACACGTGTCCAAAAAATTTTTTGTTTATTAGTATAGGAAGATTTGTTGTCATAATACATGGTATGAAAATATAGTTTTTATGTAAAAGTTATTATTTTATTACTCTATTTGTTGTTATATTACATGGTATGAAAATATAGAAATGAACTTCACATTACCAATTATTCCATAGATCGAGCAATTATATCATTAAATCAATCAATTATACTTTTGTTATAATTGGTTCTTTTTTCTTTGGCATCATTTTTATTTTACTATTATTATATATAAATATATGTTATTTGTTTTTTTTTTACTTTATTATATATAAATACTAGATTATAGCCCGGGAACCTCCCGGGTAGGAATTTATATTAATCGAATTTTAAGATATAGATAATTATGTCATTAAATAAGATAAAAAGAAACGTTATAAGTGTTTAAATATATAAATTAAACTTCGTTGTCGATACTATGCTACTATGTGAAACCTTCTATCGTATTCAGACCATTTCACGAATTGCCACTCTTGACACATATTTGTAGATTTTATTGTACGTTTTTGTTAAAACCTCAATAAATTAAATGGAAAACAATCGCTAAAAGGATATTCACATTCACTATTGTTGGTGCACACATCTGTCGTCTTCGTCTTATATCGAGTCTCAGTTCGTTGCGGATCTAAACAAGACATGATGTCATCTTACTCATTGATGACATCATGAGTATGACATCATCAAGCTTACATCATCATTGAAAGTCAACAAACATATCAGATTCATGTATTTTGTTTGGTTTCGCTTGAATAGTCAACATGTAGTTTTCGCTTGAAAGGTCTAGGTAGGTTTCGCTTGAACCAAATTGTATGGTTTCAAGCGAAATTGTGAGGCTATATATAGGTGGTTCATACTTGTCATTTGTAACAGATTTTGCCAAGTGATACCGAGGTGCTGCCGGTTTTCCTTCTGATTGTAAAGGTTGTAAAATCAATATACAAGAGGATTAAAGTGTATTTCAAGCTGTTATCACGTCCGTTTATTAGTTTCCGCCTCTGAAACGGACTAGAACTCTTCCGAACGACTCGTTTAGGTCGGAATCCGATCCTACAATTGGTATCAGAGCTCAGGACGAGGAGTTCTTGACAAAACAGACTGTTTTCACCACGATTTCTGTTTCTACACCATTCTTTTTCGAAATTTAAAATTTTTCACGGTCAAAATCGGACAAATTTCACATATATTGTGCGCAAACATGGTGTAATCAATCCTTGAAAATTTCAAGTTTAAAATCGACTTAAAACTTGTATTTTTGTGTGTTTTCGCTTCAATTGCTCGAACAAATGATGACATCAGCAACTGTTTAGATCAGATTTCGCTTGAAATCATATTATTTGTGCATAATTTCGCTTGAACATCACGTGATCTTGCTTGAATATGACATCTTGTTGATTTCGCTTGAGATATTATTAGATTTTGCTTGATAACACATTGAGATTTCGCTTGAATATTCATTTAGATCTGAACTCGCTTGAATCTGCTTGATAGTACACTGTATCGTATGTTTTTCTGGTAAACAAGTTTGTGTTTAGTGTGGAAAATATATCGATTTGAGGGTGCATGTGAATATATCAGCCTATATAGTGTATGTGATTGTTTCTGAGATAGTGGGTATATCAATCAAATCATTGAATGTTGTGAACGTTTGTCTGCCATTTACAATTTAGAATTGCATGTAACCCAAGAGTGTTGTTTTGTGATTGCTTTATAAAAGTTAAAAATTGTTGTCGACATAGTGGGATTAAGGTCCAATCATATCATCTTGATATTTTTTGTTGTCGGCTGCATGTTGTCAGTTGCATTTGTTGAATTGAAAATATAATAGTGTTGTCAGACTTTTCATGTGATTATCTCAGATCATGTGAATGTGTGTTTAGAGGTCCAATCATTATAAATCGATATATGTGATTTTGTGACCCAAAGTTCAAATTGAGTGAATGATGACAGCTACTTAGGATGTCAGATTGCATGTAATGTTACTTGTGTAATATCTTGGTTTATGTGAAAATTGTCTGTTTGTGAGTATCGATATGAATGAAAGAATTGTAAATTGAAATTGTCGATCATATGCATTGTGTGATTTGAAATTGCTTATGATATATTAGTTTATATGTGCTAGTTGATCGAGTCGTGTGCGAATTTAGTTCAAATTGTTTGAATAGAATCTACAGGTTGTGTGGTTTGACATTAAAATCCATTCGCACAAAATATGTTCACTTCGTACAGTGTATACCGAGGTCGCGTGGTTTGAGTCGTGGTTAGTTTCAGTTCGTACAGTTTGGAGTTCAAAGATTTCAAAGGGTCAAGTCGTTTGATTTCGATTCGGGTCATAGCAGTTCGCTCAGTGTGTCAACCTTCAGTCCGCTCAGAATAGTCATCAGTTTGAGTACCAGTTTCATTCAATTAATTGTTAAGTGGTTAAACTGATTGTTGTTCTGTTTATTGTAAAGGTACTTGCCAGGTGTTTCCCGAAATATTTGCCAATTACTGAAGCATGGAAGAGGAATTCTACAATGCATTTGCCACACCAGTCGCTCCCGTTACTGCTGCAGAGAATTTATATAGTGAAAATGAAACAGGAACTCATCAAAAACCGCCAAAGTTGATGTATATTGAGGATTTTCAGGGTTGGAAAAACCGATTTGAGAACTGGGTTCAAGCTTACAGATTCGATGCTTGGTGTTCGTTGGAGAAAGATTATGAGAAACCGAAAAACGAACGTGGATTGGTAAAGGGTTTCAGTGACTTTACGGAAGTTGACAAATTGAAGTATACTAGTGAGAAAATGATGATCAGTATTCTTCAACAGGCAATTACAGAAGATATATTTGTTTTGCTTCAACATGGAAATACAGCTAAGTCAATTTGGGAAGCATTGATTCAGAAATTCAAAGGAAGCGCAGATATGATTAAAAACAAGAAGGCGTTATTGAAGAAGTCGTTTGATATGTTTTCAGCTTTCGACAATGAAACTGCAAAGAATACTATTGATAGATATTGTCATTTAGTCTTGGAAATGAAAAGATTTAACATTGAAAAAGATGATGATGAGTGGGTCGATAAACTAGCTGAAGCACTACCACAGCAGAAATGGGGAACGTATTTGCTGATCTTAAAACATACAAGAAAGTCTGAAAATATGAATTTGGCTCAGTTTATTTAGAGGATTGAAGAGCATGAGTTAGATATTCAGAAAACTGCTACCATGACGAATCCAAATGCCAAACAAGATGTCAGTCTGTACTACCGAGGGAACAAGTTTGAGGCTACCCCCAGCCCTAGCCCAAAGATTCAAACTGGTTACAGTGCTGATAGTTCGTCTGGAACAAAGAACAGTAATGTGACTCAAAGTGGTGGATCTTCATCATTCTCAAGTTTTGATCCAAACAGCACAACATCAAGTTCTCAACGACAAAATTCAACACATCTTCAGTGCAATGTTACATTAAACATTCAAAATGGTCAGAATTTGTCTCCAGAAGTTGCCGAGCAGCACATGGCATCATTGGTTACTATGTTAGAATCTTACGAAAGTTTGATCGATGGGAAGATTGGCAATCCAATGCTTACCAAAGAAGATTACGACCAAATTGATGCTGAAGAACTTGAAGTGATGGATATCAAGTGGTGCTTAGCAAGTGCTTGGAGGAGAGCTGAAAAATTTCAAGAGATTACTGGCAGAGATGAATTTCGAGGAATGGCTACTTCTCAGTTGGGATTTGATAAATCGAAAGTTACCTGTTTCCGTTGCAAAGGAAAAGGACACTTTAAACGAGAGTGTAAAAACCAAGTAGCAACCGAGAATCAAGAAAAGAACAACTATTATCAGAAATCAATTTTTCATCAGATTGCTCAACAACCAAAAACTGTTCATGCTCATGCTCATGTTATTGAAGAAGGAAAGAAGAAAGCTTTACTTATTCATCAAGATGACGAAAAAGTTGCCGAGGGATTTAGTTGGGATAAATACATTCCATCAGAATCAGGCTTTGTTGCTCGAATTCTAGGTTAAGATGAAGTTAATCAGAAAAGAATCCCAATTTTTCCAGATCTTGGAAGTGATGTGGATACCGATGATGAGGAAGAACATCTCAACAGAGCCAGAAAAGGCATTGATCCTACTAGTTTTAATTTGTTTTTTGCAGATAAAATGGAGATGTTGTACCAGAAGAAGATGGAAAGATTGAAGAAAGAGCTGGAAGCAGCAAAAATGCAAGCTGATGAAAAGACAAAGACAGAAGCTGGAAAAGCAAATGTTGAACCAGTGACTGATAAAGTAGTTGAGAAAATCGTTGAAGTGGAGAAAGTGGTGGAAAAACTTGTTGAAGTTAAAAAAATAGTTGAAGTTGAAAAATTAGTTGAAGTTGAAAAACTTGTCGAAGTAGAGAAAATTGTCGAAGTAGAAAAGATCGTTGAAGTTGAGAAGATAGCTGAAAAATTGGTTGAAGTTGAAAAACCGTGTTCAAAGTGTTCAGAATTTTGCAAAATTTGTGAGGAGAAGGATACAAAGATTGCTGAATTAGAAAAGATTAAAGAAGATTTACTGTCTGATGTGAAGTATGTCAAGGAGTCCTATGATGTGCTGAACAACACAGTTGATCGTCTGAAAAAGACAAATTCAGAAATCGAAAAGGCGATGGATAAAATGAGTGCAACATTAATGACAAAGCAAAGCGTCATCAATGATTATATTGAAGACTGTGCTAAGTTGAAGAAAGAAGTGGAACTTGAGAAAATTGAGAGTGAAAGGATTAAACGATTACTATTGAGTTACACTACTTGTGATTATTTGATTGATCGTGTTTATCCTACTATTGCAGGTTTGGAGGCATTCAAGGAGAAAAAGACTGAAGATACTGATACTGGTAAGAAACCAAGTGTCAAGTATAACAGATGTCCGCCCCCGATCCATGAAACCTATTCTCCAAGGAATCCTAATGAGGAGCGTCTAAAAAAGGCAATTAACATCAAGTTAAAGTCTGAAATCATTGATGAATTACCAGACAATATTGATGTTACATTCACAGCGTCTGACACTGATCATGAGTCTGAGTTAGTAAAGAAAGTTGTCGATCAGGTGTTGGATACGGATGAAGAGTCAAAACCGGAGTCTGAGTCTGAAAGTCCGAGTTCGTCAGAAAAGAGTCCGAGTTCACCGGTTAACAGGGTTTACAATAGAGAATTCCTATTATCAAAATCTAATTTGAATGATGGGTTAATCAAAGTGGCATATACTTTGTTTGATTCAGACAAATTATATTCTGATGAGGAATTTCCAATAAGAAGTGTAAAAACTGAAATGATCAAAAAGGTTTTCAAATTAACAGAAATTAATATTTCTGAAATAAAAGATTTAAATCTTGATGAAAAATCTAAAAAGTACACTTCAAGAGTTCAACAGAGATTGAACAAGAAAAAGGGTTACGGTTGTGGTTCAGGTTATCGAAAGAAACCAAACCACAACAGCAATCTCAAAAAGAAAGGTCTTGGTTTCAATTCTTCAGAAAATTATAAAAATCAGAAAACTTATAAACCAAAAACAAAATTTGTTTCAGGTGGAAGTTGTGAAGATGAGCAGAAGAAACCGTTCTGGAAGCAGTCGAATCAAGAGTTTCTTGCTGAAGTGAAGAAGAATGTGAGAAAGTTCGCTCAAAGAGTTGATCGAAGAACCTGTTTCAAATGCCAAGAAGTTGGTCATATAGCTTGGAATTGCCCCAAGACCAACTACAAAAAACAGGAAGTTTCTTCTAACTTTGTTTTGAAAAAGACTTGTGTTGATAAGAAAGAACAACCTGTAAAAATTGTTAAAAAGTTTGAAAATTCTACTTCTGAGGAAGGAGAAAGTTCAAAAAGGTTTTACAAAAGAAGAGGTGATTTGAGTAAACAAAAGTGGGTGGTTAAATCTGAGGGTAATTTTGACAATGAATCTGATTCTATAAAATCAGAGGAGTCATCTGTTGAGAAAAAGATTGTGAGTTCCGTTCTAGAAGTGAACGATGAGAATTTTCCTCCATTGTTAAAGGAAAATTTAATGAAGAAAGTGGGAAAAGTAGAGATCTCAAATCAATTCTTCGTTGGTGAGGGAGAATTTGATGTTGAGAAGGCTTTTAACGATAAAGTCAAGCATATTTTTGGTAAGATGGTAGACAGGAAGGTAAAGGATGCTAAAGAGTTTTACAAATCAAAGTGTTGGTGGGATAGATGTGTTCCAAAGTCACCCAAGGCTGGTGAGGCTTGGGTGGACATAATGTTTGAGTAAAAACTTGACTTGCCGGAGCTCCCAGGTTGGTATAAGTGGAGCAGGAATCGGCACATTTCTTGAGAAATTCACTTAGGTGATTTCGACTTATAAGTGGTAAATCAGGGACATTAAGTTGTACTTGATTTTCTACAAGTGGTTTTTGATATGAAAAACAATGTGATGAAACCCCTAACCTACAAGTGGTTTAAAAATCAACAAAACTAATTTTCCGGAAAAACCATTTGATTAATACAAACTTAAGTGTTTTGAAATCACAATGGGAAAATAGTTTGTTGTGAGGGGGAGTTCTGATTGTTTATGCCAAGTGGATGGCGATTTGAAGCGATTCGATATCAGTTGTCACTTTATTGTAGAGTTTGTTTTCAAATTTCCTAAAATGTGTTTGCATTTTAAGGGGAGTAAAAATTTTCAGAAAATCCAAAAACATTTGAAAATTTGAAAAAAGCCAAAAACATGATAAAATGAAAAAGAGTTTTGTTGTGCAAAAAGAGGAAATGATAGTACATCAGTGGATGATCATGACATGCTAAAGAAATGGAAATTTAAATAGTGATAAACGGTCTCGCTGATGTTGTGTCAGTAGGTTTTTTCACATTTAGTAGATTGTGACGAGATATAAACCTAAATTTCTAACTTGCTTATATTGTGGGTAACACAAACTTGGATATATAGGTAACCCCTGAAATCTTGTTTGAAAGGTCCCTTATTCTGAGATACTAGGTCTTTATGCTCAGTGATATCTAGGGTATTATCCCGGGACTTCTGCTGAAAGAAATTTCTGACCTAGTCTCCGGATAATGCTTTCTGCAAATGCTTGAAACATAGCATCGCCCTCAGCAAGCTGATGAAACAATAAAATTGATAGTCACTGCTGTTGTAATGCAAAAGATCCTCTAAAGGGGACCCACCAAAAATCGAAGCCGTCATCTCTCTGCGTATCGAAAGATCGACCTGAGCTCTCACGGCCCTCGCACTATAATTTATTCCCTTACAGATATCATTTGTGGTATACTCACCTGTAAGACTGAATATTGGGATCTGGATACGGGAGTATATTCAAGTAGTGGGACACACGAATAAGTTCAAGAGCTTAAAACATTAACCTCGTATCTCGGATCAATTGAACTTTGTGTGAAAATTTAAGTGGATCAATATACTGACAATCTAGGTGAATTGTTTAGAACTGAAAATGAAATGAAGCTTAACGGTGTTGGTGATTTGTCTCAGAAACTGATATGATCCTCTTACACAAACTCACAAAAATATTGTATGTAAATATTTCTTTACTGCATTTTTGTTTCTTTTAAAAAATCTAAAAAGAGTTTCGGTGTGTTTTAGCATAAACTTTGAAAAATCCAAAAATATTTTAGACAACTGATGTTGAAAAGCTGAATTTCAAAATTTTAAGTGCTAAACATGACGAATAGGTTTGGGAAAGTTTATTTGAAGATGTTTGAAATGAGAAATGTTTTTTAGATAATTTGAGATCAAAATGTGTTTGTTACATTTACAAGTGGTTAAGAAGAGATTTGTGAATATCTGCATGAGATTCTAAATTTGCTAAATCTTTTATAAATATGAAATTTTACTTTTGGGTAGAGGATGTGCAGGATAGCCTGGATTCTGAGCAGATAGAGAGCCAGGTTTCGATCCTGATCCTGTGAAAGCTAGACTATGATCCCAGCACAAGTTGAGGGGGAGTCTGTTAGAGAAAGAGAGTCTGAAGATGCAAGAGCTAGGAGCCAGAGATCCTGAAAGAGAATTGGATATAGGATAGAGCCAGATAGAGATCATGAAGGAAGTCCAAAGACTGATAAAGACTGAAGATTGAGAAGACTCGACACTTAAGACTCGTCAACATCTGAGGGGGAGTCTGTTGCTGCACACATATGTCGTCTTCGTCTTATATCGAGTCTCAGTTCGTTGCGGATCTAAACAAGACATGATGTCATCTTACTCATTGATGACATCATGAGTATGACATCATCAAGCTTACATCATCATTGAAAGTCAACAAACATATCAGATTCATGTATTTTGTTTGGTTTCGCTTGAATAGTCAACATGTAGTTTTCGCTTGAAAGGTCTAGGTAGGTTTCGCTTGAACCAAATTGTATGGTTTCAAGCGAAATCGTGAGGCTATATATAGGTGGTTCATACTTGTCATTTGTAACAGATTTTGCCAAGTGATACCGAGGTGCTGCCGGTTTTCCTTCTGATTGTAAAGGTTGTAAAATCAATATACAAGAGGATTAAAGTGTATTTCAAGCTGTTATCACGTCCATTTCTTAGTTTCCGCCTCTGAAACGGACTAGAACTCTTCCGAACGACTCGTTTAGGTCGGAATCCGACCCTACAACTATTTATACTGAATGTGTTAAAAGTTTAATAGTAAGAAAGCAAACTTGGACCTTTGTTGACTTTGATTAATTTACATTTGTAGTAATATAGATCCAACCTTTTTTTAACATAAAGGGAAACTTCATACACAAGTCAAAGGCTGTACACTTACAAAATTCACAAAAGTGTACTATCTCTCTACAACAACAACCATACCCAGTAAGTCCCACAAATAGCAGAGCTACTTATAGGGTCTGGGGAGGGTGGGATGTAGACAGGCCTTGCCTCTATCCCTAGGGATAAGGAGGCTGCTTCCAAAGAGACCCTCGGCTCGACAACGAACAACAAACCAACACAACAAGTCAAAGAATATAGAAAGAATACATAAATAATAGGTCGCCCATTAGCAAGTAAGTGATCAGAGTGGCACAATATAATGTAAATCATGTATCATAGCATACAACATCATTTGGGCATAAACACAATGTAAATCATGTATCATAGCATACAACATCATTTGGGCATAAATACAGTAAGGCAAACACTGGAAAGGTCCCTTAAAGAATAAGAAAAACCTACGTCCCTGAAAATCCACCTAAGTCCTTACTACAAAATCCTCTAGAAGTCCTTAACCTTAATCCTACGCCTCCACGAAGTCCTAACGTGGACCATGTCCTCAGAAAGATGCAACTCTAGTAAATCATGCCTAATCTGCTCATCCCATGTCAGTTTGGGTCTGCCTCTTCCTCTCCTCCCCTACACAATAAAAGTTTCCACTACTCTAACTGGAGCCATCGCTTCCCTCCGCTTCACATGCCCAAACCATCTCAATCTCCCCTCCTTAATCTTCTCCGATATACTAGCCACTCCTAGTCTTTCCCTAAAAGTGTACTATCTCTCTATTTCTACTAATCCATTTTTGCACCAATCCTCATAAGCGACTTCTGTGATACCTGTATTCAAATATACATGAAAAAGATATCTTTATTCATTAGACTAAGTAATCCAAAATTCTTTGAAATGTATAGAAACATTTATGCATTTGACCATCTAAGGAGTTCGTATAAAATATGCTATTTTTATTTATTGCCAAACTGCCACTTTCGATATGAAACTACTTAAGTAGAGGCATAACATTGACACAGTTGACGCATTCGAACCCGCGAACATGTTTAGCTAAGCATTCCGGGTTCAGGTCAACTGGGTGGGTTAGCTGGTTTGACCTGTTTAAATATAAATTTCTCTAAAATATGCTTTATGTTCTAACTTAAACTATCTGGGTCCAAAATTTAAAAGTTCAAAAGAGAAATTAGCAATGGGTTTTATATTTTTAAATGTAGCTATTTTATGCACATTTTTATCATCGGTTGTAAATTTGTGATTTTTGAGTATTAATGTGAAAAAATAATAAGACGGAACTTTTTTTCCGGTTAACCGGACCGTACTTGTGGTACCTGTGAATATTCGTGTCTTTTCAGGTTCATGTCTGGTTCGACTCACCAACACGACCACTTAGCACCCCTACCGATGCACCCTCCAAAGTTGTTGACATTGAAAAAAAATCTGATTATTGTTGTAACAGACTGGTAAAGATTAGAGGACGGTAAGTTTACTTACGAATGAGAGTATTGTATGAAGTTTTTCCCTTCCTTTAGAAGATCTGAAGACGCTAATTATGCAAACGGGTGTTTTTTCCCCACATATTGCATCAAAATTTGTGCCTGTCAACAAAGGAACCACCGGTTCTTTGTCTATTGCTGAGTCAGCATTTGGTTTCTTGCCCTGAGATGAAGCTGTTGCTATCTTCTTGTTCTTTTTCTCAAACTCATCTAGAATGTTACTAAATTCCTTAATTGCCAACCAACTACCGCTGGAACTTCATTGACACCTAGTTTTTTTGCCGCATGATCAGAAGCATCTTGTACCTACAAGAAGATAACTTTTCAATCAATTTATCCAATTAATAGATAAGAAGATTGATGGTCCAGGTTGATTGATTACCTGTGTATCATAGAAGACAAAACGTTTGCGGTACAAGAATATGCCATCACATACATCAAAAGATGGTTTGTTGTGGTAACGTTGTCATACCTACATAACAATTAACAAAGCACATGTTTTGGTTTTAATGAAAAACAAAATAAAAAAGTTTTAACAGCTTGGTTAAATTAGAACATAAATAGTTCGACTTATGAAAAAATGACAATAACTACCAACAATGACATCTTCACAAACCAACGGTCATAAAAATTATATAAATATAATAATATATGTAGGGTAGAACCTGTGAACTTGATGGGCTGGAAAACTTAGTTTAAAAAGAAACCTACGTTAAACAAACATACTGCACATACGAACATGTTAGGTTAATCACAAAAACATCTATGATAACTTGAAATTGGTATATGAGTATCCTGCTCAAAAGTCAAACTACATTACTCAATCTTTGGAAGAAAGGGCCATGGAAAAAGAACACATACCACAATTATGATACTCTGGGAGCTGTTTAACGGTAGTTGCTTGAAGGCTTTCGGGAGGTAGACAACTGCATATAGCACCTAAAATAAAATAACCAGAGAGAAAAAATAAAAATAAAGACAACTGTGTGAACAAATAAATCCATGTATCTAAACTCAAATCCATGGTTTGACCATAATGTAATTATCTTTGTAAGAATAATCAAATAGTTGGATATGAGAAAATGCGAAAAAGTCAATAATAAACCAAAACAAAAAACACTCAATAGTATTAATCTTATACAATATTGAAGAGTATAGTAATTCTAGAAACAAACGAATAGGGCTTCGATTGAACTTCAAATTACTAAGAAAATACATCACGATACAGAAAACATAAACATACAAACAATAAGGAGAAAGGCTGTACCTTGGAGATGATGATAAATGATTTTAGGAAGAACAATTGTGCGAAATTGAAGATGAAGGAAGCACATATCAAATGCTAGGTTGTCTATACCAAAAGATGAAATCGAATCAGACCCAATCAAACAAAACCTAGCATTCTAATCAGATTGTTTGTCTATGAAATTAAACCCATTCAAATCAAATCCAATTGAAGATGACGAAGATATCTAAAAGATTGTTTGTCGCAAAAGATGAAATCGAATTAGTTTTTATCGCAAACATATAATTTATAACCTAGACGAAGATTGAAAAAGTAGAAGAACCCTAACTATTTCTCCGATCTAAAAAAAATCAAATAATAAAATACCTAATCAATAAAAACTTACCACTGCTCACCACCATCGTTGTTTCTCCAACCCTAAACACCACCATCATCAGCTGACGAACACACAACTAATTTTCGATTATAGTAACCGAAACAAATCGATGAAAGCAAATAAAACAATAAGGCATTTAACTGTAACAAATCGATGAAATCATCTAACAAATAATCATCAAAATATGTTGAATAAGATCTATAACGAACCTCATCCTTCTGAAACAGCGAATCTGAATCTTAACCTCTGATAACCGCAATGATCGTTGACAAAAGTTTCATCAAAACACATCAAATCCATACACAAAACGTAGATCAAAGAACGATCTACACGAATATGTACACGAAATCGTCAAAAACAACGAAGAAAAACGAAGATCTGAAGAAAACGCGTTGAGAAAGGGGTTTTTGAAAAGATGAAACAGTCGTCTCTTCTCTCTCTTTATGGAATTTGTTTTGCAGATTTGGTTTGGTGTTATTGAATTTGAATTTTGAATGAGATAAGTTTTTCGAGGAAACTGCAAACCTATAGGAAGAGGGAGAAGTTTTGTCGACAAGTACTTTGAATTAGTATTCATCAGATTTGACTTTAGGTTTTGTAAAAAAAATTGAAAAATCTTAGAAAATTACACATAGGATTCAATTAAAGGAGGGGGCTTCATATCTTGACACATAGGATTTCTAAAGTTCCTTTATTATATAGATGGGTCGTAATATTAACACATAGGAAAAACTTATTTACACATGGTGTATACGGGCCGTATACTGTTATACGGCCCGTATAGAATAAAAAAAACAACAAAATCTGTGCCAGCAGACTTTGTCAGTTTTTTTATTCCATACGGGCTATATAATATTATACGACCCGTATACACCATGTGTAAATAAGTTTGCCTGGTCGTATACAATGTATACGAACGCGTATACTGGCCGTATACTCTTATACGGCCCGTATGGAACGAAAATTTGATTTTTCTCAATGTATTTAAGGGATTTAAGGTGTAAATCACACTAGATATTTTACAGTCGTGAGGTGCTCAAACCTTTCTAAAAGTAGAAAAAAAATAAAACATTAACAAGTAACAAAGATTGAAGAACAAGAAAACGTGTCGTATGACTGTAATAAAACGGAAGCTATCAATGCGGGATTATGGGCATGGTGTTATTCTTTATTTAATATTTATAGAATAAAAGGAAGGGTGAGGCATTTGATGAGAGTTGTAAGGAGTCTGAATCTTTGGTTTCATCAGCCTGTACCGAAGAAACCAAATTCGCAACAATGAGTGTGAGTCCATTGTTGTTCGTGAATGTTTCGAATCATCATAGAAGACGTGTCGGGTTCTTCTGCTAGTGGTCGGGCTTACAATGCTCACACAGGGTGATAAACAACGTTGGTTTATTCTTTTTAATCTATTAGAACGATCCTTGTTTTGTCACGTACATGCGTTTAATTCCCAACATACTTGTTTTGTCATGTACATTTCGTAAGAAACTTTTCGTGCACTGAACCTTCACCTCCAATCATTTCCTGGTCAAATCACACACTATAAAGTTTAAACTTATCGTGTATTGCAGTTTGGAAAGATGACCGAATAGAGATCTGAATAACAAACTGTGGAGAACTTGTTTGCGTTATCCACCAACAATCCGTTCATTATCTGTTGTTGTCTAAAACAGTATCAATTAACGTTCAGTTGTGTACACAAATTCATCACCGGTTTCTACAGCACAAGCACATACACAGGGAGAATGTTCTCGAAATTGAAGGAAAAGAAAAAATGGTTGCTGATGTTTTTCACTATCAGGATTTTGTTGGTTTGTTTGAGAACCTGATTCCAATGTCCTACTACTACAATCCTTCCTACATTATTGAAAATTACTATATCACCCGCCATTCTCTTGCACCTGTATACATTGATTGTGGATTTAACTTGCAAGAATTGTGGATTTCGGTTGGTTCAGATCTCGGAAGTACTGAACAACAGAAATACAGTTTCGGTTTCATCAACCGGCTTTCAAAACCCGACGGAATCTACAAAGAAATTGTTGGATTTGAAGGAAAAGAAAAAATGGTTGTATACTATTATACAATCTTTTTTCTTGAGTCCTCGGGAAAACTTTTCCTCAGGGGAGGGTGAGTAGTATGAGTCCATTGTGGTTCGTGAATGTTTCGAATCATCATAGAAGACGTGTCGGGTTCTGCTAGAAGACTATCAGGATTTTGTTGGTTTGTTTCGAGGTAGGGTTTAGAATGTTTGAAGTATTCTTGGTTCAATACCAACTCTTCTGAAAGACAAGAATACAACGTTCATGTATCACAAGGAATGACTGATCTAAGGCAGAGAACCTGATTTAGATACACAAATTCATCACCGGTTTCTACAGCACAAGCACATACACAATTTGTTGGAAGAACCCGACACGTCTTCTGCTAGTTACTCTTTTCTTCGATTTCAACAAATCTTTCAAGGTCTTAAGTGATGGACAATTGGTTAAAAGATGTAGAAGAGTTTGTGTAGAGATCTTTACGTACAAATATGCATCATCCTTACGGTTACAAATGAAGCGTTGGGATTAAAGGGTTTATGAGTAAAAGATGTTAGTTTCTTGACAGTATGGTTTCTCGACAAATGAAGTATTATCTGTCCTTGTTGCCTCTTCGGTTGGTAAAAGACATAGGATGGTTTCTAATACAGGCTCGTTGTTAGTTGTGGTTGATTTATAGGAGGATGTTATGAAACGAATATATGTTTATGTGAATTCCCAACATCCTTGCTTTATTCTCTTTAATCTATTAGAATGATCATTGACTTGAATTTGTGGATTTCGGTTGGGTCAGAAACTTAACAAGAGAAGCAACTAAAAAAATACAATTGATTACTCGGTCGAATAATGGGTCCGTTCAAGTTGAGCTTCCTGATGCAATTTTCACAGTGGTACCAATGTCCTACTACTACAATCCTTCCAACGCCTGATTCCGATACAACCCTTGATGTTGAAACCGGTTTTACCTCATGAAAAGGAAAGAAAGAAATTTTTTTGCATTTTTTACCATATGTATACGGGTCGTATACGGTTTATACGACCGTATACTCTTGGTAAAAAAATATTTTTACCGATCGTATACAATGTATACGATGATTGTATACGGGTCGTATATTGTTATACGGCCCGTATACTATGGGTAAAAAATGGTAAAAAAGGGTTTATTCTCTTTAATCTATTAGAACGATCCTTGTCTTGAAAACCTGATTCTGATTTAAACAATGGAATTTGTGGATCAACAGAAATAACTGAAAAGAACTCGCCATTCTCTTGCACCTGTATACGTTGATTGTGGATTTAACTTGCAAGAATTGTGTCTGTCGCATGATAGAAGACGTGTCGGGTTCTGCTAGAAGACTATCAGGATTTTGTTGGTTTGTTTCCAGGTAGGGTTTAGAATGTTTGAAGTATTTTTGGTTCAATACCAACTCTTCTGAATGCCCGATCTAAGGCAGAGAACCTGATTTAGATACACAAATTCATCACCAGTTTCTACAACACAAGCACATACGCAATGAAGCATTAAAAGATGTTAGTTTCTTGACAGTATGGTTTCTCGACAAATGAAGTGTGACAACCCTCAAAATCCCATGTATTCCGTACAATTTAATATTGATAATTAAAGTGCTTGACGACTGTGTGGAATTACGTAACTGCTTTCTGATATCTGCGTTATATTTACATGCGCCTGTTAACACACTAGTAATGTACAAAAAAGTCATTAAATAGTCCGTTATGATTTCCTAAGAGTTAGAAAATAGAAACGTTACAAATATATATATATATATATATATATAGGACACGTTACGGATTGATTAAGCACTTTAACGGAACAGTATCAAACCGAACAACCGGACTTTACCCGGAACATAAAAATATTGTCAACGACATTGTTTTTCCTTTTCTGAGCCAGTTAGGATCCCCGAATTCCCTAACACCCGTTATAAATTACAACACACATATTACACTAAATTAAATTCCTAACAAATCAAACTAATCACTAACTAAACTAGTTGAAATCCCATTTGTAAACCCCACCCCCACAACCGTTCGGTTCCCCCTAGGGGACACACTTCTTACAATTGTGAATATTTTATTTGATAATGTCCCATATCAAGATTACACATTACCTAAGGGTTATTAGTGAATGATGGTCCATAAATAAGCCTAAGGGTTAAGAATTCTCATACATTTCCACACTTCAAAAATCTGATCTCTCTCTCCCTCTTGCTTGGTGTTCGGCCGAGAGCACACCCACACCCATCATCACCATCAAATTTTTATCAAGGTATTCCACATACATCCCAAGGTGCAAGGTGACATACGAGGAAACCCGGTGCTTACGGAATCACAAGGACCTCTCTACATCGCTATTAACCACCCATTTTTCGTCTAGTTTCTTCCCTAGCCTTGAGCTAGTTGTAAGTGATGCTAAACACTCTCTTGTTCTTGTTTAAAGTGGTTAATAGATGTTAGAATGATGAAAAGTTAAGAAACTTTAAAGCTCATGAACAAGTCTTGAACATAATGTGTTATAGTGTGGATAAAGAGAAGTTATGTGTGTAAATCATGTAGATCTTGTGTTGTTATGGTTCTTGTTGATTTTCTGATGATTTGTTGGTTAATATTGATGTTTGATGTTGTTGTGATCACTAAACATGATTAACGTAATTAATCAAACACAAGATTAGTAAGTTAAAGGATGAAAACAGAATTTGTCCAAGTTTTACAGCCAACTTCAGTTGGCTGTAAACAGGTCATAAACTCAACGAAAAACTGATATTTTGAGTCAAAAATGTGTTATTATGAAATACGGTTCTAATGGCACCAGAATCGTAATTTTTGAACTTCGTTTACTATTTTTAAAGCGTCATTTCGTAACAGCAGCTAGAGCTGCATTTTTCTGCTGAAAAAATGTGTATTGTTTTCTGTCGTAACTTGGGTTCTTTGTAGAGTTGGATCATAAAACTTGTACTGTAGATGACCACCGATGTATTTGTAATTACCCCACTGGAACTTGGTAAATCGGATGCTCGATGAATTTTAAATAAATTATTCCGTGGACTGTGGTCAGAAAAATATAAATCTGAGTTCAGTCCGGAAAATGAATTTTTTAAAATATTAATAATGAACTGGACCCCGATATTTTTACACAATAAAATATGGAACGTTTAAGACATTCTGTAAAAATTTGGGAATTTTTGGTATAAGTTAACTATTTTATTAAAATGTCCGAAAACAGCCTGGTTTTGAATATTTATGCTGAAATGACATAAGCTGTAATTTGCGTGTCTAAATGTCGAGTATGCTATCTGTGAATCATCTAACATGTTATATGTGTTATGTGCATTACCGTATGTTTGTTTATGAGTGGGGAATGGATGGGAAACTTATATGGGCATAAACCGTCAAAGTGATGCAGGTTGTGTGATAGATACGTGTAGGAACTTTGTGCTCTATTTGAAAGCCACTAAATGACTAACTGGTAAATCATACTAGGACGTGATTGACCGACCTTGACTGTTAGCTATATTTGAGAATCTAACCGAGCAAACCGAGGTGAGTTCACACTTTCTACAAGGCATGGGATTCCCGGTGGTTTGGGAATGGGTTAAAGAATTTAAAACTAAATCTACATATCCCCTTGGGAAGATATGTACGGCCATCCTCCATAGATAGGATGCCATTATTAATCCTACGAATTCTCTTGGTGCAGAATACGTACGTTCGTCCTCCTGGTGCAGGACAACAACCTTAAAACTAGCTAGACAAAACTCTATCATGAAGTCCCTCAATTTATATCGACTTAATCGCCGAGGCCAATGGCGAGCGGGTCATTAGTTAATAGCGCTATTAGGTTTAACAAACCTCACACCGTGCCGTTCGGACGGGGGTGTACTAATGGACTATGGCAAACTGTCAGTGATGATAGACACTGATGTAGGGCACAACTATTGTTCGTCAGTTGTCGATATGTATGGTCTAGTAGTTCACACGGGGAAAGCCCTCACTGATTATGGTTATGGTTTGGGTAAAGAAAAAGGAACTGGTTAAACATACTTTCAACTACGGGGTAACCCCCACGGCAATTAAGCCAACGAAAGTCAAACCACGTTTTTCAGAAACAACTTAAAACTAAACAACCAAACGTGAACTCACTCAACTTTGTTGTTGACTCGTTGTTACATGCCTTACAGGTCGCTAAACACTTGGAGCTTGCACGAGGAAGGAGTCGTTGTGGTGTACAGACTGTTATGTTCCGTGCTTATTATTTAAATCCTTATGAACTTATTAAACTTGCGTTTTGAACTCTAACTTATAAACTATGGACTTATGCTTTTGGATTTACTTTTATGCTTCCATTGTTTAAACTAAACATGGTTAACTAGCTTTGGTCACCAATCGTATTATGGTTGGTCTTATTTACTTAATTACGATGTTTAATATGATTGGTGGCTCGATCCTGGTCACGTCACGCCTCCAAGCGGTGGTACTCTGCATGGTGGATTTTGGGGGTGTGACAGATTGGTATCAGAGCCATTGGTTATAGTGAACTTGGTTTTAAAAAGGGGGAAAGCTTTTTGATAAAACCAGACTATAACATGTACAGTGCTCAACGATCCACAACGACGCTTCGCTCCACGTGCAAGACTCGACACAATAGGTGGTATGATTTATGTTATATTGTCAGTTAGTTCACATTGTGCATTAATTAATGTGATAACTGCTATTTGAACTTTGTGTGCTTACTCTTTTCTGTCACTCCACACTTACGCACTTGCGACACCTTTCTTACGTGTGTCCCTTCGATGTGAAGATCATGAGTGGACGTCTCGACATGACCCAGGGTCAGCTGACGACCTTGATTGACGAACGGATTGCTGAAGCCTTAGCAACCCAATCAGGAAGTCAACCCATGCACTCTCAAACACGCATGGGCACCTTCAGGGCGTTCCTGAAATGCAAACCTCCCACTTTCAACGGCACTGAAGGGACAATCGGCCTTCTACACTGGATCCGGAGAATCGAATATACATTCGAAGGGAGTGAAAGCCCTGCCAGCAAATGAGTAGAGTACGCTACTGGCATGTTGCAAGGGAAAGCGTATTCTTGGTGGAGCGCACAAGTTCAGATGCTCGGATTGGCAGACGCGAATGCCATCCTCTGGAGCGACTTCAAGGATTTGATTAAGGAAAAATTCTGCCACCTGGACGACATTCTGGAACTTGAAACAGAGTATTATGGTTTGAAGATGGAGGGATCAGAAATTGAGGCGTACACAAAGAGGTCCAACGACTTGGCTAACTTATGTCCGAACTTGTCACGACCCATATCTAGACGGATCAAGCTATACCTCAGAGGCTTAGTCCCGGAGATCCAAGGGTCTGTAATTGAGGCCAACCTTTCCACAATCCAGCAAGTCATTCGCTTGGCGCACCAACTCACCGATCAGGCAATGGAAGAGGGCAAGCTGCCCAAGCGTGTTAGCACTACTGCTACTGGTGCTCCCAGCAATGACAAGCGCAAGTGGGACATAAATTCGGGCAGGGGTTCCACTCCAGTTCAATCTCAGTCCCAGCGGCGAAAGACAGATGAACACAGGAGCCCCAGTCAGTAGTTTTCTGGAAATCAAGGTCAGGGTGGATACAGGGGAAATCACCCTAAGTGCAAACGATGTAGTTTGCACCACAGCTGGCCGTGCAACAAGGATTATTGTCAGAGATGTAACAAGCTTGGACACAAAGCCAGAGATTGCAGGAGCTCACGTCCTGCGAATCAGAATCGACAACAGCAGCCACAAGCTCCACAGAACAACAGCAACAGCAGGGTAACAAGGAATGCTATCAGTGTGGTGCTGAGGGTCACTTCAAGAGGAACTGTCCACAGTTGAGACAGAATCGTGACAACAGCGGTAACCAGGGCAACGGGAACAATAACGGAAACAATAAGGATAACCGCAGGACTGGTAAGCATGAGTTCCTGAATGGACAAGAGAAAGAAGGAAACAACCCCAACGTTGTGGCGGGTAAGTTCCTACCAGATAATTTCCTTGCTTCTATTTTTTTTGTTAATTCGGGTACAGATGTTAGATATGTGTTCCTAAGAGTTAGTCAAGTGCTTAAGCATACCCCATTATCCTTAAAACACCAAACACACGGTAGAACTAGCAAACGGTAAAAGTCTTGAAGCCACACACGTAGTTAAAGGTTGTAACCTCGTCTTAGCTGGTCAGACTTTCTCAATCGATCTTATTCCTATCACACTTGGTAGTTTCGACGTCGTTATTGGGATGGATTGGCTATCTCATCATCAAGTGGAGATTGTTTGCAAGGAGAAAATCGTCCGCATTCCTCGTTCTGGTAAAGAACTCCTCGTGATTCACGGCGACAAGAGTGGTGCTGTTGTAGGCATTATCTCTTTCCTTAAGGCCCAGAAGTGTCTGTGAAAGGGCCACACTGCGATTCTAGCACTCATTACTGACACGTCAACGGAAGAGAAGAAAATTGAAGACATTCCTATTGTGCGCGATTTTCCCGAGGTATTCCCTGAGGAATTACCTGGTCTTCCGCCTCATCGCCAAGTTGAGTTTCAAATCGAGCTAGCTCCTGGAGCAGCGCCCATAGCCCGAGCGCCATATCGTCTAGCTCCGTCAGAACTCGAAGAACTGTCCACGCAACTACAAGAACTCTTGGAAAAGGGTTTCATACGTCCTAGATCTTCGCCCTGGGGAGCTCCAGTCTTGTTTGTGAAGAAGAAAGATGGTACTTACAGAATGTGTATCGACTACCGCGAACTCAACAAGGTGACTGTGAAGAATCGTTATCCTCTCCCACGTATTGATGACTTGTTCGACCAGTTGCAAGGGTCGAGCTATTACTCCAAGATTGATTTGAGATCGGGATACCATCAGCTGAGGGTCCGAGATGAGGACGTCTCCAAAACAGCATTCAGAACTCGTTACGGCCATTACGAGTTCCTGGTTATGCCATTCGGGCTGACGAATGCACCAGCGGTCTTCATGGATCTCATGAACCTAGCGTGCAAGCCTTACCTGGATAAGTTCGTTATTGTGTTCATCAAAGATATCCTAATCTATTCTAAGAGTCAGGAGGAACACGAGCAGCATCTACGACTTATGTTGGAACTTCTCCGAAAAGAGCAGTTGTATGCCAAGTTTTCGAAATGTGACTTCTGGCTTCGCGAAGTCCACTTTCTAGGCCATGTGGTAAACAAAGATGGAATTCATGTGGATCCATCTAAGGTTGAATCGATCAAGAACTGGCCTGCACCCTGCACACCAACAGAAATCCGCCAATTCTTGGGTTTGGCAGGATATTACAAAAGGTTTATCAAGGATTTCTCCAAGATTGCGCAACCTCTCACTTCACTGACTCAGAAGGGTGTCACCTATCGTTGGGGTGATGCACAGGAGTCCGCATTTCAGCACTTGAAGGATAACTTTGTAGCGCGCCTATCCTCTCATTGCCTGAAGGCACATATGATTTTGTGGTTTATTGCGACGCTTCCATCCAAGGACTTGGTTGCGTATTGATGCAACGTGACAAGGTCATTGCCTACGCATCGCGCCAACTTAAAGTTCACGAAAGGAACTACACTACACATGACTTGGAGCTGGGAGCAGTTGTCTTCGCACTTAAGATATGGAGATATTACCTGTACGGTACCAAGTGCACCAATTACACCGATCACAGGAGTCTCGAGCATATCTTCAAGCAAAAGGAATTAAATATGCTACAACGCCGATGGGTCGAACTCATGAATGATTATGAATGCGCTATCAAATACCATCTGGGCAAAGCCAATGTTGTGGCCGATGCCCTCAGTCGAAAGGATACTATACCTAAGCGTGTACGAGCATTACAGCTTACCATTCACTCTAGCCTTCCCGCTCAGATTCGAGATGCTCAGGTTGAAGCATTGAAAACAGAAAACATCAGGGCTGAATCCCTACGAGGATCGAGGCAACGGCTGGAACAAAAGGAAGACGGCGCCTACTATGTTAATAGACGCATCTGGGTTCCACTGTATGGAGACTTACGCGAGCTTGTGATGGACGAAGCGCACAAGTCTCGTTATTCGGTACACCCTGGTTCGGACAAGATGTACCACGACCTCAAGACTACGTATTGGTGGCCTGGCATGAAAGCCCACATAGCAACCTACGTCAGTAAGTGCTTGACTTGTGCGAGAGTCAAGACTGAATATCAGAAACCATCAGGCCTACTTCAACAACCAGAGATCCCGAAATGGAAATGGGAGCAAATTTCCATGGATTTCGTTACTGGTCTGCCTAGATCTCAACGCGGAAACGATACCATTTGGGTGATCGTAGATCGACTGACCAAGTCTGCACATTTTCTGGCTATCAAAGAAACGGATAAGTTTTCTACTCTTGCAGACATTTATCTAAAGGAAGTAGTGTCAAGGCACGGAGTGCCAACCTCTATCATTTCTGATCGTGATGCGCGTTTTACTTCCGAACTATGGCAAGCAATGCACAAGTCTTTTGGCTCACATTTAGATATGAGCACCGCTTATCACCCACAGACGGATGGGCAATCTGAACGCACCATCCAAACCCTTGAAGACATGCTTAGGGCATGCGTAATCGACTTTGGTAACGGCTGGGAAAAACATCTCCCGTTAATGGAGTTCTCATATAACAACAGTTACCACACCAGCATCCAAGCCGCTCCATTCGAGGCATTGTACGGACGCAAATGCCGATCACCTCTCTGTTGGGCAGAAGTTGGTGACAGCCAAATCACTGGCCCATAACTTGTGGTAGATACCACCGAGAGAATTGCTCAAATACGACAGCGAATGGCGGCAGCTCGTGACCGTCAGAAAAGCTATGCTGATAAGGGAAGAAAACCACTCGAGTTCCAGGTTGGGGATCGAGTGCTACTCAAAGTCTCACCTTGGAAAGGTGTAGTCCGCTTTGGCAAATGAGGCAAACTCAACCCGCGATACGTTGGACCCTTCGAGATCATTGAGAAAATTGGCAAGGTCGTCTACAGGTTGAATCTACCCAAAGAACTCAGCGGAGTTCACAACGTATTCCACGTGTCAAATCTGAAGAAGTGTCTGTCAGACGAGACCCTCATAGTTCCTCTCAAGGAACTCACAATCGACGACCAGCTGCGATTCGTCGAGGAACCAGTAGAGATTACGGATCGAGATGTTAAGATCCTCAAGCATACCAGGATACCTCTAATCCGAGTTCTTTGGAATGCTCATCGTGGCCCAGAGTATACCTGGGAACGAGAAGACCAAATGATACTCAAGTATCCCCAACTGTTTAAGAAAAACGCAACCACTACTGAGGTTGAAGCTACTGCAGAATTTCGGGACGAAATTCCAAATCAACGGGGGGATGATGTGACACCCCAGGAAAATCAGGAAAACAACGCAACTTAACTAGCTTCCTCAGTAACCATGCGCTAAATTTTGGGACGAAATTCTCTTAACAGGGGGATAATGTGACAACCCTCAAAATCCCATGTATTCCGTACAATTTATTATTGATAATTAAAGTGCTTGACGACTGTGTGGAATTACGTAACTGCTTTCTGATATCAGTGTTATATTTACATGCGCCTGTTAACACACTAGTAATGTACAGAAAAGTCATTAAATAGTCCGTTATGATTTCCTAAGTGTTAGAAAATAGAAACGTTACAAAAATATATATATAGGACACGTTACGGATTGATTAAGCACTTTAACGGAACAGTATCGAATCGAACGACCGGACTTTACCCGGAACATAAAAATATTGTCAACGACATTGTTTTTCCTTTTCTGAGCCAGTTAGGGTCCCCGAATACCCTAACACCCGTTATAAATTACAACACACATATTACACTAAATTAAATTCCTAACAAATCAAACTAATCACTAACTAAACTAGTTGAAATCCCATTTGTAAACCCCACCCCCACAACCGTTCGGTTCCCCCTAGGGGACCCACTTCTTACAATTGTGAATATTTTATTTGATAATGTCCCATATCAAGATTACACATTACCTAAGGGTTATTAGTGAATGATGGTCCATAAATAAGCCTAAGGGTTAAGAATTCTCATACATTTCCACACTTCAAAAATCTGATCTCTCTCTCCCTCTTGCTTGGTGTTCGGCCGAGAGCACACCCACACCCATCATCACCATCAAATTTTTATCAAGGTATTCCACATACATCCCAAGGTGCAAGGTGACATACGAGGAAACCCGGTGCTTACGGAATCACAAGGACCTCTCTACATCGCTATTAACCACCCATTTTTCGTCTAGTTTCTTCCCTAGCCTTGAGCTAGTTGTAAGTGATGCTAAACACTCTCTTGTTCTTGTTTAAAGTGGTTAATAGATGTTAGAATGATGAAAAGTTAAGAAACTTTAAAGCTCATGAACAAGTCTTGAACATAATGTGTTATAGTGTGGATAAAGAGAAGTTATGTGTGTAAATCATGTAGATCTTGTGTTGTTATGGTTCTTGTTGATTTTCTGATGATTTGTTGGTTAATATTGATGTTTGATGTTGTTGTGATCACTAAACATGATTAACGGAAACAATCGAACACAAGATTAGTAAGTTAAAGGATGAAAACAGAATCTGTCCAAGTTTTACAGCCAACTTCAGTTGGCTGTAAACAGGTCATAAACTCAACGAAAAACTGATATTTTGAGTCTAAAACGTGTTATTATGAAATACGGTTCTAATGGCACCGGAATCGTAATTTTTGGACTTCGTTTACTATTTTTAAAGCGTCATTTCGTAACAGCAGCTAGAGCTGCATTTATCTGCTGAAAATATGTGTATTGTTTTCTGTCGTAACTTGGGTTCTGTGTAGAGTTGGATCATGAAACTTGTACTGTAGATGACCACCGATGTATTTGTAATTACCCCACTGGAATTTCGTAAATCGGACGCTCGATGAATTTTAAATAAATTATTCAGTGGACTGTGGTCAGAAAAATATAAATCTGAGTTCAGTCCGGAAAATGAATTTTTATAAAATATTATTAATGAATTGGACCCCGATATTTTTACACAATAAAATTTGGAACTTTAAAACATTCTGTAAAAAGTTGGGAATTTTTGGAATAAGTTAACTATTTTATTAAAATGTCCGAAAACAGCCCGGTTTTGAATATTTATGCTGAAATGACATAAGCTGTAATTTGGGTGTCTAAATGTCGAGTATGCTATCTGTGAATGATCTAACATGTTATATGTGTTATGTGCATTACCGTATGTTTGTTTATGAGTGGGGAATGGATGGGAAACTTATATGGGCATAAACCGTCAAAGTGATGCAGGTTGTGTGATAGATACGTGTAGGAACTTTGTGCTCTATTTGAAAGCCACTAAATGACTAACTTGTAAATCATACTAGGACGTGATTGACCGACCTTGACTGTTAGCTATATTTGAGAATCTAACCGAGCAAACCGAGGTGAGTTCACACTTTCTACAAGGCATGGGATTCCCGGTGGTTTGGGAATGGGTTAAAGAATTTAAAACTAAATCTACATATCCCCTTGGGAAGATATGTACGGCCATCCTCCATAGATAGGATGCCATTATTAATCCTACGAATTCTCCTGGTGCAGAATACGTACGTTCGTCCTCCTGGTGCAGGACAACAACCTTAAAACTAGCTAGACAAAACTCTATCATGAAGTCCCTCAATTTATATCGACTTAATCGCCGAGGCCAATGGCGAGTGGGTCATTAGTTAATAGCGCTATTAGGTTTAACAAACCTCACACCGTGCCGTTCGGACGGGCGTGTACTAATGGACTATGGCAAACTGTCAGTGATGATAGACACTGATGTAGGGCACAACTATTGTTCGTCAGTTGTCGATATGTATGGTCTAGTAGTTCACACGGGGAAAGCCCCCACTGATTATGGTTATGGTTTGGGTAAAGAAAAAGGAACTGGTTAAACATACTTTCAACTACGGGGTAACCCCCACGGCAATTAAGCCAACGAAAGTCAAACCACGTTTTTCAGAAACAACTTAAAACTAAACAACCAAACGTGAACTCACTCAACTTTGTTGTTGACTCGTTGTTACATGCCTTACAGGTCGCTAAACACTTGGAGCTTGCACGAGGAAGGAGTCGTTGTGGTGTACGGACTGTTATGTTCGGTGCTTATTATTTAAATCCTTATGAACTTATTAAACTTGCGTTTTGAACTCTAACTTATAAACTATGGACTTATGCTTTTGGATTAACTTTTATGCTTCCGCTGTTTAAACTAAACATGGTTAACTAGCTTTGGTCACCAATCGTATTGTTGTTGGTCTTATTTACTTAATTACGATGTTCAATATGATTGGTGGCTCGATCCTGGTCACGTCACGCCTCCAAGCGGTGGTACTCCGCATGGTGGATTTTGGGGGTGTGACATGAAGTACTATCTGTCATCATCTGTTCATCATTGTTCTTGAAGATGAAGATGAAGAAAGGAGAGTTAACATTCAGATTCAGGAAGCAGATGATTTTGTAGTGTTTGTTTGAGAAACTAACAAGGTAAACCTGAATTTTCAGATTTTTAGACACTTACTTGAACAGTTAGTAATGCTAGATGTCATTTTGGCTGAACCACTACCTATTACAGCACTGTATGAACCTGTGTTTTGAAAATATGCTTTGTTCTTCGTTTATTGGATCGTTCTAATAGATTAAAGAGGATTTTACCATTTCTTACCATATGTATACGGGCCGTATACAGTTTATACGGCCATATACTCTCGGTAAAAAACAAATTTACCGATCGTATACAATGTATACGATCATTGTATACGGGCCGTATATTCTTATACGGCTCGTATACTATGGGTAAAAAATGGTTAAAAATGGTTTATTCTCTTTAATCTATTAGAACGATCCTTGTCTTGAGAACCTGCTTCTGATTAAAACAATGGAATTTGTGTCCGTCGCATTATAGAAGATACATATCGTCCATTGGTTCGAAACATTCCGAATAACTAGCAGAAGAACCCGACACGTCTTCTATGATGATTCGAAACATTCCGAATAACTAGCAGAATAACCCGACACGTCTTCTGTGATGATTCGAAACATTCCGAATAACTAGCAGAAGAACCCGACACGTATTCTTCATAGCCATATTCCCAGTCACAAGTTGTTGATACATATCGTCCGTTCAAGTTGAGCTTCAGTTGTGTACCCTTCAATCTTCTTGAGTATTTTTCTAACTTTATGCTTGCATCCACCACAGTGAATATTAACTTTGAGTGAAAGAGTTTGGAAACCGGACGGAATCTACGAAGAAACTTTTGGAATTTGTTGATTTCGGTTGGTTCCGAAACTTAACAAGAGAAGCAACTAAAAAAATACAATTGATTACTCGGTCGAATAATGGCCAATAATCCGTTCATAATCGTCGACGACGTCACTGGGGTTTTTTCTCTTCCAGTTACCAGGCCTATCATCTCCGTCTACGTTTGGTTTCCTCAACGAAGAACCATCAGCCATTATCAGCCCTTTTTCCTTTGGTTTCTGGTTGATTTTGAGGGTGAGGGTTTTGAATTGATTCTTGCGCTCAAGTTGTCACACCCTGGCTTTGCGGAAGCGTGGTTAATTTTGGTGTGACTTCTTAATACCATAGCTTAACCATAACAAGCTATATGAGTTTAAAAACCATGCAAGTCATCTATTAAGTTTTGAAAACAAAATACAGTACCATTGTTTTAATCAACAACCATAACCTTGTTCAACAACCTTACAAATTAAAACATAACATAAACGTGGTTTAAGGACTGTGTCTTGTCCAGGAAAGAGACACATCCCCTAAACCCTGATGACTCCATGACAAGTGCAGCGGAAAACGTTCCATACCGTGCCAGATCCGTTTAATTTCCTGAAATACATGTGAGTTGAAAAATCAACAATAATGTTGAGCGAGTTCATGTGCAAGTGAGTAAGTAAAACACTTGTAAGTATAAAAGTTTCCTGGTATGTAGCAGTGTAAGAGGACTTGTGATCACCAATGGTTTGCAAGGCCATTAGCATGTCGTGAAATGCAAGTAGGAAAGACACACCCTAGCCGATTTTTGCGTTGGGTACCAAGTCACTCCAGGTCCGTTCTGTTGGTCCTCCGAGAGGCCCGTTCTGTTGGCCCTAGAGCTGGGCTCGCTACACCCAAATAGATCTACCGCTCGAGTCCCTCGGTGTTCTAACTACCCATTCACATGATCTAAACCTCCTTACGTAATTCATACCGTGTATAAAGTACTTGTAAACAAAGTAACATGTATTTCACCCCCGCAGTTAAGTAAACTGAAAACAGTTAGAGAAAAGGGGGACATGAACTCACAGTGAATGCGCGTCTCTACCAAGTGTCTCCAATACAGTAAGCTGTGCAACGACCTACAAGTGCTAATTCTATTAGACGGACGGCCGTGCCTTAGCTTTACAGTTTATGTCTTTGGGAAATAGTTAGACAACTATTTCGTGTTTATGTTCCGTATACACTTGGTAGTTATTCTTCTTCCCAAGGATGGGGGATACAATACATGTGCGTAAGTTACGTTTTATCAATCTTGTGGTAATGTAATTACCGGTGTAACTTATATGTTTGTGGAAGCGTTCGTAAAGTTTTGGAATCATTAACGCTTGTAAATATTATTTTCACTCTTAAAATAATATTTATGTATTTCACAAAATAATCATAAACAGTGTTGTGACAAATACATTTATCACGTTAATCTTTGTGAAAACCCCACCTCCGAAAATTTAGTAAAATATAGTGCTGGCGAAATTTATGTTTCGAAAGTATGTCCAAAAATAGTTCTAACACTTGTTGTGTAAATAAGCCTAAGTGTTAGGTTTTTAGAAAATTTCGCCAGAGTTTCCTCTGTAACTGGAGGTGGCCACGCTTTCAAGCGTATCATTTTCTTTTAACAAATCAATTCAACAATCTTCTTTATTCAATCAAACAATTTCCGACACAACAAACTAGTCGACAAGTATGTAAATTTGCATAATCGCATGAACTTGTAGTTTTTCCGAATCTATAGTGTAAATCCCCTTATTTCTTGTAGATCTTTATATAAAGTAACTTTGATCTCGTAAAAACCTTGTGACTAGAGAAATCCGTCTTTACAACTTCTAGTCATTTTTCCCAAAAATAGTTATTTGTCGGATCTTTTCATTTCACAAGTGTCTACACACTTGTGGTTTATAAAATCATGTTTATTAGTGTAAGACCCTTTCTTTAAAATACATGGTTTCTTAAATGTGTGGTTCTTCAAAAATACCACTTGCGGATACGTAGATCCGCTAGTTTTAAACACCCTTGTACCGGTTAAATCACTTTTACACAAGTAAAATATTTCTACACAAGTTCATGTATCTTGTGTGGTAGAGTTTCACCTTTTAACCCTTGTATCTTTCAAAAACGAGCTTATGTGAAGATACATGATCTTACAAAGTCGGGTTAAACGGGGATCCGAGCTACCACATCATAGATCGGGTCTCAATAATCACTTATTTCAAGTCCTACGACTTTTACACAAGTTATGTGCTATTAACCACCACTTTTATAGTTTTTACTAGACTTTTGATCATCATCTTGCATTTTAACGATATTTAACCGACATAAAACCTTTTAACCACCTTAGATGAGTGTAAAAACAAGTTTTGAATGATATACCTCTAGCTCGCGGCTAGGGAAGATCTTTGGCGAAAATGAGGTGGATAAAAGCTAACGGTAGAGGTCCTTCGTGTTCCGCTTGCTCCGAGGCTCCTAATACGTGATCCTTGAAGTGTGTATGTTGTTGGAATGCAAGAACTAAAACCGAAAATTGGATGGTGGGTGGAGTGGGGTTCGGCCGAGAGCTCTTGGAGGGCAAGAGAGAAGTGTGGTTGTGATGTTAAGGGTGTAATGATCATATGTGTTTATGTTTAGTTTTATAGATAAAATTTGTGTGCATTAACCAAAAGTTAATATGCCATCTTGATATCAAACATTTGCATTATTTTAATCTTTCAAGTACTAAGTATGTCCCCTAGTGGGGAACGGTTTCGAATGGGGGGGGGGGGGTCTTGGTTCGATTTTAAGTACTAGTTAGGGAGGTTAGTTATGTTTGTTAAGTGTTAACCTCGTTAGTCGTATGTTACGTATTATGACGGGTGTTAGGGTAATCAGGGACCCTAACTGGCTCAGAAAAAAATAAGTAGTGAAAATATTACTATTTTCATGTTCCGGGTAAAGTCCGGGTGTCCGGTTGGATAGTAATCCGTTAAAGCCTTTTGTAACGCTTTAAAGTGTCGTTATTAACATTTTTAGTGACACAATTTGTTTCCAACACTTTAGAAAGTGTCTAGTGTTATTTTCTCATGTTCTGGCACTTTACTAGTCAGCTAGAAGCTGGATTATTTATTAAAGTGCTGTGTTTGGTACTTAAAGTACGTTTTAGGCACATCCGAATCAGTGTATCTTATTCCTAGAGACGCAGTACCACAACCCTTATATCCCTACACTCACTACCAGTGTAGCCAAAATATTTGAGGCTCTTAACAGGCCTTAGAGGCAGTATCTGCCTGATGCTGGTTATATCAGCATGTTCACTGTGTATCCGTTTAGTGCTACTGTGCTTTTTGTGCATCATGTTTGTCACTAGGGTTCAGCATGTAAATAATGTAGTGACAGCAATTAAAGTATGATGCAAGTAAGTGCATGTATCAGTATGCAGGTAGCAGTTTATCAGCTAGTTTCAACAAGCACAGTAATCAAGTAGTAATTAATCATTAATTAAGTTGTACGGATACCTGGTTTAGTACGGGTTGTCACATTCTCCCCCCGTTAAGTAAATTTCGTCCCGAAATTTAAGTTCTGCTTGTAGATGCAGGGTTCTTAGGAAATAAGTGGGGGTATTTCTCTTTCATCCGGTCTTCACGTTCCCAGGTAAATTCAGGACCATGTCTGGCATTCCAACGTACTTTGACGAGTTTGACACTGCTCCGGCGGGTCTTGTTAACTTTCCAATCCGTGACCTCAACAGGTTCTTCAACGAAGTGGAGCGTGTCGTCAATGTGAATCTCGTCGATGGGAATGGCAACGTCAACTTGAGTTGGACTTTTCTTTAAATTGGATACATGAAATGTATCGTGAACACCATTTAGTTCAGCAGGTAGGTCCAACTTGTATGCTACTGTTCCAATTCTTTCCAGAATTCTGAAAGGACCAATGTAGCGTGGATTTAACTTCCCACGCTTTCCAAAGCGTGCCACCCCTTTCCGGGGTGATACCTTCAGTAAAACCATTTCTCCAACTTGGAAATCCACATGCTTCCGGTTTGGATCCGCGTAGGCCTTTTGTCTGTGGCGAGCTGCTTCGATGCGTTTAAGAATTTGCGCGATCTTGTCTGTCGTCTCTTGGACGATTTCGGGACCAGCAAGCTGCCTATCACCTGCGTCAGACCAACATAGTGGTGATCGGCACTTGCGTCCGTATAGGGCCTCAAATGGCGCGACACCAATACTGGTGTGGTAGCTGTTGTTGTATGAAAATTCGACCAACGGTAAGTGTTTATCCCAGCTACCGCCTAAATCCATAACACATGCCCTCAGCATGTCTTCCAAAGTTTGTATCGTTCGCTCGCTCTGGCCGTCAGTTTGCGGATGGAACGCAGTGCTCAGATTTAACTGTGAGCCAAAGGCTTCTTGGAAGGATTGCCATATCCTTGACACAAACCTTCCGTCTCTATCAGAGATGATCGAGAGAGGCACTCCGTGACGTGCGACGATCTCTCTCATGTAAATTTCCGCAAGTTTGCTCGTGCTATCTTTCTCTTTGATTGGCAGAAAGTGTGCGGATTTTGTTAGGCGGTCAACGATCACCCAAATCATATCATGGCCTCTTGGCGTTCTTGGCAGTTTTGTAACAAAATCCATTGAGATTTGTTCCCATTTCCACTTGGGAATCTCAGGTTGTTGCAGAAGTCCCGAAGGCTTCTGGTATTCCGCCTTGACCTTAGCGCACGTTAAACATTTGCTCACGTAAACAGCAACGTCGCCTTTCATCCTAGGCCACCAATAGTAATCTTTGAGATCCTGGTACATCTTATCCGATCCAGGGTGGATAGAGTACCGTGACTTGTGCGCTTCGTCGAAAATAACTTCCCTTAATCCACCAAACAGAGGAACCCAAATCCTTTTCTCAAAACATAACGTCCCTTCCTCGTTTGGTACCAAAAGCTTCTCCATTCCACGGAGATATTCTTCCTCAAGGTTTCCCTCCTTGAGAGCTTCCTTTTGTGCAGCACGAATGCGCAAGGAAAGGTCGGTTCGTATAATCATTTCCAAAGCTCTAACCCTTATGGGCTTGATTCTTTCCTTACGACTTAGGGCATCGGCGACTACATTCGCCTTCCCTGGATGATATTTTATCTCGCAGTCGTAGTCGTTTAACAATTCAACCCATCGTCTTTGCCTCATATTCAACTCCTTCTGGTTGAATATATGCTGTAGGCTTTTGTGATCTGTGAAGATTGTGCACTTCGTACCATACAGGTAGTGTCTCCAGATCTTTAAAGCAAAAACCACTGCGCCAAGCTCTAAATCGTGTGTGGTATAATTCTTTTCGTGCACTTTCAGTTGGCGTGATGCGTAAGCAATGACCTTTTGGCGTTGCATCAACACACAACCCAATCCTTGACGCGATGCGTCGCAGTATACCACAAAGTCATCAGTACCTTCTGGTAGAGCTAAGATTGGCGCGTTACAAAGCTTACCCTTTAATATCTGAAACGCTTCATCATGTTTGATTCCCCAATCAAACGTCTTGTCCTTCTGCGTGAGGAGCGTCAAAGGTTGAGCGATTTTCGAGAAATCCTCGATGAATCTTCGATAGTAGCCAGCCAACCCCAAGAATTGTCGAATCTCGGTTGGCGTTGTAGGCGTTTCCCAATTCTTGATTGCCTCGATCTTTGTGGGATCAACATGAATTCCATCCCCATTAACCACATGTCCGAGAAACTGGACTTCGCGTAGCCAAAACTCGCACTTGGTGAATTTGGCGTACAGCTGTTCCTTCTTTAGCAGCTCCAGTATGGTTCTAAGATGCTGCTCGTGTTCAGCCTTCGTCTTTGAGTAAATCAGGATGTCGTCGATGAATACAATCACGAACTTGTCTAGGTATGGCTTGCAAACCCTATTCATCAAGTCCATAAAGACTGCAGGTGCGTTTGTCAAACCAAATGGCATAACGAGGAACTCGTAGTGTCCATAACGAGTTCGGAAGGCTGTTTTCGGGATACTTTCCTCCTGTATCCTTAGTTGATGGTATCCAGATCGAAGATCGATCTTAGAGTAACAGCTTGAACCTTGAAGTTGATCGAACAGATCGTCGATTCTTGGCAGAGGATACCTGTTCTTGATCGTCAGCTTGTTCAATTCTCTGTAGTCAATACACATGCGGAAACTTCCGTCCTTCTTCTTGACAAACAAGACCGGAGCTCCCCAAGGTGAGAAGCTTGGTCGGATAAAACCCTTGTCTAACAACTCTTGAAGTTGCGTCGACAATTCCTGCATCTCAAACGGAGCAAGTCTGTATGGTGCCTTAGCCACAGGCGCGGCGCCTGGAACTAAGTCAATGTGAAACTCCACTTGCCTCTGAGGTGGCAGTCCGGGTAAGTCTTCTGGGAAGACTTCTGGATACTCCCTTACGACAGGGATGTCCTCGATTGTTGGCTCAGCAGCCTTCTTATCTACGATGTGTGCCAGAAAAGCAACACATCCTTTCTGTAAACACTTCCTTGCTTTCAAGCAGCTGATAAATCTTAGTGGTGTGTCACGCTTCTCTCCGTGAACCACAATTGTCTCACCATCATCAGTTGGGATACGAACAACTTTCTCGTGACATACTATCTCAGCCTTGTTTCCGGATAACCAATCCATTCCTACCACCACGTCGAAGCTTCCCAATTGGACTGGTAGTAGATCCAGAGTAAACTCGCGTTCTCCCAATTCTATCACACAACCTCTGATTACTTCGTCGGCTCCAACTAACTTTCCATTAGCTAATTCGATCGAGTAGGGAATGTCTAACTTATTAGCAGCTAACCCAAGCATATTCTTAAATTCTAACGATACGAAGCTATAATCGGCACCAGTATCAAATAAAACGGATGCATAGCGTTGATTGATAGGGAACGTACCCGTAACAACATTTGGATCTTGGCGTGCTTCCCTAGCTTCGAGTTGGAATACTCTACCGCGGGCCTGATTCAACGTTGGGCAGTTCTTCTTAAAATGCCCGATTTCCCCGCAGTTATAGCATCCGAGTCTCTGCCCGTTTCCATCCCCGTTTCCAGCTGGGGTGTTGTTCTGGTTGGCATTGCCAGCCTGATTTGCATTGTAGCCTCGGTTTCTGTTTCCTCCAAAATTTCCTTGCGGGCGATTCCCATTTCCACCCCGGTTATCATTCCTATTTCCATATCCTCCCTGGCCTCCGCGGCCGGCAGGGACCCAACAAGTATCCTTAGAGTGACCACGTTTCCCACACACTTCACATACTTTTAGTCCACATTGACCCGAATGGTGACGCTGGCAGGCGTTACACTTGGGCTGGGTGCCCATATATCCCCTTCCTCTCCTTCCACTGCCAGTCGTACCCTGAGCTGGCGTGTTTGGTGCTCCTCTCTTACCATCACCGCTAACACTTTGTTTGAAGTTCGAAAACTTTCTTTTGTTACTTCCTGACGACTCAACATGAGTCTCTTTCTCCTTTGCCTTAGCATCACCAAACCTGTTTAGACGAATCGCCTCCTCGGTGAGAGCCACGCTCAAATCGATGGCTTCAGTGATAGTCGCTGGTTTGGAGGAGGTTACCATGCTTATTATTTGGGGAGCCAAACCCCAAATGAAGCGCTCGATTCGTTTGTATTCAGGCGTAACCATGTAAGGAATCACTTGAGATAAGTCGTGAAACCTCTGGACGTATTCCGCAATCTTTGGTCCATCCATCTTTAAGTGCCAAAATTCAGTCTCCAACCTTTGAATTTCTGCGCGTGAACAGTACTTTTTGCGCATCAGTTCTTTCAATTCGGCCCAAGTCAGGGCGTAGGCGGCAGTTTCGCCTAGAGTTTGTACTTGTAGGTTCCACCAAGATAGGGCTCCATCTAGAAACAGCCCTGAAATGTACGTGACTTGCTGATCCTCTGCACACTTGCTCATGCGTAAAACAGAATCGGTTTTCTCAGCCCAGCGGGTAAAGGCAACTGCACCTCCTGTGCCATCGAAGTTAACTGGTTTGCAGTCTAAGAACTGCTTGTAGGTGCATCCTGCACGTATGTTAAAACATGTGTTTGGCATTAGCATCATTGCTAAAGATGTCCAGCTAGGACATGGTAGGTTCGAATGGCGTGGTATTACCGTGAGGTGGATTGTTATTGCCTTGGTTAACACTTCCGCTCGCTCCTGGCTGAGATGCTGCGTACTGTGCTATGGCAGCAGCAATAATCTGCTGGAGTTCTGCCTCATTTGTTGGCATGTTTGGTTCGCGTCTTGGCGGCATCTTCTAAAAGATGGTTTAAGTTGGTTAGGCCATAGTAAGGCTTCGTTGTTATAGTACGTAAATCAGTTCGTAATATAGTGTACGTATATAACGGTAGTAATAGTATAATCACATAACATCTCATGTTATCACATATCACAAATATCAATCACACAACATCCCATGTCATAAAGTATAAGCAAGTAATCAAGCGAATCCAAATATGGTGAGAAAACTGCGATTGCCATATAAATGAGACCACAACGTAAGTGTATACATACAATCATCAATTACTAGGGCTACATCACCCCTGTCAAAAGCTACATCAGTATCAATACAATATCAAGTACATAACAAAAGTCAAGTCATAACGTAGTCTCCCCAAAATGCTGTGCAGTCAAAAAGCGATCGCCGCCTTCTCACTTCGCCTACCCAAGTGGCACCGATGAGCTCTAAGCAGATGGTGGTGGAGGAGGAGGAAAACGGGTATAAAACAAACGGCGCAACTGTAACCAGTCCGCCTCCATCGCCTGCTGTGTACGAATAATGGAAGCAATCTGCTGCTCCAAAGTAGTAAGACGAGCAGCATAGTCAGGGGGTAATGGTCGTGATGGCTGCAACGGAGAAGGTACCCGGCCATGGCACTGACATGGCTGCAGAGGGGCTCTCTCCAACTCCTGTAGTCGCTGCTCATGCGACTCATGCTGGTATACAAAGGACATCAATACATCCTCAATGGTGTGGCCCACATGGAACCTGTGGTATGGATCAGTGGGTGGCATAGGGGAAAACGGTGCCCACAGCAGTGGCTCACGTGTGGGATCAAAGGGTGCCACACCAAAAGGAGCTGTAGTGGGTGGAACAAAAGGAATCTGAGGCATGAAAGGCATGGGCATCGGTACATGCCCATCAGGGTGAGCTGAAGAACCCTCTCCAGGCCCTGCTGGAGGTATAAACATAGGAACCTGAAACGAAAAGTCAATATGTGGTGCAACAGGAATCTGTGGAGGGAATGGGGGAACGTCCTCGTCTGCCGGTATCCAGCCATGCTGTGCAGACTCATCCGGAGGATCCATACGTGCCGCGAACAGTGCATGTCCGGGCTCTAGGGGAACGGGATCAAATAAGGGAGCAGCAACAGGGTGAACGGGTGCAAGGTACTCTATAGGGTGGTCAGCAGGTACAGCAACAATGGGTAAAGGACCAATGGGATCAACAGGAACATCTATGTGGTGATCATCAGCAATGGGCTCAAAAGGTACATCAGCATGCACAGGGTCATGCTCTGGTAAAGGGTCAAGGGCAGCTGCCTGCTCAGGTGCAATGGCAGGCTCAAGATCATCAAACGCCATGTCAAAATCAACATCGGGATCAATCGGATCAAAAGGGTCAATAGGATCTGCTGGATCCTCCATCAACTCGTCCATCGGGACAAACTCTAAATCACGGTCAGGATCAAATCCCGGGGGAAACACATGATCTGAATCCCCCTCGTCGTCATGGTAAAAAACAAGTCCAGGTATGGAAGCAACAGAAAAAGCCTGGTCAGAATCGGACCCATGGGAGAAATGCTGCGCACTATGAGCATGTGTGGGTACAGAAGCCATAGACTCAAAGGAGTCCGCGACTGGGGAATGAGCAGGTGACTCCGCAGCCGGAGCATCTGCGATCAGTAAGGGAGCAACAGCAGGTAGGGCCTCGCCCTGAGCATCCTCCAAAGGCTCCTCCTCAAACATATCGACGTCGTCCTCCTCGTCGTCGATGGGTAAAACAGGGTATGATGCAAGGGGTACTGGAGCAGGGATCACAACGAGTGGTAGATCCCCGGCTGGAAGATCAACTGGGAGCTCATCAACACCGTCGGGTAAGGCGAATGGCTGAAAGTCATCATCATCCGTGCTGGTGAAGTCTGACGTATAAACCTCGTGCTCCGATGACTCAATGTCATCTGAAACGATAGGCCTCGGGCCTGTGGTGCCTGAACCACCAGTGTCTGCAGAATCCATGTGTCTGTAACATATACACAAACAGGCACAAATAGTCAATCACATAAGTCATCAAGTAAGGCATCACATAATCCTCCTAGTCTTACTAGCCAATACCATCCAGTCTACCAGACTGCTCTATCCTTCACTTAAACCAAACCTCGATCCTCCAGATCGATCCTTAGCCCTCCAGGCTGAACCTTTTCTTCCTAGCCTTGCTAGCCCACTACCTCGGTCACCTAGACCGAGCCTCGATCCTCCAGATCGATCCTATAACAAACCAACGTGCTCAACTACCTTAATCACCTCGATCCTCCAGACCGATCCTCAGCCCTCCAAGCTGAGCCTATAATTAATAAAATGTGCTCAACATTTTTTTGTAAAAGTTTTGGATCTGGACTTAAGTGGTATGCAGAAAAATGTTTTCGTGAGAGCCCTAGTGATCATAGTCTAGACTCGAGAAAGAATCCTAGTTCGCTATGATCAGAGCTCTGATACCAAGCTGTCACACCCTGGCTTTGCGGAAGCGTGGTTAATTTTGGTGTGACTTCTTAATACCATAGCTTAACCATAACAAGCTATATGAGTTTAAAAACCATGCAAGTCATCTATTAAGTTTTGAAAACAAAATACAGTACCATTGTTTTAATCAACAACCATAACCTTGTTCAACAACCTTACAAATTAAAACATAACATAAACGTGGTTTAAGGACTGTGTCTTGTCCAGGAAAGAGACACATCCCCTAAACCCTGATGACTCCATGACAAGTGCAGCGGAAAACGTTCCATACCGTGCCAGATCCGTTTAATTTCCTGAAATACATGTGAGTTGAAAAATCAACAATAATGTTGAGCGAGTTCATGTGCAAGTGAGTAAGTAAAACACTTGTAAGTATAAAAGTTTCCTGGTATGTAGCAGTGTAAGAGGACTTGTGATCACCAATGGTTTGCAAGGCCATTAGCATGTCGTGAAATGCAAGTAGGAAAGACACACCCTAGCCGATTTTTGCGTTGGGTACCAAGTCACTCCAGGTCCGTTCTGTTGGTCCTCCGAGAGGCCCGTTCTGTTGGCCCTAGAGCTGGGCTCGCTACACCCAAATAGATCTACCGCTCGAGTCCCTCGGTGTTCTAACTTTGTTTTTTTACATACTATTTACGTCACGTGACGGTATAAATTTATGTTTTTATTTTACGATTTTTGTCATTGTTTACTTACTACATAGCATGATTTTACGACCCAGCCCCGCAATGCGGGGATTAAACTAATAGTGTTTTTATCTTGTAGAGTACCTCAAAAATTTGTATGTTTTTCTTTGCCCCTTTAAATTTTGTTTTTTTTTTCTTTAGGTTAAAGCTTTGTCGGTAAAAATTCGGGGTTGTCTACATTTTACGCTAGCTCGTGGTGTAAGTTTGTGTTTGTCTTTGCTTACGTTTTAGTCACATGGCACTATAAATTCGCATTTTTGTTTTATGATTTTTTACGGTTTTGATCGTCATTTGCTTACTTTACTATTTAGCATGGTTTTAGGACCCCCGCACCCGCAACGCGGGGGTTAACCACTAGTATATAACAATTAAGGTATTGTCTTAAGAATAGTATATTGCTGCTAACTTAAGCTTCAGGTATTTTCTTATTCCTCTTTTTAAGCTGCTACAACACACACGTGTCGAGTCATTTTCGTTGGTGTATTAGTATACATGTTGGGGGGCCATAGTCCTGATCATTTATTTAATGATTGAAAAAGAATTGGATCATTTGCAACCTTTCATTATTTTTGTAAATTTATATTTTAACATTTTAAGGTGTTTTTATTTAATTATTATTATTACTATATGATAATAGGAAAAGGTATTGAATAGTGCCTGAGGGCATCTTAGTAATTTTCAATACCTGATCAACTTAGGAAAATATTGGGCATACAATGAATTTATAGGGTATATTAGACTATGGGGTATGGGACGGGGTTGTGGCGTGGGTTGGGTACAAACGCCCAAGTCACCACCCCGGGTGGGCTTAGGTTTCGGCGTGGCCCCTTGGGCAGGGGTTTCAGCCCGGGGGCGGGGGTTGTGGCGTGGGTTGGGTACAAACGCCCAAGTCAGCACCCCGGGTAGGCTTGGGTTTCGGCGTGGACCCTTGGGCGGGGGTTTCAGCCCGGGCGTTAGACGGGGCTATCAAGATGACATGACGGGATCTCATTGGCCAGGGGTTGTGGCGTGGGTTGGGTACAAACGCCCAAGTCACCACCCCGGGTGGGCTTGGGTTTCGGCGTGGCCCCTTGGGCGGGGGTTTCAGCCCGGGCGTTGGACGGGGCTATCAAGATGACATGACGGGATCTCATTGGCCAGGGGTTGTGGTGTAACACCCCAAAACCCGAATTACTAAATTTGCTAGTGGGACCCCATGTTTAATAAAATAGAATGTAGCAACTAGGTTATTATACCTAGTCAAAAGTTTAGCAAAGCAAACAAGGGAACAAACTTGAGGGACCAAATATGAACAAGGGGGGAAAGTTATGTTTTAATAAACAAAATCAACACACACACACACACACACTTCATGTGTGTGTGCGTGGAATGCTCTGGAGAAGAAGAACAAAGGGGTGTAAACCCTAGTTCTTAAAGAAGCTCCAATTGAAGGTCGAATCGAGGCTCAAATCTATTAAGGAACATGAATTAGTGATCACCTAGACAAGGGGATCATGAGGTATGTCTTGAAACTTAGATTGATGAACTTTTATGAAGTGGGTTATGTTCCAATCCGCGAATTGGTATGAAATTGATCATTTATATGTGTTAGAATCATCATATAAAAGATGGATTATGCATGGTTTAGGTTAATTTGATGTTTAAGGGTGAAACCCGTTTGTTATGGTGAAGATGAAGACATGGGTAAATCATCTATGTCTAAGTTCTTGCTTAATATTGATGTATTTTGAGTTGTATGATGTATTCTTGTTAGAAGAATTGAAAGAAATGTGATACTAGTATGTTTGATGTTATGCATGTATGAATCATGTTGATTAGGAGGAAGAAATTGATGAATTGTGTATGAGATTAGAATGATATGCATGAACTAGTTGTACACTATGCTTACAAGGTAGTACATATATCAAAAGTATGATGAACTATGAAGAATTTTAGATTAGATCACTTGTAAGTGATTAACAAGTAGTTATGAAGTGGGTTTTAGAAGATGTAATGTAATATGATGATTCACTTATGTTAATAATGTTTGGAATCATTCATGTGTGTGAATGTTTAAAGAAATGGGTTAAGAAATGATGAATGGTTGTTAGATGAAGTGAATAAAATGATGATGATATGATTGATGTTTATTTGGAATGATATATGATGATTAGTAGAAGGATTTGATGAGTTATGTATGAGTTTAGAAGATTCATGCATGAAATAGTTGTACGTTATGCTTTAAAAGTAGTACCCGCATCAAGTGAATGATAAAATGTATATAGTGTCGTCCGTATAGTCGATTATGATGTTACGGGAATATGTTGATAAGTCGATAGATATGTATGGTTAATAGTTGACTTTGGAAAGTCAACTGAGTATAAGAGACATGAGTTGACTCGTTGTCGTAAATGTAGGTTGATGAGAAGTCGTATGGTACATGTAATAACAATCCGTGTTAAATGTAATGACATAATGAGTTACATGAGTTAAACGTATGCGGACATGATTATATGAGTTATGTTTGTTAGAAATGATTGATGAAAGTTAAGTGTGAAATATGGAATTGATATGATTGTTATCATGTACAAATGAGTATGCTAATGGTAGCGTGATTTCGATGACATGAAAGTATAGGAATCATGCGGAGATGGACTCAAGCACGAAAGGCTAACGGGTCAAGAAAAGGTGTGGAAACGGATGTGAACACGGATGCATGAGGTAAGTGATTCCGTAATCACTTCTAAGTTGTTTATGTAGAATTATATGCATTTGAATGAAATATGATAAATTGAGATTTAATAGGAATGAATGGTGCGATGTCAATGAAGCATTAAACGGATCTTAGATTGATCCGAGTAAGGAATGTGAGTCTAAGAATTTAGGCTAAGTAGAAGGATGGGTTAATTATGTAGGGATTTCCTTTGTTGTTAAGGATAGAGAGATGTTGACCAAAATGCCCTTGATGGGTATTTTGGGCAAACGTTATTACAAATTGGTTTAGGAACAAGTAAGTAGTTGAATATAATGTTTTGAACAAGTATGGGAGCGGAGAGAATGATCTTGGAATGTCCTAAACCAATTTATGCGCAAATGCCCTTAACGGGTCGAATAATTAGAAAGTGACAATAAGCCGATAGGGCGTAAGATAAGAATTTTATTAATCCGGATGTGGGATTTTAAGTTCATATGATAGAATGTGAATTTACAAGCGTGTAGGAAGAAACGGGAGGTTAAACGGGTAAACGGTTCAAAAGTTACGCGCGTTTTGGTGCGTTCGGACGACGAAACGGATCTGCAGAAAAGGAGCTTTTCTAGAGGCCGTCGCCGACGGGCTCCCACCCCATCGCCGACGGGCTCCCAAAAACATAAAAATGGCCGACGGCCTAAGTGACTGTCGACGGGAAAAAGGGCGCGACGGGCTTAACCACAACCCGTCGCCGACGGCTTGGGGGCCCGTCGCCGACGGGCTCCTGTTTGTGAACTTTTGTTTTCATGTTTTATGTTTCCGATTGACTCGTAACGCGTTTTGATGCTTCGGTTTACGACCCGGTAGTATGTAAAGCTCCCGGAAAGCTCCCTAACCTTGTCTTATGTATATATGAAGATACGCGTGACAGTATGCATGTATGGGAATGCGTAGTAATGTAGGTATGTATGTGGATGTGTATGCACGAATGTATAGGGGTATGTATGAGTGTACGCACGTATGTAAAGTTGTAGAAAAGGTATGTTGTATGTAGATGTGTATGTATGTATGTATGAGCGTATATACGAGTGTATGCATGTATGTGATGATGTAGGAAAGGTATGTACGTATGTAGTTGCGTATGTAAGTACGTATGAAGGCATGTAGGGGTGTATGCACGTATGTAAAGCTGTAGGAAAGGTATGTTTGTACATAGAGGTGTATGTATGTATGTATGTATAAGTGTATATACGAGTGTATGCATGTATGTGATGATGTAAGAAGAGTATGCATGTATGTGATGACGTAGGAAGGGTACGTACGAATATGGAAGTGTATGTATGTACGTATAAAGATGTGTATGAATGTATGCATGAATGTAAAGATGTGAGCTTAATGTACGTATGTATGTAAGCATGATTTAGACACGTTGAGGGTTTACGTTAATAATGGTGTACGTTGAGAATGAAAGGTATGCAGGTACATTATTGAAGCCTCATCAGAAAATGGATACGCGGATGAGATGCTTAAAGCTTGTTAAAGAATGAAATGGGAAGTGTATATGAATGAGCTGGTTTATATAACTTGTGCTAATGTTTCGGATGTATGTGGTGAATGCAGGTTGTACGGATGATGAGCGATTATCACAAGGATTAGGGATCGAAGACCGAGTCACGAGAGAGATTGTACGGGGACGTTGAAAGTAAAATGTAATAAGTGAAAGCTATGTTTTTAGTTAACATATAAGAGGATGACAGATTTTGATTAAGAACCAAGTTAAAGTTAAAAGTTTTAATAAGTTGAGATATTTTTAATGCAAGAAATCTTATGGTTAGTGTTTCCGCTGCAACTTTTTGTCAAATACGTTTTAGGGCCTAACATGTGGCGTGGGTTGGGTACAAACGCCCAAGTCACCACCCCGGGTGAGCTTGGGTTTCGGCGTGGCCCCTTGGGCGGGGGTTTCAGCCCGGGCGTTGGATGGGGCTATCAAGATGACATGACGGGATCTCATTGGCCAAGACAAGTAGCCGTTTGGGCTAGCCGTTGGCCAACGGCTATGTGTTTAAAAAAAATTATTCACTATAAATACTCGCACTTCTATTCATTTTTTTTACCACAACTACTCCACCTCTTCTATAATCATCTCTATCTAATTTAAAAAAAAAAATTCTCATCCAATCACAATACGGTGGATTGGGTACAAACGCCCAAGTCACCACCCCGGATAGGCTTGGGTTTCGGCGTGGCCCCTTGGGCGGGGGTTGTGGCGTGGGTTGGGTACAAACGCCCAAGTAGCCGTTTGGGCTAGCCGTTGGCCAACGGCTATGTGTTTAAAAAAAATTATTAACTATAAATACTCACACTTCTATTCATTTTTTTACCACAACTACTACACCTCTTCTATAATCATCTCTATCTTATTTTAAAAAAAAATTCTCATCCAACCACAATACGAAAAATGAATCCTCATAATCGTGGTTTTGACCCGAACAATCCGTGGGCATTCCAAGAAACACCTAGCCCAGCATCCAATCGTCCAATTGCTCCCTTTTTAATACACTCCACGATGCCGGATATGGCTGGTTACGCATCGTTTATCTTGAATCGTTTGAAGAATGATGTCGGTCGAAAACACCAATGCCTTTCGCGCAACGCGCGTCATTGAAAAAACACTAGTTTTCATAATATATGTCTTTTACACATTTAAATTTTAGAGTAAACTGCCATTTTGGTCCTTGTGGTTTGGCCAGTTTTGCCACTTTAGTCCAAATCTCAAACTTATTACATCCAGGGCCCTGTGGTTTGCATTTTGTTGCCATTTTGGTCCAAATTTCAAAAACCCTAATTTTTCACTGTTGCAACCTGGTTTTTTGTCCTTTTCTAAAGGGTCATTTTGGTCATTTTGCATGCCCAACTACCCACCCCACCCCACCCTCCTTTAATTTTTTTTAATAAATTAACACAAAATTAATTATATATTATATATATATACATATAGACATTCACAAAATCAATAATCATCATCTTCATCGGTTCCGATCGAATGCCACCACCGCCATATCAATAATCATATAATCATCATCATCATCATCGGTTCTTCATCTTCAACCCCTTCAATCTTCATCTTCAATCTGCAGTTCATCAGCACCATACAAAGTCAAATCATCATCATTTTCATCGATTCTTCATCTTCAATCTGCAGTTCATCAGCACCATTTTCATCAACAAAACCTGCAATCAATAAGCACCATCTTCAATCTGCAGTTCATCAGCACCATCTTCAATCTGCAATCATCAGCAAAACCTGCAGTTCATCAACAAAACCTAACAGCACTTGACTCGACCAACATGACACAATACACCTAACTTACCAGCACTTGACTCAAGGACGACTGACCCGACAACCACGCTGAAACGAACCAACAGAGACTGACTGGACATCAAACTCGAGACATACACTACGGACCCGACAAACGGAATCGACCACGACACCGGACTGACTTCGACACTAGGACTAAACAGACTGCTGAAACAACTTTAAACATCAAAACAGAAGAAAACAAGCAAGAGTCGTACCTGAATCGTTGTTATTTGCAAAGAAAAATTCAAATTTGCTTTTTTTGAGTGTAGGTAGGTCCAAAATCGAGCAAATCAGCGGCCAGGTGATGATTTTGATATGGGGGTTTTGTTTGGTGAAAGCAATCGAGCACGAGGGTGGTCTAGGTGGTGTAATGGCGGGTGGATGAGGGTTTATCGGTGGTATAGGTGGTGAGATAAGGGGGTACGGCGGTTGGGAGATAGGTGAACAGGGGGTGTCGGCGGTGCAAGTTTGATGGGGAGCAGAAGGTTACGGTGGTTTATTTGTGGAGGTAGATGAATGTTTAGGTCAGGGGTTTAATGGCTGAAGGTATAATGGAAGTGGTGAGATAAGGAGAAGTGAAGGGTAGGTGGAGGTCTGAAATTTGGTGTTTTAAAAATATAATAATTTTTAAAATACCCAAAATGCCCCTGAGAGTAAAGACAAAATAGAAGGGTTTAAGTAGGAGAATCTGGTCAAATTTGAAATTTGGACCAAAATGGCAACAAAATGCAAACCACAGGGCCCTGGATGTAATAAGTTTGAGATTTGGACTAAAGTGGCAAAACTGGCCAAACCACAGGGACCAAAATGGCAGTTTACTCTAAATTTTATTTAACTTGATTTTTTAATAGTTTGCGTTAGTTAACTTTTTTTAAAGTTGAACGCACGACTGTGTAAATTTTTAGGTAGGCTTTTTTGTATATACATGTATTCAAAATATAGTAATTATTGTATCGTAAGTTATACGAGTATCGTTACCATGACGAACTAAACAAGTTTTGACGAACTAAACAAGTTTTTTTATTTTTATTTTATTTTTATTTTTATTTTTATTTTTTGACCGAGCCATATTAGTACTGGTATTGGTATTACTAGAACCGGTATCGATATCCGTTATTATGGTTTTCAATCGATATAAATCATGTGTCGATATCCTTTAGGCATATTAAAATTTTATTTTTTCAGGTTTTCTCTTTCGATTACTATAACGAATGTTGATACCGTAAAAAACCGAATCAATACCATTCAAAATCCCGTCGCACAGCGACGGGGGTGTACCACTAGTTGTATATAATATACGTATTAATTATTAGTAAATTCCTTTCTTGTTAGTTATTGTAAATTAATAGTTATTGTAAATTTAGATCTAGGATACCCTCTAGATATCTATACTATATTATAATGCATGAGGGAGGGGTATTTTAAGATACAAAAAAAAAAGAACTTTTCACCCCCTTTATTTATAGATAGACTCCTAAAATGAAGGTAATTTGGTCTTTTAAACACTATTTAATTTTTAAGCCCCTAAACTTATTATACTTAAATCCATGACTTTTAATAAAATTTTAGATAATTAGTTACACTTTTTCCCATCCACAACAAACTTATAATTTTTTACGTATTCTTAACATATCTTATAAACTATAATGTTTAAAAAAAATATCCAAAGATAGCATGACGATCTGCACATTTTTGTCGACGTTTCGGTAGTGGTCTTGTTCAATATCGGCGCACGGATTAAAAGATACAAGTTAATGATGCTTTACTGTACAAGTGATTAAAGAAAAAAATAACAACTAATATAGTCGGCAAAAGAGTGGTAGAAGTGTCTTGGTCAATATCAACTTTTGTACCAATTTAACTTAAATTAATCACAAAGAAGGTGGTGAAAACAATGGGATGACCCGTATAAAATTTTCATAGATGTCCAATTGGAAGTGCAATTTTATAAATACCTTTCTAGCAGTTACCTTGGTGTATGGATATGAAACATATAAGTTAATATCAAACGTATTATTATATAATTGTTTTTTATTATCATAATTATTAGTGTGTTGATAGTAACGTTGTTATTATAATTATTATTAACCTATATTTTTTTTATCATAAACACACACTCACCATTTGAGAGAAAAAATTACGGATATACATGTAAGATTTTATATATGTGTTTTAATTAACTAACTTCCCAATTTAAAGGGGTTTCTTGTTGATAAGTTTAACTAAGATTTTAACCATGTGTTTTAATCAACAAAACTTCCTAATTAAAGGGGATTCTTTTTAACAAGTTTAACAAAATAAAAGATAAAAGTACGGTAAAAAATGTAAAACTAATTGATTAAACATGTTTTTACTAGTTTCCTAATTTAAAGGGGTTTTTTTAACAAGTTTAACAAAATAAAAAATAAAAGCTCGATAAAAAATTTAAAACTAATTGATTGAACATGTTTTTACACTTTAGTCAAATATCAACAAATCTTCCTAATTTAAAGGGCTGAAAAACTCTTATAGTTAACCAAGCGGGAAACAAACTTTTAAAATTTAAACCCTAAAGTGCACAACTAGGGTTTATCCGTTAAATACATAGCAATACACACCTATATTTCATGGCATGGATCCAAATATAACTTCAAAAGGTTGAAGCTTCTAAGGTTAGTTCTTTGTTAGTTTATGTTTTACTAATTATACATTTTTTATATCTCGAGTTATGATAATATAGTTTGTGTGTTGTTTGGATCTTTGTGTTAATTGGTACATTTCACATATTTTATTTAGAAGTTGATATTATATGATATGATTTTATTTTACTCCTATGTAAATGTTAACTTTTTTTCTTTTTACATATTCATTTCGATGAAGAACATACTGATTTGAACAAACCAATAGCCGTACAATCGTCTAAGGTTGCGTCTAAGGTTGTACTTATTTTAAGGTTAAGCATTTTTTGTATAGCTTTTATATTAACAAGTTTCGTATGTTAGGTGGTAAATTGTATGTGTTTTATTGCAGGATGATGGTGATAATAGTCTTAGATCATTTGTTATGGTGCAATATTTTAGTCCATACATGTTTGATCTTTAACGTGAATTTAGTGAAGAGGTAGTATTAATATTTATTTAATCTTCTTTTAACTTGCGTATTCAAATTTTACACCTTTTTTAAGGATCTGAGGTTTGAAACTCAAAGAAAGATAAAAAAAAGTCTATCTGAATGGATATGGAGCCAAGTTATTGATCTAGGCACTTCTGATGACAATGTGTAACGTTTATGATGTATATCTACCACAATGATGCTACAACAATTATTATAGGATAAGAAAGCAGTACCGCAATACAAAATGTCGCCCCCGCTGCATCGCGCGGGTTTTCTACTAGTATATATTATAAACAAGAAAGGAATTTACTAATAATTAATACGTATATTATATACAACTTGTGGTATACCCCGTCGCTATGCGACAGGAATTTGAATGGTATTGGTTCGGTTTTTTACTGTATCAACATTCGTTATAGTAATCGAAAGAGAAAAATTTAAAAAATAAAATTTTGATATGCCTAAAGCATATTGACACATGATTTATATCGATTGAAAACCATAATAACGGATATCGATACCGGTTCTAGTAATACCAATATCAGTACTAATGTTGCTTTGTCAAAACTTGTTCAGTTCGTCATGGTACGACACTCGTATAACTTACGATACAACAATTACTAAATTTTGAATACATGTATATACGAAAATGTCTAGCTAAAAAAATTACACAGTCGTGCGTTCAACTTTAAAAAAAAAGTTAACTAATACAAACTATTAAAAAATCAAGTTAAAATAAATTTAAATGAGTAAAAGACATATATTATGAAAATTAAATAAAAAACACCTTAAAATGTTAAAATATAAATTTATAAAAATGATGAAAGGTTGCAAATGATCCAATTCTTTTTCATTCATTAAATAAATGATCAGGACTATGGCCCAACATGTATACACCAACGAAAATGGCTCGACCACATGTGTGTTGTAGGAGCTTAAAAAGAGGAATAAGAAAATACCTAAAGCGTAAGTTAGCAGCAATACACTATTCTTAAGACAATACCTTAATTGTTATATATACTAATAGTAATTTCCAATAACTGACAGTTTTTATGGTCATATTTAGGTTTTTACAATTTGGTTTTATACAGATTATGACGAACGAATATGGTCCCATCTAATAACCATAACCGACTAGAAATACAATATCCGGGTTCGACGCATCTTATCAAGGAACCGGGATCATATAAGGCCCAATAAAAACGTAGTATGACAATTCCACAACATGATCTAGCAATTACTCAACGTATTCGAGAGATCATGGCCCAGAAAGCAGTATAGAAGCCCGGCAATATTAAGGACTTAGTCAGAACGTACGACCCTACTAACTCTTCTTTTTCATTGTAATGAGGCAAAACGTATTATTCTGTGTTACAGGAAATTCAGGTTGCCAGATGATTTAGCTTGATATTCATTTAAACTTGTTTTTAAAATATAGTGATTATGTAGATAAAATAACGTGTAAATTCAAACTGCAAAAAATAACCGATTGTCCCATTTGAGGCAAGAATCAAAATAAACGATTTAGGTGGTAAAAACTCATGCGAACATTCGAGTTACAAAAGTTACATGTGTAATTGTATTTTGTTTGAAGATGTTATTTACATTAAAATGACACAGTGTAAGATAATATTTTACCTGTTGATGTTTTATCTCCTTATATTGGTTACTTTGCAATAACTTTCTGGTCAAAACGTATTAATTAAATGTGCATCAAGAGAATCTATCCCCTTAGTAAACTAGTAAAACGTGTGACATCAAACATACGCTAATACGCTATTGTTATTGCCTACAGGAATCATCATTTCATTGACCAGTGCATCAATTCACAAAACTCAATTGCAAATTTCGAACGCACGCACGCATATATACGGGAATGTTAGCGTACAATAGTCCATAATTTGTGAATCATACACGAGTAAATTACACATGTTATAAAACTCAAAACCTAATCACAGATTAACTAAAACCATAATAACGAATCAAGAAAAAACCATAATCACGCATGTGGTCACCAAAAAACAACAAAATCACGCATGAGTAAACCCTAATTATGCATATTATATTCATAATTACGCACGTGAAGATTTTACTAGCGTACTCTTCGCATGTTAAGAACTTTTGTATTTTAAACTTTTCTCCCTCCCTCTCTCTCTCTCTATATATATATAGGACAAAGATCCGTTAGGAACCACCTCTTATTGCGAGAACCGCGAGAACCAATGTGAACGCAACCAAAAATGCCTAAAAATAGCTAAAAATCACACAAATTTTTTTTTTTTTTTTTAATATTTTTTATAACAAAATCGCTACTTTTCGTAGCAAAAAAAAAAAAAAAAATTTAAAAAAATTTTTTTTTTTGGCTTCTAAAAATAACGATTTTAACATAAAAAATATTAAAAAAATCAAAAAAAAAAAAAATTTTTAGATTTTTTTTAGATTTTTTAGGTTTTTTTGGGGTTTAGTTTTTAGCTTTTTAGCTGGGGGGGGGGGGGGGGTTAGGTTTTTTTAGGTTTTTTGGGGGGTTTAGTTTTTAGCATTTAGCTTGGGGGGGGGGGGGGGGGTTAGGTTTTTTTTTTTGGGGGGGGGGGGGGGTTAGGTTTTTTTTTTTTTTGGGGGGGGGGGGGGGGGGTTAGGTTTTTTTTTTTTGGGGGGGGGGGGGGTGGGGGGTTTAGGTTTTTTTGGGGGGGGTGAGGGTTAGGTTTTTTTTAGCTATTTTAGGTTGTGTTCACATTGGTTCTCGCGGTTCTCGCAATAAAGGTGGTTCTCGCATGAACCTTACCCTATATATATATATATATATATATGGGAGGGTTTAAATGAGAACGCTAAATATTGTGAGAACCGTGAGAACAAATGAAAAAACCGCGAAAACTTGGTCAAAAAACAATTCAAATTCAAAAAAAAATTCTGCACTTGTCATTATTATTCGAATACAATGTTAGAAATTTAATTTACATGTTTAAATTTACGTGAATTCGTAAATAATAAAAATTTACACATGTGTAAGTTTGCCATTTACACATGTGTAAATATGTTATATTTACACATGTGTAAAAAATCTAAAAAGAGTGATTTTGAAAGGAGAAATGAATTATTTGATGTTGTAAATTCTTTTTTTGATGTTGTATCTTAATTACAATGAGGTTTGTTTTTAAAAAAAATTGGTTTTGATTGGTTTTTTCATTCGTTCTCACGGTTCTCGCAAATATTTAGCGTTCTCAAGATAACCCTCCCCTATATATATATATATATATATATATATGGGATAGTTTGTTAGTGCATGCGTCTGTCGACTTCGTCTTGTATCGAGTCTTGTATGTGTTTAGATAGATTCAGGGCACGTTATACGAGAAAAATGTCAAATATAGGGTGAGAGGCAGGTTCAAACGAAATTACAAGTTGTAATTCCGTTTGAAATGGACATGTCTCATTCAAACGAAATTAGTAATTCCGTTTGAATGTAATTCCGCTTGAGAACAAGTTCAAACGGAATTACTTGCCTATATATAACTGATGTCTGATTCCGTTTGAGATAAGTTCTGAAATTCCGTTTTGTGCAACGAAATGCTGCCGAAGTGTCGTCTCGCTGTAATTTGTTTTCAAATCTATAATACGACAGTTTAAAGTGATATTCTAGCTGAATTGAACTTGATAAGTGTGTTTCCGCCACTCCTATTGAGAAAAACTCTTCTGATCGACTCGTTCGGGTCTGAAAACGATCATTCAAGTGGTATCAGAGCTCAGGAAGAAGAGTTCTTACCAATCCAGCTGCGATTTCTGATTTATACACCTTCTTTTCAAAATTTAAACTTTTCACGGTCAAAATGTCTTGATTTTCACACATCATACTCGGAATTGTATTTTAACAAATCCTTGAGAAAATTGAACCTTAATTCGATCAAAATCTGATAAAATTCATAATTCTGTTTGAAAATCAGTTCGAGAATGATGACGTCAGCAGCATTTCATACGGAATTAGTCCTTAATTCCGCTTGAAACTGGTATTCCGTTTGAAAATTTGCTTATTTTCACTTGAAACTGTTATTCCGTTTGAGTAATCCCGTTTGAAAACAACAATTTCGTTTCAAAGGGTAATTCCGTTTGAAAGAGGTGTTAGTTCAAACGAAATTAGTATTCCGTTTGAAAGGGTGTTGATTTCAAACGAAATTAGGGTAATTTCGTTTCAAGGTTAATCCGTTTGGACTGTGTGATTTCGTTTGAAAGATAATTCCGTTTGAACAGGACTGTTTTGAGAATTTCTTGAAAACCGAATCATGGAAGAAGAATTTTACAACGCATTTTGCTACTCCGGTTACCCCAATTACTCTTGCACAGAACACGATGTTGGAAAACGAAATAGGGACTATGCAAAAACCGCCTAAGCTCATGAACATCGAGGAGTATAAAGGTTGGGAAGGACGTTTTGAAAACTGGGTTCAAGCAATTATTTAGATGCTTGGGAATGCATAGAGACGAAATATGTTAGACGACAAATGACGACGAAGAGGAACTTGCAATTAAAGACATGAGTGCTAATGATAAAAAGAAATACAAAAATGAAAAAATGATGTTAAGTCTACTACAACAAGCTGTGAAAGAAGATATCTTGGTGTTATTGCAACATAATGGAAGTGCCTATTCGATTTGGGAAAAGCTTTAAGATCAAAGTTTATTGGTAGTCAAGAGATGGTTAAAACAAAAAGTCACTTTTAAAGAAAGAGTTTGATCTGTTTCGTGGTTTGAAAAATGAGAGCACAAAGCAAATCATAGAAAGATATTGAAATCTGTTAGCAAACATGAAGAGATTAAGCATCAATAAAGAGAATGAAGAGTTGATTGAAAAGCTAGCTGATGCGTTGCCACATGAGACTTGGGGCACATATCTCATGATGTTAAGGAACAAGAAAGGATTTAGCAGTCTGACACTGAGTAAATTCATTGAAAAGATTGAGGCTCAAGAAATGGAATAGAGAAAAATCTCAAGAATGAAAGATTTCGATGGTGAACAAGATATTGGGCTTTATTACAAAGCAGGGTTAAATGAAAATATCACCAACATGTCACCAAAAGTTGAAACAACATTCAATGCCAATAACTCAGCTGGAAGTTCATTCAAAGGATCAAACAACAACATAAATTTTAATCATTTCTGTCATTTGATCCAAACATTTCAGCAACCAAAAAGGGCAAGAAACTACAATGCAACATTGTATTGAATCTTGAAAATGATCAAGAATATTCTGAAGAAGTTGCAAAAAGCCATATGTCTTTGTTAGGGACTGTGTTGGAGTCTTATGGTAGTTTTGTTGCAGGTCGGATCGGGAATCCAATGCTTACAAAAGAGGATTACGATCAGATTGATGCTGAAGAGATAGAGTTAATGGATATTAAGTGGTGTTTGGCAAGTGTGTTGAGGAGAGCTGAGAAATTCAAACAGATCACAGGAAGAGATGATTTACGTGATGCGAATGTTTCTAATTTAGGTTTTGATAAATCTAAAGTTACTTGTTTTCGTTGCAGGAAAAAGGGACACTTCAAGAGGGAGTGCACTAATCGTGAAGCAAGTGGAGCTCAAAATCCGTTTAACAACAATGATTACTATCGGAAATCGATCTATCATCAAGTTGCTCAACAACAACAAGAACCACAAGTGGCACATGGTAGAAAAGTGATTGAAGAATCATCTAAGAGAGCATGTTTGGTGAATCAAGATGATCAAAAATCTTCAACAGGTTTCAGTTGGGACAAATATAATTTCTGCTGATAACAAAGCTTGTCTGATCAGTCAAGATGATGAAAAGTTACCAGAAGGCTTTAGTTGGGAAAATTTCAGTTGGGATGATTATTGTCCGGATAAATAAATGCTAAAAGCCAAAGCTTTTGTTGCTCGAATTGAAGAAAATAGTGATGATGATAATGAGTATTATGCAAAACGAATGGCAGCTCATTTGAAAATGATGGCTGAAAGTGATAGTGAAGATGAAAAAGTTAAAAAGAAAAAGAAAAAGGTAAAAACACCGGTTAGTAGTGATGATGAAGATGTTCTGGTGATCAGAAGAAAGATGAAAGAAGTTCCAGCTTTCAAGATTGATGAAGAAGCTGATGCAAGAAAGATTCCAGCGAATTGTGAAACCTGTGAGATTACAAAGAAGAAAAACAGTGAACTGATTAACAACATGAACATGTTGAAGGAATCTTATGATGTGTTTAACAAAGCAATGAATATGTACATTGAAACGAGTGAAGAACAGGCAACAACAATGAAGACACTTAAGGAGCATTCATGATAAAACAGAAAATGTGAACAATTATATCGAGAAGTGTGCTGTTCTTGAACTAAAACTAGAAACTCAAAGAATTGAAACAGAGAGAGTTAATCGTTTGTTGAAAAGTTACTCATGTACTTCTTATGTCATTGACATGATTTATCAAACTGTTGAAGGCATGAAGACATTTAAAGAGGATGAAGTAACTGAAGAAAAAAATGTTGAAAAAGTTTCTGAAAAGAAGACGAAAAGAAGAAGGATACTGAAGTGAAGACATCTGGTAAGAAACAAAGTGCCAGTTACAACAAGTGTCCACCCCCGCTTGAAAATGGATATTCTCCGAGAAATCCAAATTCAGAAAGAGTAAAAAAGGCAACAAATTTTATAGTGGGAGTCGGAGTCTTCAGTTAACTTGCCAGAAAATATTGATGTTACTTTTACATCGCCTGACACTGATCAGCAATCTCAATTGATGAAGAAAGTAGTAGATCATGTGTTGGATAACGATGAAACCGAGGAGTTAAAGTCGGAGTCTATGTCAGAGTCAAAGTCTGAGTCCAGCACTCCGAGTCAAACTGACAAACAGGGCAAAAGAGTTTACAATAAAGAATTTCTTCTATCAAAATCTAATTTGAATGACGAAACATTCAAAGTTGCATATACATTGAATGATTCCGACAAATTATATTTTGATGAGGAATTTCCAATAAGAGGTGTTAAACCAGAAATGATTAAAAAGGTTTTCAAACTAACAGAAATTAATATTTCTGAAATAAAAGATGTAAATCTTTCTGAAAAACCAAGGCCTTACACCTCAAGAGTTCAACAACGTTTAAACAAGAAAAAGTGTTACAATTCTGGTTCTGGTTTTCAAAAGAGACCAAACCATAATGGTAATTACAAAAAGAAAGGAATTGGATTTATTCCACCAGAAAATCATAAAAATGAAAAATATGTTCGAGATTTTAAATAAAAAATGATATTTGTTTCAGGTACAACTACTGAAGAGGAAAAAGAAAATTTGTTTAGAAAACAGTCAAACAAAGAGTTCCTTGCGAAGAAGCAAGAAGAGATGAAGTTTGCTGATCAGATGAAAGAAACAAGAATCTGCTTTCAATGCAAAACAAGTGGTCATATTGCCAAAAATTGTCCCAAGGCAATTCAATCAAAACAGGGAGTTTCTAAACTAAAAGATAAAGAGGTTGTGTTTGAACCACCAATTGAGAGAACTAAACTTTTCAAAAATTCAAAATTTGAAAATGGTGAATGTTCGAACAGGTTTTATAAGAGAAGAGCAAATCTTGACAATCAGAAATGGGTTGTTAAGAAATCTGATGATAGTCCTAGCAATGATTCTGATTCGTCAAAATCAGAGGAGCTATTTTCAGGCGATGAATCTGATTCCACAAAATTAGAGGAGCCAAGTGTTGAGATAAAAATTGAAACATCAGTACCTTCAATGGATGATGTCAATTTTCCACCATTGAGGGCTGAAAATTTTAAACAAAAAGTTGGCAAAGTTGAGATTTCAAATCAATTTTTCTCTGAAAAGAAAGAATTTGATGTTGATAAAGCTTTTAACCCCACAGTGAAACATATTTTTGGAAAAATGGTTGACAAGAAGGTCAAAGGGGTGAAAGAATTCTATGAGAAAAAATTGAAGAAACCGGGTAAGAGTGTTTCGTCTCAGGTTTGTGATTGGGATGGAACATATTATGATGAATGAAAAATTATGACTTGCCGGAGCTCCCAAGTAGGTAATCGCGGAGCATGAATCAGCATCATTATTGATAAATTGTTTTTGAGAAGTGTGACTTGCCGGAGCTTCCAAGTTGGTAAGCGAGGAGCAGGTATCGGCATCTTTCTTGAGAAATTCACGAAAGAGATTTTGACTTACAAGTGGTTATTAGTTTGTGACTTACAAGTGGTAAATCAGGGACATTAATTTGTATCTGATTTTCTACAAGTGGTGATGTTGATTGATCTTTAAAATGTTAAAATTTTCAAATGGTTGAAGAACAAGGTGTTGAATTGATCCCCGAACCTACAAGTGGTTTTAACAAAACTAATTTTCCGGAAAAACCATTTGATTAAAACAAACTTAAGTGTTTTGAAATCATAATGGGAAAATGTTTTGTTGTGAGGGGGAGTTCTGATTGTTTATGCTAAGTGGATGGCGAATTGAAGTGATTCGATATCAGTTGTCACGTTCTTTGTACAGTTTGTTTTCAAATTTCTTTTAATGTGTTTGAATTTTAGGGGGAGTAAGATTTTTTCAGAAAATCCAAAAACGTTTGAAAAATTGAAAAAGCCAAAAACATGATAAAAAAAATGAGTTTTGTTGTAAAAGAGGAAATGATAGTACATCAGTGGACGATCAAGGCATGCTAAAGATATGGAAAAAAAATGTGATAAACGGTCTCACTGATGATGTGCCAGTAGGTTTTTACACATTTAGTAGATTGTGACGAGATATAAACCTAAATTTCAAACTTACTTATATCGTGGGGAACATCTCTCGGATATATGGGTAACCCCCGAAATCTTGTTTGAAAGGTTCCTCTTTCTGAGATACTAGGTCTTTATACTCAGTGATATCTGGGGTATTATCCCGGGACTTCTGATTTTGCGGAAGCAATGGCCTAGTCCCCGTATAATACTTTCTGCATTGCTTGAAATATAGCATCACCCTCAGTACAAAAAATGATGAAACATTGAAAAATGCTAATCATGTGCTGTTGAAACAAAAGATCCTCTAAAGGGGACAGACCAAAAGTCGAAGCCGTCATCTTTCTGCTGAACGAAAGTTCTGACCTGAGCTCTCACGGTTCCTCGCAATTTTAACCCCTTACAGATATCATATGTGGTATACTCACCTGTAAGACTAAATATTGGGATCTGGATACGAGAGTATATTCGGAGGTGGGACACGCGATTAAGTTTAAGTAATTAAAACATTAATCTCGTATCTCGAAACAGTTGAACTTTGTGTGAGAATTTAAGTGGATCAGTATACTGACAATCTAAGTGAATCTTTTAGAACTTAAAATGTTTAAAGCTTAACGGTGTTGGTAATTTGTCTCAAAAACTGATATGATCCTCTTACACAAACTCACAAAAATATTGTCTGTAAATATTTCTTTACTGCATTTCGTTAAAATTCAAAATTCCAAAAAGATTTTTAGTGTGTTTTAGCATAAATTTTTGAAAAATTCAAAAAGATTTTCGACAACTGATGTTGGAGAGCTGATTTTCAAAATTCCAAGTGCTAAATATGATGACAATCTGTGAGGAGGAGTCTGTTTAAATTGAGAAAAAAGATTTTGAATATCTTTCCTTCAAGTGGTCATCAGAAGTTTGTAAATGTTAAATCATGATATTTTTACAAGTGGTTCATCAGTGATTAACTTTGTAAAATCTGTTGTGTTTGTTTTTACAAGTGGTAATCATAGAATAAATTTGTCAAATTTTAGATGTGTGAAATTTATTTCTGGGTTAAGTAGTTGTGCAGGATAGCCAGGTTCCTTATTATGGAGAGCTAGGTTTCGATCCTGAAACTGCTGATACTAATGAACTTAAGTAATCAAGAGATCTGATCAAGAGAATGTAAGAGCCAGTTACAGATCTTGGGAAGATTGTGAGAAGAGTCAGATTGTGTTTTTGAAATTGAAGATTAGATCAACATTCGAGGGAGAGATAAGTTGATAAAGAGAAGAGAGAGATTTGATAATTCTTTACAATGTCAGATACTTTAGCAGATGAAATAACTGATAAAGACTGAAGATGTGAAGACTCGACACAGAAGACTCGTCAACATTCGAGGGGGAGTCTGTTAGTGCATGCGTCTGTCGACTTCGTCTTGTATTGAGTCTTGTATGTGTTTAGATAGATCAGGGCACGTTATACGAGAAAAATGTCAAATATAGGGTGAGAGGCAGGTTCAAACGAAATTACAAGTTGTAATTCCGTTTGAAATGGACATGTCTCATTCAAACGAAATTAGTAATTCCGTTTGAATATAATTCCGCTTGAGACAAGTTCAAACGGAATTACTTGCCTATATATAGCTGATGTCTGATTCCGTTTGAGATAAGTTCTGAAATTCCGGTTTGTGCAACGAAGTGCTGCCGAAGTGTCGTCTCGCTGTAATTTGTTTTCAAATCTATAATACGACAGTTTAAAGTGATATTATAGCTGAATTGAACTTGATACGTGTGTTTCCGCCACTCCTATTGAGAAAAACTCTTCTGATCGACTCGTTCGGGTCTGAAAACGATCCTACATAGTTATCTTGAGAACACTAAATATTGCGAAAACCACCAGAACAAATGAAAAAACCAATCAAAAACATTTCTTTTAATACAAACCTCATTGTAATTAAGATACATCATCAAAAAAAGAATTTACACCATCAAATAATTCATTTATCCTCTCAAAATCACGTTTATTAGGTTTTTTACACATGTGTAAATTTTCTTTAGTGTAAATTAAATTTATAACAATGTATTCGAATAATAATGATAAGTGTAAAAAAATATTGAATTTGAATTGTTTTTAACCAAGTTCTCGTGTTTTTTTCATTCGTTCTCACGGTTCTCACGGTTTTCACAATATTTAGCATTATCATTTAAACTTTCCCCTATATATAGGTAGAGGATCCTGTAAAATATGGTTTTTTTGTGAGAAGGGTAAGAAATAATCTACATCAATAAATCCTTGATCTAATGTTTGATATCAATATGGACCAAATCGTAAAATGTGTTTTATTATTTTGGACTGATTTGAAAATTATAGGGGTAATAAAGTCTTTTATATCCATTTGAAAAAGGTAACAGTAAATCAAAACCCTACAATTTCGTGAATCACCGTAAACCATTACCAACCTCCATCACAGTTTAACCACCGGTCGCACACCTGAACATTATCTTCTACGGCCGTGGTGGTGCCTGCAGTGGAACGAACCTCTCCACGACAGCGGCGGCGGAGCGGCAGTGGAACGAACCTCTCCACAACAGCGGCGGCTGAACATCATCTTCTCTGGCCGTAAACCATTACCAACCTCTCCACGACAGCGGCGGCGAAGCGGCAGTTGTGGTGCTGGCAGTGGAACGACGAGGTTGTAGTGTTATACAGAGTTATAAAAGGGTAATATGGTGTTATATACTATTCATAGTGTTTTATAGTTATATTTAGTGTTATATCTTGTTATGTAATGTTATATAGTTATTACAGTGTTATGAACCGTCGAATGGTGTTTTGTAGTGTCTTTAATAGTGATTTGTAGTGTTATATACTTATTACAGTGTTTATGAACTGTTGAATGGTGTTTTTGTGGTGTTATATACTTACTACAGTGTTATGAACTGTTGAGTGGTGTTTTGTGGTGTTATATACTTATAAAAGTGCTGAATGGTGGTTCCAGTGTTATATATAATGTTGTAGTGTTATACAGAGTTATAAAAAAGGTTATTGTTTTGTAGTGTTATAAACTTATTATAGTGTTATGAATCGTTGAATAGTGTTTTGTAGTATTATATACTTATTACTATTGTGCTGAATGGTGGTTGCAGTGTTATATATAATGTTGTAATGTTATACAGAGTTATTCGTAGTGTTTTATAGAGATCTTTAAAACAACGTATTCCTATAAATAAGGGTGGCGGTTATGAAAGGTTATCAATTAATTAAATCAATGATAAAATTACTTGTTTACCCTTTTAAATTAATTTAGATTTAGGACATATGTCACCTCCACAATATTTCTTACATTTCTCACACTTTTAACATTTTTTACAATAACCTTACCCTATATAGGTATATATATATATATATATATATATATATATATATATATAGGGTAAGGATAGTGTAAAAAGGGCCTAAAGTGTGAGAAGTGTATTATAACACTATATATAATACTATATAACACCATCTAAACACCGTATAACAATATGTAACACCATATAATACCATATAACACTATGTAACACTATATATCATTATATAACAAATATAACACTATAGGTTGTCTGATAGCATGTCTATGGTAGATGTATAGTGTTATATTTGTTATATAATGATATATAGTGTTACATAGTGTTACATGGTATTATATGGTGTTACATATTGTTATACGGTGTTTATATGGTGTTATATAGTATTATATATAGTGTTATAATACACTTCTCACACTTTGAGCACTTTTTACAGGATCCTCTACCTATATATATAGGGGATCGCTAGAATGAGAACCACCACGAGTTATGAGAACCACGAGAACCGCGCCCCGCGGGTGGCCGTCGGCGACGAAATTTTTTTTACACCTAGATCCGTATATTTTAGTGGGGGGTTTAAATTTTCGGTTCAAACGGCGCGCCCGAGGGGGTAGTTTTTTACGCCCAAAGTTTGGGTTTTTTTAATTTTTTTAATTTTTCTTTTTTTTTTTTACCAAACTTTGGGCGTAAAAAACTACCCCCTCGGGCGCGCCGTTTGAACCGAAAATTTAAACCCCCCACTAAAATATACGGATCTAGGTGTAAAAAAAATTTCGTCGCCGACGGCCACCCGCGGGGCGCGGTTCTCATGGTTCTCATAACTCGTGGTGGTTCTCATTCTAGCGGCTCCCTATATATATATATATATATATAGGAATGTTCAAATGAAAACCACTAGTTATTGTGAAAACTCGAAAACTAATTAAAAAAGTCAAAAAAACATAAAAAAAAATTTTCATACCAATTTTCGCAGGTTTTTTTATATATAAAAAAAATTAAATTTTTTTTGTAGTGCACATGTGTATGTGTACTACAATTTTTTTTAAAGTTTTTTTTATATAAAAACCTGCAATTTTTATAAAAAAAATTGGTGTGGTTTTTAGGCTTTTTTAGTTAGTTTTCGAGTTTTCACAATAAAAGTGATTTTCATTTGAACCATCCCCTATATATATATATATATATATATATATATATATATATATAGGGAATGGATCATGAGAAAACTAGTTTAAATGAGAAAACAAAAAAAAAAAACTAACTAAAAAAAGCCTAAAAAACATACCAATTTTTTTTTTTTGAAAATTTTTATAAAAAAATCGCTAGTTTTTATGCATGGAAAAAAAATTTCAAAAAAATATAAAATAAATTTTTTTTTCGGTGTATTACACATGTGCACTATATCGGATATAGTGCACATGTGTAGTACACATATAATGCACATATATTGCACATGGGCAGTACAACAAAATATTTTTGTTTTTTTTTAAAATTTTTTTTCAATGCATAAAAACTAGCGATTTTTTTTATAAAAAATTGTAAAAAAAAATTTTGGTATGTATTGTAGTTTTTTTAGGCTTTTTAGTTAGTTTTCTAGTTTTCTTATTTAGATGTAGTTTTCTTATGATCCTCTCCCTATATATATATATAGTAACCATTTACCCGCGCGATGCGGCTGGAGTGACGATTTACAATAGGATATTCGTTTACCGTTAGTTTAGCAGTCGTCTCGTGATATATTGTATAGTACTTAAGCTAGTTTTCTTATTCGTGATATGTTGATACTTGTTTTTCTGTTAGTTTATCGATTCCTTAGTGATATACTTTTATTAAATTTTTTAGCTGTTAGTTTATCATTCTTTCCATCAAATCAATCATAAGTACATAATTCTTTAACCATAATTCATTAATCGATACAAATATGAAATGTAATATGTTGAACATTATAAATTTGCTAACAAAAATTACAACGATAAACATTAATCAATAAAAAATAAACATTATAAATTTGTAACAATAATTACAACGATTTGTTTCTTTGTTAGTCTCATGATAATGCTTTTTTATAATTTTTCTTTGCTTTGTAGGAGGAAGATGGGTGCTTCTCTCCATAGGGCATACAAGACAAAGGTTATTGGCAGGAGCCCGCCATATTTAACATATAAAGTTTTTTTATACGTTAAATATGGCGGGTTGCCGCCAATCTTGTATGCCCTAGGAGGGAAGCACCCATCTTCCCCTTACAAAGATGAAACGTGTGGCCTGTAGAGGGTTACTTGCAGGTTTCTTAAGCCATTTGCTATAGTATACTGCTCTACGGGCTTCCCCCTCAAGATAATTTTGAAGTTGTTGAACTTTCTAAGGTACAACATAGAAGCGTATGACTGAAAATAATCGTTATATATCGTGATTACACCAAATTAAAAACATGTTGAACAATATTATGTTTTTTTTAATAATCACCCTTAACAAATGAAGAAGGCGGTATGAAGAAAGCCTTCGTCATTGAGCCATAAGTTGTGTATGATTATCCTTGTCCCGTGTGAACTGATGTCTTCAAACTGAAAATACAAGCAAACAAGTGTTGCATAGCAAGTTAATATAGTATAAGTCATCGAACAAATTTAGTATAGAACGGAAACAAACCTGTTGGATCAGGTCATCTTTTGAAGCGAACGGTGACCATTCAAGAATTGTATTTAAGTTAGAAAACTAGTCCTCTTGAGTGTCGTATGTTATAGGATCTGGACGGTTTCTTCGAGATATCGAAATCAATCTACAATAAAGATTCCACATAAGAATAAAAAAGATATAAATTATGTATAAAAAGACAAAAATAAACATTAACATAAGGAAAAGATCACGTATTTACCATTGGGACGATAACATCATCCTGTCTTGTTCAGCGTTGAAGAATCAAACAACATTAAAACAGCACCCATTCCGAGATGAACGGCTGCGGCTGTGCTTGTGACAACCCTCACCAAACCAGGTATCCGTACGAATTAATTAATATTTAATTACTGCTTAATTACTGTGCTTGCTTACAGTTGTGAATAAACTGCTACTTGATTTCTGATATGTACATATACATGCATCATACTTTATTGCTGTCACTCCATTATTTTCACAGAACTATAGTGACAAACTTGATGCACAAAAGCACAGTAGCACAATGAACGGATAACCCAGTAAACATGCTGACATAGCCAGCATCACTAGGCGAGGTGAGGAGGTGAGGATTGTAGAACTGCGTCACTAGGTGACAGTTATAGTGACCGGATGTGCCTAAAACGTACTTTAAGTACAAAATCCTGCACTTTAATACAAAAATTCAGCATTTAAGCTAACTAGTAAAGTGCAAAAAACATGGAAAAATAATACTAGACACTTTCCAAAGTATCGGGAATAAATGGTGTCACTAAAAATAATATTAACGACACTTTAAATGCTTAATTAGCACTTTAACGGATTAATATCCAACCGAACAACCGGACTTTACCCGGAACATAAAAATATTGACATTGACATTGTTTTTCTTTTTCTGAGCCAGTTAGGGTCCCCGAATACCCTAACACCCGTTATAAATTACTACACACTAGTAACTTAATTATTTTCCTAATAAACAAACTAGCACTAACTAAATGGTTGAAAAACAAACCAATTACCCCACCCCTTACAACCGATTCGGTTTCCCCTAGGGCACACCATTCACCCATTTGAATATTTTATTCCAAGTGGTCTAATATCTTCCATACATAATATCCAAAGGGTTTTGGTAACGGATGGTTTATATGAAGGCTTATAGGATAAACATTTCATTTCACAAACACTTAAACCAAAATTTACTCTCTTTTCTCTCTTTGATACCTACGGCCGAACACAACCATCATCATCCACTCACCTTCCAACTTTGATCAAGCCATTTCATATACTCACAAGTGTGTTAGAGTTAATACGAGGAGGCTCGGTGCATACGGAATCGCAAGGACCTCTCTACGACGATATTAACCACCCATTTTCGTCTAGTTTCTTCCCTAGCCTCGAGCTAGTAGTAAGTGTCTCTAAACATTCTCTTGTTCATGTTTAACGTGATTAATAAGAGATTTAACGGATAAAAATTATGAACACTAGAGATCAAAGTTTAAAGTCTTGTAAAGTATGATAAACTTGGTGGTTAAAGACTAAATAATAGTGTAAAACTTATGAAACTTGTTTTGTTATGATTGTTTTATGTTGTTGATTGCTAGTGTTGGAATGGCTTGTCATCTAACCATGCTAGTTCATGTTCAAGGAACATGAACTAGTGTTATGTTAAATAGAAAAGTTACAAAATGACGAACCCTTTCACTCACAAACATGAACTTTTGTAAAAATAGTTTTTCTTGTAAAATGGAGTTTTAAACTAGTAGATCTAAAGATCTACAAGTGGTATTTTCGAAGAACTAAGTGTAAGATGCAAATCATATTTTAAAAGCCGGATCTTACATAAACCAAAAGTGTTTTTGGGAACAAAGAAGTGTGGGGACACTTGTGTAACGAAAGGATTTAACCAAGAAATATTTTCGTAAATACCGACTAGAAGTTGTAAAACTTCATATTCTTTAAAAATAAAGTTTTCAAGAAAATGATTTTATTTTTAGAGATGGAAAGATCCACTAAATGTGTTGAAAAGTTACTACACAATTATACACAACTTGCAAGTTCATGTGTTTGCGATTTATACTTGCTTTGACTAGTTAAATGTTGGAATATTGTTTGTTGATGACTGAAAATTTTTGGAAAAGAAAATGATACACTTGTAAGAGTGGCCACCTCCAGTTACAGAGGAAACTCTAGCGAAATTTTTCCAGAAATATAACACTTGGAAATATTTTTACAACAAGTGTTATGAGTATATTTTTGACTTGTTTTCCAAACAAACTTCGCCATGATTTTTGTTATAAAATAACCAAGTATTCGGAGGAGGATTTTCGTAAATGAAACTTGTTAAATATATATTTAGAATATATATTTCATAGTAAAACACTTGTGTGAATTTATGATTATTTGGTGAACTATATATAATTTTTAGGGTAAAAATAATATAACTGGAATACATTGTGAAAGCACGACTCCAAAATAATACCAACGCTATCACAAATAAATATTTAAGTTGCACCGGTATTATTATTACTACGCGAACTGTAAAATGTAACTTACGCATTTTTTTCGGAAAAATACTCTTGAATGTGTAGTTTGACAAATATTATTTTGGGAGATGGTATAAGTAAAATATAATATTTTTGGGAAAAATATGTATATTTTGGAGGTATAATATTTTAGACAAATGAATAAAAATATATTTATTTAAGTGAGACTTAATAATATATTTCGATGATATAAAAACGTACATGTACCGAAACCCCCATCCTTGGGAAGGAATACAATTACTAAATAATTAAGAAGTGTACACACGAAATAGTTGTCTAACTATTTCCCAAAGACATCTAACCTTAAGCTAAGGCACGGCCGTCCGTCTAATAGAAGTTAGTACGTGTAGGTCGTTACGCAGCAGGTTGACTGGGAGATTGCTATTTCGAGACGCACTTCAGTGAGTTCATGTCCCCCTTCTTCTCTTAATTGTTTTCAGTTTTTATACTTCGGGGGTGAAATACATGTTACATTTACTACAAACGTTTTATACCCGGTATGATTAGATAAGGAACTTACTGCTAGATCACGTGAATGGATAGGCTATTATCGTAAGACCATTAATCCTTGTATAAGGACCGAGAGGCATGAGTGATAGATCTATCGGGTGTTGCGAGCCCCACACATGGGCCAGCGTGTGGCTGCATGTGGTGACTATGTCGTTCCGCCGGAAGGACCGGTATGAAATCCGCGTTACAGGTTTGAGTGCTTCCTAGGCCATGTCATTTATTAATGTATTAGCTACACATTAATCGATCTCTTTTTCCTTCTTTGCTACATACCAGGGATTTTATACTTACAAAGGTTTTACATACGCACTTTCACATGAACTCGCTCAACTTTATGTTGACTTTTCAACTTACATGTATTTCAGGAAATTAGGGATCTGGCGAAGTATGCTACGTTTTCACGCTGCGTAAGAGTTATGAGGTCATCCACGTTTAGGGATTGTGACTTTTACCTGGACGAGTCGCAAGTCTTAAACGGTGTTTATTTTATGTTTGTGGTTATGTCGTAAGAACAATGTCTTTATTTTGTTGGGTTGTAACTCGTTGCATGTGTCGACTTTAAACAATGTTGTCGTATTTCACTTTTAAAACTTAAATCAATGGATGATCTTCATGGTTTTAAATTCATATAGCTCTGTTGTGATTAAGCTATGGTATTAAGAAGTCACACCATAATAAACCCACGCTTCCGCAAAGCCAGGGTGTGACAGCTTGGTATCAGAGCCTTGATCATAGCGAACTAGGATTCCTTCTCGAGTCTAGACTATGATCACTAGGGCTCTCACGAAAACATTTTTACGTTGCATACACTATGTCCAGATCCAGAGTGCAAAATATTTTTAAAGTTATGGCTCAGTCTGAGAGGCTGGGAAATTAATCTAGTGGGACTAGGGAGTCAGTCTGAGAGGCTGGGAAATTTATCTAGTGGGACTAGGGAGTCAGTCTGAGAGGCTGGGAGAATAGTCTAGTGGGACTAGGAGGTCAGTCTGAGAGGCTGGGATGATAGTCTAGTGGGACTAGGAGATTCAGTCTGAGAGGCTGGGAGGTTAGACTAGTGGGACTAGGAGAATTACTGGATTGCTTATTGATGACTAACCTGCTTATTTGATTATATGATTGATTATTTGTGCATGTGTGTGATTGTGTTACAGACGACATGGCTTCCTCTTCAGATACTGGAGTGTCGGACACTTTGGATCCTTTAGCGATCGTGTCGGACGATGAGATTATGTCAGAGAGTGAGGTGTACACGTCAGACACCACCAGCACGGATGAGGATGATTTTCAGCCGTTTGCTCTTCCCGACTTTGGATATGACGTTCCTATTGCTGATGGCCCTATCGGTGGGGACCCACTTTTTCCTCAGGTCCCTGCTCCTCTACCGTTTGCCGCAGTTCCTCTCAAGGATCTACCTCATGATGAGCTTCCTGACGATGACATCGACTTGTTCTTAGAGGGTCCCCCGGAGGGAGACCCGGATGGTGTGGCCCTCATGGACGCCGATGTTCCTCTGGCTGATGATCCTGTTGTCGATCCCGTTGTTCCGATGGCTGGATTTCCTACTGATATGCCCATTGCTGATCTTGTCATTCCTGTCGAGGCTCCCATTGAGGAGGCTCCTTTTGATCTGTTTGGTGCTCACTCCTTCGAGTCAGTAGCGTCCGCTTCACTACACGCCCAGGGCGTACAGCTCCATTTCTCTGATTCCGACTCAGACATGGCGATGTCTGTTTCACCTCACGACGTTGGCCCAGAGCCTGCTGTGGCCCCTGAGCCAGTTGACGCTCCCGACCCCGCATTGGAGCATGACCCTGTTCATGCCAATGCACCTGCGGTTGCCCCTTTGGCTGATGATATACCTGTTGATGATCATCCTGTTGTTGTTCCACAGTTGGTGGATGATCATGCTGTTGATGTTCATATTGATGCACCACCTGTTGCGGACCTACCTATTGTCGCACCACATCTAGATCCTATGCCAGTGATGTTAGACCATGCACCTTTCGTGGTACCTGTAATACCCCATTCAGCCCCCGTTTTAGCCCCCATTTCAGCACCCACCGATGTCCCACCATTTCCCCCACATACCGCCGATGCACGTCACACGGATCTCCCTATTACGTTCCGTCAGATTTTACCGCCATCACGCCCGGGAGAGGGTTCCTCGACTCATCCCTTTGGTCATGTGCCGACATCTGTCTCGGTCATACCACAGTTTTCTTCTATTGTTCCCACTGTTGCACCGTTTACTGTGCCATCCTTTGCTCCATCTAGTGAGCCGTTTCTCTGGACCACGCCCCCCATTATGCCACCGACGGATCCGTATCACCCATATTATGTCGGGTCTTCTACCGAGGATGTCCTTGTTTCTTTCATGATACAGCAGGAGGCGCTGACCCGTCGCGTACAGGAGCTAGAGAGAGTTCAGCGACTCCCGTGCCAGTGCCAGACTCCACCTGCCGTATCTCACCCTCCTCGACCACTTTCACCTGATTCTGCTGCTCGTTTTTGGACTCTGGAGTAGCAGATAGCTTACTTATTGCGCTCTCATCGCGCTATGGAGGAGGACTGGCTTCATATGTGTCGCCTACTCTTTTCTCATTTTCCCCCTCCTCCACCGCCATCAGCTTAGGGCCATTTTGTACGACTCGGGTAGACTTTTGATGAGAGGACCGCGATTGCACAGATTGCATAGCTTTTGGAGACCGCACTTTTGATGATTATGACTTTTGTTGTTTTGTATGTTGTTGACATTGGTTAGATAGTTTGGACTAGGGCAGTGTGGCCCTCAGTCGATGATGATGTACGATACAGTTATGTACTTGTAAACCTTACATTGTGGTCTTGATTTATGATAGCGCAATCGCAGTATTCTCATCATATGTGAAGTTTGATTTATTGTTTATGTTCTATAACATGAGATGTTATGTGGTTGATTTATTTATAACATGAGATGTTATGTGGTTGATTTATTTGTAACATGAGATGTTATGTGTTGATATTATTGAATACATACGTACGCTTTAATTACTATGACCTAACCTACGTGAACACATCTTTTAGAAGATGCCACCGAGACGTCAGACACGCATGCCTACCAACGAGGCAGAACTTCAAGGGATAATTGCCGCCGCTATAGCACAGCACGAGGCTCTGCGCTCCGAACCTAGCAAGGGTAACACAGAAAACAATCCACCTCATGGCTGTACCTACTGGCACTTCCTCAACCACGAGCCTCCGAAGTTCGACGGCACTGGAGGTGCCATAGCCTTTGTGAAGTGGATCGAAAGAATGGATTCCATCTTTCAAGTGAGTGGTTGTACGCCGGAACAACAAGTCCCATACGTTTCTGAGCTACTTCTAGATGAGGCTCGATTATGGTGGAATCTTCAGATTCGTATAAAGGGCGCTGCTGCAGCATATGCGTTAACATGGGGTGAGCTGAAAGGAATGATGCATAAGAAGTATTACTCCCAAACGGAAACCCAGAAGTGGGAAGATGAATTTCGGAGCCTGATGATGGAAGGTCCGAAGGTGTTGGAGTACGTGCAACGACTTCATGATTTGTCACGAATTGTTCCGTACCTGGTGAAACCAGAATTGAAGAAATTGGAACAATTCATTTGGGAACTCGCGCCTCAAGTCTTGAGCTTGATGACAACATCAACGCCACCAACAACTTATGCTGCAAGTAAGATGGGTTTGGCACTCGTTACGGAGGCACTTAGACTAGAAAAACTTACAAACCCTGCCAAGAAGAAGGAGACTCAGGTAGAGTCATCCGGAAAGAACAAAAGGAAGCTCACCGAAGATACCCGAACGAATAATGAGAACAAAAGAAAGGGTTATATGGGCACTCTGCCCAAGTGTAACACCTGCCAGCGTCAGCATTCTGGCCGGTGTGGGCCAAAAGTATGTGAAGCTTTTGGAAAGGTTGGCCACTTGAAGGATTATTGCTGGGCTAGTGCTGGCCGGGGAGGCCAAGGAGGTCTTGGTAATCGGAACAACAATCGAGGAGGCAACGGGAACGGAAACCGTGGAAATGTTGCGAATCAAGCTGGGAATGGGAATGGCCGAGGGCCAGGATGCTTTAACTGTGGGGTAATTGGGCACTCCAAGAAGGAAAGCCCGAAGCTGAATCAAGCCCGTGGGAGAGTATTCAACATTGGCGCAAGGGAAGCGCGCCAGGATCCAAACGATGTCACTGGTACGTTCCCGATAAACCAACGCTTTGCATTTGTTCTGTTTGATACTGGTGCCGATTATAGCTTGGTGTCGTTAGAATTTAAGAATATACTTGGGTTGAAACCTAGTAAGTTAGACGTTCCATACTTGATTGAATCAGCAAATGGGATACTAGTTGAGACGGGTGAAGTCATTAGAGGAAGTGATAGAATTGGGAGGACACGAATTTACGCTGGACCTGCTACCAGTCGAGTTGGGAAGCCTTGATGTGGTAGTGGGAATGGATTGGTTATCCAGCGACAAGGCCGAGATTGTTTGCCACAAGAAGACCATCCGTATCCCGGTGACGGATGAAGAAACAATCGTAGTGCACGGAGAGGAGCATGAAACGCCTCTAAGAATCATCAGCTGCCTGAAAGCTCGAAGGTGCTTAAAGAAGGGATGTGTTGCTTTCTTGCCACACATCGTGGATAAGAAAGTTATTGAACCAAAGATTGAAGACATTCCAGTCGTCAAGGAATATCCGAAAGTTTTTCCAGAAGACTTGCCAGGATTACCGCCTCAAAGGCAAGTTGAGTTCCACATCGATTTGGTTCCAGGCACCACGCCTGTAGCCAAGGCACCCTATAGACTTGCGCCATCAGAGATGCAGGAGTTGTCGAGACAACTCCAGGAGCTATTGGATAAAGGATTCATCAGGCCAAGCTTCTCACCTTGGGGAGCTCCGGTTCTGTTTGTTAAAAAGAAGGATGGTAGTTTCCGTATGTGCATAGACTACCGTGAGCTTAATAAGTTGACTATCAAGAACAGATATCCCTTGCCGAGGATCGATGATCTATTCTACCAGTCGCAAGGCTCAAGCTTTTATTCGAAGATCGATTTGCGATCAGGTTACCATCAACTTAGGATACAGGAGGAAAGTATCCCGAAGACAGCCTTTAGGACTCGTTATGGACATTACGAGTTCCTAGTTATGCCGTTTGGGTTAACAAACGTGCCTGCAGTTTTCATGGACCTAATGAACCGAGTGTGTAAGCCGTACCTAGACAAGCTCGTGATTGTGTTCATAGACGATATTTTGATTTACTCGAAGACAAAGGACGAGCACGAACAACACTTAAGAACTATTCTAGAGCTACTTAAGAAGGAGAAATTATACGCCAAGCTCTCGAAGTGCGAGTTTTGGCTACGCGAAGTCCAATTCCTTGGACATGTGGTAAATGGAACTGGAATCCATGTTGATCCCACAAAGATCGAGGCGATCAAGAGTTGGGAGACCCCAAAGACGCCAACCGAGATCCGACAGTTCTTGGGTTTGGCTGGTTATTATCGAAGGTTCATTGAGGATTTTCTAAAATCGCTCAACCTCTGACCGCACTTACACAGAAGGATAAAAAGTTTGATTGGGGAATCAAACAAGAAGAAGCATTCCAGTTACTGAAAGACAAGCTTTGCAAAGCACCGATCTTAGCGCTACCAGAGGGAACTAATGATTTCGTGGTATACTGTGACGCCTCACGACAAGGTTTGGGTTGCGTGTTGATGCAACGCCAGAAGGTCATAGCTTATGCTTCACGCCAATTGAAAGTTCATGAAAAGAACTATACCACGCATGATTTGGAGCTAGTCGCAGTGGTATTTGCGCTGAAAATATAGAGACACTACTTGTATTGTACGAAATGTACAATCTTTACAGATCATAAAAGTCTGCAGCACATATTCGACCAGAAAAGAGCTGAATATGAGACAAAGACGTTGGGTCGAATTGTTGAACGACTACGACTGCGAGATCAAGTATCATCCAGGGAAAGCGAACGTGGTCGCTGATGCCCTGAGTCGAAAGGAAAGAATCAAGCCCATAAGGGTTAGGGCTCTAGAGATGATCGTACAAACAGACCTCTCTCTGCGCATTCGTGCCACCCAGAGAGAAGCTTTGAAAGAAAGAAATATTGAAGATGAGTATCTCCGTGGGATGGAGAAGCAGTTGGTGCCAAACGAGGAAGGAACCTTATGTTTCATGAAAAGGATTTGGGTTCCTATGTTTGGCGGATTAAGGAAGGTTATTTTTGATGAAGCTCACAGGTCACGGTACTCTATTCATCCCGGGGCGGATAAAATGTACCAAGATCTTAAGGATTATTATTGGTGGCCTAGGATGAAAGGCGATGTTGCTGTTTATGTTGGCAAGTGCTTAACGTGCGCCAAGGTTAAAGCTGAATACCAGAAGCCTTCAGGACTTCTGCAACAACCTGAGATTCCCAAGTGGAAATGGGAACAAATTTCAATGGACTTCATAACGAAACTGCCCAAGACGCCCAGAGGCCATGATATGATTTGGGTAATAGTTGACCGCCTAACAAAGTCCGCACACTTCTTGCCGATCAAAGAGAAAGACAACACTAGTAAACTTGCGGAAATATACATGCGAGAGATTATTGCACGTCATGGAGTGCCTCTCTCGATTATCTCTGATAGAGATGGGAGATTTGTATCAAGGATTTGGCAATCCTTCCAAGAAGCTTTTGGCTCGCAATTGAATCTGAACACTGCGTTTCATCCGCAAACTGATGGGCAAAGTGAAAGAACTATTCAGACATTGGAGGATATGCTGAGAGCATGTGTAATGGATCTTGGTGGTAGCTGGGATAATCATTTACCATTGGCCGAATTTTCATACAACAATAGCTACCACACAAGCATTGGAGCCGCACCATTTGAAGCTCTTTACGGACGCAAGTGTCGATCACCACTATGTTGGGCTGGTGCAGGTGATAGGCAGCTTGTTGGTCTCGAAATTGTCCAAGAGACAACAGACAAGATTGCGCAGATTCGAAAACGCATCGAGGCGGCTCGCGACATGTAGAAAGCCTATGCAGATCCAAAGAGAAAACCTTTGGAATTTCAAGTTGGGGATATGGTTTTATTTTCATATAGCTTTGTTGTGATTAAGCTATGGTATTAAGAAGTCACACCATAATAAACCCACACTTCCGCAAAGCCAGGGTGTGACAGCTTGGTATCAGAGCCTTGATCACAGCGAACTAGGATTCCTTCTCGAGTCTAGACTATGATCACTAGGGCTCTCACGAAAACATTTTTACATTGCATACACTATGTCCAGATCCAGAGTGCAAAATATTTTAAAAGTTATGGCTCAGTCTGAGAGGCTGGGAAATTAATCTAGTCTGAGAGGCTGGGAAATTAATCTAGTGGGACTAGGGAGTCAGTCTGAGAGGCTGGGAGAATAGTCTAGTGGGACTAGGAGGTCAGTCTGAGAGACTGGGAGGATAGTCTAGTGGGACTAGGAGATTCAGTCTGAGAGGCTGGGAGGTTAGACTAGTGGGACTAGGAGAATTACTGGATTGCTTATTGATGACTAACCTGCTTATTTGATTATATGATTGATTATTTGTGCATGTGTGTGATTGTGTTACAGACGACATGGCTTCCTCTGCAGATACTGGAGTGTCGGACACTTTGGATCCTTTAGCGATCATGTCGGACGATGAGATTATGTCAGAGAGTGAGGTGTACACGTCAGACACCACCAGCACGGATGAGGACGATTTTCAGCCGTTTGCTCTTCCCGACTGAACTTCCTAGTCTCTTAGACTACTCTCTTAGTCTCTCAGATTGATCCTCCTAGTCCCACTAGACTACTCCCTCAGCCTCCCAGACTACTCTCTCAGTCTCTCAGTCTCTCAGACTGATCCTCCTAGTCCCACTAGACTACTCTCTCAGTCTCTCAGACTGATCCTTCTAGTCCATGTCTTGAAAGTTTCACCCTGGAAGGGTGTGGCACGCTTCGGAAAGCGTGGGAAGTTAAATCCGCGTTACATTGGCCCGTTCAGAATTCTGCAAAGGATTGGGCTTGTAGCCTACAAGTTGGACCTACCTGCTGAACTCCACGGTGTTCACGATACATTTCATGTATCAAATTTGAGAAAGAGTCCAACACAAGAAACAGTGATCATTCCTGCCGACGAAGTTCATATCGACGACACGCTCCACTTTACCGAGGAACCCGTCGAGGTTAAGGATTGGAAAGTTAACAAAAATCGCAGGAGCAGTGTCAAACTCGTCAAAGTTCATTGGAATGCAAGACATGGACCTGAATTCACGTGGGAACGTGAGGATCGTATGAAAGAGAAGTACCCCCATTTATCTCCTAAGACCCCTGCATCAAGAAGCAAAGCTTAAATTTCGGGACGACATTTCTTTAACGGGGGGAGAATGTGACAACCCTCACCAAACCAGGTATCCGTACGAATTAATTAATATTTAATTACTGCTTAATTACTGTGCTTGCTTACAGTTGTGAATAAACTGCTACTTGATTTATGATATGTACATATACATGGATCATACTTTATTGCTGTCACTCCATTATTTACACAAAACTATAGTGACAAACTTGATGCACAGTAGCACAATGAACGGATAACCCAGTAAACATGCTGACATAGCCAGCATCAGACAGAGACTGTCTCTAAGGCCAGTATGAGCCGAGAATAGTTTACTACACTAGTAGGGAGTGTAGTGTGACACCTGTGTCACTTCAACCATCAAACAAATACCAAGCCAATGAAATATTGTATTTCATACTTGGGATCTGTATAAATATGTGTATCTTTTGCACATATCAACCCTTGTTCGATTTCAAGCTCTAAATCGCTTTCTAGAAGGTTATACACCCACTGATGCGTAAATATAACCATTTTAATGCAACGAGCACTCCGGAATAGTCAAATATACTTAACATACCTTAAATAACATTTACATAACTTAGAAATAAGTTTTGAAGGCTTTGGTATGGCAAAAACAAGTTAAATCGCTTACAGGGACTAAACTTGACAAACTGCGAAAGTATGCCAATTTGAACTGTAACAGACATTCCGGAACATGACCATAAGTTAAACACACCTTAAATATCCTTTATATAGCTTAGAAATAGGCTTTGAGGGGTTCGGTGTGCTAAAATAAACTATTGGGTCATTCAGGGACTAAAAGCGTCAAAAAGTGCACAAGTTTGCATTTTCGCGCATAACTCACGTTCTGAATACATCCGGATATCCAAAAATTTATGTAAGCACTAAAATATTTTATTTTAGTGTTTGGCATAAAAAAATCCATTCGTCACGCAATTTAGATTGTTTCTCGCGCTTATGCGCATTCCGTCGTAATTAAGCGAACATCGAGATTGTACGACCAAACGAACCGAAATCCGAGATATTTTTGAGCATGTTTCATGTCCACAATGTTTAGGCATCATTTTAGGGCCTTAAAGTTGGCTTTACGGGCCTTAGAAGTGTCGGAAATGATCTTAAACACCAACAGGGACCAAAACTGTCATTTTGGAAACTTGTTTTCTGATCAGAAGCTCCAGGCGGCCCGCCTGAGTTTTATGTGCATCCTGACGCGGGCCGCGTCAGCCTCCCAGATCAGATAAGATCATCTAATCAGCAGATTTCAGCTGATTAACTCACAACCACACATTCTAACTTGCCATTTCAGCTCATGAGGGACCATTTTTAGTTACCACAACATTTTGACAAGTGTACGCACAAGATTAAATCACGTTATTCAAGAAACGATCTTAACGGTTCGGGAAATATTATAAATACCCAACCCACTTCACTTCTTTTCTCACAAGAATCTGATCCAAAGTGCTCTAAGTTGAAACCTTTGTTTCATACCTGAGCTATTTTGATCTAGATTAGCATTCGGGGACCCTTTGTAAGTGTTCCTTCATTCTTTATTGCTTTTCGAGTCCGAAAGTCAAACTTTGTTTGACTTTCTGCGTTGACCAGTTTATGGTCAACACGAAGTTCGTTTGAACTTCATAACGTGAGCGTGATCACGATGGTTATAGTCCCTAGTGACTATGCCTACTGATTACCACATTATCTAGGCTCAGTGACGAGCCGTAGTTTCGGTCATAATACGTATTCATGCGTATTTTGTAACCAAACTACTTATGGGTATCAAAATCGTTTGTTTTGATACCAAACCTGTTTTCTAAACTTAGTTAAGCATGTTTTAGCATGCTTAGCTCGTCACTTTAGTTTGTGCTTGTCTAGGGTCGTAAAGGTAAGCGATCTAAACAATCGCTTATACTTTCGAACCCGACCCGTTTGGTCGATCATTAGGATCCGACCAAGCACATTAGGTGACCATAGTGTATAGGGAATAACCTTCCGAGGTTATACCTTATGGTCGCTTCGTTTAAGTAGTTGTATGATAGGTAGTATATATGCCTTAGGTAAATTACCAAAATACCCTTTGGACGCCAAAATCCATTTTTTAACATATGTAACATAACTTTTGGTATCTAAACTGATTTGGTAACAATATTAGACATGTTAAGGCATATTTTACTTATCATAGGACTAGTTAGGCATTCCAAACGCGTTTCACGCGAGCGACGCGTTAAAGTAGCATAAGCTACCTAAACGGGTCGTAAGCACTTAGGTTAGGTTTCATTTAGTATGTAGGCTTTGTTAAACCATACTACATGAGTTCCCATACTCATTTGGTTTACGAGCCCTCATTCTATCTGATCTTCCGATTTAGGTCCGGTTTATTAATGTAGTTACCTATATCAGGTGCCGTTTGATATTCCGTGATCTCTAGCATTGCTTGGTGGTTATCTTAGGACTTCTGAGCAACCTCAAGTGAGTACATAGACCCCTCTTTTACTGTTTTCCAAACTGTTTTGGGGTGAAACACATGTGCCTACTTGTTACTTTCATGCTTTCCATGTTTTCACATCATATACCTTCTATGTTCGTTAGTACATTATAGTACATGATTTCATTTAATTTCATGCTATGTATGCCCTTTGGGTGCGTACTTAGTACATCGTTCTACATTACATTTCATGCTATGTATGCCCTTTGGGTGCGTACTTAGTACATCGTTCTACATTACATTTCATGCTATGTATGCCCATTGTGTGCGTACTTAGTACATCGTCCTACATTTCATTTCATGCTATATATGTCCATTGTGTGCATACTTAGTACATTGTTATACATTACACTTTATGCTATGTATGTTCTTTGTTGCATACTTAGTATATTTGTTATTCATCACATGCTTACATTTTGGATACACATTACATGATCTACATTAAACATAAACATTTTGACATTGATATACACATTTGGTATGGTTTACATTGGACATAGACATTTTGATATGGTTTACACATTAACACATGATAGGTGATTTAAACATGAACAACTTACTTTGGTAGTTTGGTTTGATTAAGTGATTAAGTAACGAGGTGTGTGTAATATGATACAAGTATGGTGGATACGCCGCTGGTACTTCCTATATATAAGTGCTTGTATGGTATTACGTATCGTAGCGTTATTTGAATCATTTCAATTTGAGACATATAACATTTAATTCAAATAACATACTTTTCACAAGACATTGATTTACAAACAACTTATCTTATAGAAACTCATTTTACATGGTTATTCATTTAACCATACATTGTTCTCTTATTTATACATATCATCTGATCTTATCGTTTTTCAAATGATTTACAAGACAAAGCAAATTACAAGGTTCATGACTAAACATTTTCTTAAACATAAGTCATGAATTCTGTTTTCACAAAACCTATGTATCTCACAGGCATTTTTATGCTGACGTACCTATTTTCACATGTGTTTTCAGGAGATGATGCATAGGACTTATCAAGACATACTTAGGCGGACCTGTGCCTTAGTGACTTAAAACGAGACAAGAACTAGTTAATTTTTGTTATGTACTCTTTAATTCTTGTTTAAAGACAATGTAACCCTCTTATTTGATTAATAAAACGAAACTATAATTTCCATGGTTGTGAAACAATTAATTCTGTTACAACACTCCCCGACGTTTCCGCCACGTTTGGTTGTTCTACGTGGTCGGGGTGTGACAGAAAAGTTGGTATCAGAGCCAATGGTTATAGGGAATTAGGTTATTAGTAATGCTTTGACCTAGTCTATAAACTTCTTAGGACCCTAACGCGAGTTTACTTGCGTTTAGTCATAAAACAATACCGTCACCTATCCTTAGGCGACTACCACAACAAGAACATAAAATTCAAAACCGCTTTGAAAACTAATCATCTGTTCTAGGATGATTGATTACTAGGTTTTGAACTCTCTATTATATGGTTTTGAACCCCTTTGAGTTTTCAAAACCTCGTCAAGGTTTTGGGTTTTAAATAATGTGAATACGTGCAAACTGGAAGGGTGAATGCCTGTATTCTGGGTTTTCTGTCTAGGCAAGCACTTCGTATATATCTCATCAGACGCGAGACCAGTTGTGCTTACTTGGGAATTCTTGGGATGAGTGTTCACTTATAGGCGAGCATGTCTTCGCAATACATTACTTTTGACCTATTTACTTTGATTAATCGTCGGGGTCGTTTGTTGCTTTGTAGTAACAAACAAATGACCACTATCCTTGCTTTCATCAGATTTTTTTCATCTCATTCTTTTCGTCTAATACTCTCACTCGTTTCCTTTCATGTTTCCTCTTTTAGAATGCCTCCTCGACGCGAGAACCAGATAGCGACTGCCGAACTGGCAGAAATCATTGTGCAGCAAATGGCTGCTCAATTCCCAAACCTCTTTGCTCAATGGAACCAAGCCAACAACAACAACAACGGTCCATGCAATTTCAAGAGTTTTAACTCGGCTAAACCACTCAAGTTTAGTGGTTCTGAGGGAGTGACTGGGCTTCTTCAATGGTTCGAGAGCATTGAGAATATTTTCCGCCATGTGCAGTGTCCTGACAATCGCAAGGTCGAGTTTGCTTCGAGTGTGTTCCAGAAGAGGGCCCTTACGTGGTGGAACGGGGTTATGAGAGATCGTGGTGCAGAAGTTGCTCTAGCACAGACATGGGCTGAACTTAGGGCCCTTATGATGAAGGAATTCTGTCCTCGTCACGAGATCAGGTCCATGGAAAGGGAATTCGACAATCTTGAGCAAGACAGCGGTGAGCATCGAGCCTACACGGACCGTTATGAGGAGTTAAGTCTGTTATGCCCAAACATGGTCACGCCTTTGGATAAGGCAATCGAAAAGTACATTGATGGCCTCCCTGACTCAATACAAGACATTGTGACTGGTAGCAACACTACTACAGTTAGACAAGCCATTGAGCTATCTGCAACCTTGACTGAATCAAAGATTAGGAAAGGTAAACTTTTCCGAAAAGGTGACAAGAAACCGGTCGAGGAATCGAACCCAATCGAGGAATCAAAGACCATGGATGAACAGACTGGATCCCCTAAGAAGTCAAAGAAGCGAAAGGCTTCTCAGAACTTCGCCATGGTTACTCACAATGATCAAGCCATCCCCAACCAACCAGCTCAACCCCCTGCTAGGAAGCCATACAATGGAACTTCACCCTTGTGCAACCAATGTAACCTTCATCATCATGCTAGTGTGAAGTGCCGTGAATGCCAAATTTGTGGACGTAAAGGTCATACAGCAAAAGTTTGCGTAGCAGCAGTTGCACCAAATCAAGCTGACAACAATCCAGCTCAAGCTCGCTTTCCACCAGGTTCTTGCTACAATTGTGGCGAGATGGGTCATTTCCGAAGAAATTGCCCAAAGCTTGCTAATGCTAATCAAGCACAGGGATGAGCATCTGGCCGACTAGAAGACAACACCCTTTAGAAATAATCATGTCTTATGTATTATTTTCTTTTGTTGTCAAGGTCCATGATACAGTTGTTATCATTGTTTATAAATAAATCTTTTATTTACATTTCAATGTATTTATGAGGTTGTATGTATACACAACATATCCCTTACAATACCGACAAGCAAGGAATCGTATTCCTTGAAAAGCAAACTACCCCCAAATAAATTTTTCTATTCTCTTGCGTTTTCCACGAAATTCCTAAGTACCCGTTTCTTCCAAGAAAAAAAGACGAAGTACAAGGCGCAAGTTACAACACTGGACGAATACCAAAGTACCACTATAAATCCTTAATAGGTTACCTAAGGGTATTTCCGTAAATCCTAAAATTTGTTATGGTCCTTAATTCGAATATTACGTTTCTTTGTGAACAAAATCGAATTTTTGGGAGATCTTCCTATCTTTTCAGATAGATCCCAGAGGACATTGAAGTCCATCAACTGGTTTCCATATCCATATTTAATCAATAACAAGTTAATAACAAATTAATAACCAAGTTAAACAACTATGTGATTATGTGCTTATGTGTTCCCTTTTAATGTTTTTGGTGTAATCCAAGTTTTGTTATCCAAATCCTCGTAGAACCTTTCGTATCTTTATATGAGGGATTCGTAGTAGGATACCCAAAGGTACTACATAAAATCCTTAATGGACTACTACGTTGTAGTTAAGTCCCTTGGATTATAAAGTACTACTCCATAATTAGACCCCTTGAGTGGTCTAGTTAAACAGATTGATCCAAAAATCTTGTTAGGAACATCATGTGATGATATAGCTGAAAGGACTCCTTGGTGGCCTAATTAAATCATCTGTCGATCTAATTAAAAGGACCCTATGGTAGTCTAGTCACCCTCATCACAGGTTTGATTTTCCTCCCTAAACATTACAAGACAAACTGTGCGGACTATGCAAGGAATTACGTAATTATGGATGCATACATAATTATGGAATTTAGTGCACATAAACCACAGCGAGTTTTGTCATGTGTCTAGAGTTCATTCCGTTCATTTTTTATTCTGAAGAAATTATGGAAAATGACTCATTCCGTTCATTTTCGTTTCTGAAGAAATTTGGGAAAATGACTCATTACGTTCATTTTCGTTTCTGAAGAGGTTGTGGAAAATGACTCATTCCGTTCATTTTCGTTTCTGAAGAACTTGTGAAAAATGACTCATTCCGTTCATTTTTGTTTCTGAAGAAATTGTGGAAAATGACTCATTCCGTTCATTTTCGTTTCTGAAGAAATTGTGAAAAATGACTCATTCCGTTCATTTTTGTTTCTGAAGAAATTGTGAAAAATGACTCATTCCGTTCATTTTTGTTTCTGAAGAGGTTGTGGAAAATGACTCATTCCGTTCATTTTAGTTCCTGAAGAAATCAGGGAAAATGACTCATTCCGTTCATTTTTGTTCCTGAAGAAATCATGGAAAATGACTCATTCCGTTCATTTTCATTCCTGAAGAAATCATGGAAAATGACTCATTCCGTTCATTTTCGTTCCTGAAGAAATTGTGGAAAATGACTCAATCCGTTCATTTTCGTTTCTGGAGGAATTGTGGAAAATGACTCGTTCCGTTCATTTTCGTTTCTGAAGGATACCCATTAAGGAAAATAACTCATCCCGTGTATTTTTCGTTTCTGAAAATTTTTCCATCGAAGGAAAATGAATATCCCCGATTCTTCCTTCATGTCCATTTCTGAAAATGTTCATTAAAGAGGAATATCAGGATATGCCTTATCCTTGATGGTTATTTAACACAAATTCACAGACATGCTCCTACAAATAAATTTCGGGACGAAATTTCCTAAAGTAGGGGAGACTGTGACACCTGTGTCACTTCAACCATCAAACAAATACCAAGCCAATGAAATATTGTATTTCATACTTGGGATCTGTATAAATATGTGTATCTTTTGCACATATCAACCCTTGTTCGATTTCAAGCTCTAAATCGCTTTCTGGAAGGTTATACACGCACTGATGCGTAAATATAACCAGTTTAATGCAACGAACACTCCGGAATGGTCAAATATACTTAACATACCTTAAATAACCTTTACATAACTTAGAAATAAGTTTTGAAGGCTTTGGTATGGCAAAAACAAGTTAAATCGCTTACAGGGACTAAACTTGACAAACTGCGAAAGTATGCCAATTTGAACTGTAACAGAAATTCCAGAACATGACCATAAGTTAAACACACCTTAAATATCCTTTATATAGCTTAGAAATAGGCTTTGAGGGGTTTGGTGTGCTAAAATAAACTATTGGGTCATTCAGGGACTAAAAGCGTCAAAAAGTGCACAAGTTTGCATTTTCGCGCATAACTCACGTTCTGAATACATCCGGACATCCAAAATTTATGTAAGCACTAAAATATTTTATTTTAGTGTTTGGCATAAAAAAATCCATTCGTCACGCAATTTAGATCGTTTCTCGCGCTTATGCGCATTCCGTCGTAATTAAGCGAACATCGAGATTGTACGACCAAACAAACCGAAATCCGAGATATTTTTGAGCATGTTTCATGTCCACAATGTTTAGGCATCATTTTAGGGCCTTAAAGTTGGCTTTACGGGCCTTAGAAGTGTCGGAAATGATCTTAAACACCAACAGGGACCAAAACTGTCATTTTGGAAACTTGTTTTCTGATCAGAAGCTCCAGGCGGCCCGCCTGAGTTTTATGTGCATCCTGACGCGGGCCGCGTCAGCCTCCCAGATCAGATAAGATCATCTAATCAGCAGATTTCAGCTAATTAACTTACAACCACACATTCTAACTTGCCCTTTCAGCTCATGAGGGACCATTTTTAGGTACCACAACATTTTGACAAGTGTACGCACAAGATTAAATCACGTTATTCAAGAAACGATCTTAACGGTTCGGGAAATATTATAAATACCCAACCCACTTCACTTCTTTTCTCACAAGAATCTGATCCAAACTGCTCTAAGTTGAAACCTTTGTTTCATACCTGAGCTATTTTGATCTAGATTAGCATTCGGGGACCCTTTGTAAGTGTTCCTTCGTTCTTTATTGCTTTTCGAGTCCGAAAGTCAAACTTTGTTTGACTTTCAGCGTTGACCAGTTTATGGTCAACACGAAGTTCGTTTGAACCTCATAACGTGAGCGTGATCACGATGGTTATAGTCCCTAGTGACTATGCCTACTGATTACCACGTTATCTAGGCTCAGTGACGAGCCATAGTTTCGGTCAGAATACGTATTCATGCGTATTTTGTAACCAAAATACTTATGGGTATCAAAACCGTTTGTTTTGATACCAAACCTGTTTTCTAAACTTAGTTAAGCATGTTTTAGCATGCTTAGCTCGTCACTTTAGTTTGTGCTTGTCTAGGGTCGTAAAGGTAAGCGATTTAATCAATCGCTTATACTTTCGAACCCGACCCGTTTGGTCGATCATTAGGATCCGACCAAGCACATTAGGTGACCATAGTGTATAGGGAATAACCTTCCGAGGTTATACCTTATGGTCGCTTCGTTTAAGTAGTTGTATGATAGGTAGTATATATGCCTTAGGTAAATTACCAAAATACCCTTTTGACGCCAAAATTCATTTTTAAGCATAAGTAACATAACTTTTGGTATCTAAACTGATTTGGTAACAATATTAGACATGTTAAGGCATATTTTACTTATCATAGGACTAGTTAGGCATTCCAAAAGCGTTTCACGCGAGCGACGCGTTAAAGTAGCATAAGCTACCTAAACGGGTCGTAATGGATCGTAAGCACTTAGGTTAGGTTTCATTTTGTATGTAGGCTTTGTTAAACCATACTACATGAGTTCCCATACTCATTTGGTTTACGATCCCTCATTCTATCCGATCTTCCGATTTAGGTCCAATTTATTAATGTAGTTACCTATATTAGGTGCCGTTTGATATTCCGTGATCTCTAGCATTTCTTGGTGGTTATCTTAGGACTTATGAGCAACCTCAAGTGAGTACATAGACCCCTCTTTTACTGTTTTCCAAATTGTTTTGGGGTGAAACACATGTGCCTACTTGTTACTTTCATGCTTTCCATGTTTTCACATCATATACCTTCTATGTTCGTTAGTACATTATAGTACATGATTTCATTTCATTTCATGCTATGTATGCCCTTTGGGTGCGTACTTAGTACATCGTTCTACATTACATTTCATGCTATGTATGCCCTTTGGGTGCGTACTTAGTACATCGTTCTACATTACATTTCATGCTATGTATGCCCATTGTGTGCGTACTTAGTACATCGTCCTACATTTCATTTCATGCTATGTATGTCCATTGTGTGCATACTTAGTACATTGTTATACATTACACTTTATGCTATGTATGTTCTTTGTTGCATACTTAGTATATTTGTTATTCATCACATGCTTACATTTTGGATACACATTACATGATCTACATTAAACATAAACATTTTGACATTGCTATACACATTTGGTGGTTTACATTGGACATAGACATTTTGATATGGTTTACACATTAACACATGACAAGTCATTTATACATGAACAATTTACTTTGGTAGTTTGGTTTGATTATGTAATTAAGTAACGAGGCGTGTGTAATATGATACAAGTATGGTGGATACGCCGCTGGTACTTCCTATATATAAGTGCTTGTATGGTATTACATATCGTAGCGTTATTTGAATCATTTCAATTTGAGACATATAACATTTAATACAAATAACATACTTTTCACAAGACAATGATTTACAAACAACTTATCTTATACAAACTCATTTTACATGGTTATTCATTTAACCATACATTATTCTCTTATTTATACATATCATATGATCTTATCGTTTTTCAAATGATTTACAGGACAAAGCAAATTACAAGGTTCATGACTAAACATTTTCTTAAACATAAGTCATGAATTCTGTTTTCACAAAACCTATGTATCTCACAGGCATTTTTATGCTGACGTACCTATTTTCACATGTGTTTTCAGGAGATGATGCATAGGACTTATCAAGACATACTTAGGCGGACCTGTGCCTTAGTGACTTAAAACGAGACAAGAACTAGTTATTTTTTGTTATGTACTCTTTAATTCTTGTTTAAAGACGATGTAACTCTCTTATTTGATTAATAAAACGAAACTATAATTTCCATGGTTGTGAAACAATTAATTCTGTTACAACACTCCCCGACGTTTCCGCCACGTTTGGTTGTTCTACGTGGTCGGGGTGTGACATGTAGGGAGGTGAGGATTGTAGAACTGAGTCACTAGGTGATAGTTATAGTGACCGGATGTGCCTAAAACGTACTTTAAGTACAAAATCCTGCACTTTAATACAAAAATTCAGCATTTAAGCTAACTAGTAAAGTGTAAAAAACATGGAAAAATAATACTAGACACTTTCCAAAGTGTCGGGAATAAATGGTGTCATTAAAAATAATATTAACGACACTTTAAATGCTTAATTAGCACTTTAACGGATTAATATCCAACCGAACTACCGGACTTTACCCGGAACAAAAAAATATTGACATTGACATTGTTTTTCTTTTTCTGAGCCAGTTAGGGTCCTCGAATACCCTAACACCCGTTATAAATTACTACACACTAGTAACTTAATTATTTTCCTAATAAACAAACTAGCACTAACTAAATGGTTGAAAAACAAACCAATTACCCCACCCCTTACAACTGATTCGGTTTCCCTTAGGGGACACCATTCACCCATTTGAATATTTTATTCCAAGTGGTCTAATATCTTCCATACATAATATCCAAAGGGTTTTGGTAAAGGATGGTTTATATGAAGGCTTATAGGATAAACATTTCATTTCACAAACACTTAAACCAAAATTTACTCTCTTCTCTCTCTTTGATACCTACGGTTGAACACAACCATCATCATCCACTCACCTTCCAACTTTGATCAAGCCATTTCATATACTCACAAGTGTGTTAGAGTTAATACGAGGAGGCTCGGTGCATACGGAATCGCAAGGACCTCTCTACGACCCTATTAACCACCCATTTTTAGTCTAGTTTCTCCCCTAGCCTCGAGCTAGTAGTAAGTGTCTCTAAACATTCTCTTGTTCATGTTTAACGTGGTTAATAAGAGATTTAACGGATAAAAATTATGAACACTAGAGATCAAAGTTTAAAGTCTTGTAAAGTATGATAAACTTGGTGGTTAAAGACTAAATAATAGTGTAAAACTTATGAAACTTGTTTTGTTATGATTGTTTTATGTTGATTGCTAGTGTTGGAATGACTTGTCATCTAACCATGCTAGTTCATGTTCATGGAACATGAACTAGTGTTATATTAAATAGAAAAGTTACAAAATGACGAACCCTTTCACTCACAAACATGAACTTGTGTAAAAGTAGTTTTTCTTGTAAAATGGAGTTTTAAACTAGTAGATCTAAAGATCTACAAGTGGTATTTTCGAAGAACCAAGTGTAAGATGCAAATCATATTTTAAAAGCCGGATCTTACATGAACCAAAAGTGTTTTTGTGAACAAACAAGTGTGGGGACACTTGTGTAACGAAAGGATTTAACCAAGAAATATTTTCGTAAATACCGACAAGAAGTTGTAAAACTTCATATTCTTTAAAAATAAAGTTTTCAAGAAAATGATTTTATTTTTAGAGATGGAAAGATCCACTAAATGTGTTGAAAAGTTACTACACAATTTTACACAACTTGCAAGTTCATGTGTTTGCGATTTATACTTGCTTTGAGTAGTTTATTGTTGGAATATTGTTTGTTGATGACTAAAAATTTTTGGTTGAATTTTGGAAAAGAAAATGATACGCTTGTAAGCGTGGCCACCTCCAGTTACAGAGGAAACTCTGGCGAAATTTTTCTAGAAATATCACACTTGGAAATATTTTTACAACAAGTGTTATGAGTATATTTTTGACTTGTTTTCCAAACAAACTTTGCCATGATTTTTGTTATAAAATAACCAAGTATTCGGAGGAGGATTTTCGTAAATGAAACTTGCTAAATATATATTTAGAATATATATTTCATAGTAAAACACTTGTGTGAATTTATGATTATTTTGTGAACTATATATTATTTTTAGGGTAAAAATAATATAACTGGAATACATTGTGAAAGCACGACTCCAAAATAATACCAACACTATCACAAATAAATATTTAAGTTACACCGGTATTATTATTACTACGCGAACTGTAAAATGTAACTTACGCATTTTTTCGGAAAAATACTCTTGATTGTGTAGTTTGACAAATATTATTTTGGGAGATGGTATAAGTAAAATATAATATTTTTGGGAAAAATATGTATATTTTGGAGGTATAATATTTTAGACAAATGAATAAAAATATATTTATTTAAGTGAGACTTAATAATATATTTCGAAGACATAAAAACGTACATGTATCGAAACCCCCATCCTTGGGAAGGAATACATTTACTAAATAATTAAGAAGTGTACAGACGAAATAGTTGTCTAAGTATTTCCCAAAGACATCTAACCTTAAGCTAAGGCACGACCATCCGTCTAATAGAAGTTAGTACGTGTAGGTCGTTACGCAGCAGGTTGACTGGGAGATTGCTATTTCGAGACGCACTTCAGTGAGTTCATGTCCCCCCTTCTTCTCTTAACTGCTTTCAGTTTTTATACTTCGGGGGTGAAATACATGTTACATTTACTACAAACGTTTTATACACGGTATGATTAGCTAAGGAACTTACTGCTAGATCACGTGAATGGATAGGCTATTATCGTAAGACCATTAATCCTTGTATAAGGACCGAGAGGCATGAGTGATAGATCTATCGGGTGTTGCGAGCCCCACACATGGGCCAGCGTGTGGCTGCATGTGGTGACTATGTCGTTCCGCCGGAAGGACCGGTATGAAATCCGCGTTACAGGTTTGAGTGCTTCCTAGGCCATGTCACTTATTAATGTATTAGCTACACATTAATCGATCTATTTTTCCTTATTTGCTACATACCAGGGATTTTATACTTACAAAGGTTTTACATACGCACTTTCACATGAACTCGCTCAACTTTATGTTGACTTTTCAACTTACATGTATTTCAGGAAATTAGGGATCTGGCGAAGTATGCTACGTTTTCACGCTGCGTAAGAGTTATGAGGTCATCCACGTTTAGGGATTGTGACTTTTACCTGGACGAGTCGCAAGTCTTAAACGGTGTTTATTTTATGTTTGTGGTTATGTCGTAAGAACAATGTCTTTATTTTGTTGGGTTGTAACTCGTTGCATGTGTCGACTTTAAACAATGTTGTCGTATTTCACTTTTGAAACTTAAATCAATGGATGATCTTCATGGTTTTAAATTCATATAGCTTTGTTGTGATTAAGCTATGGTATTAAGAAGTCACACCATAATAAACCCACGCTTCCGCAAAGCCAGGGTGTGACAGTACTCGTTGCGGCTGCGCTCGTTTTCAACTGTTCATTTCGGAATGTGTGGTGTTTTAATGTTGTTTCTTTCTTCTACACAGAACCGGACATGATGATGTCATTTGTTATTATTATCTTGCAGTTGCGCTCGCTGCGCTTCCAATAGTACTAGCACTTCCATCATGATAAACGCTTCTCAAAGAAACCATCGCAAGATTACCACTGTACAGTCGTGCCATCAGCATAGCCAACTCATTTGCTTCAGTTCCAGAATTGACAAAATACACCACCTACTATATAAATCTTACATTATTATAATATAAAATTTTAAAATATTAAGCAGTAGTGTCGCAACCCCCGACCCCTACCCAGGAGCGGGCGGCCGCGAGCCTCGGAGCCGGTGGTATCGATGTTTATTAATTTGGTAGCGGAATACATCAGGACCTTAGTTAGGAATATTTTTATCAGAGTAAAAACACCAAACTTTTATAAGAATAATTTATGGGAATAAAACCCAAGTTCGTTTGATAATACATTATTAGGGATAAACCCTAATTATTGAAAACAAAATGTCTTGTTTATTTAGGTAACTTTTATAGTCACTATTCCAAGCCTTCAGTGCTCTCCAGGTGGCTTATATTGGGCTTTCATATTACGTTACCTGAAAAGCGTTTTAAAAACATTTTGTCAGCAAAAAATACTGGTGAGTACATCCCAGTTTAATCAAAACAATTTTAACATTTAACAAAATTAAGGGCAACCCGTAATTACATTTGTTTATATCTAATCAATTACTCAATCAGTACTGTCAAACCCTGACTTGTGGGTCATATTATCCATTAGCTAAGTCTTTGTCCAATGATAACGTGTTTCCATATTTTGTATACAAAACCCCAACATACCGGCAGTAATTGCAGAATCGCAAATACTCAATTACTGTTAAGTGTATATTAAAACATTTGAGGTTTTGGTAAACATTTTGACTCACAAAAAAGATTTATAAAAAGAGAACGTAGTCACTAATAGTGAGAAAAAGAGAATGAATTCACATTGCAAGTTTGATACTACTAAGGCTTCCTGATAATTTCCTGGTTATTATCTATTAAATCAAATAATGCACACGTGTTAGTAAAATAACCCAATTCAATTTAACCGTACAACTCGAGATAGAATTACAATGACTGAGTCGGGCAGAGCCGACAAGCATTACGGAAATTCTAAATCAATCGGGTGTACACACGAGACAGAATTCCAAGACTGAGTCGGGCAGAGCCGACATGCATTACGGAATCCTAAATCGATCGTGTAGGGAAATAGTTGGGTTATACTACTTACAGCGAGGCAAAGTGTTAGTGCATTTATGTCTATCGCCTCCGTCATCTCAAACCGTAGCAGAAACTGTTAAATTCTAGGCTTTATGTTGTATCTAGTTAGTAAAAGGCAAGGTGGCATTATTGTAAATAAGGGGAACTCTCCTTATAAGCCTTGGCCTATAAATAGGTACCTTAGGGTTTCATTTAAAAACTTTTGCCATTTTGCAACTTTGGAGCTTTGAAGGTTAGAGAGAGAAACTAGAGAGAGAAAGTTGTAAAGGTGATTCGTGGTGCTTGTTCTTGTCGATTTATCAAAGAATCACGTTTATATTACTGTTCGTGTGTTCGATCTTGTTCGTGCACGGATTCCGCATGTCGCACGAGTCGTTTTGCAGTCGAAACGGATCAATCCGGGACCTAACAAGTGGTATCAGAGCGGGAGATCGATTGCTCAGATCATTCACACGATTTCGCACAGGATTTCACCGTTTTCAGATCTCAATTCGCATCAGATTCGATCAATTTTTCACTTTTACATCTTTTCACATTTTCAACAGATAATCGACAAATTAAACAAGATTTTACGGTTAAAATCGGCTGATTTTTTAATATGATATGCGAAAATACTTGAATTACAATCCTACAAAATTTCAGATTCAAACTCATAGTCATTTGTGAGAAAATTGGAAATTTGTGGTTCGAAAAATGATAAATGTTGCTGCTGTTGATGTTCATCTGCACGCATGACTTCTCCGTGCAGATAACTAATCCGCGTTGACTGGTTGTTGACCTATCCGTGCGGATAAGTCGCACGCACGGATAACCAATCCGCTTTGACCTTCGTTGACCTATCCGCATGAACACTTGTACGCACGCATGACCTATCCGTATTGACTTTAGTCAACTCTGTTAGTTTGTCAGTCAAAGCGGTGAACATATAACTTCATTAATTGTTTTGCATGTGATTTGTGTATTCTATAGAATTTTGTCAGAAGTTCATGTGATTCTTGATTTGATTAACCCTTGCATGTGATAGTTGTTGAATATCACAATTCGGATAACATCACCACCCGTACGCATAGCACCCATCCGTACGCATAGCAACCACCCGTATGCATAGCACCCATCCGTACGCATAGCACCCACCCGTGCGGATAGCATCATTTCCCACACGCACGGATTACTTTCAGCCATCTGTGTTGACTTGCCATACGCACGGACAACTTCTCCGCGCGGATAACAATACGTGTCTTGTTTTATCATTCATGCGTGCAACATAGTCAACATGTGTCAGTCTTATTAATAGCAATCAACAGTTGTTATCACGTGCATGATAATCAATTAAAAGATAATTCATTTGTCACGAGACTCATATCTGCTTTGTCAAGCACCGTTTATTGATACATGTGATAAATTGGTTTTAGTGTGGACATCAGATTTCATGTGATAAAGTGATCATTGCATGTGAAGTTGTCTCGAGTAAAACAATAACAATCTTGATCATTTCAAAGTTGTCGGCCACTTATTTGTTTGTTGAAATTAGACTTTCATGTGAATGAAGTGTTATTATCAGGTTGCAACTTGCAAGTGAGTTCATTAATTGTGGTCAAAAGGTCAACAAGAAATCCGGACGAGTCAACTTCATCCGCACGTATCCCCACTCGTACGCATCACCTTAGTCTCACGTATCCCCATCCGCACAGATCTCCATCCGGATAGCAATCTCATCCGAATGGACAACGTTATCACGCGATTATTTTCACTGTTGACTTGTGTCGACTCACTCGTCCGAGTACTCGTCCGATTCATTTGTTTAAATTCGATTAAACTCACTGTGTTTGTTTGATCGTGATACAGGTGATTCAAGATATACAAGGTGCAAATTCAAGACAAAATTTGAAGATGTCGAGCAGCGGTGAAGAATTTTACAACTTGTTCTACAATGCCTTTACTTCAGAATCATCCGAAAGAAGATCTGAAATAAGAGAGTATTCGAGAGAGATTTCAGAGAATTTGAAATATGATAATATGTATGGAAGCCAACAGAAACCACCGAAACTAATGAGGATTGAAGATTATAACTGGTGGAAAAATCGGTTTGAGGGTTGGGTAAAAGCTTTCGCTCCTGAAAGCTGGTTAAAATTGAAAAATGGATATACTGAACCAGTTAAAGAAGGAGGAGAGTTAGTTGAAGAAAAAGAGTTCACAGAAAAAGATATAAAAAATGTTGTGGCTGAGTATAAAATGATTACATTGTTAAAACAGTCAGTGAGAGAAGATATTATCTCATTACTTGAACAAGAGAAAACATCAAAGAGTTTGTGGGAAGCGTTAGATAAAAAATGTGTAGGTACATCTGAAATTGTAAAAAACAAAAAGAAATTGTTACGTAAAGAATTCGATTTATTCAGTTGTATGAAAAATGAATCTGTTTGTAAAATGATCGAGAGATTTGGACATCTGAAAATGGAGCTGGCCAGACATGAAATCACATATTCTGAAGAGGAGCTGGTGGATAAATTGTTTGATTCATTACCAAATGATCAAGAGTGGCAATACTTCGCTCTAATGTTGAAAAATACAATCAAGCCTGAAGATTTAAAAGTGGATTTGCTGATTGAAAGACTTGAAAGCCATGAGTTGGAGATAAAGAGATCTAAAGTCAACAATCCAGCTTATCAGCAGAATGTAGAGCTTTACTACAGAGGAAATGTACCTCAGGCTGGGTCTCCAAGAACAGCATTTTCTGCAGAAAGTTCAAATTCAGTGAACAATGAAAGTCTTCAAAGTGGTTTTCACAGTGGATCTTCTTCAAACACTTCAAGTCAATCTGCTTCCAAGAATTTGTTTCAGTGTAATATCGCAGTGGATCTGAAGAATGGGCAGAATTTCAGCGAAGAATCGGCAAAACAACAGATGGTTTTCTTAGCATCTGTACTTGAATCGTATGAAAGCCTCGTTGCAGGGAGGATTGGCAACACCAACTTGACGAAAGAAGATTATGATCAATTAGACCGCGAGGAGATGGAACTAATGGATATAAGATGGTGCATGGCCAGTGCGGTTCGTCGGGCACAGCGGTTCATGGAGATCACGGGGAGAAAGTCAATTGGTGGATCATCTACCAAATTGGGATTTGATAAATCAAAGGTGACATGTTCCAAATGTAAACAAAAAGGTCACTTTAAGCGCGAGTGCAGAAATACGTATGCTGCTGATGATTCTGAAAACCCGTTCAACGAAGATTATTACAAAAAAAGCGATCTACCATCAGAACAAGTCTGAGCCTCCAAGATTGAAGCAACCTGAAGAAAAATCAAGGGCTCTTGCAGTTATACATGACGATGAAGGTTACGACTGGAGTCAAGTTTGCCCCGAAGAAGATGCAGTTGGATATGCATTTGTCACAAATGTTGATCATGATAGTTGGTGGAGAAGAGACAGTGCAAGATGGGAGATTGGAAAGTTAACTAAACCATTCAAGGAAGCAAAAAGAGCCAAGAGATGGAATGCTGAACTGGAATGTTATATGGATCCACAGGGTAATCCAGTGGTTGACCCTTCAAAAGTGGATTTTGATGCAGTAACCAATTTATTTCCAAATGAGGGCACTTTCAACACAAGAAGGCTTTTTGATAAAAGTTACTTGCCGGATTTAATGAACAAGATAAAAGAAGTTTTTGAAGCTAGTTTACCGAAGGTGGTAGAATTGAAGAAAAGAAAAGAAGAAGAATTGAAGAAGATGATTGAAGAAGTGAAGACTGTTGCAAAGCTTGCTGGAGAGGAACAGAGAGCTGAAGAAACGCAGAAGAATGAAGAAGCTCAGAAAGAAGAAAAGAAGGAAGATTAGAAAGTTGAGTCAGAAGAACCGGTGCTGAAAAAGACTGAGGTAAGAAAATCTTCTGACTTGTCGAATGTTGAATTGGTTGATGAAAAAGAAAACAAGTGCAGGAATTGCATAGAAATGTGCAAAGCCTGTATTGAAAAAGATGACATCATAAAAACAAAAGACAATGACATAGTTAAACTTGAAAATGGTTTCACAATAAAATGTAAAGATATGGTTGAAAAAGAAGAAATTTTGAAACTAAAAGTTGAAAAGCTGACACAGAAATGTCAAGATCTTGAAAAGGATAATGATGTGTATAGACAAATGTGTTCAGCAAAATGTGTCGATTGTGTTGAAAAAGAATCTAAATTTCAAGATTTAGAAAAACAGTACGATTCTTTAAAACACTTATAGACATGATATCACATAAAGCCTATAAGTGGAATTATTGTAAATAAGGTGCATTTATGTTAAAACGAGTCACGATTTTACAAGAGAAGTGCTTCAAAAGGACAGAACTGGGTGGTTAAGAAACAAGTGACTTTTGTAAATGTTGAAAAAGTCGAAGACAAAGATGAAAAAGTTTTTGTGAAAAATGACAAAGATTTTCCATCATTGAATGAAACTTATTGTGTTGAAATGCCTAAGGTCCAACAGACCTGGGCTAAATTGTTCAAGTAATTCAATAGTTGAATGTGCAGGTGCTTCTGAAGAAATCTGGATGTCAACAAGAAGAAAATCGAAGCAGCCTGTCACGAGAAGAGGAGGCTGCTGATCCCTGCGATGGTTAAACAGGGAGTTTGTTTGTTCTGTAAATAAATAAATAATATTTCAAAAACCCTAAAAATTGAAAATTTTGAAAAACCAAAAATATGTTTGTTTTGGTCAAATATATTTAAAAAAAAAATTCAAAAGTATGTTGATTGAATACGCCGAAACCCTCACGGCTGAACAAACATGATTACTTTCACAAGATTGAAAAACGGTTTTCAAACTGTCGAAAATCAATGGGTTGTAAATCATGGGGGTACATTATATTTTCTGCAAATCAGAGCATGCAAAGCAGAAAATGGATGGCGAGACAAAGCTATCTACATTGGGTTGTCAAATTTTCTTTAAATGATTTTGAATTTTAGGGGGAGTAATATTGTCAGAAAATCCAAAAACATTAGAAAATTTGAAAAAGCCAAAAACATGATAAAACAAAAAATTGAGTTTTTGTGGAAAAAGAGGAAATGATAGTACATCAGTGGATTGTCACAGTACGCTAAAGAAATGGAAAGTTTAAATGTGTTAAACGATCTCACCGTGGATGTGTCGGTAGATTTTTATACATTTAGTAAATTTTTTCGGGATATAAACATAAATTCAAACTTGTTTATTTCGTGGGGAACACTACTTGGATATATAGGTAACCCCTGAAATCTCGTTTGAAAGGTCTCATAATCTGATATACTAGGTTTTTATACTCAGTGATATCTGGGGTATTATTCCGGGACTTCTGCTGAATGGAAGTTCTGACCTAGTCCTCGAATAATACTTTTCGCAAATGCTTGAAACACAGCATCACCCTCAGCATATATGATAAGACAATAAAATTGCTTAGCAATGCTGTTGTAAAAAAGATCCTCTAAAGGGGACACACCCACAAGTTGAGTCATGATCTCTCTGCTGAACGGTAGTTCTGACCTGAGCTCTCATGATTCTTCATAATTTATTAACCCCTTACAGATATCATTTGTGTTATAATTACCTGTAAGACTGATTATTGGGATCTGGATACGGGAGTATATTCAAGAGGTGGGACACATGAATAAGTTTAAGTTCTTAAAACATCTAATTCGTATCCTGAATCAGTTGAACTTTGTATGAAAATTTAAGTGGATCAGTATATCGACAATCTAAGTGAAGTGTTTAATTCTTAATGTGTAACTAAGCTCAACGGTACTTGTGACTTGTCAGAAACTGATATGATCCTCTAACACGAACTCAAAAAAAAATATTGTCTGTAAATATGTTTGTACATATTTCTTTACTGCTTTATATTTCAGAAAATACAAAAAGATTTTGATTTCTGCTTTATTTTCGACAACCGATGTCTGAGTGCTGAGTTTCAAAATCTAAGTATGCTGATCGTGTTTCTGAAAAATAAAACAAGTTCATTAATTTGAAACTTGATGTTTTAAAATCAAAAACAGTTTGTGATATCTCCAAGGTCATTAAGTTGGACTTGGATGATTAACTGTGAGGGATTTGGATGCTTAGATTGTTAAAATCTGTAAAAGAGCCAGTTTCCGATCCGGTTCGCTGAAACTGCCAAATCTTTGAAGATTGTTGATAGGGGGATAATATCAAGTATTCCTGGATATATTTCATATTATTATATCTTAGTCCCAGGATCTTGATTTAGAAAGTTTAATAGAGCCAGGTTACGATACCTGGACAGCCGAAAATGTTTTCATTGTAAAATATTTTAGCAAAAGCTGAGAGAGCCAGGTTTTCAATCCTGGATGTTCAAAACGTTGTTACTTATAAACGTTTGAGATTTGCAGAGATTGTACCAGACTACGATCCCGATAGCCGAGTCTAAGGGGGAGTCTGAAGATGAGCTAAACGAAAGGGGGAAAGTGCATTCAAGGAGACACGTAACTATCCCAGAGGAGCTTGTAACCGGAAAGCCAGGTGTCGATCTCAAAGCACAGAAGCTTGACGAAAGGGGGAGCCTGAAGAGTTTACCGAAAGGGGGAGCTGAAGCTAAAGACAGATCCACGGGGATTCTGTTCGAGCTAGAGAGAAAAAGACCAAAAGCTACGAGTTTGACCAAATGTTTGAGATTGACTGCGGCAATATCCAAGGGGGAGTCTGTTAGTGCATTTATGTCTATCGCCTCCGTCATCTCAAACCGTAGCAGAAACTGTTAAATTCTAGGCTTTATGTTGTATCTAGTTAGTAAAAGGCAAGGTGGCATTATTGTAAATAAGGGGAACTCTCCTTATAAGCCTTGGCCTATAAATAGGTACCTTAGGGTTTCATTTAAAAACTTTTGCCATTTTGCAACTTTGGAGCTTTGAAGGTTAGAGAGAGAAACTAGAGAGAGAAAGTTGTAAAGGTGATTCGTGGTGCTTGTTCTTGTCGATTTATCAAAGAATCACGTTTATATTACTGTTCGTGTGTTCGATCTTGTTCGTGCACGGATTCCGCACGTCGCACGAGTCGTTTTGCAATCGAAACGGATCAATCCGGGACCTAACACAAAGCTTCTCTAAATAGTGGGTATTATGCTCGGGTAGAAGTTTTACAATTAGAAAGTTTGAGAGAGAATCGGGAAATGAACAGAATCAAATGAAGCCCTGACCCTGCTTTTATAGGCTGGCCGAGGGGTCTGTTGCACCCCGCGACAGCCAAGGCTCAGGGCTTCGCGGCCCGCGAGAGCCTTAAAGGCGGCAGTAGGTTCGATTAGTCAGCAGACTAGCCTTGCCACGTGTCTGCCACGTGGCACCCAACGTGTCCGGATAAGAATCAGGCCGTCGCACCCCGCGACAGACCAAGGGGTCTCCGTCGTGGCCCGCGAGCGACTGCCAAACATGGTTTTTCTTGTTATTCACAAGTATAGGGTCATTCCGGGTCCGGTTCTCGTGTACGAGGTATATTTAGGGACATTTAGGGTGTCCAAAATATTTTTAGGAGGGTTGTTATATCCTCCCCACCTTGTTTTGGATCTTGTCCTCGAGATCTACTGGAACAGGTGTGGGTATTTCCTTTGTATTTCCGATTCGAGTTCCCAAGTGTATTCTGGTCCTCTTTTGGAATCCCATTTTACTTTGACCAGAACTAATCTCTTATGTTTGAGATTCTTGATCTTTCTATCTTCAATCTGAATGGGTTTCTCGATAAACTTGAGTTTTCATTTACCTTTATATCCTTAAGAGGTATCATGAGTGATTCGGTTGCTAAACACTTTTTGAGATTTCATACATGAAATACATCATGTATTCCTGCCATTTCCTCTGGCATTTGTAGCTAATAAGCTACAGGTCCTATTCTTTTAATAATCTCAAAATGTCCAACATACCTAGGGCTTAGTTTCCCTCTTTTAACGAATCTGGCTACTTCTTTCCATGGAGAAACTTTTAATAATACTTTATCTCCTACTTGAAATTCGAATGGTTTTCGTCTGTTGTCAGCATAACTCTTTTGACGATCTCATGCTGCTTTTAGTCTTTCCTTGACTTGAATGATTTTATCTGTTGTTTCTTGTACTCTCTCTGGTCCGGATAATTGTTTTTCTCCAATCTATGCCCAGTAGACTGGAGTCCTGCACTTTCATCCATAAAGTGCTTCAAATGGTGCAGCATTAATGCTAGTATGATAGCTGTTATTGTAGGAAAATTCTATTAATGGTAAATGATCGTCCCAATTTCCTTCGAAATCAATTACACAGGCTCTAGGCATATCTTCTATAGTCTGGATTGTCCTTTCGCTTTATCCGTCGGTTTGTGGATGATAAGCTGTGCTAAGATTTAACCTGGTTCCCATTGCTTTTTGGAAACTTGTCCAAAAATGAGAAGTAAAACGGCTATCTCTATCGGATACGATAGATAAAGGAATCCCATGTAATGAAACTACTTCATTTACATATAGCTTGGCTAACTGTTCCATATTGAAAGTTTTCTTCATGGGTAAAAAATGAGCAGATTTGGTTAATCTGTCTACAATCACCCAGATTGTATCATTTCGTTTTCTGATCTTGGGTAATTTGGTAACAAAATCCTTTGTTATCAATTCTCATTTCCATATGGCCATTTCTAATTGTTGCAGTAATCATGAGGGTTTCTGATGCTCAACATTAACTTGAGAACAAGTTAGACATTTAACAACATAATTAGCTATATCCTTTTTCATTCCTATCCACCAGAAATTCCTTCGTAGATCTTGATACATGTTATCACTTCCAGGATGTATCGTATATTTAGATTTATGTGCTTCTTCTAGAATTCTATGACGTAGGTTTCCTTGTTTAGGTATCCATATCCTTTTCTTATGGAATTTCCAAATTCCATCTGTTCCTTGTTCTAATTCCTTAATCATTCCTTTCAATTTTTCAGCATCGTCCTTGATTGCTGACTCTTGTACTTATCTAATTTGTTCATTTAAATCTACTTATAGATTTAATTTGAGAGAACGTACTCACTTTGGTTTTTCATGAAACTTTTGACTTAAAGCATCTGCTACTACATTGGCTTTCCCAGCGTGATACTGGATGTTACAATCATAATCACTAAGAACTTTCATCCAGTGTCTCTGTCTCATATTTAATTATTTTTGCCCGAAAATATATCTTAAACTTTTATGATCAGTGAAGACAACAAATTTATTTCCATATAAATAGTGCCTCCAAATCTTAAGGGCAAAAACTATGGCTCCTAATTCTAGATCATGGGTGGTGTAATTCTCTTCATGTTTCTTAAGTTGACTAGAGGCATAGGCTATAACCTTTTGACGTTACATCAACACACATCCATATCCTAACTTAGATGCATCACAGTAGACTATAAAGCCTTCAGTTCCTTTTGGTAATGCTAGTATGGGTGCGTTTGTTAACTTCTGCTTAAGGATCTTAAAAGCTTCCTCCTGTTTTGGTCTCCATTCAAACTTAACTGATTTACAGGTCAGTTTAGTTAATATAAAGGCTATTCTAGAAAATTCGCGGATGAATCGTCTATAATATCCTACCAGTCCAAGAAAACCTCGTACTTCTTTTGGTGATTCAGGGACTTTCCAATTGGTAATCGCCTTGATCTTTGTGGGATCCACATGAATTCCTTCATGATTAACCAGATGTCCAAGGAATTGCACTTCTTGTAACCGAAATTCACATTTTGAGAATTTAGCATAAAGCTTCTCTTTTCTCAACAATGTGAGGAGTGTATGCTGATGGGCTGCATGGTCCTCTTTACTCTTATAGTAAATTAAAATATCATCTATAAAGACAATTATGAATTTATCCAGGTATGGTTTACATATCCTGTTCATCATGTCCATAAATGCGGCTGGGGCATTGGTTAAACCAAATGGCATGACAGTACATTCATAATGACCGTTTCTCGTTCTGGAAGCACTCTTAGGAATATCCTCTTCCTGTACTTTCAGTTGATGATATCAAGAGCGTAACTTGATCTTAGAAAAGAATCGAGCTCCTTGAAGTTGATCGAACAGATCATCGATTCTCGGTAGTGGGTACCGATTCTTAATCATGACTTTGTTCAATTCTCGATAGTCAATGCACATACGCATCGATCCATCTTTATTTTTAACGAATAACACCGGTGCTCCCCATGGTGATGAACTTGGTTGTATAAAATCTTTGTTAAGAAGTTCGTCCAATTGCTTCTTCAGTTCCTGTGTTTTCGTTGGTGCTAATCGATATGGTGCTTTGGCAATTGGTGTCGTCCCTGGTATTAGGTGAATTGTAAATACAACCTCTCTATCAGGTGGTAATCCTGGTAATTCCTCTGGAAAAACATCTGCGAATTTAGATATTACAGGAATATATTTTAATTCTTTTCCTTTAGTATTAATGATTACAGAAATCATATATACTATTCCTCCCTTTCTTTCATAACTTGCGGCTTTCATCACAGGGATGAATTTCGTCAATCTATTTGGCTTATCTCCTTTAATTGTGATCTTTTCACCACTTGGGGTACTTACTTGTACTAACTTTTGATCACATAAAATACTGGCACGATTAGCTACCAACCAATCCATTCCTAATACAACATCGAAACCAGCCAGATTCATTGGGTAAAGGTTAGCAAAGAAATGATGGTTTATGATTTCTATTCTTGCTCCCTGCAAGATTTCACTTATCTTAACAGATTCTCCATTGGTCGTTTCTACCAGACAGTCTTATTGAAGTTTGACTAATGGTTGGTCAAGAAATTGGTAGAAAGAAGTATTGATAAAACTTTGGTTTGCATCGGAGTCAAACAATACCTTGGCAAATATGTCAGTAACTAAAAATGTACCGGCGATCACATCTGGAATCATCTTGGCTTCCTCAGCTTTCAGAACAAAGGCTCTGGAATTCTTCTTAGGTGCTTCTGTTGTCTTAGTTTTATTGGGCATGGCTAGAGCTAGCTTCGGACAGTTTGGTCTAACGTGTCCCTTTTCTCCACAATTAAAGCATATCCCATTACCGGTTTCTTCCTACAATCTTCTTCTTTGTGTCCAGAGATATTGCAAAAGTTGCAATATGTAGAGCATCTTCCAGAATGCTTTCTTTTGCAGTTCTTACTGCAGAAGAACCTATTCCCTTTCCACGGTAGGAATTACTAGAACGGAATTCCTGTGTAAGCTTTTGAGCTAGGTTCTTCCTCTGGTTTTCTTCTTGTGTACGTACTAGTTCGTCAGTCAAGGTATTGGCTAATTCTACTGCTTCTTCTATGGTTTGCGGTCTAGCTGCCTTAATTAAATGTCTAATCTCACTGATTAATCCAGAAATATAACGGGAGATTAATACTGGTTCGGGTGAGGCTAAGGATGGTACTATCCTAGCATATTCGAAGAATATGGTAGTGTAACCTTTGCAGTCTATTCCAGTCATTATGAGATTTAGGAACTTATTGGCTATTAGTTCCTTCTCATTAGGAGGACGGAATTTTATTTCAACCATTTCCTTAAAGTTGATCCATTCCATATTATAAACTCTGTCACTTCCCTTAGACTGGAGAATAGTATTCCACCATTCTAAGGCTGCATTTTTGAAAAGATTTGAAGCAAACATAATCTTATCTTCGTCTGCGCATTTACTTATTTTTGTGACTGCTTCTGTCTTTTCTATCCAACGTAAGGATGCAATGGCACTTGTATCCAAGAGTCTCGACCCATGACCACTCCAGCACTCCCAGATAGCAAGTTCCAAGTCCATGAATCTAACGACATGCAAGCATGCAGACAAGTGTATCAGCATAACTCTGGAGAGTTCAAAGTTTGTTAAAACGTTTAGTTAACCAGTATAAGTTTAAAGCATTTAAAAAATACAATGTTGTTAATAACTCGAGTACCGCAAGATGGCTCCAGATTGTTTGCCCTTCCCCAATGCTCTATCAAACATTGGTCGAGTGGTTAAGGTAATTAGTTCGAGCCCGTCCTCCCCGGTACGGTGTGAGGGTGCCAAACCTAATAGCGCTATCAACTAATAACCCCGTTGCCTCCCCGGCAACTAATTCGGTATATGATAGGACTTAAGTGATAGATATGAGTGTATTAACCAATGTTCCAAGTTTAATATTCCAGTTAAACCCATTTACCCAATATACCTCCCTGGAATAATTACCAGATGTCCCTCCCCGGGACGTATGCTTGAAAAAGAGCAGTGAACTCACCTTAGATTTGCTCGGTATAGTACATTACGTTATTCACAGTTAATCAATCAACCCTAATAAGATTACCAATGATAATGTATAGTACATTACGTTATTCGTAATTCCTTAAATCACGTATGTAGTGGGTCGCATACAATGTATAAGACATCATATAACACATAGAAGGCACTTAGATTACATAGGTTCACATTACAGATTCATATTTGCACCCCAACACTTTACGGCTCTCAACACCTATCAACTAGGTGTGCGGCCTAAATGGCACAACAGGCCCATCCAACGCAAAGCCCCTTGGAACTGTGAGATTGGCCTGAGGCGAGCGAGCCCAACTAAATGCCCATCGAACTCCAGCCCACACCTCAAAGATGTGCGACCGAAGTCCCCTTGTGTGATCCCATTCCCCTTGTGCGACTAAAACATGGGTGTACGATTCATGTGTGGTCCGGCCCAACATGACTGGCCCAGTAACAGAGTGTCCGACTAAGCTCCAGGTGTGTAGCCCCCCTTCCAATCGCACAACCCCAATGGGCCTGGTCGCTATGGGTGCGGCCCAGATAAGGTGATGTAGGTCCAAATATGATTGAAGACCCATTGTGCGATCCTAGCCAAGTTGTGCGATCAGTTGTGACTTGCCGTGATTCAGGTTATTCGGTTACACTTTTACATTTTTTTTTCATTCAAGCACATAGTTTCCAAATAGTTCTTGATTGACAAAAACCTAACCATGATCTACTGTAACCGAATTTTATAACAATGCTAACACCCAAATCATGATCAATTTCCTCATTCAATTATCATCTATCTAAACAAATCAACGCGATCATCATACACTCATCGTCATTCATTATTTGTAACCCTAGTTGATTAGATATTCATCACGAATGTAGTTCATATCAAACCCTCTAATTCCTTAATCATCAATCATTTGATTCACACTAATCATAAACATGTTACCTATTAATCTCTAGATTAAGGTATGAACATTCAACAACAATAATAATCAAGTGTCATAATATCACATCATACAATTAACATGGCAGCAAAACACATAAGAAAACACACCTGAATCTAAATCGAACAATGAGCAAGCTTACTAACCGAGAGGTAGAGTGCCTAGAACAAGAGACTGAAGTGCTTCGAAGGTGATGATGGCTGCCGCCGATCTCAAAGGGGAGAGGAAAAAGGTATTAGGGTTTGCTATTATGATTTGTGTGGTGATAATGATTGGGATTTACACACACATCATTGTTATAAGCATGGGCCGAACCCAGCTTCGGGTGTCATTGTTCCGTGGGCTAGTCCGCCACACAAAAGGATGTGCAGCCAAGTGTGAGGGTGTGCGATCAGGGAACCGTGTGCGACTAGCCTTAACGTATTCATTCACCCACACTTACAACATTGATGTAACGCATAAACTCATAACCATTCACATTTAGTTAATCACTACAAATAGCGTAACTTCCATCGAAACACCACACATAAAAAGAACCAGTACAAAGACTCTCGAAATTACGGGTTGTCACATGCAATCACCTTTCAAGAATCATATCAATCAAAACTCAACTTAAAATTAAAACACCATCACTAACCCTTAGAAACACATACCCACGGTCCTGCACACACATGCTTCCATTTTTATTTTTGATAAGATCATTTTGTTGATTAGTTTTAAAGTGTTATGAGGACCCCAAGTGTTTGAGAAACATGCTATCAGCATCATCATCAATAAAAAAGATCAAGAATAGTAAATGGGTTTATACCATCCAAGAACAAAAAAATGGTGTTTTAAAGAGATTCTTGATGGATACAAGCTTGTTCCTCCTTGAAATCACCTTGGAATCACTTTTGGATCTTCAAATGGACTTGAAATCAACTTGAAGTGGACTTGGATCTTCAAGATTTGAATGAAAATTGAAAATGGAAGTGGGTTTGGGGTGTGTCTGGCCGAGAGTTGAAGAGATGGAGGTGAGAGAGTGTTGTGAAGTGTGTTTGTAAGATTTGTTAGGTTTTATAAAAATGTAATGATTGTTTGGAAGTTCTTGGATGACACTTGGAGGCATAGGGTGTTGGTGGACATCTCCATGTGTCGCCACCACCACCTTTACACACATACTTTACATATACATATACATATACATATACATATACATATACATATACATACACATATATATTATATATACATGCATAAACAAGTATTTAACTGATTACCGGATATTTTATCTTGCGTTTTATTCGTGTTTTAAGGCGTTTTAAATTATTTTTATCATTTTATAAAAATTAACTCGCTATAATATTGCTAAACAATATATTATTTGCCTTGACTGGCTTCGTCATTTAATTTTTGTAAGATACGCGCGGTATTGCGAGGTACGCGATTAAAATCACAAAATAATGTTTTTAAGCGCTTTATTTAAATTTTCCTCATTGATATGATTAAAAATGGCAATTTAATCATAACGGAATATTTTTAGGATTTTAACTTTAATCGGGCGGTCACCGACGTTCGTGTCTCATTTTATTCGTTCGCGATAAGCTTATATCTTGTTTTTGCCAACAAAATTTTAAATACATTATGGACTTACCAACACATCAAATACCATTAATTAACATCAAATAAACTTAGATAATGCATTTATTCATCGATAAAATGTGTTACACTAGTACGGTATAGACTCTAAATAGCTGAGTGTCACAGTCTCCCCCTGTTTAGGAAATTTCATCGCCGAGATTGTTACACTACAAGTCTCGATTTTGCATTAGTCAAAAAGAGATGGGGATATTTTTGTTACATCTGGGCCTGTCGTTCCCATGTTAACTCGGGTCCACGTTTGGAATTCCAGCAGATCTTCACTAATTTAATCCAACTCCTCCTAAGTTTCTAGATCTTCAAATCTGAAACTTCAACATGTTCCTCGATAAATCTCGTCAACACGAAGCTCGTCAGGGGGTATAATTAGTGTAACACCTTAATCGCGTAACACGCGGCTGAAATATCAGCGAGTCACGTTACAAATTGCTCACAACACCTTGTACTAATTTGTTACATTATTGTTAACATTGTTTTATAAAACATAGAATACATGTAATTGTCTTTTGTTTAAGAAGTCTAAGGCCCGGATGCAGTCCGACGCGTTGCATGCTTGAATAATTGAAAACCTGAAACATATGAATGAGAGTTAGCAATAAAGCTGGCGAGTACATATGTTTTATTAGTCAAATAAATGGTAAAAAGTTTGGTATTGCAATACTTCTACAACTACAAGAGTTGTCAATTGAAAATGAAATCTTGAAGCCAAAGAATGGCAAAAGGTTTAGTATTGCAATACATTATCTTGATTGTGAAAAACTTGTGACAAAGAGTTTTGTATATGACAATATGATTATTACTAGGTAATTTTTATGCGATTGAAAATTGTACTTTGTAATCACATTTAAATCATCATAAAACTTGTGACTGTGTTATTAGAAATCCAATCAAGGATTAATAATAACAATATTGAAATTCATCATAACTGGTGTGAGTATTATTTGAAATCAAGTCAATGATTTATAATAATACTTTAGATATCCCTCTAAGAATGTAGGATCGGTTTGCGACCCGAACGAGTCGTTCAGAAGAGATTTCTCAATTTCAGAGGCGGAAACTAAGAAACCGATTGCGAAATAGCTTGCGTATCACTTTAACTACTGAATTGATTGATAATAACATGAATACAATCAGTCTTCACACCGGCAGCACCTCGGTATGGAATTCTAAAATCGTTACAAATGAAATGATATTACACCTATATATAGTGGACATGATTTCGCTTGAACTATTCATGCTTTGATTCAAGCGAAATCTTCAAATATAACTATTCAAGCGAAATCCTCATGACATCTTTTGTCTTCAAGCGAAAACAACAAATGACAATCCAAAACTGTTTTTGTCTCTTGTGATGATGTCACTTGATATCATATATGTGATTTCACTTGTGATGTCACATATATGATGTCACTTGTGATGTCACACTCGTTCAGATCCGCAACGCTACTCGAGACTCGACATAAGACGAAGACGACAGATGAATGCACCAACAGACTCCCCCTCAGATGTTGACGAGTCTTAAATGTCGAGTATTCTCAATCTTCAGTCTTTATCGGTTTTTTTTCTTTCTTAGCATAAACCAGGATCTTCTCTTTGGCTTTAACCTCGTCAGACTCCCCTTCTCATCATGATGGGATCGCCGTCTGGAATTAGCTATCACCTTGAGATTAATCCCTGGCTTTAACTCTGTTCAGCTCAACTCCTGCACACATTTTCTCACCACCACATAAGTTTTTACTTAAAAGCAATAAGAAAAACTTACTGGAAATAGTTACATCAAGTTCAAATTAATGACCCTGATTAACTAAACTCAATTTCTTTTTCAAATCAAAATTTTTCAATTCTGCATTTAAAACCAACCCTGTTCATCATGTTCATCACTTGGAATTTTGAAAATCAGCTCTTCAACATCAGTTGTCGAAAATCTTTTTGAATTTTACAAAATTTATGCCAAAACACACTAAAATCTTTTTGAATTTTTTACTGAAATAGAAATTAAGTAAAGAAATATTTACAAACAATATTTTTGTGAGTTCGTGCAAGAGGATCATATCAGTTTATGTGACCAATCACTAGCACCGTTAAGCTTTTAATCGTTTTAAGTTCTAAACGATTCACGTAGATTGACGATATTGTTGTCCACTTAAACTCAATCTAAAAACTTTCAATCTGCTTACCGATACTTTAAGATATATTAAGATAGCACTAAGTTCTTATGGACCCCACGATCTCAGCATATCCCCTCATCATGCAATACACTAACTCAAGTAATGCCTTTAAACTTTATCAACTGTGATTTGTGCGAAAATAAAGCAGAATGTTTAAACATTAACAATCAGGTCGATACTTCCGTATATGCAGAGAAAGTCCAATGTTTAAACAAAATAAGAAAATAAAATTAAGTTGAAGTTGTTTAGGCTTTAACCACCAGGTCGATACTCCCGTATACGCAGAGGTGATCCAAAGCTTAAACGAAACACCAAAGAAAATAAAGCAGAACGTTTAGGCAACAACATCCAGGTCGATACTCACGTATACGCAGAGGATGTCCGATGCTTAAACAAAATAAAGAAATCAAACAAGTTTAAATCTTTGCAAAATGAAATGCATAATCACAGCGACTTTTTAGCAAAGTTGTGAAAGTTCACAAACTTAACCAGTTTTATGTCTTTCGACAATCAGCGATTACTGAGTAGGCACACAATCAAGAAGGACAAAACCAAGTACTACACTTTCAACCGTGTTTCCCACTAGAACTAGGCTTTTTTTCTTTAGGTTTGTATCGTTATCGCAAATCTACTAGTCTAGCTGAGCCTATCGTCACATCTTTAGTGAGATCGCTTATCACATTTTATCTTTCCATTTCTTTAGCGTGCTGTGACAGTCCAACTGATCTACTATCATTTCCTCTTTTTTACAACAAAACTCATTTTTTAATTTTATCATGTTTTTGGCTTTTTCAAATTTTCAAATGTTTTTGGATTTTCTAAAAATTTTACTCCCCCTAAAATGCAAACACATTTTAGGAAAATTGAAAACAAACTGTACAAGGAACATGACAACTGATATCGAATCACTTCAATTCGCCATCCACTTGGCATAAACAATCAGAACTCCCCCTCACAACAAACTATTTTCCCATTGTGATCTCAAAACACTTAAGTTTATTTTAATCAAAATGGTTTTTCCGGAAAATTAGTTTATTTACCAACCACTTGTAGGTTCGGGGTCATCACATCATCTTGTTCCTTTCAACCACTTGTAAAGATTTAACATTTCCGAATTTAACAACACAATCACATGTAGAAAATCAAGTACAACTTAATGTCCCTGATTTACCACTTGTAAGTCGAAATATCACTTTCGTGAATTTCCCAAGAAATGTGCCGATTCATGTTCCACGCTTACCAACCTGGGAACTCCGGCAAGTCAGGTTTTTCATTTGAACAATTTCACCCAAGCCTGACTGTCCTTGGGTAATTTTGAATTCTTGTTCAACAATGGTGGAAAATTTGCATCATCCATTGTTAAACCTGAATTCTCAGTTTTTACCTCAACTACCGGCTCTTCTGGCATTACCGTACCAGAATCATTGCCTGCACATGGCTTGTCTGACTTTGAAAAGTCAGATTCATCGCCTGAAGGCGGCTTGTCTGACTTCGACACGTCAGATTCATCGCCGACCATTTTCTTCTTCTTCTTTTCTTCTTTCGTCCTCAGATTTGTATTTGATGAATTCGTCTTTCTTGACTTTGCAATCGAGGAAATCAATTCATCAGAACTCTTATTTTTACCAACAGATGAACCCGAGGACAAGATCTTCTCCAGATACTCTCTGGCCTTCTTCCTCTTCTTCTTCAGTCTGTCTTTCTGCCCCTGAGAAAGCTTAACTTTTTTTTCTTGAACTTTCTGTTCTTGAACTTTAAATTCTTGAACTTTCTGTTCTTTGGGCTTGACATTGACTGGTTTCTTTGCCATCTTATGAGAATTAACCCTCAATCTTTCATTTGATCTCCTTGAGCAATCTCTGGCAATGTGGCCAATGATGTTGCAGTTAAAACATCTTCTTGACTCAAACCTCCAACTCTGGCAGATAACAGCAATGTGTCCTTGATAACCGCATCTGTAACACACTCTGTTATCGTACCAATCACCATTTTCACACCAAATGCTCAGATCATAGCATTGTTTGGATTGATGATATTCCTTCCTCATGTTTGCTGGATTTGACTTTTGAGCACTGTGGTCCGACCTGCACCACTTATTACCAACAATTTTTGAATTTTCATTTTTTACTTTTTGTAATTTTTTATTGTGATTGGATGATTTATCTGATGAACTTTTATTTTCTTTTTGAACATTTTTCAAAATTTTCTCTTTTTGTTTTTGTTCCACTTTCTTCTTTAAAGGTTTTTGCTTAGAGCATTCTCCCTTTTCAGTTGATTGTGGAACAGTTTCTTGAAACTTTTCTTTTAATTTCAAAAATAAATTCTTTTTATTCATTTTTTCATTTTCATCATCAGATTTCTCATTGCAATCTTCAACTTTGACTTTGTCAAAGTTTGTGACATTGTCACTTATTGGAACAGAATTAACCGGTTTAGGACAAGGAATAGCTGAAGTATTCACAAACACCTTCAACTTTTCTTCCCATTCCTTGATTTTCTTTTGAGCACACTCTGATTCTTTTTCGAGTCGAATAATCTTTTCAAGATGAGAATTGATTTCAATTTGTTTTTCAAGATTGTTTTTACCAAACATATCTCTCTCATCTTCTAAAATTTTTATTTGACTTTGAAAATCTTTTTCAATTTTTACTTTTTCATTTCCAAAACTTTTAATTTTATCTTCAAAAACTTTTGCTTTTTCTATCAATTTCTGATTTTCCAATGTCAAACTGTTCAAGTTACTTAACAGTTTGTCATTTTCAGAGTTCAGCTTTACACAGGTTTCCTTCAAAACAAGAATCTGTTTATCATCAGCTTGCTTCTTATCATTCAGCTCTTTGACTTCCAAAGTCAAACTTTCCGCATCTTTCACGAGTTTGTCATTTTCCGTCTTTAAGCTGTCACATGTAAAACACACTGATGCAGAATTCGAAGATTCATTCTTCACTGATTCTTCATTCTTTGGATCTTGTTCTTTCTCTATCTTATATGTACCTGCACCAAAGATTGTAACAAGATCAATAGAATTTCCATTATCATCAATATAACAACCCCTTTTCATATCATACATCAAATTTCTTTTCGGTGCCCAACAAACATTGATTTTTTGTTTATTTCATATATCACGTCTAAATTCAAATCTTCTAAATTCATTTTTATCTTATCCAACACATCTCTCTTCTTTTGATAAAGTTCATAATCATGATTTTTCAGTTTACTTATGAATTTATTCAGAGATAATTTTGAAAAACTTGAATTTTCTCTCAGATTTTTCAAAAAAACATCCCATTCAGCAGGTAATCCATTAGCAAACTTTGATACCATTTCGATTCTGATATCATTATCTTGTTTTCTTTCAAATGGTCAATCAAACAATCAAATCTCTTCTCCAAATCATCTAATTTCTCATCTTTCTTACACAGAAAACATTCGAACCGGTTAACCCAAACACTCTTGGACAAACCTTGAAAATGACTACTGAAATACCCTCGATACCAGTTATTTATCCTTTCAAGATCATGGTTTTCTTTTTCATCAAAGAACACTTCCATTTTTACAAAACAATCTGTTCAAAACAATCTGATTATACGGAGAACTTTAATCATACAACACTTAACCGACAATATCAACCTTCACTTAAATCTAACTGAGCCACAAATGATAACTATTTAGTGATTGGGCCAACTAATTCAGCTCACAATTGTTAATAAATGTGCCGATCAAAATGAACAACTAATGTGTCAGCAAATGTTTTATACTCTAAACGGGCTTTCAACAAATTAATTCCAATGATTTACTTCAATTTAGATTTGGCTTCAAATAATACTCAATAGGCCTAACACTATATGCTTCCTGACAATCCCTTTAGTCAAAGCACATGGGTCCCTTTAGTTCAAACAATAGCCGACAAACACAATTAAAATAACATCACATGCAATTGTTTGATAATCTTGCTGGCTGACAACTTTCACTTTTTCAAAACACTTTGATTGGACCAAATATCTAGTTCACGTGATGACAGTAGTGATTTATATGATTTCAATATTTGTTGACTGACAATTTGTACAGTAGTTCACGTTATTTCTTTTCCACTTTGTAAACCCGAGACACTTTATCAAAATTGTGAATCCAATTCACATGCGCCTGACACACAAACTTGTGATTTCTTGTCCCAACTAACTAACAACCTCGATTTACGTTTCACACAAAATGTTTCAAGCTAAATTGTCAGATAATCTCAAGCTAAATCATGTCAATCATGCACATTCAAGCGAAATTAACACTCAAATTCAAGCGAAATCTTCAATTATCACACAATATTCAAGCGAAATCTAGTGACATCATCTTTTACGATCTGTTTTAGACTCGATTGAACAAGTAAATGATCGAATTAAATTCTGAAACTTTCAAGGGTTTGTTAAAACATGTTTTCGTACAATATGTGAGAATTTGAGCCGATTTTAACCGTAAAAATTTGTTCGATTTAGAAAGAAGGTGTAGAAAATCAGAAAAAGTGACAAAAACGAGTTGTTTTGGCGAAATCTCTTCCTCCTGAGCTCTGATACCACTTGTAGAATCGGTTTGCGACCCGAACGAGTCGTTTAGAAGAGATTTATCAGTTTCAGAGGCGGAAACTAAGAAACCGATTGCGAAACAGCTTGCGTATCACTTTAACTACTGATTTGATTGATAATAACATGAATACAATCAGTCTTCACACCGGCAGCACCTCGGTATGGAATTCTAAAATCGTTACAAATGAAATGACATTACACCTATATATAGTGGACAGGATTTCGCTTGAACTATTCATGCTTTGATTCAAGCGAAATCTTCAAATATAACTATTCAAGCGAAATCCTCATGACATCTTTTGTCTTCAATCGAAAACAACAAATGACAATCCGAAACTGTTTTTGTCTCTTGTGATGATGTCACTTGATATCATATATGTGATGTCACTTGTGATGTCACATATATGATGTCACTTGTGATGTCACACTCGTTCAGATCCGCAACGCTACTCGAGACTCGACATAAGACGAAGACGACAAATGCATGCACCAACAAAGAATCTAACATATGAAGATATGGAAGATTCTACAAGGATTTGGATACTTGAACATTGAATCAATTGAACACATAAATCCTAAAGTGATTTGGATAATGCTACAAGAGTAATACAATAAGAACACTTATATATAAGAAGTACCAGTGGCGTATCCACCATTTTCTTATGGTATTACACTCATTTCATTATCTAAATCACAACTAACCACATAAACACATACATCGTCAATTTGTCAACAATTTGTAAACACGCATTAAAGTACACAATGAATCCAAACAAGAACTTCAATTGTACTTTAAACATCCAACGAGTAGCTAACTATGAAGATAGATAGTTACTGCAAGGATTTGGTTTGGTAGTATATCAGTCTATACATTGGTAAACAATGTCACTTGAATAGCATATCAAACTATGATTTGGTAAACAATAGCATATCAAACTATACTTTGGTAATCAATAGCATATCAAACTATGCTTTGGTAAACAATAGCATATCAAACTATGCTTTGGTAAACAATATCACTGTGACAACTCGTATTTCAGAACCTATTTTTGTATTAATGTAATGTATATGAACTTTGTGTGCTTATCTGATATAGTGAATTAATGGAATGCTATTGTATTGCGTTATGTGGATTGTGTAATATATGTAATGTAATTGTGTGTGTAATACATATATAATGTCGCCGCACAACTTAACTCAACCGCAAAACACTTGGCCGATCGCAGATGTCTTTGGGCTTTGGTTCCTTACCATTCTCGGGCCACATTATTTTGTAATTGAACCGAATGGGCAACCCATTAGGAGGGTTCGGCCACTCCCCTATATAAGCCGATACAAAACCTTTGTGAGGTTTTGCTTCCCCATTATTTGCTAACACACAACACCACACGGAACCCTAATCTCTCTCTCCCTCTCAAACCCGACGACAACAACACCTCTCTCTCTCGAAGCTTTTGGTTTGGATCATCCGTGTTCTACTTGCTAATCGGTTAGTGTTTCACGATTTGTGTTTTGTAATTGATGTTATGATTCCAAGATTTGATTGAATAGTTAAGGTTGTATGTATGATGAACAATGATGTTTATGTGAATCGGATGTCATGATATGAATCTAAGAACCGATTGGATACAAGTAATCGGCTGTTATATATATATGATTTATTATGTTCGAATGGCTTGTTAAGATGGCATGACCGAGTGTGAAGTATTGTATAAAATCCCATGATCTATTAGTTAATGTGTAGGTTGTTGTTATGTTTTGAATATGACTAGGGATTCATATGAATTGGTGATGATTGCTTGGTTTGATCGAATATTATTCAAGTTTGAAACTGGTTAGTTGTTGATTGATAACCACAATAATAGGAAGCTGTTTGATTGCTTTGACCGATTCAATGTATGATTGGTAACTGTTGATTTCCTATAAATGATATGCATAATATTCGGATAATAAAACCAATCGCACAAGAAGTTCAGTCGCACAAGAAGTTCAGTCGAACAAGAAGTTCAGTCGCACAAGAAGTCTGTAGTCGCACAAGATGTCCCGGGTCGCACAAGGCCGACTGGACCGCACAAATTGATTGATGTTCACTTGTTTGGGCCGTATGCATGTTGGATCAGTTTATTATTTGGGCCGGGTGTTTAACTGGATCGCACAACATGCTGTGGATCGCACAAGGTTGTGCTGATCGCACAACATGTTGGGCCGGGTAGTTGTTGGGTTTCAACTGCCCAATCGCACAAGATGTTATTGGGCTTACATTGTTACTCCAGCCCAATACATCATGATCGTACAAGTTTAGGTTATATGTGTTTAACTGATTTGTTTAACATGTTCAATGGGTATGCCATGATCATTACGTGTTCTTGATTTGCTAAATCTGTGTAAACATACGTGCACTACTCGAAACCAAAACCTGACTTATATGGTAACCATGTTAGGACGTGGTTGACCTCTAGTAGCTCGATTGACCTTTCGTTTATCTGCCGAGCTAACCTAAGGTGAGTTCACACTTTCTACAAAGCATGGGATTCCCAGGGGTTGGGAATGGGTTAAGGAATATGGATTTCCTCGTCCTTTCTTGGGTAGGACAGTACGGGTTCAGGAATATAATTCCTCGTCCTCATGGACAGTTAAATTTCACTAGACCAAAACTCTATCACGAAGTCCCTCCTTTTTATATCGACTTAAACGCCGGGCCAATGGCGAGCGGATCATTAGTTAGATAGCGCTATTTAGGTCTAACAAGCCTCACACCGTGCCGCAGAGGACGGGCGTGAACTAATGGATATGGGCAAGTCAATGATGATAGACATTGACAGTTCAGGGCAGATAAACATGACTACAGTCAACAGTCGATATGGTAACGAGTCTAGTAGTATATTCATGGGGTAGCCCCCACGGCCAGAGAGCCAGATAATTAAACATGGGGTAGCCCCCACGGCTAGATTGCCAGAGTATACGGGAATAAACAAAAACACGTTTTCAACTATGGGGTAACCCCCACGGCAGGGATGCCAGTTAAAGGAAAAATGTTTTGAAACAACTTAAAACAAACACCCAACTATGAACTCGCTCAACTTTGTTGTTGACTCGTTACTACATGCTTTGTAGGTCAATAGGTACTTAGCTGGAGCTTGCATTGGGAAGAGTCGTTGTGGGACATGGACAATTGTGTGCCATGTTAAACATTAAAACATTTGAACTTAAACATTATTAACTTATGCTTTGGTTTTTGACATTATGCTTCCGCTTGCAACTTAAACTATGTTTTGTTTGGACACCAATTGTGTTGGTTGGATTTTATAATTTCTTATATGCTTGTTCAATATGATTGGTGGCTAGATCCTGGTCAGTCACGCCTCCAAGCGGTGATACTCCGTGTGTGGATTTTGGGGGTGTGATAGATTGGTATCAGAGCCGTTGGTTATAGTGAACTTGGTTTTAATAAGGGAAAAAGTTTTTGTTAAAACCAGACTATAACCTGTACAGTGCTCAACGATCCACAACGACGCTTCGTTCCACGTGCAAGACTCGACATTCTAGGTGATATGATTTATATTTACATTTCCTACTTGCTAGCTACATAGAACATTGCTCATGGTATGCTTAGTTAGTATAACCACTGTTGCTAGAACACATGTGTGCTTACTCTCTTCTGTCATCGCACTTTCACGAACCCCTCTCACTCATGTTTTCCTTTGATATGAAGATCATGAGTGGACGCGTTAACATGACTCAAGCCCAGTTGACGGCTTTGATTAACCAACAAGTTGCCACGGCACTTGCAGCCGCACAAGCAGGAGGTATACCCTGCAGTCGAAACTCATTCTAGGATCCCTAGATCCTATTCTTGTGAACCAACCTTTGTGTTAAACTTTGTCCTTTCTTACTCTCTCGACAGGTCAACATGCTCAGCCACCTGTGTGCACCTTCAAAACTTTTATGGACTGCCGACCTACTACTTTCAGCGGCACTGAAGGAGCTGTAGGCCTCTTCTACTGGTTCGAGAAACTCGAATCTATCTTTGAGATGTGTGAATGCCCTGAGGCTCACAGGGTGAAATATGCTACTGGTACTCTTGAGGGTATAGCGCTCACGTGGTGGAACGCTCAGGTCCAAATGCTGGGGTTGGTTGCTGCTAACGCCACCCCATGGAACGATTTCAAGGAGTTGATCAAGCAAGAATACTGCAGTCGTGATGACATTCATAAGTTGGAGGTAGAGTTTTACAACTTAAAGATGACGGGGTCAGAAATCGAAGCGTACACTAAAAGATCGAACGAGTTGGCTATTCTGTGTCCTACTATGGTAGACCCTCCCATCAAACGTATCGAACTGTATCTCAAGGGTATAGTGCCAGAGATTCAAAGTCATGTGACCTCAGCAAATCTAGGCACCATTCAACAGATCATCAAGTTAGCTCATCGTCTCACGGATCAGGCGGTGGAGCAGAACAGGTTACCAAAGCTTGTTAGCGCTACTACTTCTGATACTCCCATCGACAACAAGCGTAAATGGGATGGAACTTCAAGCAAAGGTTCAACTTCTGTTCAATCTCAGTCTCAGCAGAGAAGGACTGACGACTACAAGAGCCCTAGTCAGCAATCGTCTGGTGGAAAAAGTCAAGGAGGGTACAGGGGAATTCACCCCAAATGCAATCGCTGTAACCTACACCACAGCGGGCCATGCACCAGGAGTAACTGTTATCGGTACAATAAGCCAGGCCACGCCGCAAAGGATTGCAGAAGTTTATACCCCGCAAACCAGAATTGTCAGCAACAACAAGCCCCACAGAATCAACGCTAGCAGCAGCAGCAAGGCATCAACAAAGGGTGCTTTCAGTGTGGAGCTGAGGGCCACTTCAAGAGAGATTGTCCCCAACTGAACCGGAACCAGAACAGCAACAACAACAATAACAACCAGGGGAATGGAAACAACAGGGGTAACAACGGAAATGGTGCAAGGGGTCGTGTGTTCGTTATTGGCCAGGGTGAAGCGAGGAATGATCCCAATGTTGTGACGGGTAAGTTCCTACTAGATGACTTTTATGTTACTGTCTTATTTGATTCGGGTGCCAATACTAGCTACGTGTCCTTAAAAGTTAGTCAAATGCTTAAACGTACCCCAACACTATTGAACACCAAGAACACTATAGAGTTAGCTAATGATAAGAGTTTAGAGGCCACACACGTAGTCAAGGGTTGTAATCTTGTTCTTGCTAATCAGAACTTCTCTATCGACCTCCTTCCTATCGTTCTGGGTAGTTTCGACGTTGTCATTGGGATGGATTGGTTATCCCAACATCAAGCAGAGATTCTTTGCAACGAGAAGATTGTCCGTATTCCTCGGTCAGGTGATGAACCTCTCATGATTCGTGGCGACAAGAGTGGTGATGTCGTGAGCATCATCTCTTTCCTCAAGGCCCAAAAGTGTTTACGAAAGGGCCACACTGCTATTTTGGCTCTCGTTACGGACACCTCGAAGAAAGAGAAGAAGATAGAAGATTTTCCGATCGTACGTGACTTTCCTGAGGTATTCCCTGAGGAATTACCTGGCCTTCCGCCTTATCGTCAAGTCGAGTTTCAAATCGAGCTAGCTCCTGGAGCAGCACCTATAGCTCGTGCACCTTATCACTTAGCTCCATCAGAGTTGGAAGAACTCTCTACGCAACTACAAGAACTCTTGGACAAGGGATTTATTCGCCCTAGCTCTTCGCCATGGGGAGCTCCAGTGTTATTTGTGAAGAAGAAAGACGGTACCTTCAGGATGTGTATCGACTATCGAGAACTTAACAAGGTGACTGTGAAGAATCGCTACCCTCTTCCATGTATTGATGACCTATTCGACCAGTTGCAAGGGTCGAGCTTCTATTCGAAGATTGATTTGAGATCGGGATATCACCAACTGAGAGTCCGAGAAGAGGACGTCTCCAAAACAGCTTTTAGAACTCGTTATGGACACTACGAGTTTTTGGTCATGCCTTTTGGGCTGACAAATGCACCTGCGGTCTTCATGGACTTGATGAATCGAGTTTACAAGCCTTACCTAGATAAGTTCGTTATAGTTTTCATCGACGACATCCTGATCTATTCTAAGAGTCAGGAGGAGCACGAGCAGCATCTACGACTTATTTTGGAACTCCTCCGAACAGAACAATTGTATGCAAAGTTCTCGAAATGCGTCTTCTGGCTTCGTGAAGTCCATTTCCTAGGCCACGTGGTAAACAAGGATGGGATTCACGTTGATCCATCCAAGGTTGATTCAATCAGGAACTGGCCTGCACCTCGTACACCAACAGAAATCCGCCAATTCTTGGGCTTGGCAGGTTACTATAGAAGGTTTATCAAGGATTTCTCCAAGATCGCGCAACCTCTCACCTCACTAACTCAGAAAGGCGTTGTTTATCGCTGGGGTACTACACAGGAATCAGCATTTCAGCACCTAAAGGATAGACTTTGTAGCGCACCTATCCTTTCATTGCCAGAGGGCACACACGATTTTGTAGTCTATTGCGACACATCCATTCAGGGACTTGGATGTGTGCTGATGCAACATGACAGGGTCATTGCTTATGCGTCACGTCAACTTAAGATTCACAAAAGGAACTACACAACACACGATTTGGAGCTGGGAGCTGTTGTTTTCGCACTCAAGATATGGAGACATTACCTGTACGGTACCAGGTGCACCATTTACACCGATCACAGGAGTCTCGAGCATATCTTCAAGCAAAAGGAGTTAAACATGCGTCAACGTCGATGGGTTGAGCTATTGAATGATTACGAATGCGCGATCAAGTACCACCCAGGCAAAGCCAATGTTGTGGCTGACGCCCTCAGTCGAAAGGACACTACGCCTAAGCGTGTGCGAGCATTACAACTTACCATTCAGTCTAGTCTTCCTGCTCAGATACGAGATGCTCAGGTAGAAGCATTGAAACCAGACAACGTTAGGGCTGAAGCCCTACGTGGCTCAAGGTAACGGTTAGAACAAAAGGAAGACGGTGCTTACTACATAACAGGACGCATTTGGGTCCCACTATATGGAAACCTACGAGAGCTTGTGATGGATGAGGCACACAAGTCCCGTTATTCAGTACATCCTGGTTCGGATAAGATGTACCACGACTTGAAAACTACGTATTGGTGGCCTAGCATGAAGGCCCACATAGCAACTTACGTCAGCAAGTGTTTGACTTGTGCGAGAGTCAAGACGGAATACCAGAAACCCTCAGGCCTACTTCAACAACCAGAGATACCACAATGGAAATGGGAGCAAATTTCCATGGATTTCGTTACTAGCCTGCCTAGATCTCAGTGCGGAAATGACACTATCTGGGTGATTGTGGATCGAATCACAAAGTCTGCACACTTTTTGGCCATCAAAGAAACAGACAAGTTCTCTACTCTAGCAGACATATATCTTAAGGAAGTTATCTCGAGGCACGGGGTGCCCACCTCTATTATCTCTGATCGGGATGCACGTTTTACTTCTGAATTGTGGCAAGCAATGCACAAGTCCTTTGGCTCACGTTTAGATATGAGCACAACTTATCACCCGCAAACGGATGGGCAGTCTGAACGCACCATCCAGACCCTTGAAGACATGCTTTGTGCATGTGTTATCGATTTTGGAAATGGCTGGGAAAAGCATCTCCCGTTAGTGGAGTTCTCGTATAACAACAGTTACCACACCAGCATCCAAGCCGCTCCATTTGAGGCATTGTACGGGCGTAAATGCCGATCACCTCTTTGTTGGGCAGAGGTGGGGGATAGTCAGATCACTAGCCTAGAACTTGTGGTAGACACAACAGAAAGGATTGCTCAAATACGGAAACGAACGGCGGCAGCTCGTGACCGTCAGAAAAGCTACGCCGATAAGGGCAGGAAACCACTCGAGTTCCAGGTTAGGGATCGAGTGCTACTCAAAGTCTCACCCCGGAAGGGTGTTGTTCGTTTTGGCAAACGAGGCAAACTTAACCCACGATATGTTGGACCATTTGAAATCATAGAGAAAATAGGCAAAGTGGCCTACAAACTGAACCTACCAACAAAACTCAATGTAGTTCACAACGTTTTCCACGTGTCGAATCTGAAGAAGTGTCTGTCAGATGAGACCCTCATAGTTCCTTTGAAGGAGCTCATTATCGATGAACAGTTGCGATTCGTCAAGGAACCAGTTGAAATCACAGACCGGGACGTTAAGGTCCTCAAGCGCACTAGAATACCTCTCGTTTGAGTTCGTTGGAACTCACGTCGTGGCCCAGAGTTCACCTGGGAACGCGAAGATCAGATGAAACAAAAGTATCCCCAATTGTTCGCAAACAGTACAACCACTACTGAGGCTGAAGCTACTGCGGAATTTCGGGACGAAATTCCAGATCAACGGGGGGAGGATGTGACACCCCAGGAAAACCATGCAACTTAACTAGCTTCCTCAGTGAGTACGTACCAAATTTCGGGACGAAATTTCTTTCAACTTGGGGATAATGTGACAACTCGTATTTCAGAACCTATTTTTGTGTTAATATAACGTATACGAACTTTGTGTGCTTATCTGATATAGTGAATTAATGGAATGTTATTGTATTGCGTTATGTGGATTGTGTAATATATGTAATATAATTGTGTGTGTAATACATATATAATGTCTCCGCACAACTTAACTCAACCGCACAACACTTGGCCGATCGCACAAGTCTTTGGGCTTTGGTTCCTTACCACTCTCGGGCCACATTATTTTGTAATTGAACCGAATGGACAACCCATTAGGAGGGTTCGGCCACTCCTCTATATAAGCCGATACAAAACCTTTGTGAGGTTTTGCTTCCCCATTATTTGCTAACACACAACACCACACGGAACCCTAATCTCTCTCTCCCTCTCAAACCCGACGACAACAACACCTCTCTCTCTCTCGAAGCTTTTGGTTTGGATCATCCGTGTTCTACTTGCTAATCGGTTAGTGTTTCACGATTTGTGTTTTGTAATTGATGTTATGATTCCATGATTTGATTGAATAGTTAAGGTTGTATGTATGATGAACAATGATTTTTATGTGGTGATGTTTATGTGAATCGGATGTCATGATATGAATCTAAGAACCGATTGGATACAAGTAATTGGCTGTTATATATATATGATTTATTATGTTCGAATGGCTTGTTAAGATGGCATGACCGAGTGTGAAGTATTGTATAAAATCCCATGATCTATTAGTTAATGTGTAGGTTGTTGTTATGTTTTAAATATGATTAGGGATTCATATGAATTGGTGATGATTGCTTGGTTTGATCGAATATTAGTTAAGTTTGAAACTGGTTAGTTGTTGATTGATAACCACAATAATAGGAAACTGTTTGATTGCTTTGACCTATTCAATGTATGATTGGTAACTGTTGATTTCCTATAAATGATATGCATAATATTCGGATAATAAAACCAATCGCACAAGAAGTTCAGTCGCACAAGAAGTCTGTAGTCGCACAAGATGTCCCGGGTCACACAAGGCCGACTGGACCGCACAAATTGATTGATGTTCACTTGTTTGGGCCGTATGCATGTTGGATCAGTTTATTATTTGGGCTGGGTGTTTAACTGGATCGCACAACATGTTGTGGATCGCACAAGGTTGTGCTGATCGCACAACATGTTGGGTCGGGTAGTTGTTGGGTTTCAACTGCCCAATCGCACAAGATGTTATTGGGCTTACATTGTTACTTCAGCCCAATACATCATGATCGTACAAGTTTGGGTTATATGTGTTTAACTGATTTGTTTAACATGTTCAATGTGTATGCCAAGATCATTACGTGTTCTTGATTTGCTAAATCTGTGTAAACATACGTGCACTACTCAAAACCAAAACCTAACTTATATGGTAACCATGTTAGGACGTGGTTGACCTCTAGCAGCTCGATTGACCTTTCGTTTATCTGCCGAGCTAACCTAAGGTGAGTTCACACTTTCTACAAAGCATGGGATTCCCAGGGGTTGGGAATGGGTTAAGGAATATGGATTTCCTCGTCATTTCTTGGGTAGGACAGTACGGGTTCAGGAATATAATTCCTCGTCCTCATGGACAGTTAAATTTCACTAGACCAAAACTCTATCACGAAGTCCCTCCTTTTTATATCGACTTAATCGCCGGGCCAATGGCGAGCGGATCATTAGTTAGATAACGCTATTTAGGTCTGACAAGCCTCACACCGTGCCGCAGAGGACGGGCGTGAACTAATGGATCTGGGCACGTCAATGATGATAGACATTGACAGTTCAGGGCACATAAACATGACTACAGTCAGGAGTCGATATGGTAACGAGTCTAGTAGTATATTCATGGGGTAGCCCCCACGGCCAGAGAGCCAGATAATTAAACATGGGGTAGCCCCCACGGCTGGATTGCCAGAGTATACGGGAATAAACAAAAACACGTTTTCAACTATGGGGTAACCCCCACGGCAGGGATGCCAGTTAAAGGAAAAATGTTTTGAAACAACTTAAAACAAACACCCAACTGTGAACTCGCTCAACTTTGTTGTTGACTCGTTACTACATGCTTTGCAGGTCAATAGGTACTTAGTTGGAGCTTGCATGGGGAAGAGTCGTTGTGGCACATGGACAATTGTGTGCCATGTTAAACATTGAAACATTTGAACTTAAACATTATTTACTTATGCTTTGGTTTTTGACATTATGCTTCTGCTTGAAACTTAAACTATGTTTTGTTTGGACACCAATTGTGTTGGTTGGATTTTATAATTTCTTATATGCTTGTTCAATATGATTGGTGGCTGGATCCTGGTCAGTCACGCCTCCAAGCGGTGATACTCCGTGTGTGGATTTTGGGGGTGTGACAATCACATTGGTAGCATATCAAACTATGCTTTGATAGTATATCAAAGTATACTTTGGTTTGTGATTTGGTAGTATATCAAACTATACTTTGGTTTTAGTCACAAAAATCCTAAGTCCTAATGGTGATTTGGGATAATGCCACGAAAGGTAATACAATAAGCACACTTATATATAGGAAGTACCAGCGGCGTATCCACCATGTCCTTATTGTATTACTCTATTTTCGTTATCTAAGTCACCAACAAATCTCTACACATAAACAATAACCATCGTCTTGTAAAGTACTTCTTAAAAATCTCACTATGAAGATAGAAAGATATAAGTCTGTACTTCTAATATCCTATAAGAATCTAAGTATGAAGATAGATAGATCCTATAAGGATTTGGATAATCGTCGTGCTTGCATAATCGGAATAATAGACATAAAAGCACTTAGTAAACACATATATGCCATACATTTGAAAATAATCAGTTACACATATGAATCACCCCAAAATATTTGAAAAACGTAAAAAAGGGGACTATGTACTCACTTGGGATTGCGTATTAGTCTTGTTCAAATGATATAACAAAGCTCAAAGGATCTGGAGTTCAAGTGTTGAAGTGGTTCCTAGTGTATCGGATACTATGTTAATGTAACGGGACATAAATTGAGGAATCGGATAGAATGAGGTCTTGTAAACCAAATGAGTGTCGGTACTCATATGAAATGGTTTAACTAAGCCTACATTCTGATTAGAAAATGATCCTAAGTGCTTTTGACCCGTTATGACATGTTAAGGTAGTTTACGCTACTTTAACGTGTCATTTGCGTAACTACACGTTTGGATGGTTAAAGTAGTCCTATGATAAGTCTTATATGCCTATATATGTTTAATAAAGTTGCAATATCAATTTAAGTGTCAAAAATTAGGTTACATATGCTTAAAAGAATTTATGCGCAAAAAAGGCATTTTGGTCATTTTCTAAAGGCATAAACAACCTTTCATATGACTAACCAAACGAAATGACCACAAGGTATAACCTCTGGAGGTTATTCCCTATACAACTATGTTCACAAAATGTGTTTGGTCGGATCCAAATGATCGACCAAACGGGCCAGGTTCGAAAGTCTAAGCGGTAGTTAAGACTGCTTCACTTAAGACCCTAAATAAGCACTAAACTAGAAGTGACGAGTTAAACATGTTAAAACATGTTTAACTAAGTTAGAAAACTGATTTGGTATAAAAAAAAAGTGTTTTGATACCCGAAAATAGTTTCATCGTAAAATACACATAATCATGCATTTTGACCGAAACTTTAACTCGTCAGTTCGACTAATCAATGTGGTAATCAGTAGGTATAATCGCAAGGGATTATAGCCATCGTGATTACGATCACGTTGCAAAGTTCAATTGAACTTTGTCTTGACCAATTAATGGTTAAAGCCGAATGTCAAACACTGTTTAACTTTTAGTTTGAAATAGCTAAAAATAAATAAACAAGACTAGGAAGAACACTTACAAGTGTTCTAGGATGAAGAATACTCAATTAGGAAGCATCCAACAAGGTGGTAGCCTCCAAGTAGAGCAGGAGATGAAGAAAAAAAGGAATGAGCAAGTTGGAAGAATGAATGAGGCCCTGTATTTATAGTATTCAAGAATCAACAAGATCATGCCATGTGTTTGTGTGGTCACCAAGGAAGAATCATGACCCTACAAGTGTGTGGACAGGAATAAGAGCCTTGGGGAGCACTTAAAATAGCCCACAAGATAAAAAACTAGGCTTGAAAACAGCAGGAAACAGCTTAGGAAGCTGTTTGAAGCTTCTGATCTAATGGCTCTCGCGGGTGGCGACCCAGTTAGGTAATTCTCTCACGGGCCGCTAGCCATCTTAGATCAGAACTTTCAAAAATTGGCAGAAATGGTCCCTGCAGCTCCAAAACTTGTTTTTTGACGCGTTTAACCCTCGTTAACCCATTTTCAATGCTCTACAAGGATGTTAAAGCATAAGGGACTTGAAATATGTTTGGAAATATTGTGGATGTTGGTTTGTACGGTCGGTCGTACGGTCACGTTTTGCGCTTAATTACGACGGAAACTCGAACGAACGCGAAAACGATCTAAATTGCGAAACGAATGGTATTTTTGCATTCCCATCTCTAAAATAAAATATTTTAATGATTAGAAAAATTTTTGGATGTCCGGATATGGTCAGAACGCAGAATATGCGCAAAATTACATACTTTCATAGTTTTGACGCTTTTAGTCCTTGTGACCAAATAAGCTTATTTTTCACAAACTGAACCCCTGAAAACTTATTTCTAAGTTATGTAAAGGGTATTTAAGGTATGTTTAGCTTATGTCACTATTTCGGAGTGTACCTCACTACGAGAATTGGCAAACTTTCATACTTTGTCAGTAATAGTCCTTGTCCTAGGGTGTACGTTGCATTAAACAAATTATGTTTAAGTATCGGTTATCGAATTGCTTTCAAAGAAAAAAAAGTTTTTGTGTTAGGAAACTTTATTTGTAAGTATTGAAGAGAATCAGACTCAACTGGATCTATGAAGAAGTCAACAGTCCTGAAGATCACAACAAGAAGAAGAAGATCGGATAGGACAACTGAAATGAACAACATCTACTTCAAAAAATCACAAGTTGATCAAGAGCTGAATTGGATTATCAGAGAAGGTCATTTCTGATGGATCTTCAGTTTCTGACGATTCTGATCATCAGATTTTCTGATGATTTGTTCACCAGAATTTCTGATGAAGTAGTTTATCAGAAATTCTGATGAATACCACACTTGTCTGAAATCAGCTCTATCCTGCCACAATAACCGAAGCAACTTGACATTATTGGATATCATAATTACAAAGGCAACTTGACTGTTGGATTCAATGAATATGTCAAATGGCTACTTTTTGCAGGACTTATTGCATGAATAAACAGTTGTTTATTCATGTACCCAACCTTCTATAAATAGAAGGCTAACCAAGCAGAAGACAATTGAGTTTGAAGCTTAGCATTCATACATACTACAAAACTCCATTGCCCTCTCACCCACAGAATTCAAGATTCATTTGTATTAGATAATAATCTTACAATCACCTTGTAAACTATTTTGTTTCAAAGTGATATAAACTTGATAATTCTGTAGGTCTTGTTTCTGAAAGTCTGATTTCCATTTCCGCACATCTTTTTCACATCTACTGAAATCACTTGCCATATTACGTGAAAAGAAGTTGTTAAGGCCAAACTGGGTCCAACAATTGGTATCAGAGTAGATTGAATAAACTATTTTCAAACGATCAACCGCTCATCTTCTTTTCTCTAAATATGGCTAGCTTTCAATCCTGGAATAATGCTTTTAACATTGGTTCTATGTCTAAACCTCCGACTCTGGTCAGAGAGGAATACCCCCAATGGAAAATCAGGATGGTCAATTTCCTAAATGGTCATGACCGAGCTTTGTTTCAATCCATTAAAAGGGGTCCACATATACCAATGACTGAAATACCAGCTATTCCAGCAACTGACTAATCACCAGCAATCCCTGCCTCCCGTGCTCCCAAAAGTGAAATAAACTGGAGTGCGGAAGACAAAGATCTGGTGGCTGGGGATGAAAGGGCAAAGTCACCCTTAATTATGGTCATCCCCAATGACATATTTTCACAAGTTGATGCATGTGCATCAGCCAAGGAAATATGGGATCAGTTGGAAAATCATTGTGAAGGAGGAGAAAGGATGAGAAGAAACAAGAGAACAAACCATGTTTCCTCATATGAGAGGATTAAAAGTTTACCCAATGAAAGATTAAATGATACATATCAAAGATTTACAAAACTTTTAAACGAGCTAAATAAATTTGGTATAACAAAATCAAATGATGAAAGAAACATAAAATTTCTTGATGCTCTTCCTAGAGAATGGAGAAGTCTAACCATGACTTTGTCCTCAACCTTAGAACTAGGAAATATGAGTCTTCATGACTTATATAACATCTTGATCCCCAGAGAGGAAGAAATATTTGAAGAAACCGTTCAAAGAGGGGGATCTTTAGCTCTTATCTCAAACTCACAAAGAACACTACCTACCAATGATCCACAACCATCAAACATCCAAAATCTTGAAATTTCTGATACATCATCAGATTTTTCAGCTTTTGCTGAAGCAATAGCACTACTCACCAAAACATTTGAGCAGAGGTTGAGGGGAGGAAGCCAGAGATACCAGAGAAGTGACAGAGGGAGGATGGAAGATCTAAAGATGAAGTTAGATCTAAGGATAAAGGGAAGGCTGAAGTTGTGTGTTACAAGTGCAAGCAGAGAGGTCACTATGCATCAGAATGCAAGACCAAGAAGCTCAAGGATGTTGCTTATTATGAGAAAAAACTAGAACAAACAAAGAAGCAGCAACAAGTCAGCTTAATTGTAGGAACAGATACATAGTTATCTTATGATTCTTCTGATGATGAAGAAGAAGAAATGGCAAATTTCTGCCTCATGGCACTTTCTGAAGGCCTACCAGAAACTTCAGAACAAAAGGTAAATTTAGACAATCTTGATCTTGAACACAAGCTAAACAAGCTCATGTCAGATTTTCTAAGTCTGCAAGAAAAACATCAATCAGATATTAAAAAATCTGATGAGTTGCAAAGGACCATGAATAATATCATTGTTGAAAACCAATTACTTATAGAAGAAAGTTTAGATCAAAGAGCTAAAATTGAGTTCTATGAAAATGAAAGAAAAGATCTTTACAAGAAAATCAATGACAAAGAAATCAATGTAAGAGGTTTTCAACAAGCCAAAAAATTCATAAATTTCATTGAGTCCACACCAAAGAACAAAGGAGAGGGTTTAGGATATGTAAAATCAAGAGGAAGTAAACCCACTGTCTTTGTAAAAGCAACCCATAAGATTTCTGATAAATTTTCATCACAATCTGATTCTGAATCTGAATCTTGCAAGTCAACCTGTTCTGAATACTCTTTTGAAAAACCAAACTTCAAAGCAAATATAAGTGAATGCAGTCAAGAATCTTTAAACACTCCAGAAGCAGTTCACTCATCTTTTCAAAATTATCCACTCATTCCATCACAAGAAAGAATATCAGAAAATTCTGATAAATCTTGTATGTGTGTTGACATACTGAAGCTTGTTCAACACCATCTCCAAAAGAAAAATGTAAAATCTATTTATGGCTCAGCATATAACAGAATTTCTGATGAGAGGCCAACAAGAGAAAATAATCTGTTTAAAATCTCATCAGAAAAAGTACCCAAGCAAGCCTAGGTACCAAAAACCCTCTAATCATTCCATTTCAGGACCATCATGTGCAGCAGATCTGGTACTGCGATTCAGGAAGCTCCAAGCACATGACTGGGGACAGGAGCTTACTCAGCAACTTTGTTCCAAAGCTGGGTAGAATGGTAAATTTTGGAAATGGAGTAAAAGGGAGGATCATGGGATATGGATGTATAAGGTATGGATGTTTGACCATAGAGAAAGTAGCCTGCGTTGAAGGCTTAAAGTATAATCTGCTAAGTTATGGTCAGTTTTGTGATAAAAGTCTCTCAGATAACCCTATCACCAGAAAAATGCTTGATAAACTGTTTTATTGATAATCAAAGAAAAATCATATATCTGATAAATCACCAAAAAATCTGATAAATTATCAGAAAATCTGATGTATCATCAGAAAATCTGATACATCAGCAGAACATCTGATAAATCATCAGAAATTCTGGTGAATCATCAGAAAAATATGCTGGATAATCAAAATCATCATTGATCATTAAAACAAATTCCTGCATGTCATCATCCTTATTCATATCTCTTGATAGCATATTCATAAATTGTAAATTGGCGTTTTTAGTTTTTTCAAGTTTTTTTTTTAAATATTTTTTTTACTTAGTGCTGATAACGTCATTTAACAAAAAATTTATGGGAACTCGTTAATGGGTATGAAACTTTCTCTCTCCTTCATTAATTACACCCCATCAAGTATTAAGGAGATTGAAGTGACATATTGGTAGGCAATCATGATATATTATCAGAAAATGGCCGCCTAAATCAATTAATGCAGGAGAAGTGGAGAAGAAGCTTATCTCTGTTATACCTTTTGTCCCCTGAAAATCAATTAAATAACAAAGATTATGGTGAACAAAATCTATAAGTAGGTAGATACCATTTATGGCAAATGTTAAGTTTACTATAAATGATCACCACTTTGAGTTGAAACTGTCATCCTCACACACACAAAAAAAAAACTATAAAGCTTCATCTTCTCCTTCACCTCATACTTTCTCACACACACAAAAATGTCTACCATCAAAGCTGAATGCTTCCCACTTATTTATCATCCTTATCACAATCTCAGATTGAGGACCAACCTGGAAGGTCCTCAATGGGAAGGATGCCAAACTATGCTAAAGATGATCAAGGGGAGTAACTTGAAGTTTGCCTCACTGCCAATATATCTGTTCATCCAGAAATTCTTCAAATATTTTGGAAAAATGCAACTTTATCAGAATATGAGAATAGAGAACAGATGGCTATCGAGAGTGTGGTGCTAAATCAAAAAATTCTGTTAAATGAAGCCACCATCAGGACGGTTCTACAACTCAATGATGATAATGATGTCCTGATGTTCATAAGGGCACAAAAAGAAGAAACCTTGAAGCAAATGGGTTACCATACGGAAACCCCACAACAAGCAATCAACAAACATGGCTTTATCAAGCAATGGCAATATCTAGTCACACAGATTGGTGCTTGTTTTTCAAAGAAGGTCATCAATCATCATGAAGTATCTCTTAAATTGATGGAACCCATACGAGCACTTGTACTTGGAACACCTTACAATTTCTCTCATTACTTGATGAGAGATTTTGCAAGTAACATGTGGTCTGGCAGGCCGTTCTTGATTTATCCTCGTTTTCTGATGAAGATAATCACGAGCCAGCTAGGCTTTGGAGGTGTTCCTGCAAGTTTTTCAAGAGCAGATATGAGACTTCAAGAAAACATGAATCTCAGCATACTCGTACCTACCAATCAGAATTTTGGATTGGTAACTGATCTGTTGTTGCTCCATGATATGAAACATGGAGAATGGGTAGATCTTGATTAGGCTTTTCTTTGCTTAAACCTTGTTTATGTAGATATTTTGCATGTTAATATGTTTATAATTGTGTGCTTCTTATATTGTTTTGATGACTGGCTTATGGTTTGGGAAATGGGTAAAGAAAATCATCAGAAATAAAAAATTTGACACAAAACTCTAAGTTTCTGATGACAGGAGACAAAATATGGTAATTCAAACTTTAAAATGGATCTATAAATTTTTTTCTGGTAAAACTTCAAAATGATAAAATGTTTTAGAAAATATCAGAAAAAGCCAAGAGACCTGGATGCCACCAGAAAAAACAAATGTGAGTCTTCTGATCTTATCTCATTCCCTCTCATCTAAAAAAAATAAAATTGGTACACCTCTAAATCAATCAAAAGTTGGCTTATGTTGACCACATCTGGAAGGTCAACAAAAGTCAAAACAAAAGAGAAAATATGCTTTTAACAGAATTTATGCTGAATTTCTGATGACAACATCAGAATAGAACTTTGACTAATAAGGGAAAGAGGATGAAGAAAGCTAATTGGACCTCTTTACAAAATGGGGCCCACAAAGATGAAAAGGTGTCATATAACCGATAGCTTTCTCCAATCAAAATTCAGTTTAACACTTTCGTGAAGAAATGATTGAAGAAACTACAAATTGAAGGGACAAGTTGAAGGGGCATAACCGCGATTACATGTTCAACCATCATTAAATATCTTGATACCCACGATCCAACGGTTACATTCTGAACCAAAACTCACATCACACGATCTAACAGTAATAAAGATAATTAATGATCTTTTAACCGCCATTACATGGCACTTTCCATTTCCCCTCAACTCCATAAACCCACAATTCTCTGCTAAAAGATTCACTATATAACTCACACTTAGCAGACATTCAAAAATAACTCACCTTCTTCACAAGAACTTCAAACCAAAACATCCCCTGTTCCTCACTCAAAATCCAAAAATCCCTAAATTCCAAACCCTAATTCACAAAGATCAACAATGGTAGAAGTAAATCTCAACATCCCAATTATTCAACATGAAGTACCTTTTGTTGAAGACACAGAATTTCTACCAATGAAGGAAAACAATCAGCTGATAAATACAGAGAATTCAGAATATGATGTAAGATGTCAGCTTCTGGTTGAATATCTTATGAAATATCCAATCTCAGTAGCACTAACAAAAGGAAGAGAAGTACCAGAAAAGTTACTACATCAATTTGTCCACTCATTTAAAGAAGATGAAGAGAATCAGGTCTTTGCTCATGTATGGGGAAATGTTTTTTGTAACATTAACCCCTGCAAGGGTAAGAGAATGGCTTGAAATTCCAATTTCTTGAAAGTTACATTGAATCACCAAGCAAAGAAGAATTGATAAGTTTTATCATTAAGCTTGGTTACAAGAAAAATGATATCAACAAAATTGGAGCAATAAGAAGGAATGAATTGCCAGCTATTTGGCAAGTAATGATGGAAGTGCTAAACAAATGTCTCACATCAAAGATAGGAGGAACTGATCAAATCAGTCAAACTATTCTGACAATCATGTATGGACTCGTAACTGGGTTCAAAATTGATTATGGGTCAGAAATTTTCAACCTTCTCAAAAGATCAATCCTCACCAGAAATGGAAGAATAGCCTCACATCTGCCCTATCCAAGGTTAATCTCAGTTTTTATTTCTGAAACATTTGTTGAAAGGGATATGGAAATTCCAATTTTGGAAGATATCTGGAGTTCAAGTACCATGAAAGCCTGGAGTTCCAATCAAGGATGGGAATCTGACAAAGACATCCCTGAGTTACCGGAAAGCATGTTATGCCTCATTGCACCAGACTCACAATACAGAATACAACATGAAGAACTTATGACCAAATCAGATTCTCCAACAGAAGAGCCCAACAAAGAAGTTGTGAACTGTTCTTCATCACCAGAAGAAGAAGATGCTGAAGAGTCTTGGCCATCAGAAACGGAGGCTGCAGGAGGAGAAGGAGTTCTGGAGATACCTAACTTACCAGAAAACAAGACAGATCATGCTGAGAGTCAACAGATTCATGAAGGAAGAATTCATCATAAATTTGATGTCCATCAAGAGAAAGGACATGAACACTATGCAAAATCACACATTGTTGGAGGAACTCATGAAGAACAACATGATGAAGAAACTCACTTTGATTCTGCTGCAATTGAAGCCACTGAAGTTATACATCATGATGAATCTCAGATTGTTGGTACATCTCTTTTAAACACTGTTTTAGTTGATACTCACACAAAAGAAATAAAATCAGAAAGTTCAGTTAATGTTTCTTACAAGTTAGAATACAGAACAACTAATGTTGATGAAGAGGTTACTAGTTCCATTAATCTCAACTCTGAATCAGAAAGTGAGGAAGAGGATGAGATCCCAACAGATAGAGATCAGGAAACTGATCAAGGAAATCTGGCAAAAGGTAATTTGTTTACCTCAAAAACTTATGGAGAATCATATATTGATATGGTTCAAGGACATAAGGAAATCCAGGATGAAAATGTGTTTTTCACCACTGGTGGAGATGATTCTGGTATACTTAAAGTCGCACCAAAATCTGGTAAAGCCAAAAGTGACCCTATCATTTCCAAAACAGCAACAAATGTGTTTGCAGCTGGAATGTTACAAGGAACATCTGTTGTTCCAAATGTCCCAGAAACACCCATGAACCAAGAAAATTTAGACACTATGCTGGAAAGTGTTTACAAAGTCTGCAAAAGAGATCCAGTAGAAGAAAAACTTGATATGTTGTTGTCAAAAATATAAGGTCAAAGGGCTGATATAAAGACTTTGTCAGAATCAGTAGAGGTAATAAATAAAGAAACAAACTGAAAGCAACACTGAAGCACTAAAGTCTCTACAAAAGATGAAAGAAAAAGCACCAGAATCCAACATCTCTGCATCAGAAATCCAGATGATTCTCACAAAAATAGAAAAGATCAAGACACAAGTTGCAAATACTATGGAATCAAGACAATCAAGCAGTGCAAACAGAGTTTTGGAAGAAGTCACCATCCTAAGGGCAAGCAACAACAGTATCACAGATGCCCTTGAGAAGCTGTCAAAAGAATGGGCTGCAATACAAATGAAAGCCCAAATTGAATTTACCAAAGTTCAGAAAAGCATAGCCAGCAACTCAAATCAGGTGAAAGAAGTGCAACAACTGGTGAAGAAAATGCAATTCAACATTGCAAGATTGGCCAAAGTGGATCCCAAGGAAATCACGAAAGAAATTCCTGTTGAAAGTTCACACCAAGAAGCTCCAAAGTCAACTCCACAACAATCATCAGCCACACCATTCACCAAAGCTGGAACCACAATGATGGGTCCACCTCCAAATGTCCCAAGAGATGAAATGGTGAAAAGGTTAGCAATTGCAAAACCTCAAGATTTTACAAATTTGAAATTGTTAGCATCTGTCCCAAAGCCAACACTGTCTGATGACTCAGCCATAAGTAAATTTATGAATCTGGAAACAATTAATGAGTGGGAACAAGAAGGTGATTTAAGAAAATCAAAGATTGTTAAAATAAAAATCTCTGAAACTAGGTCTTTCATGGTTAAAGAGATGGCCAGGGATGTGATGATATTCCCAGAGTACAATCTGGTGAAATATTATTTAAAAAAAGAAGATGACCCATCAAGATCACTGTCTCCTGTCAGAATGGCTTTAAGGGAAGAAAGGATAAAAAGAGGTTCAAATAGCATTCACTACAAGAATGAGAATCCTGTAAAAAGGATCCTAAAAGTGGATGAAGTAACAATTGCAACTGATGATGTTGGAGGAACCCATGTGCAGAACAGATACACACTTCTCAGAGCAAATGGGAAAGAAGAAAGAGTGACTGACAAAGAAATAGTTGACAAGTTACATCCTTTAGACATTCTGTTCATGAAGGAACACTATGAAAAGGAAAAGAAAAACACTCAAGAAGTCACAAGGGCACTAACAGGCATAACAAAGGCTGGAATACTGCTGTTTGAAAGAATGGCTTTTTCAGACTTTGATTTGTGCATCAACTATGAACATGTGCACAACAAAAAGGTGTATGTCAGATCACCAAAGACAAAAGTTCCCTCATACATATTGGAAGATGCAAGATCTGGAGACATCATTGTACTGACAAGTAAAAATGAAGAACATAACTATGGTGTAATCTTCAGAGATCATGAAAGAAACAAAGCTCTATTCAGAAGTGTTGACATTTGCAAGTACTCAAATCAAACTCTGAAGTTTATCATGAAAACCATGAAGAGACAAGAACATCTTCAGAAGATAGGAAAGAATTTGGAGGGACACAGGAAAGAAATTGAGCAAATGATTGAAGAATGGATCCAAGTAAGAACATGGTATAAAGACATGTATGACATCTGCAACAAGTACATCTCCTGCAAAAAGCAGCTAAAGAAAGGAGATGTGCACAAGAAATTGAAGCTGACTTGAAGAACTTGTTTATTTGAATTTTCATCTTTTATGTAATTTGTTTTTCAAAACAACAGTAACTGGTTTAATTTTGCAAATGTTATGTTTCCAACTGTTTGGAAATTTTTTGTTCATGAGATAGTTCATTTTCTTACAATACTTAGGGGGAAACTGTTAGGAAACTTTATTTGTAAGTATTGAAGAAAATCAGACTCAACTAGATCTATGAAGAAGAAAACAGTCCTGAAGATCACAACAAGAAGAAGAAGATCGGATAGGACAACGGAAATGAACAGCATCTACTTAAAAGAATCACAAGTTGATCAAGAGGTGAATTGGATTATCAGAGAAGGTCATTTCTGATGGATCTGATGATATTTCTGATGAAATATCATCAGTTTCTGACGATTCTGATCATCAGATTTTCTGATGATTTGTTCACCAGAATTTCTGATGAAGTGGTTTATCAGAAATTTTGATGAATACCCCACTTGCTGAAATCAGCTCTATCCTTCCACAATAACCGAAGCAACTTGACATTATTGGATAGCATGATTACAAAGGCAACTTGACTGTTGGATTCAATGAATATGTCAAATGGCTACTTTTTGCAGCACTTATTGCATGAATAAACAATTGTTTATTCATGTACCCAGCCTTCTATAAATAGAAGGCTAACCAAGCAGAAGACAATTGAGTTTGAAGCTTAGCATTCATACATACTACAAAACTCCATTGCCCTCTCACCTACAGAATTCAAGATTCATTTGTATTAGATAATAATCTTACAATCATCTTGTAAACTATTTTGTTTCAAAGTGATATAAACTTGATAATTCTGTAGGTCTTGTTTCTGAAAGTTTGATTTCCATTTCCGCACATCTTTTTCACATCTACTGAAATCACTTGCCATATTACGTGAAAAGAAGTTGTTAAGGCCAAACTGGGTCCAACATTTTGAAAGCTCGAAATTTTGCACAAGGGTTACAATATCCCCTACTTTAGGAAATTTCGTCCCGAAATTTATTTGAAGGAGATTGTAGAGTGTAATTGAAATGATTGAAAGATAAGGAAAATGTCGGATCCCAAAGATGTAGAACATCGTTTGGTGTTGTAAAGGTATTTGAACCTTTAGAACTTGTGAATCTTTAAAAAATGTCAACCAATGTACAAAAATTGTTTGGTATGGCACTATGTTATACTAAGCTCTTAGTGTAAATCCTAGCAAACAAAGGGTGTACATTCAAGCCTTGTCCATACGTACACGGTTTCTAACGTCCCATAAGGTACATCCAATGTACCATGAGCATCTCAAGCATAGGAAACGGGTCAACATACCTATGGCATCAAGATTGTCACCTTTAACACCATAATATACTCCTGGACGGCTCGATTTGAGTTAATGAATGTACTCATTATCGTCATTGCATTCAATAAACCAAATAACAAATAATCACATAATCACATAATGGTCCAAGATAACATAAAATCACCAAGTGATCCTAGTAACGTTCTGAAGAATAATACATGTAAGACCCTAATTCACATTTAACCAAAAGTCGCAGCGGAAGTTCATGTCTAAAATTTCTTTCATTATAAATACCTTAACTTATTTAAAATTTAACTTTAACATAACTCTTTCACATAAATCCATCATTCGACTTATTTACTAAGTAAAAACATAGCTTATGTTTACTACATTATATACATCAACGTTCCCGTACAATCTCTCTAGTGACTCGATCCTCGATCTTTATTCCTTGATGATCCTCATGATTCGTACTACCTGCGCTTACCACATAAAATTCATAACATTAGTACGCATTATAAACATACACGATTTATTCACGTTTACTTTTCATTCCGTTAACTCTTTACATCCCAGCTTTCCATCTGATCATACAATCTGTAGCGAGACTTTCTTGTTGTACCTGCGTTACACTTCGTTCACAAGGCACGCTATTATTAACGTCAATACTCAATTTCATTGAATACATGCGTATACACTTTCATACATACTTACATATATGCATCCGTTCACACATAACTACTTACATACATACGTACCTACATTCATACGTACGTGCCTACATACGTGCATACCTACATACATACATACGTACATGCCTACTTACATACCTATTACATGCCTTCACACAACCCTACATACGTGCATACATTCATACATACTCACTTGGATATATATATATACATACACATACTACCTACCTACATACATACATACATACATACATTCCTTATCTTCACGCATGCCTACATACGTGTATACGCTCATATATACCTACTTGCATACATACACACATACATTCTTTCATTCATACCACTTATATTCATACATATATACATACCTTCATACGTATCTACTTTCCCTAAAACAAGGAATAAACTAATCATTCTTAGCTTATACGCGTTTAAAAACGGTCCAGACGGGTTCGCAATGCATCAACAGTTAAAATAAACGATTTTCGTGAAACTGACCACCGTCGCGTAGCGCTACTGCCTAGGGCCTTGGCAGTCGCGCTACGCTACTGCCTAGTTTTGACAGAAAGTTGCAGCTGGTGCTGTATGATTCTCAGCACGACTCGATTTCACGGAAACGAGCATAACTCTCTCGTGACCGTAATTTAATTCTCCATCACATGGAGTGAAAATCCAATATTTGGGCTACCGAAATTTAGGACCTTCAAGCCTTCGGCTTACTACCCTTTTACCAAAACTTTGACCCGTTCTTGCATTTATCTACATAACATGTTTGTTTGACCTTAATTCCATATGAACCTTATAATTTCACTTTCGTCTATCACATAAGGTTCAATTTACGGTCTTTCATACTTCTTTTAACCCCTTTCTACTCATTTACCTATTTTGACCCGTTAAGGGTATTTGCGCATTTTAAGGTCTTTGACTTACGAAAATCATACTTCTCGCTTTCCTACTTTTCCAAAACATTAACTTAATCAAATAGCTTGTTTCTAACAACTTTTAAGGCCGTTTGCCCGATTTACCCATCAAGGGCGTTTTCGTCAACTTTGTTCCATCCTTTACAACAAAGGACTTCCTTACACATTTACCCAATCCCACAACTTAACTACAACTCTAATCGCACATACCTGGCTCGGATCAAGACTATGACCCGTTTTAATACTTCATCCACTAAATTGCTAATTAATAGCAATGCATGTCCTTTCGCTAATCATTCTGTGAATTCATAATACTTGACAAACACTTCGTTAGTCAATATCGCCAAATGGTGATATCTTCACCATTTGACCCGTTATATCTAAAAGTCCATTTTAACCTCGTGGGATTTTTATTATTCCTTATCCCAACATATAACTTATTCCATTCGTTAACTCATAACCAAAATTACCATAATACCCTTTTTCCCCTTTTTAACCATCAAACTTAGTTTCTTAACATAACCACATGTTCTGACCCATACTAAAACTTGTCGGAACATCATAATTCACATATTTACTTACCATGTTCGTAATCTATACAGTAAATAGATATTCTAAAAAAGGGGTGTAAGTTTTACTTACCTAGCATCCGAACATGCTTCCCGTGCGCATTAGTCCCGTTTGACCCGCTTCTTTTCCAAGCTTCCATATCACTTATCAAGCATCAACTATCATATATCATTCTCAAGATAGTTAGCTTATTCATTATTCATCACAGCCTTTTCATTACACGGATCTTACATGGAATTTATCATTCAACCTTATAACATGCTAATCTATCATTTCTTATCCGATTTCTTTAAACATTCACACACATGTATGATTCCAAACATTATTAACATAAGTAAATCATCAATTTACATTACATAATCTAAAACCCACTTCATAACTACTTTGTTAATCACTTACAAGTGATCTAATCTTAAGTTCTTCATAATTTCTTCATGCTTTTGATGTGTGTACTACCTCCTAAGCATAGTGTACAACTAGTTCATGCATATCCTTCTAATCTCATACATAATTCATCAATTTCGTCCTTCTAATCAACATGAATCATACATGCATAAACATCAAACATACTAGTATCACATTTCTTTCAATTCCTCTAACAAGAATCTACCATACATATCAAAATACATCAACATTAAGCAAGAATTTAGACATGGATGATTCATTCAAGTAGTCATCATCACCATAATCAACGGGTTTCATCTCTAAACATCAAATTAACTTAAACCATGCATAATCCATGTTCTATATCACCATTCTAACACATACTCATTCTCAATTTCATACAATTTCGCAATTTACATCATAACCCACTTCGTGAAAGATCACCAATCTAACTTTTAAGACATACCTTACGATCCCCATGAGAAGGTGATCATTAATTCGTGTTCATTCATGAATTTAGACCTTGATTTGCCCTTCAATTTGATGATTCTTCACATTTAGGGTTTCTTGAGCTCTCATGAGAGCTCCTGCTCATTTCTAGAACACACGAATGTGTGTGTTTGTGTGTGTTGATTTTCATAAATAAAACCCATCTTTCCATCCTAACCTTTTTGGTCCCTCAAGTTTTGTCACTAATTAGAATTGACACAACTTTCATTCCTTATTTGTTTCTACCATACTTTTAACTAGGAAAAATAACCTAGTTATTTATTTCTTGATGTACCATATTAGAACATTTAACAAATATAAACATTCGGGTTTTGGGGTGTTACAATACAATAGGAACACTTATATATAGGAAGTGCCATCAGCGTATCCACCATGTTCTTATCGCATCATACCCCTCCCGTTACCTAATCACTCTAAATTTTATGCCACCATACTTAACAAGGCTTACTATGATTCTCATGCGTCGAACCTCATAATTAAGTGTGCACCCATAATTACTCATTTCGTCGCATGGTCCATATAGCTCCTCTTGTTAAGCGAGGGAAAACAATAATAAGGTCGAACTAACACCTAAATCAAATAAGCATCGTCATAACACAACATCTGTCAATCAAATCATGTTTCATACTAGCAATGATAGCATTACTTGTTTCGCATACAACAAATTTAGTAGTAGGTATTTTATTCTAGTACAAATGTTAATATATATTTCATACTAACTGAATTGGTAGAATGTAACATATACTAGGCATGTATTGTCATAGTAATGTAAGCATATCGAGAAAATGTTTGCAAATCATGTGATAGGTATGCTAAGTCAACATACTAAGCAAAACGTATTTGAAAATAGTGTACTAAGTATGCTTGGTCAACATACGAAGCAAGATGTATTTGTAATCATGTATTATACATACTAGATAAACAAATCATGTATGTAATGTCATGAAAACAAAAATAGTAGTAGTCACATAGTATTTGTAGTGATCGTGTTGCCAAGTTCGTATGAATGCACTAGAGTGCAATCATAGTATGCTAAATTACGAGATTTAGTTCCTAAAGAACGTAATCCTCAAAGTTGGCATGTAATTGTAATCACACATAGTGTAATTATATTGGAATTTGTAATTGGAATACGAATAACAAGAATAAAGAAAACTTCTTGAAATTTATATTGTCATTACAAACATAGTTGAAATATGTCCATTGTTTTCGAAAATAAACAGGGAATGTAGAAGTTCAAATGATCATAAGTGCTTGATCATCAGCTTAAGCCTCATTGACATTGTATACTCGCCTATTTGCGTTAGCAAGCTTAGGGCAGTTTCGCTTGAAATGATATAAATCACCACAATTGAAACATGCTCGGGGGCGAGTCTGAGTAGGGACTGCTTGGTTCTGGACACGACAGGTCGCAGCTAGATGTCCAAATAGACCTCAGATTGTACACTGGCAGCAAGGAGAATTTATTTCGTGATGATAGTTGCAATGATTGCACCGAGGTTGTTTTCCACGATAAAATGCCTTAAAGGGTACTAAGTTTAGTGGAATCGGTGCGGGAATTGCATGATTCTTTGAAGTCTTTCGCTTCTTAGAATTTTTTTGGAAGATTTAGCCTTTATTTCCCTTGGTTTCTCCTTAGTAGTTTCAGCGTTTCATTTCATGTCTCCCTTTCGAAAAAGTTTCCCTTTTCTAACCTAGGAGTCGGTTAGGGTAGCGACTAATTCCTTAGCCTCCCTAAGTGTTGTAGGTATGCTGCTAGTGAGAGTGTCTTGGATAGGATCAGGTAGGCCATCAATGTATTTCTCAATGGCCCGATCCAAAGGTGTGACCATAGTGGGGCAAAGTAGGCTTAACTGTTCAAATCGGTCAGTGTAGGCACGATTTTCCCCACTATCTTGTTTTAGGTAATAGAATTCGTTTTCAAGTGCCCTCATTTTGCTTTGTGGGCATAATTGTTTGTTCATGAGATCTTTAAATTCTTCCCACGTTTGTGTCATTGCTATATCGGCACCTCGGTCTCTCATAATATCGTTCCACCAAGTGTGTGCTCTCCTTTGGAAAACACCCGAGGCGAACTCCACCTTGCGCTCACTGGGACACTGAACATGGCGAAATGTGCTTTCTATACTCTTAAACCATTGTAGGAGGCTAGTTGCTCCTTCAGACCCATTAAACTTTAGTGGTTTAGCCGAGTTGAATTGTTTATAGTTACATGGTGATATAACATTGTTGTTGTTGTTATTGTTTTGGATTTGGTTGGCTTGGGTCACAATGTCTGGGAGTAAAGCAGCTAGATGCTGAGAAATCCTTGTTGCCATTTCAGCGTTCCAAGTGACATCGCGGTGAGGAGGCATCTTGAAGATATAGCTATAGTGAAAATCAAATAAGTGAGATCCATCAAATTGTCATGAGTTTGAAACATCATTGTGTAGTGAAAATCTTGACTTAGTAAAAATCTTGTTCAAAAATCTTGTTCTTGTATTTTGAAAATATAGTGTTGTGGATTTTGTTTTGAAACAAGAATTGTTTGAAAGATAAACTTTTGTAAAATTTTTGGATGAGAGAATACAAACCAAGTTAATGGTTTGTGTTATAAATTCTTTACTTCTTAAAAATTTATTGTTTTTAGGATAAAATGTTTTAAATTAAATTTTTTTAAATAAAGAAACTTTGTGTTTTTAAAATTTGAAAATTCTCATCCAAATGTTAAAATTTTTGAAATTTTGAAAGACAAAAGGTAGTGTTTTGAAAATGAAATATGATTACAGAGTGTCGTGAAACGAAATGAAATTCATTTCAAATGTTTTGAATAAAACATATCACCGAAGGTAATATGATGGAATAGTATCGTAAAAGCGAAATTTGTTTCGATTGTAATGAATAACAAACATATTACCGAGGGTAATATGGATAAGTAGTGTCACAAAGGTTGTAGTGTCTAAAAGTCGTTCGACATGGTTAGGGTGGATAGGTTTTTATAATGTTTCGAGAAGACATGCTTTAGCCTATAAGTGAACACTCACCCTAAGAGTTCCCAGGTAAGAGTGACTGGTCCGAAAATGCAAATTTGTATAAACACTCTAGCCTTAGACAGAAAACTCAGGGTATAGGCATCCACCCTTCCAGATTGCATGTGTTCACATTATTAAAACCCAAGATTTCGATGAAAAATGTTTGAGGAAAAACATTTGAGTAATCTTTTGATACAAATTGTTTGAGATAAACATGTTGTAAAATATTTTGACGAAAACGTTAGAGAAATATTTCAATGAAAATGTTTTGAGAAAAAAACATTTTGAGGAATACCTTAAGGCTTAAAGCCTAAGGTTTAGGATAAATCATCTAAGGTTAGATGATTTGTAAATCATAGAGTAGTTGTGGCACGAATAAGGATGAGGATTAGGATAGATATCCTAAGACTACTCATGTTTGGGTCCCTAGGAAGGTTATAGACTAGGTTAAAGGCATGCTAATAACCTAATTCCCTATAACCAGTGCTCTGATACCAATTTGTAACACCCCAATCATGTAACACACGACGGAAATATCAGGGAGTCACATTACAAATTGCTCACAACAACTGGTACTAATTTGTTACATTATTGTTAACATTGTTTTACAAAACATAGCGTACATGTAATTGTCTTTTGTTTAAGAAGTCTAAGGCCCGAATGCAATCCTACGCGTTGCATGCTTGAATAATTGAAAACTTGAAACATATGTGAAAATGAGAGTCAGCAATAAAGCTGGCGAGTACATAGGTTTTATTAGCCAAATTAATGGCAAAAAGTTCGCTATTGCAATACTTCTACAACTACAAGCGTTGTCAATTGAAAATGAAATCTTGAAGCCAAAGAATGGAGAAAGGTTTAGTATTGCAATACATTATCTTGATTGTGAAAAACTTGTGATAGAGAGTTTTGTACATGGCAATATGATTATTACTAGGTAATTTATGCCATTGAAAATTGTACTTTGTAATCACATTGAAATCGTCATATAACTTGTGAGTGTGTTATTAGAAATCCAATCAAGGATTAATAATAACAGTATTGAAATTCGTCATAATTGGTTTGAGTATTATTAGAAATCAAGTTAATGATTTATAATAATACTTTGGATATTCTTCTAAGAATCTAACATATGAAGATATGGAAGATTCTACAAGGATTTGGATACTTGAACATTGAATCAATTGAACACATAAATCCTAAAATGATTTGGATAACGCTACAAGAGTAATACAATAAGAACACTTATATATAGGAAGTACCAGCGACGTATCCACCATGTTCTTATGGTGTTACACTCATTTCGTTATCTAAATCACAACTAACCACATAAACACATAAATCGTCAATATGTCAACAACTTGTAAACACGCATTAAAGTACACAATGAATCCAAACAAGAACTTCAATTGTACTTTAAACATCCAACGAGTAGCTAACTATGAAGATAGTTACTACAAGGATTTGGTTTGGTAGTATATCAGTCTATACATTGGTAAACAATGTCACTTGAATAGCATATCAAACTATGCATTGGTAAACAATAACATATCAAACTATGCTTTGGTAATCAATAGCATATCAAACCATGCTTTGGTAAACAATAGCATATCAAACTATGCTTTGGTAGTATATCAAAATATACTTTGGTTTGTGATTTGGTAGTATATCAAACTATACTTTGGTTTTAGTCACAAAAATCCTAAGTCCTGATGGTGATTCGGGATAACGCCCCGAAGGGTAATACAATAATCACACTTATATATAGGAAGTACCAACGGCTTATCCACCATGTCCTTATTGTATTACTCTAGTACCATTATCTAAATCACCAACAATCTCTACACATAAACAATAACCATCGTCTTGTAAAGTACTTCTTAAAAATCTCACTATGAAGATAGAAAGATCTAAGTCTCTACTTCTAATATCCTATAAGAATCTAACTATTAAGATAGATAGATCCTATAAGGATTTGGATAATCGTCGTGTTCGCATATTCGGAATAATACACATAAAAGCACTTAGTAAACACATATATGCCATACATTTGAAAATAATCGGTTACACATATGAAACACCCCAAAACATTTGAAAAACGTAAAAGAGGGGACTATGTACTCACTCGGAATAATACACATAAAAGCTCAAAGGATCAGGAGTTCAAGTGTTGAAGTGGTTCCTAGTGTATCGGATACTATGTTAGTGTAACAGGACATAAATCGAGGAATTAGATAGAATGAGATCTTGTAAACCAAATGAGTGTTGGTACTCATATGAAATGGTTTAACTAAGCCTACATTCTGATTAGAAAATGATCCTAAGTGCTTTTGACCCGTTAAGGTAGTTTACGCTACTTTAACGTGTCATTTGCGTAACTACACGTTCGGGTGGTTAAACTAGTCCTATGATAAGTCTTATATGCCTATATATGTTTAATAAAGTTGAAATATCAATTGAAGTGTCAAAAATTAGGTTACATATGCTTAAAATGAATTTATGCGCAAAAAGGACATTTTGGTCATTTTCTAAAGGCATATAAGTAACCTATCATATGACTAACCAAACAAAATGACCATAAGGTATAACCTTTGGAGGTTATTCCCTATATAACTATGGTCACAAAATGTGTTTGGTCGGATCCTAATGATCGACCAAATGGGTCGGGTTCAAAAGTCTAAGCGGTGGTTAAGACCACTTAACTTACGACCCTAAATAAGCACTAAACTAGAAGTGACAAGTTAAACATGTTTAACTAAGTTAGAAAACTGATTTGGTATCAAAATAAAGTGTTTTGATACACGAAAATAGTTTCATCGTAAAATGCACATAATCGTGCATTTTGACCGAAACTTTGACTCGTCAGTTCGACTACTCAACGTGGTAATCAGTAGATATAATCGCAAGGGATTATAACCATCGTGATTACGATCACGTTGCAAAGTTCAATTGAACTTTGTCTTGACCAACTAATGGTCAAAGTCGAAAGTCAAACACTATTTGACTTTTAGCTTAAAATAGCTGAAAATAAATAAACAAGACTAGGAAGAACACTTACAAGTGTTCTAGGATGAACAATACTCAATTAGAAAGCCTCCAACAAGGTGGTAGCCTTCAAGTAGAGTTGGAGATGAAGAAAAGAAGGAATGAGCAAGTTGGAAAAATGAATGAGGCCATGTATTTATAGTATTCAAGAATCAACAAGATCATGCCATGTGTTTGTGTGGTCACCAAGGAAGAATCATGACCCTACAAGTGTGTGGACAGGAATAAGAGCCTTGGGGAGCACTTAAAATAGTCCACAAGATCAAAAACCAGGCTTGAAAACAGTAGGAAATAGCTTAGGAAGGTGTTTTGAAGCTTCTGGTCCGATGGCTCTTGCGGGCCGCGACCCAGTTAGGTAATTCTCTCGCAGGCCACCAGCCACCTCAGATCAGAACTTTGAAAAATTGGAAGAAATGGTCCCTACAGCTCCAAAACTTGTTTTTCGACGCATTTAACCCCCGTTAACCCATTTTTAAGGCTCTACAAGGATGTTAAAGCATAGGGGACTTGAAATATTTTGGAAATATGGCGGATGTCGGTTCATTCGGTCGTACGGTCTCGTTTTGCGCTTAATTACGACGGAAACTCGAACGAACGCGAAAATGATCCAAATTGCGAAACGAATGGTATTTTTGCATTCCCATCACTAAAATACAATATGTTGATGATTACAAAATTTTTTGGATGTACGGTTATGGTCAGAACTCCGAATATACGTGAAATTGCATACTTTCATAGTTTTGACGCTTTTAGTCCCTGTAACCAAATAAGCTTATTTTTCACAAACCGAACCCCTCAAAACTTATTTCTAAGTTATTTAAAGGGTATTTAAGGTATGTTTGGCTTATGGTGTTGTTCCAAAGTGTACGTCGCTATGAGAATTGGCAAACTTTCGTAATTTGTCGGTAATAGTCCTTGTCCTAGGGTGTACGTTGCACTAAACGGATTATGTTTAAGGAACGGTTATCGAATTGCTTTCAAAGAAAAAAAAGTTTTTTGAAAGCTCGAAGTTTTGCACAAGGGTTACAACTAGCGTCTCATCCGATAGACATTTCTTTAGGTTAGATACATGAAACACATCATGTACTCCACTCAACTCCTACGGTAGCTTGAGTCGATATGCGACTGATCCAACTCGAGCTAGGATCTTGAAAGGACCTATATAATGCGGGCTTAGCTTTCCCCCTATTCCAGATCAAACAAAACATTTCCAAGGTGACACCTTTAGCAGAACACGATCACCAACTTGAAACTCTAACGGTTTCCTTCGGTTGTCTGCGTAGCTCTTTTATCGATCTGCGGCGACTTTCAACCTTCCCTTAATCTGAGCAACCTTATCAGTGGTTTCCTAGATAATATCGGGTCTGGTTAGTTGCCTTTTGGCAACTTCTGCCCAACAGAGGGGCGATCGACACTTCCTTCCATACAAAGCTTCAAACACAGCGGCTTTAATACTCGCTTGGTAAATGTTGTTGTAGGAGAACTCAGCTAATGGTAGGTGAGTGTCCCAACTTCCACCAAAGTCTATCACACATGCACACAACATATCCTCCAAAGTTTGAATAGTTCTTTCCCTCTGACCATCCGTTTGAGGGTGATACGCAGTACTCATATCCAACCGAGAATCCAACCACTCCTGAAGAGATCGCCAAAATCTGGAGTCAAATTGTCCATCTCTATCGGAGATAATTGACACTGGTACTCCATGTCGGGCTACAATCTCGTTAAGGTACAATGGTGATACCTTCTCCATCTTGTCTGTTTCCTTGATGGGCAAGAAATGAGTAGACTTTGTCAATCATTCAAAAATTACCCAAATAGTGTCATGTCCACGTGACGTATGAGGTAATTTGGTTATAAAGTCCATCTTAAGATGCTCCCATTTCCATATGGAAATCTCTGGTTGCTGCAGAAGGCCAGGCGGCTTCTGATGTTCAGAATTAACTTTCAAGCAAGTCAGCCATTTACCTAACATATATCGTAATATCTCTCTTCATATTCGGCCACCAATACAACTCTTTAATATCCTAATACACATTGGTAGTACCTGGGTGAATAGAGTATTTGGATTTATGGGCTTCATCCATAAATAATTCACGTAGGTTACCCCTAAGCGGAACCCGAATCCGGTTCATGAAGTACATTACTTCATCCGCTTTCGGTATCAGTTCACACTCTAAACCTCTTAATCATTCCTTCCTCAAATTTGTATCTCTTAAAGCTTCTCGTTGTGCATTGCGAATCTGAATGGTCAAACTCATTTGTATGGTTAAACCCAAGGCACGAAAACGAAGAGGCTCTTCCTGTTCCTTCCTACTAAGTGCATCTGAAACAATGTTTGCTTTACTTGAGTGATAACGAATATCACACTCGTAGTTATTGAGTAACTCTACCCAATGTCATTGTCTCATGCTGAGTTCCTTCTGATCAAAGATATGTTGGAGCCTTTTATGGTCTGTGTAAATCGCACACTTCGTGCCATATAGATAATGTCTCTAGATCTGTAAGGCAAACACAACTGCTCCTAACTCCAAATCATGAGTTGTGTAGTTCTTCTCATGCACTTTTAGTTGTTTGGACGCATAGGCTATCATTTTGTCCTTTGGCATAAGCACGCATCCAAGGCCCAAAAGTGATGCATCACATTATACAACAAAACCATCATTTCCCTCAGGCAGGGATAGTATAGGTGTTGTTAGGATCCGGAACGGCAGTTTAGACAGAAGTTTGGATAGGATAAAGCTAGTTTGGTAGAAATTTTGGCATCATAACCTTTAGATTAACATGATTGTAGAAGCTTCCATTAATAACGAAAGAGCATACATCATTTCACAAGCTGGAAAGAAATCTGAGGTCTCTCCAACCGTTCACAAAACTTATAAACTTTGAACACATGACTTTCTATTTATAGACATGAGCTTTAGAGCAGATGACTATTTGGAGCGGATGACTTATCCTTGCGGATGAGTCCTCATTCATGCGGATCAGCACTTGTCCTCTCGAAAGTGTCGTCCTCTCAAAACTGTTGTCCTCGCGAAAGTGTCATGTGTTCGTATCTCACTCTCAACTATACAATATTCAACACACGCTCTATCTAGCCTATTCGTACAGTGGCGGACACACACAATATGTACTAACACGAAGACCAATTCTTTCAGGATCTGGATATCTCAGAGCTCTAGTGATGATTTGTTTTTTACTTGTATTATAAAATGACTTGATTGGATCAACTTAGGGACACGAAAGACTCACTACAAATACTTAACACTCGTTCACAAAGAACATCATCGGCTGTAACACATAGTTTGATTGATTAAGCCAACATTTGTACTCATTTTTTCATATTAATATTAGTGAAGTTGTGTAGTTTCTAGCTCCCGGGGTTTTTTGTGCTTGAGATTAACTACACCAAGAAGATCAAGGGCTTTTCCCCGTTATAAATCCTATGTGTTCATCCAATTCGTTTTACTTTTATAACATTGTTATGGTGTAATATGTTTTCCAAAACCAAGATCCTGACTATGAATTCAGGATCTTGAATATCAAATTCATTATACTCACTAGCACCTCACCTCACTATCCGAGTTTCGTTGTAAAATTAATCTTGTCAATTTTTTTACCAAAACTGTATCCAAGTTGATCTTGCTAAGATTGACGCCATCATAGAGTAAGAAGAACCCAAGTCTCCTACTGAGATTCACAATTTTCTAGGACTGGTTGGCTACTACCGAAGATTTATTGGGAAATGTTCTAGAATAGCTTCCCCTTTAACTAGTTTAACCCGTAAGAATGCAAAATTTGATTGGGGGCTTAAGAAGAAAGAATCCTTCGAGATTCTGAAACAAAGATTGAGTAGCGCATTTGTAATATACTGTGATGTCTTGCACATAGGTTTAGGCTGTGTTTTAATGCAAAGAGGCAAGGTAATTTCCTATGCATTACAAAAGCTAAAGGCACATCAGAAGAACTACACAACCCATGATCTAGATTGCTTTGAAACTTTGGAGGTGTTATCTTTTATGGTATGAAGTGTATCATATACACTAACCAGATGACCCTACAACACATATTCAATAAGAAAGATTTGAATATGTGTCAACGCCGATGGATAGAAACTTTAAATGTTTACGAATGCAAAATTCGTTATCATCCTGGTAAGGCTAATATCGTGGCAAACGCTCTTAGCCTAAAAGAAAGAGTTTGTTAGGACCGGTTTGACTCCGAAACGATTGCAAAACGAACGTGAAACGTGCGGAATCCGTACACGAACGTGACCTAAACACACATGACGTAATATAAACGTGATTCTTTGATAAAATCTGATAACGTACAGCACCTGAATCACAAACAATAAACTTTCTCTCTCTAGCTTTCTCTCTCTAGCCTCTAGCTCTCCAAGATATGAAAATGGCAAAAGTCCTAAACTAGAAGCCCTAGAGATCTATTTATAGGCCAAGGGATTAATGAGAAATCTCATTAATTACAGTTATGCCACCTTGCCTTTTTGACTAACTAATCCTAAAATAACAATGTAACTCTCGTTTTCTTCAGCTTTCTACTACAGACTAGATTGACGGAGGCGATAGACAGATAAATGCACTAACAGACTCCCCCTTGGATATTGTTGTAGTCAATCTGTAGTCAAGCTCGTAGCGACTTTTCTTTCTCTTTCTCTCTTTGAATTTTCTCGAACAGAATCCCGGTAGATCTGTCTTCAGCTTCAGTTTCTTCTCCTTTCAGTAGACTCTTTTCTTCATCAGGCTCCCCCTTTCATCAAGCTTCCGTGCTTTGGGATCGACACCTTGCTTTCCGTATACAAGCTCCCCCTTGCTTTGAGCTCATCTTCAGACTCCCCCTTAGACCCAGCTTCCGGGATCGTAGTCTGGAATCTCATCTGCAATCACTCAAACATTTATAAGTAACAGCATTTCAAATTTCAACTATCAATCTCTCTAATCCACTCCCCCTATCAACAAACTGTATAGATTTAGCAGTATTAAAGAATCCAACTCCCTCACAGTTTATCATCCAAGTTCAAGTTAATGACCTTGGAGATATCACAAACTGTTTTTGAAATTTTTGATTTTAATTCAAGTTTCAAATTAATGAACTTGTTTTATTTTCAGAAACACAATCAGCTTACATAGATTTTGAAACTCAGCAATTCAGATATCAGTTGTCGAAAATAAAGCAGAAATCAAAATCTTTTTGTATTTTCTGAAAATATAAAGCAATAAAGAAATATGTACAAACATATTTACAAACAATATTTTTGTTTGAGTATGCGTCAGAGGATCATATCAGTTTTTGACAAGTCACAAGTACCGTTGAGCTTAAAATCACATTATGCATTAAACAATTCACTTAGATTGTCGATATACTGATCCACTTAAATTTTCATACAAAGTTCAACTGATTCAGGATACGAATTAGATGTCTTAAGTACTTAAACTCATTCATGTGTCCCACCTCTTGAATATACTCCCGTATCCAGAATCCCAATAATCAGTCTTACAGGTGAGTATACTACAATGATATCTGTATATAAATTAGGTATGCGAGGGCCGAGGGATCTCAGATCGATACTTCCGTATACGCAGAGAGATATCAGCTTCGACTTTACGGTATGTCCCCTTTAGAGGATCTTTTTGCTTACAACAGCAGCGACTATCAATTTTATTGTTTCATCGGCATGCTGAGGGTTTAATGCTGTGTTTCAAGCATTTGCAGAAAGTATTAGCCAAGGACTAGGTCAGAACTACCGTTCAGCAGAAGTCCCGGAATAATACCCCAGATATCATAGAGTATAAAGACCTAGTATATCAGATTAAGAGACCTTTCAAACGAGATTTCAGGGGTTACCTATATATCCAAGTAGTGTTCCCCACGAAATAAGCAAGTGTTTGAATTTAGGTTTATATCCCGAAAAAGTTTACTAAATGTATAAAAATCTACCGACACATCCACGGTGAGATCGTTTAACACATTTAAACTTTCCATTTCTTTAGCATACTGTAACTGTCTACTGATGTACTATCATTTCCTCTTTTTACGCAAAAACTCAATTTTTGAATTTTATCATGTTTTTGACTTTTTCAAATTTTCAAATGTTTTTGTATTTTCTAACAATATTACTCCCCCTAAAATGCAAAACCATTTAAAGAAAATTTGACAACCAACACTGATAGCTTTGTCTCGCCATCCAATTTCTGCTTCAAGTGCTCTGATTTGCAGAAAATATACATACCCCCATGATATACAACACATTGATTTTTACAGTTTGAAAACCGTTTTTCAATCTGATGAAAGTAATCATGTTTGTTCAGCCGTGAGGGTTTCGGCATATTCAATCAAAACATATTTTTGTATTTTTTTTTTAATATTTGACAAAAATTAAAAACAAACATATTTTTGATTTTTCAAATTTTTCAATTTTTAGGGTTTTTGAAAATATTGTTTATTTATTTACAGAAAACATATAAACTTCCTGTTTCAACCAACACAGGATCCAGCAGCCTCCTCTCCTCGTTGTGCCAGGCTGCTCCAACTTCCAATCTCACAATCTTTGGTATTCTTGAGCACCTGCACATTCAGCTAACTGAAATTACTTGAACAGTTTAGCCCAGGTCTGTTGAACCTTAGGCATTTCAACACAATAATTTTCATTCAATGCTGGAAATTCTTTGTCATTTTTCACAAAAACTTTCTCAATTTTAACTTCAACTTTCTCATCTTTTACCAAATCAACATGTTTCTTAACACTCCATGTTTGACCTTTTGGTGTTCCTCGTTTGTAAAAATGTGAAACTTTTTGAACATTTTGATTTTGAACAACAACTCTTGGTTTCCAAAACTCTTGAGGTTTTGTCATATCAACTGTTGTTTTCCAACTCTGTGTTGTTCTGAATCTGGGTGTATGAGAATTCCAGGTCTGTCTTGAATCAAACCTGATCTGGTTTGATTTCCAATTTTGATTTGAAGCAAACTTGTTTGTATTGAACCTCCAAGTTTGTTTCGAATCAAATTTGGTTGACCTTTGTCTCACATTCTCAGATTTTTGTTTCTCAGCATCAATCTTCTTTTTGTCAACATCCACAGGTTTTAGATTAGGACACTTGCGTGCAAGATGTCCTTTTTTATCACATTTGAAACATGTTCTCATGGACACATCTTTGACTTGTGGTTGTTGCTTTTTCTTTTTAGCAAAGAACTCATCATTAGATTGTCTCATTTTGAGTTCTTTTTCTTTTTCTAAACTGCCTCCTTGAACAAAACTCATTTTTGTCTGAAAATTCGGCATTTCATTTTTGTTTTGATGTTGTTTCTTCTTATAACCCAACCCAGCCTTCATGTTCTTCTTTTTGAAACCAGGTTTGGTATACGAACCTCTATGACTCTTACCGACAAACTTTGAAATCTCAGACTTCTCAATCTCAACCATTTTGAAAACTTTGTCAACCTTTTCTGAAATCACATTCTGAATCGGGAATACAACATCTAAGAACAATTTGTCCGATCCAATCATGGTATAAACCAATCCTTTTGAATCATCATTCAAATTTTCCTCAGATTTTGTGTTTTTCAGATATCCATCATGAATATTTCCTTCATCTTCATCCTGTGATTCAGATTTACCTGTATCAACTGACTCTTCTTTCAACACACTTTCAACAACTTTACCTACCACCTCTGAATCATGAGAATCATCAGATTTGGAATAGGTTATGTCAATGTTGTCTGGCAATTTGTCAACCATGTTGAAAGCTTTTTCGACCTTTTCCTCATCATAAAATGCAAATTCTCCCGGTGGTGGAACTTGATGAAACTCTGAGCCAATGCCTTTCTTGTTCTGCTCAGACTCACCATCACCCGGTTTTATATTGAAAATTCTTTCAAGCACATATGACGACACGTGGTAACTCTTTAACTTGTTGTTATCCTGTTCTAAATCAGCAATCTGTCGCTTCAACTTAGCAACATCCTCAATATAGGAATTAACAACATCTTGTTTTATAGAATACATTCGTTTAAGCTCTTTGGTTGTTTCAGACATATAATTCATTCTTGATTGAGCATATTTCATTTCGTCTTTCACTTTATCGTATGACTCTTTCATAATATCATATGCTAATTTCATTGAATCATAATCTTTCTTCATTTCTTGACAAGCAATTTCTTTTTGTTCACATTCATTTGTCATTTTCAAAACATTCTCTTTCAAAACTTCATTTTCCTTTTCTAATTTGTTACATTTTTCTGAAAGTTTTTCATCATTTTCTTTAAAAACTTTTTCTTTTTCTAGCATTTCTTTGCATTTTTCTTTGAAAATCTTTTCAATTTTTGTGAACTCAAGATCTCTTGTTCTAAATTGCTCATCTTTTTCAGTACAAGCTCTGCACGGTTCCATGCATTTCTTGCACTTATCAATCTGTTTTAAGTTTTTAGAATCAGAATTTACCTCAGTGATTGGCACTTCGGTGTTTTCAGCAACCTCTGTCTGCTCAGCAACATTCTGCTTTTCTTCAACACTAACTTCATTACCAACATCACCAACTTTCAAATTCTCATTCTTTTCTTCTATCTTCACCTCTTTCTTCATCTCTTCTTCAATCTGCTGTTCTTCAGTAACAACTTTCTTATCCTCTTCATTCACAACAACTTCTTCACTTTTGATTTCCTTCACAGCTTCAACTTCAATAGTTTCTGTTTTAACCTCTTCAGCAACTTTCTTCAGATTGTTCACCATTTCTTCAACATTCTTCTTCATGGACTTCAGCAATGTCTTTGTCTTTGTTTTCTTCTTGAATCTCAGCAACAAGAGCATAATGTTTATTTAATTCTTCCTGTTTGGCTTCAGCTTTGAATCGTTCATCAACAATGTCATCTATTGGAAGAACCTCACTCCAATCATATCCTTCATCCTCGTAAATTACAGCATAAGCTCTTGATTTTTCTTTCGGTTTATCTTCAATCAACTTTGGTTCTTCTCTGCTTCGATGGTAAATCGCCTTTCGATAATAATCATCGTTGAAAGGACGTTCATTTCTTTCACCAACTTCAGAATTTCTGCATTCTCTTTTGAAATGACCTTTCTGCTTGCATTTGAAGCAGGTCACTTTGGATTTGTCGAATCCAAGCCTTGTTGAAGCACCTCCAAGCGATTGTTTCCCGGTAATCTCCATATACCTCTGAGCTCTTCGAATACAACTAGCTAAACACCAACGAATGTCAATGAGTTCCATCTCTTCTGGATCAATCTGGTCGTAGTCTTCTTTGGTCAATTCGGAATTTCCAATTTTGCCAGCTACAAGACCTTCATATGACTCCAGAACAGATGCAAGGAAACTCATTTGCTGCTTCGCTGCATTGATGCTCATTGCAGGAGAATTCTTCAGTTTAAGAGCAATGTTGCACAGAATTTCTTCAGAATCATCAGAATTTGTCTTTGAAGATGAATGATATCCAGAATGATGACTTGTTGACGTTGTTGATGGTTCTTTCATCTTTTCACCACTAAATGCTGTTTTTGGTGAACCAACGCTTTTATCAGAAAACACACTGCTTTTGTAGTACAAGCCAACGTTCTGTTGATGTGAAGAATCAGTCATCTTGTTTTGCTTCTGCAACTCCAAATCATGACTTTCGATCTTTTCAAACAAAGCATCAAGAGTAATATTATCATACACAGCATCATTTTTCAAAATAAAAACAAACGTTTGCCACTGATCAGCTCGTGGTAACGCTTCAATCACTTTGTCTATCAATTCCTCTCTTGTTTTGTTTATCTCTAATCTTTCCAATTCAATTTTTAGATGACAGAATCTCTCAATCATTTGCCTCACCGACTCTCCTTTTATGTTATCAAACAGATCAAATTCTTTCTTTAATAAAGCGATTTTGTTCTTTTTAATCTGTTTACCCCCTTCAGCTTTAACACGTAAAGCTTCCCAGACAGACTTAGATGACCCGTCATGAGTTAGTAAAGCAAAGATATCATTTCTGATTGCGGACTGGATCAATGCTATCATTCTCTGTTCAGCTCCAAATTCAGCTTTATCTTCTCTAGTAAACTTTTTGAATACAAGATCTTCGCCTTTATCGTCTTTTGGTTTTTCATACCCATATTCCAAGCAAAACCAACTTTCATGAGCATACGCCTTTGCCCAGTTGATAAAGCGTTCTTTCCACCAGGTATAATCCTCAATGCTATCAAGAGCTGGTGGCTTTGAATGAGTTCCGTAAAAGTTATCATTCTTGATATTTTCATTTAGCACTTTAGAAATGGTTTTTGGCGTAATATTTGAAGTCTCAGACGATTCGGTTGCGAATGCGTTGTAAAACGTATTGAAGAATTCCTCAGCCATAATGCAAACCTGAATCACCTGAATCAAACAAATAAACACAATCAGTTCAAACAATATTAAATAACTTGAAATAGACTGACACTCGGTTGCCGTGAAATGTTCTCGACACGAAATTTCACTTTTTAAGCAAAATAGCGAACTCAAGCGAAATCCCAAGTTGAATTGAAATCAGACTTCAAGTGAAATCTCTTGACCAACAACTTCAAGCAAACTCAGTCAGTCAACAACTTGAAGCGAAAACAACTATGGACCACTTGAAGCGAGCTCCCAAGTTATCAGTTCTTGAAGCGAAATCTAGGTTAAACAAACTTTCAAGCGAAATCAACTGTTAATCAGTTGAAGCGAAATCAGATACTAATGCTTGAAGCGAAATCAAATATTCTGACTTGAAGCGAAATCAAATATTAAGTCTTGAAGCGAAATCAGATATTATGTCTGTTCAAGCGAAATCCCACAGTTGTTTGTCTTGAAGCGAAATCTCAAACTGATGAGTTCTGAAGCGAAATCTTAGTTCTGAAGCGAAATCAATCAAGCGAAATCTAACTGATTAAAGATTTCGCTTGAACTTCAAGCGAAATCTTGTTGTTTCAAGCGAACCTCGCTGAAAGTTACGGATCCGAACAGAAAAACTTGAAATTCTCCTAAACGACAACGAATTTGAATCTGAAACTTGGTAGGATTGTTTATCAACTATTTTCGCACATCATACTAAAAAATCATCCAATTCGAACCATGAAATCCCGTTCAATTTGACGAAAAACTGTGAAAAACGTGATAAATGTGAAAAATATGAAGAAATCGGTGAAATTCAGATCTGAATCTGCTGAAATCAGGTACGAATCAATGTGTTTGATCAAGCAATCGAGCTCCTAGCTCTGATACCACTTGTTAGGACCGGTTTGACTCCGAAACGATTGCAAAACGAACCTGAAACGTGCGGAATCCGTACACGAACGTGACCTAAACACACATGACGTAATATAAACGTGATTCTTTGATAAAATCTGATAACGTACAGCACCTGAATCACAAACAATAAACTTTCTCTCTCTAGCTTTCTCTCTCTAGCCTCTAGCTCTCCAAGATATGAAAATGGCAAAAGTCCTAAACTAGAAGCCCTAGAGATCTATTTATAGGCCAAGGGATTAATGAGAAATCTCATTAATTACAGTTATGCCACCTTGCCTTTTTGACTAACTAATCCTAAAATAACAATGTAACTCTCGTTTTCTTCAGCTTTCTACTACAGACTAGATTGACGGAGGCGATAGACAGATAAATGCACTAACAGAGTTAAACCCATACGGGTTCATGTTAAGAGACTCCAACTAGGGATAAGCTTGATTTAGCGAATCTTAAAAGCTTTAGGCACACTTTTTAATTTTAGTACTGCTTACCATCCTCAGACTAATGGTCAGAGTGAGCATACTATCCAAACCCTGTAAGACATGCTTAGAGCATGTGTCATGGACTTAGGTGGTAGATTGGATGACCACCTACCGTTGATCGAATTCTCCACCAACCATAACTACCAAAACCAGCATTAAGGCCACCTTGTTTGAGGCTTTATACGGAAGGAAGTGTAAAATTCCAGTATGTTAGTTAGAACTTGGAGAAAAGCAGTTGTCTAGGCCTAAGATAGTACTTGAGACCATGGATAAGTTCATACAAATTCATGATAGACTCAAGGGTGCTCGAGTTAGAAAAAAGAGTTATGTTGATAAGAGAAGAAAACTTCTTAAATTCCAAGTCGGTGATAGAGTCATGCTGAAGGTATCCCCTTCGAAAGGTGGTATGCGGTTTGGGAAAAAAAGTAAGTTAAGCCCATGGTACACCAGACCCTTTAAGATAATAAAATGTGTTGGTACCGTCTCTTATAAGCTAAAACTTAGTGGGGAACTCAGCGGTATACACGATGTATTCCACATTTCAAACATGAAGAAATGTTTGGTCAACGAGTCCTTAGCGATGCCTCATCATGATGTGCAGATCGACAAGCAACTAAATTTTACTGAGAAACCTTTGTTGATCAAGGATCGAAATAGGTTAAAAATGTGGACCTGAGTACACTTGGGAGTTAGAATCCGATATAAGACAAAAGTATCCCCAGTCATTTGAATAAATCTCGAGGACGAGATTTCTTTTAAGGGGGTAAGGATGTAAGAACCTCATTATTTCTGATAAATTTCCAAGTGGCACATGTCTAGAAATCATTCTCACACTTAACTTGGTTAAAGTGAGGGATTAGAATGACTAAAAGGGTAAAATATGAAGTTGATGAGAGAAAATTGTCAACATCTAAACTTTTGGTGCACTGAAGGCTATGTGGACCATATGGTCTACCCCTTGCGGTCTGCAAGGGGTGCTAGACAGCTACAGTTTTGCTGGCAGCTGTAATTCTACAACATTTTGCCACTTATCTCCATTTTTGCCACCTTCTTCTTCGGTCTTGACAACTAGGTGGACACTAATTACCTTCCTAAGCCTCCTTTAAAATTTGTCCAAACCATGGTCATCCCCCGTTCACTATAAATAGCCCCTTGATCACCTTATTCTTCATCTAAATAAAAAATACAAACAGTTCACTTAGAAGTCTTGTAAGAGTTCTTTGCTCCCCCATTCTCAAGCTCTTCTTTCGTTTTTAGAAGCCAACCTCTGAAGCTAGTAAGTTCCTTCCTTTAGCTCTTTCAATAGCAACTAGTTTAATAGTTTAATTCCCTCCGAGTATCAAGAATTTCAAACAGTTTAACCATCCTGTTTGAGTTTCAATTCTAACCACTTTAGTTAACCATTTTTCAAATTAAATTCACCCAATTCTGACCACTTTAGTCAACCATTTGCAAACCTGAATTACTGAAAAGACAAACACATCTTTATGAAATTACCAAAGAAAGACCTTTTAGCATATGTAATATGATACCAAAAAATGACAACCGACGAAAAATGTGGGGTGTGACAAAAAGTCCCGAGAAGTATCTTAAACATGCTTTTAGATGTAGTTCGCCTACTAAAACCCGTATCACTAAGAAAATTGTCAATAAGGTAGTTGCTGACATAAATCTAGAGAGAACTTTCAATAAACTAGCTAAAAGATGGGAAAAGATAGAAGAGCAAGACAGGATTGCTCAAAATAAATATAAAGTCAAATCTATTTTCGGAATATCCAAAAGACCGAGGACTAAGCCACGAGCTCGAACTGGAAGATTGCCCATAATAGAAAAAGTGAAGGAATGCACTAGTGGCATTCACTTTAAGGTACTAACATTTTCATGCAAAATTGGTTTGCAGGGATGTGGAAGTCGGAAGATGAAATTGATGAAAAAGAAACTTGAAGATCACTTTACCGTGAGATTTGAATATTCAAGTTCTTTTATCATGAGATGATTTTATTGTCTATGAAACAATTATTTCAGCTTACTTATTTTTGTATGACAAATATTTGTTTTGGATAATATTTGTTACTTATGGAGTTGAGTAGTTCTGGCATGGTTTATCTATTGTATTGAGTTATGAACTCTAGTGTTAAGATAATATCAATATTTATGATTGACTTTATAAAGTATACAAGTCGTGTGAAGTAAACAAGATAATAATATGAACAAGTCGGTTCTAATGACGATATTATAAATATTATTTAATACCTAACATGAGTGAGATATAGTTAGATTATTGAACTCAATTAACTAATTGGTAAAATAGTTCTATGTCATAAGAAGTTTTGAAACTGATATGATATTTCTATCCTTCGACCTAAGACACATATTTGATCTAACTTTAAGAAAATTTTGTTCTTTGATCTTATAAAGTGTTGTTCCATAAAAGGAAATAATAAGGGTATTTGATTGGGACAAAATCTAAAGTTAAGCGGGAGTTGTATGATGTCAAAGGAATTTTGTTGTCCTATGAGAAAAAAGTTTGACAATCTTGCAATCTCTCATTGATTCGAACCAGTGTAAAATGCGTGGCCCCGCTCAAACTAAGTAAAGTTTGTAAGACCACTTTGAGTCTAAGACGAGAATAAGAATAGTTGAATGATATATGAGAATGTATCAAAATACATGTCTCATGTTCAACGGATGCTCTATACAGAAGGGATAAATAGATAAGTTTACCATGGCGATTATACTTAGTTAGGTGTGACTTAAACACAATGACGTAGTTGACGAATATGATACGCCATACCTTGCTAGTGGTAGTGAGATGCATTAAGACAACTAATCGATGAATCGTCCAAGTGGAATTTTGTTGGATATTGGATGTCGGATCATTAATAATTCAAAGTTTGTTTCTTGGACAACAAACAAATAATAATGTTTAATTGTTAAACATGAAACACAATGTTGGTTTTCGGTTATTAATTATTTAGTGAAATAATCAATGGTTTATTATTTAGAGAAATAATAAAAACGGTTAAAGGTTAAACGGTTACAAGTAAAATAGTTAACCATTTTCATTTTGCTGGTTATTTGATAAAAGTAAAAGTGCGAGGATTAGTGACTAAGTAAATGTTAACTACCAGATTAATTAATAATTAAAGGGCACAGTTTGTAAATTTATTAATTATAAAATCAAACTTAAGTTACAACCCTAATCGAGTTCCCGAACCCAAAAATTCGGTGCCCCTCCCTCGGGCGAAACCGGACCCACCGGCGGACCACATGCGTCAGAAGTTGCACCACCCTGGGCCACATAACAATTGTCGGCGCCGTTCGCTGCACACTGTTGCTGTCTCCGTTTGAGAGTCATACCGGATTTTGTATTTTTAGGATCAAGTCAACTAGGGTGTGTCTGTTGTTCCATTGTGTGGGTCTTCAGTTTTTTGTCAAAGGTATAAAACCCTAAACCCAATATGGATGTTAATTTATTTAAGTGAAAATAATTGGACTCCTAGTGGGGTTGTTTTCACACTTCCGCTAAATATTAATAAGTGTTATTAATAAAAAAATAAAAAAATAACATAGTTTTATTTTAAATTGGTACAACGATTCCAAACAGTTCAGACGATGTCTGTTAGATTCTTCACAATAAAGAACCAACATATATCTTATATTTGACCCGTTAAGTTTGAAAAAATTATAACTTTTTAAAAATAAGCATTACATTATATTATTAGAATAACGAAACAAAGTAAACGATATAAAGTTAAAAAAACATGGGAATCGTTTTTACTATATAAAAGAAATTTGAACAATAAATTATTAATTATTAATATTGTTTCTTAAATTTTAATTTGTTATAATGTTTTTATATAAAATTAATATTAAAGACGTCTTGTTTTTCTCTTTTTAAATGTGATTTTTTTTCTAAAATTTTAAGTATGTCATTATGACGTAATTATTTTTATCTACGTCTTGATATAAACTTATTTCGAAATGGGGGTAAGTGATAATGTCCAAGTAATCAAAACCCAAATGTACAAGTTATTAAAGCTAACTCACTTTTACTTCCTTTTTTTATAAATTAACGCTATTTACCGTTTTAGCTATACCGCTGCGACTTGCTTATTTTTATCTGCATTTTAATAAAAGTGTTGTTCAAAAGAGAATGAGGTCATATAAAATTAATCTTTTTGTTCTCTGTCATGACAACTACGGTAGTAGGGTATGAAGTATCTTTATATATCGTATGTCATAGCGAGTGTCGATACTATACCGGTACAATGATGCACTAAACTGATATCATCCTAACAGTATAGGTACCACATTGATTCGGACTGAACAACATCGTTACTGGTATTGATACTATCAAAATGGTAGTGACAATATGTTTTTATGGTTTTCGATTAACGTAAAACACGTGACAATATTCTTTTGAGCATATTATAACCTTATTTTATGATTTTTACCTTTACACCGAGTGCTGGTATAGTACCGATGCCGTAATAAACCAAGCCAAACTGATACTGACAAATTCCTGACGCAACACGTAGGAATTTCCCGCTAGTAATTATTATAATATAGTTATACAATGGCTGCAACCTTTGAACTTTTTTATTATAGTTACAGAAAAATCGGGTGCCAAATATGGAAAGAAGGGAAATCACACGCCCTTATGCATCGATAAATTTGGATCAATTGGATGAACTATTATATTGATTTTAACTGTGCACATGTATGTGTGTAGGGACTATGGACTCACGGTGAACGGAAGTGGCCGAAATGATCAACGATCTCTTGGCCTAGCCGTCAAGGGAGAGGTACGAATTTCAATACTAAGTTGATGATACAAACATATTAACTACTAACTCAGTTAGCGACGTCCTAATCGTACGAGGTTTAAAAAAAGCGACGGAAATAAAACACACACAATAAATATATTGTTCTCGCACACAACTAATGTACATATCAAGGCTATTTATAGCCATATTATAACAGTTATTTAACCTCTTTAACTAATCGACACAGTCCTAAATTAATAGACACAACATTTCATAAAACCATGGTTGTAAAACAAGGTTTCCAAGGCCGAGTACTCCCCGAGTAGTCGCTACAAGGTAGGTTGCCGATGCGACTTTCTCTAACACCGCCCAATTACTCGGAATCGATCAAACGCGGTCAAACTCGGCCAAAATCGGATCTAGTAGGTCAATTCTGGCCGAGTTTGACTTAAAAATAATAAAACATAATTTATTTGACTATCATATTAAATAATGAATATCATTTTCACGTATTTTGTTATAAATATTAGTAAATTTATTTTATTAGACATATAGTTAGTCTTCGAAAACTAATTTCTTTATAATTTAACATGTCCGAGTACTCCCCGAGTACTCTCCGCCTATGCCGAGTACTCTCAACTCCCCAGTCGACCGACTAGGGAGCGCCTAGCGACTTTTGCAACCATGCATAAAACATACAATTTTGACTTTTTTTAAACAGTTTGACTTTTTTACTTTCACTTCACACGTGAGAATATTCTTTTGGGCATATTATAACCTTATTTTATGATTTTTACCTTTACACCGAGTGCTGGTATAGTACCAATACCGTAATAAACCAAATCAAATTGATACTGACAAATTCCTGCGGCAACGCGCAGGAATTTCCCGCTAGTAATTATTATAATATAGTTATACAATGGCTGCAACTTTTAAACTTTTTTTATTATAGTTACAGCAAAATATCGGGCGCCAAATATGGAACGAAAGGAAATCACACGCCCTTATGGGTCGATAAATTTGGATCAATTGGATGAACTATTATATTGATTTTGATTGTACACATGTATGTGTGTAGGGAGTAGGGATTCACGGTGAACGGAAGTGGCGGAAATGACCAATGATCTCTTGGCCTAGTGGTCAAGGGAGAGGTGCGAATTTTAATACTAAGTTGATGATACTAACATATTAACTACTAACCCGGTTATCGACATTCTAACCGTACGACGTTTAAAAAAGTGACGGAAATAATATACACACAATAAATATATTGTTCTCACACACAAATAATGTACACATGAAGGCTATTTAGAGCATCCACAATAAGTTTATTTTTTGGCATTTTTAAAGAGAGAGAAGGTGATGTGGATGAGAGAGATGATGAGTTGGAGGAAAGAGAGTGTAATGATGTATGTGAGGAAAAATGAAAAAAAAAATGAGTTATGTGAGTGAGAGTGAAGAGAGAGCAGAGAGAAATTGTGTTTTTATAGTTTGTGAGAGGGTGATGAGAGTGAAATGGTTTTATTGGTTGGGCAAGTGCCCATATGACATTTAAAACATCACCCAAATACATGCTTATTATGGATGCTCTTATAGCCATATTATAACAGTTATTTAACCTCTTAAACTAATCAACACGGTCCTAAATTAATAGACACAACATTTCATAAAACATACAATTTTGACTTTTTTTAAACAGTTTGACTTTTTTACTTTCACTTCATAAACACTTGAAGAAAATTAAATTACTTCTTACTTAAAAAGCGATAAGGTGATGAAATTGCCCAAGCAATAACGGAAAAGATAACTATCATATACTAAATCTTTAGTAGGAGGTGGAAGAAGCTTAATGGATTGGAACTATTCATCGTGTTTGTAAATGTGTTTATATTGATGAAATTGCCTAAGCGATAAAGGAAAAGATAACCATCATATACTAAATCTTTTTAAGGTAAGTAGGAGGTGGAAGAAGCTTAATGGAATGGAAACTATTCATCTTGTTTGTAAATGTAAACTAGTTTTTGCCCGTCTGTGTTGTGGGGCAATAATCCGAATATTTCTCTTTCATAACATGTATGTCTGTACAGAGGGCAAAATCGTAATTATATTTTGAACTGGAGGCGAAATCATAATTTTAAACTGAGAGCAAAATCATAATTTTGAGCAAGGGGGAAAACATAATTTCGTTTTGAACTGTGGGCAAAAGCGTAATTTTGAGCTGAGGGCATAATCGTAATTTTGAGCTAGAGGAAAACACAACATTTTATTTTGAGCTGGGGCAAAAACGTAATTTTAAACGAAGGGCGAAACCGTAATTTTAAACTGGGAACAAAATTAAAAGTGAGTTTTTGAATAGAGGGCAAAAGCGTAATTTTAAGCTAGCGGCAAAATTATAATTTTATTTTGAGCCGAGGGCAAAAACGTAATTTTAAACAAAGGACGAAAGCGTAATTTTAAACTGGGAATAAAATTAAATTAAAAATGGGTTGGTCCAATAGGGAAGTGCCAGGCAAATTTTGAACTGGGGGCAAAACCCTAATTTTAAACGGAGGGCGAAACCGTAATTTTAAACTGGAAAAAAAATTAAAAGTGAGTTTTTGAACCGATGGCAAAAGGGTAATTTTAAGCTAGGGGCAAAATTATAATTTTATTTTGAAATGGGGGCAAAAACGTAATTTTAAACAAAGGACGAAAACGTAATTTTAAACTGGGAATAAAATTAAATAAAAAATGAGCTGGTCCAATAGGGAAGTGCCAGGCAAGCTGCCTGGCACTATTCCCTCAAGTTGTAAATGTATATGTAGTAAATATGTTTATAGTTTGTTATACAAGTAGGTGATGCCCCGCCCGCGTTGCGGGGTGTTTGCCGAATAATTCTCAACCAATTAAAAAAACAGTATTATAGTTTTACTTGAAAGAAAAAGTAAAAAGAGTGTTAGGCAGATCTTTGACACGATTTTTATCTGGGGGCAAAGTCATATTTTTATTTTTACTTGGGGGGAAATCAAATTTTTTTCCCGAGTAACCAGGGAAAACCATATTTTTATTTTGCATTGGGGGAAAAACGTAATTTTGAATTGAGGGTGATATCGTAATTTTGAACCGAGGGGAAATTCGTAAATTTTAGTTGGGGACAAAAGCATAATTTTATTTTTAACTGGGGGCAAAGACGTAATTTTACACTGTTGGCAAAACCGTAATTTTAAAGTATGTATAAAATAATAAACTGGTGTAAATCATAATTTTAAGTCGGGGGAAAACAAAATTTTATTTTGAACTGGGGCAAAAACGTAATTTTGGCTGAAAGTAAAAGCGTAATTTTTTTACCGAGGGTGAAATCGTATTTTTAGCTCGGGGCAAAAGGGTAAATGTATTTTGAAGTTGAGGCAAAACCGTATTTTTTAACTTGGGGCAAAAACGTAATTTTAAAGTGGATATAAAATAATAAACTGGTTGGTCCAATGGGTATTGCTCGCCGCTCATTTGAACTAATGATAGAGAAACACTATTCCAGGGCAAAAACGTAATTTTAAAGTGTGTATAAAATAATAAACTGGTTGGTCTAATGGGGGAGGGGCGGCCGCCCATTTGAACCAATGGCAGGGTGATACTATTCCCTACCATTTGGTTTGTATATATTGAAAATTTTAAACTGAGTGCAAAATCATAATTTTGAGCTATGGGGGAAAACATAATTTTATTTTGAACTGTCGGCAAAGACGTAATTTTGAGCTGAGGGCTGAATCATAATTTTGAGCTAGGGGGAAAACATATTTTTGTTTTGAGCTGGTGCAAAAACGTAGTTTTAAACGGAGGGTGAAACCATAATTTTAAACTGGGAATAAAATTAACAATGGGTTTTTGAACTGAGGTCAAAATCGTAATTTTGAGCTAGGGGCAAAAATATAATTTTATTTGAAACTGTGGGCAAAAATGTAATTTAAATGAAGGACAAAACCGTAATTTTAAATTGGGAATAAAATTAAATTAAAAATGGGTTGGTCGAATAGGAAAGTGTCAGGCAAGCTGCCAGGCACTATTCCCTCAACTTGAAAATATATATGTAGTAAACTAGGTTAATGCCCGCGTTAAACGCGGCTTGAACCAAAAACATAATATTTACTTGGAAATTTAATATTCTGTACAAACGCATACATTGAAAGAAACAAACAAAAAACTATTCAAATCCCAGAAAAACTTCCTTGTAGACGACATTGGTTGTTTTACTCGTTACATTCCCATCTTTGTCTAGTATAAGCAACTTCACACCGACTCTGCTTTTGACTCTTGATAACGCAACATAAAGTTGCCCATTGGAGAAAACTGGATATTTCAAATACAATCCAACCCTTAATAGAGATTGTCCTTGACTTTTGTTTATAGTCATTGCGAAACATACATTTAAGGGGAATTGTTGTCGTTGAAACTTGATAGGAATTATTTTTTCGGACGGTGTCAAACTGATTCGTCGAATAATCGTTCTTGTCCCTATGTTTCCTCCGGATATAATCTCAGCCTCTATAACACGTTTATAAAGTTTAGTAATTCGTAGTCTCGTACCGTTGCATAAACCATTTTGTTGATCGATATTACGAAGCAACATTACAGGTACACCGACTTTAAGGACAAATCGATGATTAGGCAGACCAGATATTTTAAGACCATTCAGAACATCGGGAGAAAATAGTTTAGCATGTGCTCCGTTCTTTGCTTGATCAGTTTGAGAAATACTATCAGATTTCAGATACTCCACTTCATCACCAGGAAACGAAGCAAGCAATCTTTCATTAATTTCTTGAACAACCTCATTTGTGGGTGCCAATATAGCTCTTTCAGCAAAATAATCTTTATCTTTGTATAGTTGAAGAAGTGAAGGGTATACAAAGTCGATCAAATCTGACATAGGATCCAAAGAGCACTTGATTAACAGATCTTCAGGAATATCTATAACCACCTCACAATCATCACTGTCACCAATCTTTCCCTCGCCCAACTCAAGCAACCAATTTGCAAAAGCTTTAATCTCTTCTATATCATATGCGTTGGCTCCTACAGTTAACCTCATGTTTTTCGTTAACGTAAGGACCTTGCAAGTACTCCAAATATACGACGACGTGATTGAAGCATTAACGATTTCTCGTCTACTGCCATTTGGTACAACCGGAAGTATTTGTCTAAAGTCACCACCAAACACCACAACTTTACCACCAAAACTCATCTCACATTTGAAGATATCTTTCATTGTTCGGTCAAGTGCTTCAAACACATGTTTATGATTCATCGGTGCTTCATCCCAAATTATCAATTTCGTTTTTCTCAATAAATCAGCAACGTCATCATCCGGTTTAATAAAACACATCGAGCTTTCTGTTAAATTTAAAGGTATATGAAACCTTGAATGTGCAGTACGTCCACCAGGTAACAAAAGAGATGCGATTCCATTTGATGCAACGTTTAATACAATATCTCTTTTACATCTGATGGATGCAGATAATGTCTTCCACAGAAACGTCTTACCAGTCCCTCTGTGACCGTAGAGGAAGAACAGACCACCCGCATTACTGTTAACTGCTTGAATTATCTCATCAAACACTAAACGCTGCTCATCGGTTAGCCTGCTTAAGTTATTATCAAATTCAATGGCAGTAGCGCTTACATCGTACCCAAGCTCGTCAGCAACTAAACGGTTGTCTGCTGAATATATTGATTCACTGTCGGGTTGGGGCATAGACGAAAACCGACTTAGACTTGAGTTGTTACGTAATAAGTAACGCTCAATTTCAAGCAACGTTAGGTTCCTTATTTGTTCTTCTGGAACAAATAAACCTATTAAAATTATATAAATAAATTATTTAAAGTCGTATAAATAAAAAATGAAATTAAAAAACACTATTATATAAGACATAACTGTGAAAATATTAAATAACAATTTGCGTACCTTCGATCCTCAAAAGCTTTTGACGATTGTTAAAATGTCATCCGCAAGATACTCCCATGTTTTCCCAAACATGTTCAGGCCTTGATAATGTATTAGAAGCCAACATTGTAGCAAACAGATTACGAAGATAATATCCTGAACCTGTGTAGTACGCATCTTTGATAGCTTCTATATACTCCTTGTCGTCGTCTAAAAGGCCTCTAGCGTAGCACACATCTCTAAAAGTTGGGAAGACTTGTCCATTCACTGTACGGAACTCTTCAAAAGACTTAGGACCTACTACCTTATTAAGAAGGATTCTTAAAAAGTAAGCCTAAGCCATAGAAGGATTAACACAATGAATACGACCAATGGTTTTGCCTATTTTGTGTTTATCCTATATCCTTTCTTTCTGCTTCCAAACAAATTTAGGTTGGAACTCAACGTAAGTAAGGGTGCGCGACAATGGATCTTGTTCGTTCTTTTCCATCCACCCCAAAAACATCGTAGAAGAAACATATGGTTTTTGAAGAACACTATCAAGATCGTCATCAGGGCCGTATACAACGTTTTGTTTATCTGGTAGATGAAACGGAAGCCTGATTACGGATGTATAGCGATAATGAACATCAAATGTAAAGATGCGCCATGAAGCTTCGCACACCGAGAGATATCTGCAATCGTAGTACTCTTTGACTTCATCTTTTCCATCTTCACGCTGACCTTCATCGGCATTTTGTACAAAACCAAATTCTGTCCTATCTGGTCCTTTGTTAATGTATTTAAACAAATACTTAATGGACGTAGCCTGGTTACACCATTCGACATTAATGTGTGCCTGATAACGTCTCAATAGGGTTTTGCTATACGGAACCACACTTCTGTTATCAAGCTGAATACTAGATTTCTCAACAAAAAATCCTGAATCTGCTCGTCTATAGAACGGATAACCATTCGAATATATAGTAGTCTGATCACAGAACTTCTTAGGAAATTTCTTCGAACAGTTACCTTCGACCATACACGGACAATTTGGTTTTGCAACACCACAAGGTCCGTGAATCATATAGTCGCTGATAAGAGTATACAGATCTGGATCTAAGTTTTTGTTAGGTATCTCGGCATAAATAAACTAGTCAACATGCTCAACCGAAGGAAGCTTACTTTCGTCATTTAAGAACAAACAGATATGGGCATGCGGTAGACCTCGTTTCTGAAACTCTATGGTGTACACAACTGCAATAGGCTAATTAATATTAAAATACTTATTTTTGAAGTTATGGTTATGAACGTAGCAGACCACAAAAACTATAATAAAGTAATTGAATTAAATGGATGCTTACCTGCCGATGCGTTGCCGAATAAAGATTTCTCTCGCAAGTCTTTCATGATTGCGTCAAGCTTAATTTTGAACAATCGGCATAAAATGTCCGGTCTATCCTCTGGATTAATGTTCTTGTCCTTCAAAAATCTTTTAATCTCTGGCTGGTTAGGATTACACATGATCGTAATAAAAAATCAGGGTATCCAAACAATTTACAAATGGCCATCGCATCATAATAATTTCCCCTCATATAAAACGATCCACCGGTAAACGAAGACGGTAGTAGTTTGCGTGTTCCAACGTTTGACATATCTGGATTACCATTTTGTCGAAGCTTACTAAGGTTCTCATATGTCTCAGATCTCAGATTATTTTGTTGTAAACGTATGAATAATAATTGTTCACTTTCAATCATCGTATAGACGTCAACCAAGAACTGTTGCAAAAGTCTTCGAGCATTAAGAATCAAAGAGAAATGATTGACTCTATCTTAAACATGGTAAGCAAAATATTCTCTCATTGAACATTTTGACTCTTTCTTCTTCGTTGATGCCCTTCCTTCTCTATGAAGAATATCAATCCGGTAACCATCTTCACCAAAAGGGAAAAGCAATGGATACTAAAGCACGAGATACGATGGATGAAGCTCGCTAATACGCTGTAGACCATCTTTCTTTGACTCAACAACTACATCACGATTATCAAGAGCATCCTCAATGTCTCCAACTATAAGCGCAACAACTTCAGACGGCGTCAGTAGGTTGTATGTACGACTATCTTTAGACCTATTTGCCTTAAGCCGTAATTTTTGGTCAACATGAGGATTATCAACAAACCGATCTCGTACACGCTTATAGGTTTTCACCAGCTGATTATTTGAATCTAAAACCAGCTTAAGGTACTCTATGAGTTCAGTGTCAAGCAAATCAGAAGTTGTGGAAGCTGGTTTCTTTGAGTTACTGTCATACAATTGTAAGACAATAGCGAAAGTATCAGTAAGTGTTTATATAACATAAAACCAATAATAAATCAAATAAATAAATAACGAAATGGTTTCCAGGGATACCTAAATAGAGTTTTCTAATTACAGACTTCATTATCCATGTCGTATATGTAAAGCTGCGCAAATTTTGGTTCACCACCTTCTTTAGGAAGAAGACTTCCCAATGTATGATAATTCTCCCCACTAATTCGGTATACATACGGAGCATTTCCTCTATTGATTTTTGAATAAACTTTACCACCCATTGAAGTGAACGAAAACATAGAATTAAAACGACGAATATTCAGTAAGAAATGCTTGCTCTTGTCGTCTAAACTCTTGAAAAGATTTTGATATTCCTCACACGTCTCTTTAAAATTTGGAAGATGTACCTTTCCATAACCACAACAAAGCATGTAAGTTGTTCTTCCTGAGTAAACCCTTCCTTTTCCGGCTTCAACTTTCCACAGCTTAGCGTTACATACGTCACATACAACTACTTGATCTCCATGATCCAAATAATCTATTATACAAAAATATAAATATCAAATTGTGATCATTGTTAGGAAAATAATATAATGAGGTTCTTCAAATGGAATTTAAAGTAGTGAGTGTGTAAGGTACTTACTGTTAGAAACTCCTTTATATGGATCTTCAGCTAATTGTTGAGGAATAATAGGATCGTCGGAAGACAAATCAACCATTGGAACAGGATATACGCAACGACCTTTAGTAGACAACCTTTCTTTACCTCTTGGTATCCTCTTCAAAGTTGATCTTTTAGTTGAGAATGAAGGTTGATTTATTGAATGTGGAGTTGATGAACTTCTGTTTATTTGGAATGTAAAACATGGACTCATATGAATATTAACATTGTCTTTGACACCTATATGTTGATAGCAACGAAAAATAATAAAGAAGTCAAAATCAAAATAAACAAATTTGAAACCGTAAATAAATACCACCAACCTGAAGTAGATGCGTCAGACGGACTTGTTAAAGGTGTGGTTGGCCAAATACGTCGATCGATGGTATTGATATAAGACGATGAACGAATTGGTGTTACAATCCGGTATTCATTTGTATTGGATGCTGAAACATTGGATGACCGATTAACGTTTTTTGAAGTGGAAGATTTGTTATTCACATTATGTCTTTTATTATCCAAATGTAATTTCCTAAATTTTCTTCGTCCAGCTGATTGTTGATGCTCAACATCATTAGGAGCAACTGGAAAAAAAATATGGATATCCATAAAAAATCAAATTATACATTAAAAATTTTATTCCTGTCTAAAAAAACAAAGAATTTACCTTTTGTAATGTTAGACAAAGGAATTCCTCCAGAATCAACTGCAATAATATAATTCAAACTTACTGTATATGAGATGTTCATGTAGTATATAAATTGTTTTGGGAAAAACAACATTCAGAATCATAATACAGAAAATTTAAAATATGTAAATAAATAAAACCAACCTGAATGATACGCCTCAGACGTACGTGTTAAAGGTGTGGTTGGCAAAACACGTCGATCCATGGTGTTAATATATGAAGATGAACAAATTGGTTACCACACGACATTCATTAGTATTGGATACTGAAACGTTGGTTGGCCAAATCACGTTCTCTGAAGTGGAAGATTTATTATTCGCATTACGGCTTTTGGTTATCCAAATATACTTTCCTAATTTTTTCCGTTAATCAGATTGTTGATGCTCAACATGATTATGAGAAACTGAAAAAAAAAGATGCATGTCCATAAAATATCAAATTATAAATGAAAAATTTTATTCATGTGTAAAAAATTATAGAATTTACCATTTGTAATATTAGACAATGGACTTCTTCCAAAATCAACTGCAACAAAAAAGTCCAAGTTACGGTATGAAAGATATTTATGTATTATATAATTTGTTATTTAAAAAAAACTCATAATCATAATAAACAAAATTTACATATGTAAGTAAATAACACCAACCTGATGTATACGCCTCGTACGGACTTGTTAAAGGTGTGGTTGGCAAAATATGTCGATCCATGGTATTGATATAAGAGGATGATCAAATTGGTGTTACGACACGCGAATCATTTGTATTGGATACTGAAACGTTGGATGACCGAATGACGTTTTCTGAAGTGGAAGATTTATTATTTGCATTACGTCTTTTATTATCCAAATATAGTTTCCTTAATTTTCTGCGTTCAACATAGTCTTGATACTCAACATGATTAGGATCAACTGAAAAATAAAATGCATATAAAAAAATTAACGATTTATAAAAACAAAATTCTATTCATGTCTAAAAAATTGGAAAATTTACCATTCGTAATGTTAGACAAAGGACTTCTACCAACACTACCTACAACAATTTAAGTAAAAGTAACGGTACATAACATCTTTACATATTATATAATTTTTATTATCTTTCTAAACAGAAATAAGAATAAAATACGTACTATTCGAAGGTTGAACACCAGTAGGAAGTGGAAATGAAGGTAAAGTTTGAGGCTTTGAACGTTTATGCATATCCTAATATTGTAGCCATATAGAAGATGTAAATGCATTAAAATAGGTATTAGAATAACTTAAATGTATAAGTATAATACAGAAAGATAACACTTACGTATATGAGAAATGACCAAAACCTCAAACTTAAAAAATGTATGAATGTCGTGAGAGGGTGTTTTGATTTAGACTTGTGGAACCTTTAGTCTAAAACATTGTGTGTCTATTATGCAATAAGAAAACACTCCAAACTAATCAAACATGCAAACCAAACCAAAACATAAAATTCGGAAAACGGATAAATTGTTTTTGGTACTCATACTTCAAACATGAACTATTTTTCAATCTTTGGAACCAACAGGATGGTTTCCTCATCATCAGTTGCGACATTTGCGTCACCAGCCTTTTTAACCTTAGTTGATGACAGAGAAGTGGATTCTTTAACTTCATACACTTCTGAAAGGTTACGCTTCAATTCCGCAGACGATGTCTTCGAACATTCATTAGATGTGCATTCGGGTGTGAAGTTATCCCCAATAGAATCCACAGCAACCTATATGACATATTGAACATTAGAAACTAAAAACTGTTTTGGAAGTTTGGTATTTTGTAACATTAACTTAAACATCATACCTTTAGAGAAAAAGCATTCTGAGTTGATATCACTAAGTGAAACATCAGCAACCGGCTCGTCCGCACCTTCCAATTCATAGAATAATAAGGCTAAACAGAACAAACATAATAAATTTCCTAACATATCGTTAATTAAAAGGTTCGTATGACTTAACCTGATCAGCTGGAATTCGGCTCTCCAAAGATTCAATTATTGCTGGATCATTCACCAACTTATGAATAGCATAACCATCAGTATGATTGTCAATATTGGATTACCCAACTTAAATCTTGAGAGCATACTTTTTATCATTCAAAGCTTTAAACTGATAGGGAATGGTTTTCTCTTCCGAAGATTCCTAAAATATGTGAATTAAAATTACTTTAAAACAAATTGATAATCAGACATCGACATTACTAATATGTACGTTATATAACAAATAAAAAAAACCATTGACGTAAAATACATTACCTGTTCCTGTTTTGACTTCTCAAGCAACTGAATTGCAGTCATTCCCAACATTTTTCTGGCTTCGCGGTTAAACAAAGTCAAAGACGCAATAGCTGTAGAATCTTGTACTCTTATCGGAATCCTAAAACTAAACGGACAAAAATTATTTCACAAAATAAATACAATTTACATTTGTAAAGTAGAATACTATAAGCATAACGATTATAAAATAACAAAAAATATAATAACTTACATTGGTGTCGCACTGACAACCTCTTTAGGACATTCGGGATATGAGCAAACCAAAACTTGTTTAAACTTGGGTTCCTCAGCACCGTCTTCAGCCTCCTCAATGACCAAAGTTGTTTCAACCTTTCGATTGCACTCTTCACATCTGAGGTAATACCAGTCATCTTTATCATCAACACCCATCACCATACTAAGAACTATGACCTCACAAGGCTGAAATTAAATGTAGGAAAATGGAGATTGTAAATATAAATTAGTGAAACAATTGTGTTTACTATATTAATAAAATATATTTAAAATTAGACACATACCTTAGACAACAACGTAATATCACGGAAATTTGAAAACGGATGTTTGATTAAAAAGTCATCCGCAACACTTATGCTTCCAGAGGAACCAACTGATTTCTGATCATTAGAGGATGTTTTACATATCTTCTCAACAAACCTATTTACAATAATATAAGCAATGAAGACTTTAAAAAAATCAATAAGTAGTTCATATTAATTTAAAAACTACTCACTTTGTTTTGAATGAACGAATCTCCATTATGTCAGCATTGATAAACAGGCTTGTTATATGGAAAGCATTAGATAGCGTTGTCTTCCCTGTGTAATAAAGTTAACATCAGTTAACGCAAACTGAATTTTATAAATCATATATCAAAATTATTTAAAAATAACAAAGATTATAAACAGCGAATACCTTTATACTTGTTGAAACTACCAAACTGCACAAGGAGAACAACATGGACTTCTTCTTTATGGCTTTGAATGTAACCAAACATCTCATCGCAGTACTCGTCCCATAAGGTGCAGTTTAACTTGATACCCCTACATAAATAGAAATTTAACACATCAGAGGATATCATGTAAGAATAAATATATAATATTAAAGCTTCCATGAAATTAAAATAGCCATTTAATAAACAGACTCTTCATCCAGCAATTGCAAGTTCATGAATTTTCTATCTTTTCCCATTTTCATTTTGGTCACTTCTGGTTCAGGCCACTCATCTACATATCCAATGAAATCTGTAAAAAAGAAATGATTAAAACCAAATATACTCATGACAATAACAAACATTTAAAAAAAAAATCTATATTTATATATTTCGATAATTTCGGATGTGGTTGTTATATATGATGAAGTACAGACCAACTCGATACTTGACATCGACTTCACCGGATTTAATAGACTCAAACGATGCTAACTGGATACCGTATACACTTCCATCAAAGTTCTCACACTTTTTAACAGATGTATCAAAGTTTAAGCTAATAGCATGTTCCTTGTCAAGGTGTTTGAAAGTTGACTTAATGACGGAAAGTTGAGATTTATAAATGTAATAAGACTCATTTTCATTAAGCAAAATTTCATGTTTTTTTCATAAACTTGTTCCACACAGTAGCCTGCATCTTCGTGCCCTAATAAAAAACACAAAATTAAAGTCGTTAACAAAAACAACAAAATAAAAATAAACTAAATTTTAAACAAAAAATGTCATTCAAACTCTAACCTGCTCATCCATCACTACTATTTCAATAGCAAGGGTTTCGCCTTCTCTCTTTGGATTCATACGCATCCAAAGTCTTAAAACATTCACCTTGATAGTAAACAACTTTGATCTCCAATCAAGATTGTTTAACATAGTAACATTGTTTTCATCCATTTCGATCAGAAGACACTCGAATAGAACCGACTGATGATGAAGCTGCTTTGAATTTGATGGAAAATCAAAGTAGTAAGTAAATATATATATATATATATATACCAAATTCGTATATTTATTTTTGTAAAGTTGAAAATTAATTTTATTAATACAAAAAATCATTAGCGTAATTATGTACTTTTATTTTTAGAAACGGTTTGACATTTCTTAAAATTTTTAATTTAGAAAATATTGAAGAGATATTTATTCATTTTTACAAAATATGGGAAGTCGAATTAGTTTGGTTGTTAATAACATGTAAAACGATGACTTTCACATATGCCTAAAACTTGTAGATATTATCCTATACATACAAAAACCTAGCCAAAAACATATGCAACGTTTAGTCATAAGAATCCTAAAACTACATTCTTCAGCCATACATTAAAACGACACATAAATGCAGTATCACCAAAACAATCAACACATACGGTTCATCAAATTGACTATAAAAAAACAAACCTCAAAATGTATTCTAACCAAAACTTATGTTTGTGGACAAAAGACTACCAACATATAACCCATAACTTAACATTTTAATAAATTTATACTTTACTTTTAATTTTTTTTTTAAATTTAGTAAATCGGTATACATTACCTTGGATTTTTTATAATGAAAATTTATGACTTACTTAAAATTTGGACATGTTTTCCATTTATTGTTATTTAATATTTTGGTCTAATTTCATTTTTTTTATGATTACGATAATCATTGCTTAATTAGATTTGGAATGATTTTAATGTTTTTTTCAAAATCATTGGTTAACTTCCATATATAACAGTTCAAACATCGGTTTTTAAAACTTCCATATATAACTTTAAAAACTGTTTGTAGTTTCCAAATTTAAATAAAACAACCTTTAAAATTGCAGGTGTAATTTCATAAAAAAACCGTTTTTTTTTAATTTCAAAACTTAAACGTAAATATTAAGACACCAATCTAATTATCATATTTAAAGGATAATCAGTTACTTTATTAAACCTTACAATATCAATATTTGATTCAAGGAGATATTTGACAACTTTCAAAAAAAATATTTTGGCGGATCGGATTTGTCTGTTAAGATGATTTAAAACATTGATTTTCATGAATTATATTATCTAGCAATGTATAATCCATAAGTTTTGTTCACTATGTTCAATGCTTTAATTCTACCATAATCTAACATACACACAATTTCGATCACTAATCATTTCACTAAGACATAGAATATTAACATGATATTGTTAAATATATAAGTCACAAAGTTGTAGATACGTTCATATAAACACGAAAAGGTAGCAAAAAACATAATCAACGTCTGGTCACAAGCATTCTAAATCTACCTGCTTCAGCCACACATTAAAGTGGCCACAAAAAAGTATCACCAAGATCTATCAAGTCATAAGGTTCATCGTAATGACCGCACCAAAAGAATACCACTAACTGTATTCTAACCACAACCAGTTTGTGCAAAAAATACTACCAACATATACCCTATACCTTCACCAGCTCAGTTGTAAAGCAACATACCTTTACTTTTCACATAAATCATCTGAAACTCGGAACCATAGACCAACTGTTTGTCTCTAACAAACTGCTTCATACCGGTCACATTGTAGCGCAGACAGCCTTCCGAGTGCTCCACACCAATCGCCACGTCTCAAGTCCCACCAGCGCTGTCCTTTATCGTCAAATCCAACTTTCGATCCAAACCGTGATCTTGTGCCCACTTCTTTTTCAGACGCTACGAATAACAATTCAAATTTGTATAATTAAAGTGGTTACACAGTGGTCATGCAATTAGAAGGAATATAAAAGAAAACATACATTAATAGTGTCACAAACTAAATAACAGAAACTTACATAATGATTGTCCACACAAAAAGTAACCGGTACTTCATCATCCTGATTCTGTTCAACACCAAGTTCATCAATCGGATTCGGCACTTCATCATCGGATACTTCAATAAACTCATCTGTTGGTTCTTTTTTCGTAACACAGAGTTCAGGTGGGTAAGTTAAAAGGGCAGGATTACAACTAAAAACACTCATCTCAAACGTCCTCAAATCAAGCATTTCAAAAAACACCAAATGCTCATCCGTAATAGATATCTCCTTTTTAATTCGACTCCACCCTGTTGTAATATACAGCTCATTGTCAAACACATCCATACGGACAAACCATTTACAATTTCCAGATGACCGTACCACAATAGGATATGAAGGACATGTATTCATCATCTTGTGATGAACAAACAACCTATTGACATACTACACGTAGTAGAAAACCATATATCAGTTCAAAGGTATAGAATCTATACAAAACAATTTATGAATGTAACGATAAAATAATTTTAAACATTATATGTTCCAGTACCATGCAATTATCTCTGTCTTTCACATTTCCTTATTTGTAGTAGAAATACTCAGACGACACAAGAGATATGTCTTGATAAAAGTAGAAGAGCCGAAATGAAGATAAAGCTTCTTCATACTGGAAAACCACCCAGGAATTGGATGGTAACTTCAAAGAGGTGACCAAATCCAACCATTCGTTGAAGAGAAAGTAGCCCCCTACAATGTTAATAACTTTCACTTTGAAAATCCTCCCATCAAGAGTCCGGATCACAGCATTCTTCTCCGGGTAGCTGAACGTCTTAATCCACTCCCCATATGAAGCTGGAAGTTTCTGTAAACGGAAACAGTAGGTATTGTTAATGGCAATTATAAGATCAATACTCACAAAGGATTTATTACAAAACAAAAAATTCTGGTCTCACATGCTTATAAGATCAATACTCACCATGGATTTCTTTTCGTTGTTCCAGACACGTGCAGCAAATCCGTAAACCATTTCGCCTTTCAACGTATGACCAGTACATGGCAGCATAAAATTGATATTTAATTAGGATCAGTATGCACGCTGTGCTGCGCGGTACACGCTTAAAATCGCCAAAATAGGGATTTATTCAAATTATAACTAAAATGATTATCGGTTGCCTTGACAGGTTGTGTTGACAGTAATTTGTCGGTATACGCGCTGCATTGCACGGTACACGCTTAAACTCGAAAAATAGAGTTTCTTAGCGTTTTAATTTATTTTTCCTCACAAATAGGATTAAAATTATTATTCTAATCATAAAAGACTATTTTTAGGATTTTAACACTGATCGGGTGGTCTCCGACGTTCGTTTCGCATTTTAACCGTTACGTGATAAGCGTTTATCTTTCCGTTGCCAACATAATTTTTATCAAATTTTAATTTTACCAACTCATTAAATTTTACATATAAACATCATAATCAGTCAAATATGGCCCTGTTACCTATTCACAACACGTGTTACAATTGTACGGTACGACCTGAAAAGCCGGGTGTCACAGTCTCCCCCTGTTTAGGAAATTTCATCCCCGAATATTTTACTCTACAGGTTTTGTTTTTGCACTGGGTGGAAACAGCAAAAACATGTTTAATGAATATAGTCTTATAGTTTCTACGAGAAACTTTGATTCTTACAAAGAATCTTTGTAGACCTATATTACATACACTCTCAATTCCTAATCTCACATCTCAACGCTCTCCGCTCTATCCAAGGTTCAACATATACAAGCACTTAATCAAGAAGATTAAATCAAAATTCCACCCATTCGGGTTCTACATACGTATATTTACATATACATTACCCCGTACCTAAGATAGTCTGAGTTTACACCTGATTGATCCAACTCGAGATGGGCTCTCGAAAGAATCAAATCTCATAAACTCGTCTACCTTCCTTCTTGCATTTATTTAAGATATCCACAAATCGCCAAATCAATAAATCGCATACACGATTAGAATGCTGTAATCGCATGTCCGGTTATTAGCATAACTCTTCTAGCTATACATACTGCTTCTACGGTGCTTCGATAAACTTCCGTTTATCTTTCAAACAAATCTCTATAAAGAACAAAATCAGTGTACTATCCATTATACACTTTCTCAACTAAACCCAAACAATACATCATGTACACTACTCCATCCTTATGGTAGCTTGAGCCTATAAGCGACTGATCCAACTCAAGATGGGCTCTTAGAAGGACCAAGTCAATGTGGCTCAGTTTTTCTTTCCTCTGCTAAACCTAATAGCATCTCTGCAAGATAACTCCTTTAACAGAACCAAATCTCTAACTTGAAAACGCAATAGCTCCTTCAATTGTCCATGTAATCCTTTTGTTGATCGATTGGTGACTTTTAACCTTCCCTCGATCCAGGAAAATCCTGTCGCTGGTTTCCTAGATAAACTAAGGTCTGGTTAGTTGTCCGTTGTCATGTTAGCTCAACGAAGTGACGATCAACACTTCCATCCATGCAAGGCTTCAAACGGAGCAACCTGAATACTAGCGTGTTAACTATTATTATAGGATAACTCTGCCAAGGGCATGTGAGTATCTTAACTTCCTTCGGAGTCCATCATACACGCTCCCAACTTTTCTTTCAAGGGTCCAAAAAGCTTCCTACTGTTTTGCTGTCCAATCAATTTCCGTTTTCCTTTTGGGGTTATTAGTGTCGAAGGCTTCACTAATTTAGGGAAATTCTTAATAAATCTCCGGTAGCACCTGGCTAGTCATGTGGATCATACTCCCGACAAGGTCTTTGGCGCTCCTTATGATTCACCAACTCCATAGTTAACTTCAAACGTCACTCATGATTCTTCTTGGTTCGCACATAGGTAAGTATGTCGTCGATGAGTATAATCACGAATTTATCCGATTAGGGTTTCCATACCCTGTTTATGAGATTCACGAATATAAATGGCACATTAATTTAGTCAAAAAGCATGACTAATAACTCGTAATGGCCATATCGTGCTCGAAAAGCAGTCCTCGGAATATCTTTGTCAGCAACCTTCAACTGATGATATCTTTGTCGGAATATCTTTCCAGTGGAGCTGGGGAGCCTTGATGAAGATATAAGGATGGACTGATTATATCTAATCCGACCACATCTGGTGCACTTTCTTCGCTCACCCTCGTGAGACTTCTTCTCAAAATTACTCCTGCCATCCCTGGCATTATCCTTTCCCGACTCTCTAGGGTTAGCTACACACGCTTTCTCCAATCTGCATTCCTCACCATGCTTCTCATCGTTATCCTTCCTCGAACTTTCTCAGACTTTCGCTTTCGCGAATCCCCAGGTCTAAGCTCGGAATGCGGAATTATTTGAATGGTCGATCCGCTAAGACGGCCCGACATCACGCATACCGTTGCCACGTCATTGCATAGGGTGCCATTAAATGATCTTGGGTTACAACCCTAGATTGTTTTGTGTGTACACCTATGTATTATTCACAAAGTTAATGAAAAATTAGGATTATGCTCCGATTATATCATAACACAGGAACTACTAAAACTTTCCGATCATTATATCACCTGAAGGGTTTCCGATCTGCATCCCAACAAAACCATGCCCATGAGCATCACTCCACGTTCCTGGCCATTATTTTGGTTAGCATCGCGCTGTTCCATGGTAGTATTAACGTGTTGGGCTATGAGTTATGCCAACTCCTTCGGGGTAATAGGTAGTCCAGAACCCAGCTCACTTTTGGTGGCATTTCGTCGTTTCTATTATGACAACAATAATAATCACATAAGACGATAACCAAAAATAATTCAATCATTAAATGGTAGTGGACTAAACATTGCGCATGTATAATATCCACATATTAATGAGAACAATTCTTAAACCAAAAGAAACCCATTTGATATTTGTACTAGAAATTTAGAAAGCTTGTTTTTAGTGCGAAGACTAATCAAAATTTGGCATGTCTACATCAACACCCTCAACAAGCCTATATGAAATTCCCTCCTAAATATCTGAGAATTTGGCATGCAAGCCATAAATAGGGTTCGTCAAATAAGACATACAAATCAAACAACAAAAACATCCAATAACTAACGCTTCAATCCCTGGAAGTCCAACATCTCTCTATGAAGCCCTTCTAGCTCATCATAACAGTTCATCTGTCCCTCTAAGTCCTTCATCTTCTCCATGCCTCCGCGTAACGTGGCGAACTGACGATCATAGTGAGAGCGATTGACCCAAATCTCCTTCTGCTTCTTCAAAGTGGACGCTGTCTTAGCTCTCGAAGTCGATGCAATCTCCCCAACGGGTCAAGTCCTCTTCCTACGGCGAGTGTAGACTAAAAGAGGTGTAACAAAACACGTGACTCGAATACCAGAATAAACGATTCTATGACGAGGGACGAAAGAATCTTAAGCATAGGCTCGATAGTATCAGTGAGCTGTACTACTAATGGCTCTATAGGCCGAGACGTGACATATCGTAACCGTACAAAGTAAGTGTGTGATCAATATGAATAGTAACATATAAGGCCCAAAATAAGCAGAAAGTCACGTATGCACATAAACACATAACATGATAAAAATTTTCTATGTTTATTTAAAATTCTTGGCTTCGAGAATTTTGGACTTCACATTTCAAAATTCTCCGGTTAAAGTCTAGTGTTTTCCTCCAGAAACATCTGGTTCGCTAACAACCAATGGCTCTGATACCAACTTCTGTCACACCCCAAAAACGGCGCAGCGGAATATAAAACGTAGTGGTGAAGGAAGCTGGTGCCCATTTCTATCTTGATGTTTGATGCATTATTGTGTTGGACATATTAACTTAATTAAAACATAAGTTTTTAAGTATGACGTCCCATAACATGACACAACCACAACATAGTTAAATTGTCTTTGATCCTTATGGATTTTATTACATTTTTCCCAGAAAGTTTTAAAATTAGTCCAACATACTTAAGTGACAAAACATGCATCAACAACCACAAGATACGCCATAATTCCCGAAGCCCAACTCAAGTACCTGTAGAACACGTTAAAAATCAAGTGTCAACACAAAGGAAGGTGAGTTCACGTATTCACTTACTACCAATTTTATTTCAAGGAAAACTTTCTGATTAGGTGTTTATTTGATAACATCCATATAAATTTTAGAAAGTCCATTTTACTTCCTTATTAAAAATCCATGGGCCTTCCGCTGGTTCATCGATCCGACAACTGTAATATATATTGCCCAGGTTTTGTATATTAAATTATAGCGTCAACTTTCAGACTCGTATGTTAGCTAGACGATACGGACTATATATTAACCAATGCAGGGATAATCAAAACTAGACAATGAACAAAATATTAATTCGTCGTTTGACATTGACACGGGGCAACCGGTCACGACGGGTTTGTCAACCCGATAGATCTACCAACAATTCCTCGCGTACAATACTTAACTGATTAAATGACATCATGGGCGCAAGGTTCTTTCTCGAAGAACAATATGATGTCTGCCTCATGTACAATATATATATCCTACTAATATGACAATTTAATACACGTAGTTGCACGAATCCCCTGAATCTCCATCACTCGAAACTCAGGCCGGCGTCCGTCCCAACTTTACGGTCTGTTTCACCTCGGAAACACCGTACCATCCCAATGTCCCACATTTATTCATCAAAAACGTTTTACTTCGAAACGTATAACTTATCAAATCTCATATATTTTCAGCGAAAATATATATTTTATAATAAAAGGTATGTTTTATTTCGAAAACATTATTAAACCCTTTTAACGACGTGTTCTACCCCCAAAATATATACAAAACAGTAAAAAGAGGGGTTTAGTGACACTCACCTTTTGGTGCGTATTTTAATTAGCGCAATCCCAGAGATTGATTTCTACACGTTCTATTATATATGTAAGAACGATTTTAAATCAATGTAAACATCACAAAAATCCTAAGTTTCTCTGTTTCTTAGAATTATCACATAACTTGAGATTTTCTCGAGAAGTTATCATTTTTTTATTATGTTGGCACGTTAATATATATATATATATATATATATATTTATGATTTTGCGACTTGAACGATTTTATTGGTGACCATTATTGTGTAAATCCGTTAACTCTCCCGTTTATACGCAATATATCTACGATTTGCGCGTCATAATATATATACATAAACGTTCACATAATTTAACACCGAAACATGTGAAATCTTGTTAACTTATCTATTTTGTCATTTTTAAAGCAAATATACATAAAATATCTTATATGTATCAAATTTTCATGCTTGACAAACAAGTTACACATTTAACGCACTTTTTACCGTTTCTACCGCACAAAACGTACAAGCATACACGCGTAAGCTAGATTTCTAATATCATGTTAAAAACTTAATGTATTTTCACATTCTCATGTTTAAATCACATAACACATTTTAACACATAAGGTTCACCCAAAATTTACCTATACTAGTGTACATTGAAAAATGCGTATTTTAGCGATTCGGTAACGGTTTTGGGCGTCGGAAGTCATGTATGACCAACCAAACACCAAGTAAACTTAAAATTAGTTAAAATAATCATTTTTAAACTAAAAAAATCAGTTTACTTACTGATCTAAATCAGTTTTATAAAAATCACTCGAAAAACCGATTTTTGACCGTTTTAACGCATAGTTTTGCGTTAAACGTTACTATAATCATCCCAACTCGAAACAACTTGATATTTTAACACAATACATGTTATTTAATGATTGAAATGATGGTTATAATCAGATTAGTGTAGTTTTTGTGTAAGTCACCTAAATCATGCGATTTCACGTATGTCACACCCCCAAAATCCACACGCGGAGTATCACCGCTTGGAGGCGTGACTGACCAGGATCAAACCACTAATCATATTGAACAAGTAAATATTTAATGTAAAAGTCCAACCAACACAATTAATATCCAAAACAAACATAGTTAAGTTATGAGCGGAAGCATAATGTTCAAAACCAAATCCAAAGTTTAATTATCCAAATGTTTAACATGGCACACAGCTGTCCATGTCCCACAACGACTCTCCCTTGTGCAAGCTCCAGCTAAGTACCTATAGACCTGCAAAGCATGTAGTAACGAGTCAACAACAAGTTGAGTGAGTTCACGTTTGGTTGTCCAGTTTATAGTTATTCCGAAAACACAGTTTGTTCTTTACCAGCTATCCAGCCGTGGGGGTTACCCCATAGTTCGAAAAACGTTTATTAGTTACCCGTTCTTACGTTGGCTATTCCAGCCCGGCTCTATGGCCGTGGGGGCTACCCCATGTTTAATTCACCAGACTCGTTACCATATCGACTACTAACGTTCGTCATGTTTAAGTGCCCTAACGTCTGTGTCTATCATCACTGACGTGCCATAGTCCATTAGTCCACGCCCGTCCTCTGCGGCACGGTGTGAGGTTTGTTAAACCTAATAGCGCTATTTAACTAATGACCCGTTCGCCATTGGCCTCGGCGATTAAGTCGATATAAAAGGAGGGACTTCGTTGATAGAGTTCTAGTCTAGTATAGTTAAATCCGTCTCATACTGGACGAGGAATCTACGTTCCTGAATACGTCTCAACAGGACGAGGAATCTATGTTCCTGATTACGTCTCAACAGGACGAGGAATCCCTATTCCTTAACCCATTCCCAACCCCTGGGAATCCCATGCTTTGTAACGAAGTGTGAACTCACCTTGGTTTGCTCGGCAGATTACACAGAAAGGTCAAGTCTAGCAGCTAGTGGTCAACCACGTCCTAACATGGTTATCATACAAGTCAGGTTTCGGTCTCACAGAGTGCACATAAGTATCACGTAAGATAGCAATGTAAGAACACACACACGGATCATGGCAACACATATGCACGTAAACATACTAATCAATTGTACGATTTTATAGAATGGGCTCGCACAAGTCAATAAGCCTTGTGCGATCCACTCGTTTAAGCCCATCCATACCCAGCCCGAAGATCACAAAGCCCAAACACATCGATGCACCTATACCCGGCCCAACCTATAAGTAAGTAGTCCATCTTGTGCGATCCATGTAACTTGTGCGGCCGATCTAGTTACCCAGCCCATATATATGTACTTACGGCCCAACCAATTACACATATAATTCTTGTGCGATCCGGGATCTCTTGTGCGATCCGGGACTAGCCCAGCCCATTACATACAAACCTACGGCCCAAAACAACAAACAACAAGCAATCTTGTGCGACATCAGGTACCCTTGTGCGACTAGTTCTATTAATCGGATATTAGGGAAATCAGTTATCCAACTTTTCTTGCAACAATTACAAGTTTCCTTATATTCTATCAATTAACAAATCAACAGTTTCAAACACCATCCATATTCGATCAAACCAAACAATCTTATTATTAAATTAATACGAACTCTAGTGCATATCAACTCATCATCATCCTCATCGAATTATGCAATTCACATGGTCATCAGACCATCACATGTAAGTTTAGCAATACAATGAAAACTCTAAAGCTTATTGGACCTTCCCTTCTTTAGTGGGTCTGACACAAAATCATTAATATATACTAGACTTCCAAATCCATCATATGTTAACAATTTGTCATATCTATAAACATAACAATGGCCGACAATTTGATTTAACATTCAGAGGATGATTTTTTTTTGATTGGACCAATTTATGTATAGTGGTTGACAAATCCATTAACATATTATTCATACTAACATAACATAACAATATGTTATCATATAATCATCATCCTCATATAAACATATCACAGCCGACATCACAAGGATTCGATTTTCATTCATATTATCATGACAATACCTCATCATCCAAATAACAATACATCACAGCCGGTTAATATACAATCGGTTCTTGATCATTAACATGCAAATTCCAGGTTATATGAACATTATCAATTACACATGTGAGTCGGGTTCATGAACTTCAATCATAATCAAACACATAACATCCCTAGATCATCATGTAAGTTTACACATCATCTACTATGCAATTAAACGATTAGAACACTAACCGATATGACACAAGAATAGTCCGAATTCAATAGATCTTCGATGGAAAGGAGAGTTGTGGCTGCCGTCAAGTTAGAGAGAGAGAGGAGAGCACTAGGGTTTGTGTGTTATGAGAGTTGCAACAAATGAGAAGTTTACCCTAACTCCTTAATGTTATGCGATATGGGGGAGTGGGCCGAACCCTCACTTGGGCTGCCCATTGGTCCGAATACAAGTTGTGCGGCCCAACCGGGCTTGTGTGATCAAGTAGTGTTGTGCGATCGGTTTGTTTATAAATGTACATTCGCCTCATGAATTCACATAATCAAAACAACATAACATTCAATCGATTAATAAAGTTCACATAGTCACATAATGTTACACAAAGATACGCTCTAAAGTACGAGTTGTCACATTATCCCCAAGTTGAAAGAAATTTCGTCCCGAAATTTAGCACGTACTCACTGAGGAAGCTAGTTAAGTTGCATGGTTTTCCTGGTTTTCCTGGGGTGTCACATCCTCCTCCCGTTGATCTGGAATTTCGTCCCGAAATTCCGTAGCTTCAGCCTCAGTAGTGGTTGTACCAGTTGCGAACAGTTGGGGATACTTTTGTTTCATCTGATCTTCGCGTTCCCAAGTGAACTCTGGGCCGCGACGTGAGTTCCAACGAACTCGAACGAGAGGTATTCTAGTACGCTTGAGGACCTTAACATCCCGGTCCGTGATCTCAACAGGTTCCTCGACGAATCGTAACTGCTCGTCGATCGTGAGCTCCTTCAAAGGAACTACGTGGGTCTCATCTGACAGGCATTTCTTCAGATTCGACACGTGGAAAACATCGTGAACTGCACTGAGTTCTGCTGGTAAGTTCAGTCTGTAGGCCACCTTGCCTATTTTCTCAATGACTTCGAAAGGTCCAACGTATCGTGGGTTAAGTTTGCCCCGTTTGCCAAAACGAACCACACCCTTCCAGAGTGAAACTTTGAGTAGTACACGTTCTCCAACCTGGAGCTCTAGTGGTTTTCTGCCCTTATAGGCGTAGACTTTCTGACGGTCACGAGCTGCCGCCATTCGTTGTCGTATCTGAGCAATTTTCTCTGTTGTGTCAACCACATGTTCTGGACCAGTAATCTGACTATCCCCCACCTCTGCCCAACAAGAGGTGACCGGCATTTACGCCCGTACAATGCCTCAAACGGAGCAGCTTCAATGCTGGTGTGGTAGCTATTGTTGTATGAAAATTCCACAAGTGGCAGATGCTTTTCCCAGCCGTTGCCAAAGTCAATCACACATGCCCTAAGCATCTCTTCGAGGGTCTGGATGGTACGTTCCGACTGCCCATCCGTTTGCGGGTGATAAGCTGTGCTCATATCTAATCTTGAGCCAAAGGACTTGTGCATTGCTTGCCACAGTTCTGATGTAAAACGTGCATCTCGATCCGAAATGATAGAGATGGGCACCCCGTGCCTCGAGACAACTTCCTTGAGGTATACTTCTGCTAGAGTGGAGAACTTATCCGTTTCTTTGATAGCCAGGAAGTGAGCAGACTTTGTGAGTCGATCCACGATCACCCAAATAGTATCATTACCACGTTGAGATCTAGGCAGGCCAGTAACAAAATCCATGGAAATTTGCTCCCATTTCCATTGTGGTATCTCTGGTTGTTGAAGTGGGCCTGAAGGTTTCTGATATTCCGCCTTGACTCCCGCACAAGTCAAGCGCTTGCTAACGTAAGTTGCTATGTGTGCCTTCATGCTAGGCCACCAGTATGTGGTTTTGTTGTCGTGGTACATTTTATCCGAACCAGGGTGCACCGAGTAGCGAGACTTGTGCGCCTCATCCATCACAAGCTCTCGTAGGTTGCCATAAAGTGGGACCCAAATGCGTCCTGTTACGTAGTAAGCACCGTCTTCCTTCTGTTCTAAGCGTTGCCTTGAGCCGCGTAGGGCTTCAGCCCTGACATTCTCTGGTTTCAATGCTTCTACCTGAGCATTTCGTATTTGGGAAGGAAGACTAGACTGTATAGTAAGTTGTAAAGCTCGTACGCGCTTAGGCGCAGTGTCCTTTCGACTGAGGGCGTCGGCCACAACATTGGTTTTGCCTGGGTAGTACCTGATCGAGCATTCGTAGTCATTTAGCAGTTCGACCCATCGTCGTTGTCTCATATTGAGTTCTTTCTGTTTAAAGATGTGCTCAAGACTTCTGTGATCAGTGTAGATAGCACACTTGGTGCCATACAAGTAGTGTCGCCATATCTTAAGTGCAAAAACAACCGCTCCCAGCTCTAGATCGTGTGTAGTGTAGTTCTTCTCATGAACCTTGAGTTGGCGTGAGGCGTAGGCTATAACTTTATCCTGCTGCATCAATACGCAACCAAGACCCTGAATTGATGCGTCGCAGTAAACCACAAAGTCGTCAGTGCCCTCTGGCAGTGAAAGGGTAGGCGCACTGCAAAGTCTATCCTTTAAATGTTGAAATGCTAATTCCTGTGCGTTTCCCCATCGATAAACAACGCCTTTCTGCGTTAATGAGGTGAGAGGCTGTGCAATTTTGAAAAAAAATCCTTAATGAACCTCCTGTAGTAACCTGCTAATCCCAAGAATTTGCGAATTTCTTTTGGTGTACGAGGTGCAGGCCAGTTCTTAATCGAATCCACCTTGGATGGATCAACATGAATCCCATCCTTGTTCACTACATGGCCTAAGAAATGGACTTCACGAAGCCAGAAGTCGCATTTTGAAAACTTGGCGTACAGCTGTTCCTTTCGAAGGAGTTCCAAAATAAGTCGTAAATGTTGCTCGTGTTCCTCCTGACTCTTCGAATAGATCAGGATGTCATCGATGAAGACAATAACGAACTTGTCTAAGTAAGGTTTGCACACTCGATTCATCAAGTCCATGAAGACCGCAGGTGCGTTTGTTAGCCCAAAAGGCATAACCAAAAACTCATAGTGTCCATAACGGGTTCTGAAGGCTGTTTTGGAGACGTCCTCTTCTCGGACTCTCAGCTGGTGATATCCTAATCTCAAATCATTCTTTGAATAGTAGCTCGACCCTTGCAGCTGGTCGAACAAGTCGTCAATACGCGGTAGAGGATAACGATTCTTCACCGTCACCTTGTTGAGTTTCCGGTAGTCGATGCACATTCTGAAGGTACCGTCCTTCTTCTTCACAAATAGTACTGGAGCTCCCCAAGGCGATGAGCTAGGGCGAATAAAACCCTTATCCAAGAGTTCTTGTAGTTGCGTAGAGAGTTCTTCTAACTCTGATGGGGCTAAGCGATAAGGTGCACGAGTTATAGGTGCTGCTCCAGGAGCTAGCTCTATCTGGAACTCGACCTGGCGATGAGGCGGGAGGCCAGGTAGTTCCTCAGGAAATACCTCAGGATAAACACGTACAATCGGAAAGTCTTCTATCTTTTTCTCTTTCTTCGAGGTGTCGGTAACGAGAGCCAAAATGGCAGTGTGGCCCTTTCTCCAACATTCATGGGCCTTAAGGAAAGAGATGATGCTCACCACAGCACCACTCTTGTTGCCACGAATCGTAAGAGGTTCATCACCTGTTCGAGAAACACGAACGACCGTCTCATTGCAGAGAACCTCTGCTCGATATTGAGGTAGCCAATCCATACCAATAACAATGTCGAAACCATCACAACGTTGGGGTCATTCCTAGCATTACCCTGACCAATCACGATCACTCGACCCCTGGCACCATTGCCGTCGTCATTACTCCCGTTGCTGCCTCCATTATTATTCCCGTTTCCTTGGTTGTGGTTCTGATTCTGGTTCAGTCGTGGGTAGCGTCTCATGAAATGATTCTTTAGCACCACACTGATAACATCCCTTGTTATCCTGCTGTTGCTGCTAATTCTGTGGAGCTTGTGGCTGCTATTGTCGGTTCTTGTTTGCAGGATGTGAGATTCTAAAATCTTTGGCTCCATGACCAAGCTTGTTGCATCTCTGACAACGATCTTTGCTGCACGACCATTGCGGTGCAAATTACATCGATTCTATTCTGCCCTTGACTACTAGAAGGTTGCTGACCCAGACTCTGGTAGTCATCGATCTTTCGCTGTTGTGTCTGGGGCTGAGCCGTAGTCGAACCCTTGCTGGAGGTTCCTTCCCACTTTTGTTTATTGTCACTGGGTGTAGCAGTAGTAGTAGTAGTAGTAACAGTAGCACTTACATGCTTAAGCAGTCTGTTCTGTTCCACTTACATCCTGGATGGTGGCAAGGTTGGCGGAAGTCACATGACTTGGTATCTCTGGTATTAAGCCTTTTAGGTATAGCTCAATGTGCTTGATGGGAGGATCCACCACAGTTGGACCTAACACTGCCAGTTCGTTGGATCGTTTCGTGTACGCTTCTATCTCTGACCCCGTCATCTTCAGGTTAAAGAACTTCAACTTCCAGCTTGTGGATGTCATCACGACTACAGTATTCACATTTGGATCAGTTCCTTAAGAATCATTCCATGGGGTGGCATTAGCAGCCGCCAGCCCCAGCATCTAAACTTGCGAGTTCCACCAAGTTAGCGCAGTGCCTTCGAGAGTACCAGTGGCGTAATTCACCCTATGAGCCTCAGGGCATTCACACGTCTCTAAGACAAACTCGAGCTTTTCAAACCAATGGAGGAGTCCAACAGCTCCTTTAGTGCCACTGAAAGTACTAGGACAACAGTCATGAATGTCTTAAATATGCATACAGGCGGCTGAGCGTGTTGACTTGTCGTGTGCACAAGAAAGGACAAAGTTTTAACACAAAGGTTGGTTCACGAGGGTAGGATCTAAAGATCCTAGAGGGAGTTTAGACTGCAGGGTATACCTCCTGCGTGTGCGGCTGCAAGTGCCGCAGCAACTTGTTCGTTGATAAGAGCCGTCAGCTGGCTTGAGTTAGGTTCACACGTTCCCTCATGACCTCACATCGAAGGAAACACAAGTAGGAAAAGTGTCGCGAATGTGTGTAAGTGTGGAGTGACAGTAGGGAGCAAGCACAAATGTGTTTTCAAACTATAGTTGCTACGTTCATCTAAGCATACAATAAGCAAAGTTCTATGCAATCTAGCAAGTAGGCAATATAAAACGTAAATCATATCACCTAGAATGTCGAGCCTTGCACGTGGAGTGAAGCGTCGTTGTGGATCGTAGAGCACTGTACAGGTTATAGTCTGGTTTTAACAAAAATCATTTTCCCCTTATTAAAACCAAGTTCTCTATAACCAATGGCTCTGATACCAATCTGTCACACCCCCAAAATCCACACGCGGAGTATCACCGCTTGGAGGCGTGACTGACCAGGATCAAACCACTAATCATATTGAACAAGTAAATATTTAATGTAAAAGTCCAACCAACACAATTAATATCCAAAACAAACATAGTTAAGTTATGAGCGGAAGCATAATGTTCAAAACCAAATCCAAAGTTTAATTATCCAAATGTTTAACATGGCACACAGCTGTCCATGTCCCACAACGACTCTCCCTTGTGCAAGCTCCAGCTAAGTACCTATAGACCTGCAAAGCATGTAGTAACGAGTCAACAACAAGTTGAGTGAGTTCACGTTTGGTTGTCCAGTTTATAGTTATTCCGAAAACACAGTTTGTTCTTTACCAGCTATCCAGCCGTGGGGGTTACCCCATAGTTCGAAAAACGTTTATTAGTTACCCGTTCTTACGTTGGCTATTCCAGCCCGGCTCTATGGCCGTGGGGGCTACCCCATGTTTAATTCACCAGACTCGTTACCATATCGACTACTAACGTTCGTCATGTTTAAGTGCCCTAACGTCTGTGTCTATCATCACTGACGTGCCATAGTCCATTAGTCCACGCCCGTCCTCTGCGGCACGGTGTGAGGTTTGTTAAACCTAATAGCGCTATTTAACTAATGACCCATTCGCCATTGGCCTCGGCGATTAAGTCGATATAAAAGGAGGGACTTCGTTGATAGAGTTCTAGTCTAGTATAGTTAAATCCGTCTCATACTGGACGAGGAATCTACGTTCCTGAATACGTCTCAACAGGACGAGGAATCTATGTTCCTGATTACGTCTCAACAGGACGAGGAATCCCTATTCCTTAACCCATTCCCAACCCCTGGGAATCCCATGCTTTGTAACGAAGTGTGAACTCACCTTGGTTTGCTCGGCAGATTACACAGAAAGGTCAAGTCTAGCAGCTAGTGGTCAACCACGTCCTAACATGGTTATCATACAAGTCAGGTTTCGGTCTCACAGAGTGCACATAAGTATCACGTAAGATAGCAATGTAAGAACACACACACGGATCATGGCAACACATATGCACGTAAACATACTAATCAATTGTACGATTTTATAGAATGGGCTCGCACAAGTCAATAAGCCTTGTGCGATCCACTCGTTTAAGCCCATCCATACCCAGCCCGAAGATCACAAAGCCCAAACACATCGATGCACCTATACCCGGCCCAACCTATAAGTAAGTAGTCCATCTTGTGCGATCCATGTAACTTGTGCGGCCGATCTAGTTACCCAGCCCATATATATGTACTTACGGCCCAACCAATTACACATATAATTCTTGTGCGATCCGGGATCTCTTGTGCGATCCGGGACTAGCCCAGCCCATTACATACAAACCTACGGCCCAAAACAACAAACAACAAGCAATCTTGTGCGACATCAGGTACCCTTGTGCGACTAGTTCTATTAATCGGATATTAGGGAAATCAGTTATCCAACTTTTCTTGCAACAATTACAAGTTTCCTTATATTCTATCAATTAACAAATCAACAGTTTCAAACACCATCCATATTCGATCAAACCAAACAATCTTATTATTAAATTAATACGAACTCTAGTGCATATCAACTCATCATCATCCTCATCGAATTATGCAATTCACATGGTCATCAGACCATCACATGTAAGTTTAGCAATACAATGAAAACTCTAAAGCTTATTGGACCTTCCCTTCTTTAGTGGGTCTGACACAAAATCATTAATATATACTAGACTTCCAAATCCATCATATGTTAACAATTTGTCATATCTATAAACATAACAATGGCCGACAATTTGATTTAACATTCAGAGGATGATTTTTTTTTGATTGGACCAATTTATGTATAGTGGTTGACAAATCCATTAACATATTATTCATACTAACATAACATAACAATATGTTATCATATAATCATCATCCTCATATAAACATATCACAGCCGACATCACAAGGATTCGATTTTCATTCATATTATCATGACAATACCTCATCATCCAAATAACAATACATCACAGCCGGTTAATATACAATCGGTTCTTGATCATTAACATGCAAATTCCAGGTTATATGAACATTATCAATTACACATGTGAGTCGGGTTCATGAACTTCAATCATAATCAAACACATAACATCCCTAGATCATCATGTAAGTTTACACATCATCTACTATGCAATTAAACGATTAGAACACTAACCGATATGACACAAGAATAGTCCGAATTCAATAGATCTTCGATGGAAAGGAGAGTTGTGGCTGCCGTCAAGTTAGAGAGAGAGAGGAGAGCACTAGGGTTTGTGTGTTATGAGAGTTGCAACAAATGAGAAGTTTACCCTAACTCCTTAATGTTATGCGATATGGGGGAGTGGGCCGAACCCTCACTTGGGCTGCCCATTGGTCCGAATACAAGTTGTGCGGCCCAACCGGGCTTGTGTGATCAAGTAGTGTTGTGCGATCGGTTTGTTTATAAATGTACATTCGCCTCATGAATTCACATAATCAAAACAACATAACATTCAATCGATTAATAAAGTTCACATAGTCACATAATGTTACACAAAGATACGCTCTAAAGTACGAGTTGTCACAACGTATTTTACAACACATAAAGCACCAAGTACAACATGCAAAGCTAGTAAACTTTATGATAAAGTTTTATACCATTTTAACACTTCAAATATTCATATTTTTAGTGTTTAGATTCTGATTAAAATTTATTTTTATCAAATCATACTCAAATCATCATTTCATGATCATATTTCAACATGCATGTTCAAGTAAGTGCATCCAATATACCCATACCATATCATCATCATCCTACATAAACTTAAATGCATCCAAGAACACATCTTTTTCATGTTCATATATTCAAAAACATTATCACCATATTTCATCATGTTTACATGATTTGCATGTAATAATCTTTCATTTATTTACTAAGTAACAAAACTCACAAGTGTATATATTCACATATACATACACGACACATGCATACATACATATATAATTCCAAAAATTTCATTTTTCACATAAGTAACTCAAATCACAAGAACCTTTATATAGCATCTTTTGATCATACATGCATTCACTTTTCAAGAATAAATCAAACAAGATTCTATCAAAAATCAAACTCAATCTCAAATATGCATACATACATATATATACGGTCATATATACATATACATACTCTTCCATTTTTATTTTATTCAAAAACCCATTTGTTTTATGTTTCAAGTTTGTGATTAAACTCATGAACAAGAGAAACTTCCATTATCATCAAGATCATCAAAAATAAAAAAACAAGGTTTTTAAAATAAATTTTATACCTTCAAGTTCTTGAATGATTTTTAGCAAAGATTTGATGATATGAGACTTAATTATTGTTTGAAATACCTTGAAACCACTTCTAAACCATCAAATGAACTTATAAACACCTTGTAATGAGTTTGAATCCTCAAGAACATTGTTAGAAATTTCTAAATTAAGGTTATATGGGGGTGTTTCGGCTGATTTGATTAGAGAGAGAGAATGATGAAGTTTAAAATTGGCTTGTCTTGGAAAGAATGAATGAAAATGGAACTTGTAAGAGTATGGGGGAACATAATATTCACCACCTCCATCTAGAACCAATAGGTGAAGGAGAGAGAGAGAGTGAAAATGAGGTGCATGGCTGCCAACAAATCTCTTCTCTCTCATATATTCGATACACACACATATATATATACAATATAGATTAAAAACTGGTATTTTACTAGATACCGGGTATTTTATCTAGCGTTTTAATCCCGTTTTAGTGCGTTTTAAATTATTTTTAACACTCTATTAAAATAAACCCGCCAAAATATTACTGAACAATATTTTATTCGCCTGGACTGGCGACGTTGCCGGTATTTGGTAGTATGCGCGCTGTGCTGCGCGGTACGCGCTTAAAATCGCCAAAATAGGGATTTATGTGTTTTTATTTATTTTTATTATTCTAAAGTGATAAAATCATCAAATTATTACTAAAATGATTATCGGTTGCCTTGACAGGCTGTGTTGACAGTAATTTGTCGGTATACGCGCTGCATTGTGCGGTACCCGCTTAAACTCGAAAAATAGAGTTTCTTAGCGTTTTAATTTATTTTTCCTCACGAATAGGATTAAAATTATTATTCTAATCATAACAGACAATTTTTAGGATTTTAACTCTGATCGGGTGGTCTCCGACGTTCGTTTCGCATTTTAACCGTTACGTGATAAGCGTTTATCTTTCCGTTGCCAACATAATTTTTATCAAAGTTTAATTTTACCAACTCATTAAATTTCACATATAAACATCATAAACAGTCAAATATGGCCCTGTTACCTATTCACAACACGTGTTACAATTGTATAGTACGGCCTGAAAAGCCGGGTGTCACAATAACCTTCCGAGGTTATACCTTATGGTCACTTCGTTTAGTTAGTTGTATGATAGGTAGTTTATATGCCTTAGGAAAATGACCAAAATGCCCTTTTTTGCATAATTTCATTTTAAGCATAGGTAACATATGTTTTGACATCTAAACTGATTATATAACATAATTAGATATGTTAAGGCATATAATACTTGTCATAGGACTAGTTAGGCGTCTCGAACGCGCTTTTGAGCGAACGACGTGTTAAAGTAGCATAAGCTACCTTAATGAGTCGTAATGGGTCGTAAGCACTTAGAATAGGTTCTGATTTAGAATGTAGGCTTTGTTAAACCATAATACATGAGTTCCAACACTCATTTGTTTACGAGACCTCATTCTACCCATTCTTCCAATTTAGGTGTCTATTCGCTAACATAGTATCCGTTACACTAGGAACCGCTTCAACACTTGAACTCTTGGTCTTTTGAGCTTTGTTATACCCTTTGAACCGGGACTATACGCAATCCAAGGCGAGTACATAGTTCCCCTCTTTTACCGTTTCCAAATGTTTTGGGGTGATTCATATGTGTAATCGACTTGTTTTCGAAATGTATGGCATATATGTGTTCACTAAGTGCTTTTATGTGTATTATTCCGATTATGCAAGTGCGATGTTTTATCCTTAAGTGATCTGCCTATCTTCATAGTTAGATTCTTATAGGATATTTGAAGTACAGTCTTAGATCTTCCTATCTTCATAGTAAGGTTTTTAAGAAGTACTTTACGACTCGATGGTTAGTTTTGTGTAGATTGTTGGTGATTTAGATAACGAAACTAGATAATACAATAAGCACATGGTGGATACACCGCTGGTACTTCCTATATATAAGTGTGCTTATTGTATTACCCTTCGTGGCGTTATCCCAAATCACTATTAGGATTTACTATGTTGTCGTACAATGATACGATGTTACGAGAACCTGATCCCTGTAGTACCTATCTATCTTCATAGTTAGACGTATATGGGATGTTTAGAGTACTAATATTGGAGCCCTTGTTTGGATTCATTGTGTACTTTAATGCGTGTTAGGTTAGACGGTGTTACGAGAACCCGATTCCTGTAGTATCTATCTATCTATCTTCATAGTTAGACATATATGGGATGTTTAGAGTACTAATATTGGAGCCCCTGTTTGGATTCATTATGTACTTTAATGCGTGTTTACGAGATGGAACAAGTTGACGATTATGTGGTAGTTGTGATTTAGATAACGAAACGGGTGCAATAAAATAAGAACATGGTGGATACGCCGCTGGTACTTCCTATATATAAGTGTTCTTATTTTATTCTTCTTGTAGCGTTATCTGGATCACTTTAGGATTTTGTGTACTATTGTTTCAGTATTCGATTATCAAAATCCTTGTAGAATCTCCCATATCTTTATATGTTAGATTCTTAGAAGGATATTTAAGGTATTATCATAAATCATTGATTTGATTTATATAGTACTCACACATGTTTGATTAATTTCAAAGTTGTTATTATAAATCCTTAATTGGTTTTTCTAATAACATATTAACAAGTTTTTACGATGGTTTAATAGATATTACAATGTAAGGCATAAAATGACTTAGTAATAATCATATTGCCATATACAAACCTATTTTCTCACGAGTTTTCACAATTAAGATTATGTATTGCAATACTAATTTTTTGCCATTCTTTGGCTTCAAGATTTATTTTTAATTAACAGCTCTCGTAGCTGTTAAAGTATTGAAATACCAAATGTTTTGCCATTTATTTGGCTAATAAAACCTATGTATTCGCTGACATTTTTATGCTGACCGTTTTTCACATATGTTTCACGTTTTCAACTATTCAACCATGCAACGCATAGGACTGCATTCGGGCCTTAGACTTCTAAAACAAAAGAACAATTTCATGTATTCTTTGTTTGTAAAACGATTTTAATGATATTGAAACAATTTAGTACCAGTAGTTGTGAGCAATTTGTAACGTGACTCCCCGGTATTTCCGCCGCGTGTTGTTATATTACGCGATTGGGGTGTTACAGAGTGGTATCAGAGCACTGGTTATAGGGAATTAGGTTATTAGCCTGCCTTAAACCTAGTCTATAACCTTCCTAGGACCCCAACGAGAGTAGACTTAGGAACTCTTTCCTAAATCCTCATCCTTATTCGTGCCACAACTACTCTATGATTTACGAATCATCTAACCTTAGATGATTTATCCTAAACCTTAGGCTTTATGCCTTGGGGTATTCCTCAAAATGTTTTCTTAAAACATTTTTATTGAAATATTTTTCAAAATGCTTTCTTAAATGCTTTTGTCAAAATATTTCGCAACATGTTTTATCTCAAACGATTTGTATCAAAGGATTTCTCAAATGTTTTCTTCAAACGTTTTTTTATCGAAATCTTGGGTTTTAATAATGTGAACACATGCAATCTGGAATGGTGGATGCCTGTACCCTGAGTTTTCTGTCTAAGGCTAGAGTGTTCGTATAAATCCGCATTTTCGGACCAGTCACTCTTACCTGGGAACTCTTAGGGTGAGTGTCCACTTATAGGCTAAAGCATGTCTTCGTGAAACATTATAAAAACCTATCCATCTTGACCCTACCGAATGATTTTTAAACGACCTTTGTAACCCTACTCATTCATGTTACCCTCGGTAATGTGTTTGCTCTTCATGACAATCGAAGCATCCTTCCTTTCCCAATACTATTTCATCATATCACCTTCGATGATATCTTTGATTCGTTACAGTTGAGATGAATCACATTTCATTTCACGACACTGCGAGATCCTATTTTATCTTCGAAATACTACCTTTGTCTTTTAAAATTTTAAATTTTTACCATTTGGATGAGAATTTTCAAAATTTCAACACAAAGTTTCTTTATTTTTAATTTTTAATTTAAAAACATTTTGTCTTAAAAGCAATAAATGTTTAACAGGTAAAGAATTTATAATACAAACCATTAACTCGGTTTGTATTCTCTCATCCAAAAAAAAAATATTACAAAAGTTTATTTTCAAACAACTCCTGTCTCAAAACAATATCCACAACACCATATATTCTAAGTACAAGAACAAGGCCAATGAACAAGATTCTACTAGATCAAAGTTTTCACAATACAATAATGTTACAAACTCATAACAATTGGATAAATCTAACTTTTTGGTTTTCTCTATAGCTGTACTTTCAAAATACCTACTCGACGAGATGCACAACCTCAAACCAATGAAGAAATCACAGCCCTTGTCACTCCGCAGTTGGCTGTTGTGCTTCCGAACATAGTAACCCAGGTTCATCAGATATACAACAACAATAACAACAACAACGTCCAGTGTAATTTCAAGACCTTCAATTCAGCCAAACCGCTAAAATTTTCTAGGTCTGAAGGAGTAACCGCGCTCTTACAATGGTTCGAAAGTATAGAAAGCACATTCCGCCATGTTCAGTGTCCTAATGAGCGCAATGTAGATTTCGCTTCGAGTGTCTTTCAAAGGAGAGCACTTACTTGGTGGAATAGTATTATGAGAGACCGAGGTGCCGATGTAGTGTTAGGATCTGAGTTTGGTTTTGATTCTGTTTTACGTTTGAATTAAAATGATCTATGAATGAGTAGTGCAGCAGAATGTAATGGAAGCAAACTTTTCACAATCAAACAGGAGAATTGCTTTTCATACACAAGTTTAACATTGAACCGAATGCTTGAATTTATTACAAGATTCAATTACAATTGCAAGTGTATAACAAACTCCCCCTCAGCCTGAGCTCACAGTGATTTGTTCGTGCAGGAGAAAGATGGTGAAGAGCTAATAGGCCAGTACAGAGCACTGTTCTATTTATAGGCACGAGCAAACCACTGAAGCATCTAAGCTGACATCACCATGAAAGTGACATCTAACCTCCTAACAAACTCTAACATCTGATCTATACAACCTCTACTGTGCTAACTACTGTTGTACATTACATATCATAATATATAAACTAAACTACTACTGCATCCTTCCACTGATGTGAACCCAGTAGTACTTGCCTTGATCAGCAGAGCTTGACCCATAGCAGTAGATTGAATCAGCAGAGCTTTAGTCTTTCATCAGTCTTTGACTTGGACAGCAGTTGTAGGTCAGCAGTTAGTAAAGATCTGTAGTTTGGAGGTCAGCAGATGTTGAAACCACTTTCAAGGGGAGAGATTTGAATATTAACTTATACTTATTCTGGATCCACTGCTCTGATCCAGTTTTGGCTTTGATTATCTGTTCCTTTGATAGGGTTCAATCCCAACAATCTCCCCCTGGAACAGATAATGCCAAAACTCTTCATTATTGGTAGATCTTTATTACCTCATCAGCAGTTCCCTTATTTGCCCTTTGAGTTGTAACTCAAAGGCTAAGGCATCTGTGTCATCATCATCCCTGCACAGTGGAAGATCAAGGAGATCCTGCAAATCTTGAAGACTTAGGCCAAGTGCTTGTTCCCTTGTTATTTTCTTCACTTCTCCACTAGACTTGAACACAGTCAGTACATGGGTCTGTTTGTCAGTTTTCCATTTTAGTACTTTTGAGTCTATTGGGTTTCTTGGGAGATTTTTATTGGATGAGGAGTTTGGTGATGCAGGCCTTGTGATGACTGTTTGAGCAGTGCTTGCAGGTTGATTCTGGCCAAGAGTTTCAACTATCATCTTTTTAATACCTTCTTTTACAAGCTCATCTCCTGCCATTAATTCTGCCACTGTTTCAGTATCCAATTGTTTTGTTTGCTTTCTTTTATAGATAGCAGCACCAGCTGGAGCAATAGCTCTCCTGATTTGCAGCTTTGATGGTCTTTTTGAAACCTCTGCTTCAGGGTAGTCAGGTTTTTGTGGAAGTGTGGGATCTTTCTTCCTTAATTCCTCCAACCTTTTGTAGGTGGTCCTGACTATGTCTTCTTTCAATCTTGCCACTTGATTTTTAGACCCATAGTCAGCAGCAACCAATTCCTCTTTCATTCTCTTCAACTCTAGTGACTTTTCAGTCACATTCTTTTTGTACTTTGACCAAACTGGAGGAGTGTGTTTGACCTTATTCTTGACCATCTCTTGAATCCTGGCTGCTTCTTGTTCAAGCTCAGGAATGGTCCACTCCTTGTACATATACTTTTCTCCCTTGTACTTCTTGGTTGCCATGATGCTTTCAATGTAGTCTTTTCTCAAAGTTTCATATGCTTTCTCTGAGATTTGTTGACAAACATTTTTTGCAAATTGCTCTAAGGATCTGACTTGAGTAAATAGAAACTGATAATGCCTTTGAATTTCTCTGTCAGTTTTTCCTTGAGAGTTTCGTTTAGAAATATCCTCTGCCTGTTTAGCCTTAACTCTCAAATATTCTTCAATGTTGTTAGGCCTTGGATATCCTTCAACTGATGGAAACTTCCTTTTAGCAGGGTCATCCTCATAATAGAGATTTGATATCTTCTCTAACTGCTTCAAGTTCTAGAGGAAATTTGACACCTGCAGGAGTGATAATAGGGATTGGTTGTTGTACTGGAGCTGATGAGAGAGGAACAGGGTTTGGAATAAGTGCAAGTGATTGTGAAGATGTTGGTGGTGGTGATAGAGAATCATCATCAGGTATAAAAATCCTTCTGCTTTTTATTGTAGTAGAGGCTGATGATGTCTTGGGTGGATCAGTGGTGGAATTTTCAATGGTGGATGGTGACTGACTAACAACTGTTGAAACGACTGGTGTTTCAACCACTGTTGTCATTACAACAGATGTTGTAACATCTGATGTCTTCTGCTTTTTGGCAGGAGGTGATGGTGGTGAGATTGTTTTTGGTGGACTGATTTTTGGTAGTGGTGGTAAGGCAGTGGTTGTGGTGTGTGTTGAAGTGGTGTGTATTGAAGTGATGGCAGGTGTTTGACTGACAGTAGTTGAAACCACTGAAGTATCAGCAGTAGTTAACACAGCAGGTCTTACAACAACTGTTTGGGTGGAAGTTTGATGTTGGGGGCTTTTGGATGATGGTTTTGGAGTATGCTTTGTGAGTCTGGATGGTATGGATTTGGGTTCCCTCACTTTTCTAGTGGGATTTCTTTTTGGCTCAGGATTTTTAACATCGTTTGGCTCAGAACAACCCTGCGCATTCTGCTCCATATAAGCTATTTTCTCCTCATTCCATCTTGACATATCCTTTGCCACTTTGTCCCTTTTTACACTTGATACAGCTTCATCAAGTGCATTTTGGGTAACATCAATCTTTTTACTACCATCTGGCAATGGAATGTTTTTAGTCATGTTTTCCTTTTCTGGTTCAATATAAATACCATATTCAATTTCCTTCTTTATCCACTATTTGATTTTCTCCCCCTTTTTGGCATTATCTGGAGGAGGGTTATCAATGAAGAGAACAGTGGGAGGAGCAGTGCCAGTGGTTTGCATAATGTGGGCTTTTAAAGCCTTGATGTCAACTTGGGTATCTTTAAACCTTGCTTCCATGAGAGTTCTGATCTTTTGAATTTGGATCTCATGTTGCTGATCAGATAGGTCTCTTTGATGTCGGAGCAATGGTTGAAATAAACTCCACAGCTCATTAGATAATGGAGCAGCTGTTGGGTGTGGTGCAACAGTGGATGTAGACTTTTGAGAATTTAACACCTGCTGCAACATTGTTTTGATGTCTGCAACAGATGATTCAATTCTGTCCACTCTCTTCGTCAATTCTTTATATTTTAAACCATCACCCAAATGAATGGGATCATCTGATTTCCCACTAACAGCGGTTGTAACAGTGGTTGATGCAGGGAGTGTACTCCAGACATTAACCACTGATGCCCCTTTTTCTTGGTACTAGGGTCTTCTTCCTTCAACACTTGATAGCCTTTTGATTGTACCAGATTGTAAAACAAACTCACTGGTGGATATCAGAGGTGCTATGGAAGGAATTGCCTCCAAGGAAGTCTTATTGATGTAACCGCTATCCAAATGTAAACCAGTGGGTTCAACACTTGTAGTGGCTGCTTCGCTTGGACTACCACCAAGAGTTACTTGTAACTCAAGGGGTGTAACCTCCTCGGGTCTTGTTGGTGGGTTAGCTATGATTGATTCATCAGGCCCAGTCATTTGTTGAAGTATATTCTCATGGATAGGTGATTGAGAAGGACTGATTTGTGCCTGGTTCAGATCAATAGCATCCAACAATAACTTAGTTGGTGGGGGAATTGTGGATGTGAGGTTGGGTGTGGAAAGAGAATTGGCCCCGGGCATTGGGTTGTGGATGATGGAAGCAAGTGATTCCAGAGCATCATATTGTGGTGTCCCTATTTGTATAACCTGTTCTTTTTGAGAAGAAACAGGAGGAGTTTCAGCCATGGGTTGAGATATGTGTACCAACTGCTGTGAGGAAGTAGTAGCAGTGGTTTCTTGTGACTTTTGTGCTGTCACTGGCAGTTGCTCTGGTATCTCATCCTCCAGATTTACCTTTTTGATAGATTTGGGGGGTTTTTGAGTTTTCTTTTGTTTTGCCTTTTTGTGGATTGTAGGTGTGGGTTTCAAAACAGTTGTTTTGCTGTTTTATCACCTTGAGCAGTGGGCTCAGCAGCAGATACCTGAGGAGCAATGGTAGCTGCTAAATTCTGCTCAGGCACCTCTGCTTGTGTTTTGCAAGTTGTTGACATTCTTGTGAAAGTTTCAGCAGTTAAGCTGTGTATTTGAAAAGATTCACCTTGTTTTATTGAAGAAGCATCATTCTTACCAAGTTTCTTTTCAAAGTAATAACTTAGAAATCTTGGAAATAGTAAGAATGCCTTTGTTTCAACATTTTTAACCAGATCATTAATGATTTCCTTAGAATAATTAAAATTTTCTTCTTGAAGAATAGCATACCCCAGGTTTTGAATCTTTAATGATATTTCATTAAAAGCAGTGGTTTTGTTTGAAACACACATTAGGAGGGTATGAAATAAAAACCTTGTTGCAGGAGGGAAGAAACCTTTTTGTAAGGTATCCCTTTTCATCATTGTATCTGCATACCCTCTTTCAATTAAGTCAATTTTACTCGTTTTTAGGAAAGGAAGTTTTACCTTGCTGATCATCGAGTTGAAAGACTTCTGAGATAGATTGTGGTGTAATTTTGACAACTTTACCCTTTAGAGATGAGTTAATGGCTATAACAGTCTCACCTTGTTTGTCAAGGGTTACATTTTTCCAGAACTCTCTTTGGGTCGCCAAGTAAATTGGTGCATCTGCTATTAACAAAGTTTTATACTTTGATTCAGACATGATATCAATGATGGAGTCGAAAGCATCAGTGGTGCCGGGTTTTGTGAGAAGACCCAGAAGGTTGTGAGAGGGTTTGTGTGGAATTTCGATGGGTTTAGCATTTTGAGAGGCCTCTTTGGAAGATGATTTTGAAGTGGATTTTGCGGAGGACTTCGATTTAGTCATTTTGGAGAAGACGATCGAAGAAAGTGGTGAAGGAATTTGTGGAAATGAGATGAAAACTGCTTTGAGAAAGGAATTTTTATGAATTCAATTCGACAGTAAAACCCTGTTTGGGGTTTTGAAAGGGGTTTTATGGAGAAAAAGTGAATGCTGACGTGGCAGCGGTTGCAAAAGGTCTGACCGCTATGTACTGTCCACGTGCCAACCCCTGATAAAATGAAGGACAGTACTTTTATAAAAACTACTGATGAAAGGCAGTGGTTACAACGGTAACAAATGGAGGCAGTGGATGATTTTTACTATCAGCAGATAGCACATCAGTGGATAAAACACTGATTTTGAGCATCAGTGCTTATCAGGAAAATGAGAGAACAGGGGTTGACTTTCAGCAGTGGACAGACTTTGAAGTAGAGCAGACTTTTGAACAATCAGTGGTTATGGCAGACTTTTAAGGATTTTAATGAAAACTTCATTTTTAACTATTTTTAAGGATGGATTTTTGATTTTCTAAAAACATTTTAATGCTTTTATTCATAGAAAAACAAGATTTTGCTTGTTATTCCATGTTTAGCATGCCAATCCTAGAGACCAAGCTTTCAAAGCTAGATGTATCTAAAGCTTTTGTGAGCACATCTGTCAGCTGGTCTTTAGTTGGAACATGATGCAGAGAAATCAAACCTTTTTTCATAGCAATCCCTCACAAAGTGATGTCTGATGTCGATGTGTTTGGTGGTTGAATGGGAAACTGGATTTTTGATGATATTTTCTGCTGCCTGGCTATCCAACATGAGTGGTGTCTTTAAGGCAGTGATACCAAAATCCAGCAACTGATTTTGAAGCCAGAGCAGTTGGGCTGTACAGCTTGCAGCAACTATATATTCTGCTTCAGCAGTGGATGTTGAAACAACTGCTTACTTTTTGCTTTGCCATGAAACTAAGCAATCACCTAGAAACTGGCACCCTCCTGAAGTAGACTTCCTTGTGGTGTTACATCCAGCAAAATCACTGTCTGAAAATCCTGAAAGCTTGATATTCCCATTAGCTGGATACCAGATACCAAGTGTGGGAGCACTTTTTATGTATCTGAATAACCTTTTTATAGCAATAAGGTTGGATTTCCTAGGGGCTGATTGACTTCTTGCAGAAACACATGTTGCAAACATAATGTCTGGTCTAGATGCAGTTAGGTACAATAAAGACCCAATCATGCTTCTATAAAGTGTTTGGTCAATCAGCTCATCCTTTTCATCAGACATGCCTAGCTTATTGGTTGCCATGGGTGTGCTGCATGGTTTACAATCATTCATATCAAATTTATTTAAAAGTTCTTTAGCATATTTTCTTTGATGAATGAAAGTTCCATTTTGCATTTGCTGAACTTGGAGACCAAGAAAGCATTGCAGGTCACCCATTGCACTCATTTCAAACTCAGCTATCATGAGTTGCCTAAACTCTTCACACATTTTATGACATGTGCTTCCAACAATAATGTCATCCACATAAATTTGGACAATCATTAAATCTTTTCCTCTCCATTTTAAAAACAGTGTTTTATCAATGGTACCTCTTTTGAAACCATTTGAGAGTAGAAAGGTGGAAAGAGTTTCATAAAAGGCCCTAGGTGCTTGTTTCAGGCCATAAAAGGCTTTGTTTAGCCCGTAGACATGATCTGGATAAAATGGATCCTCAAAACCTGTAGGTTGACAAACATACCCCTCTTCTTGAATTGTACCATAGAGGAAAGCACTTTTGATATCCATTTGGAACACCTTCATGTTGTGGTTGACAACAAAGGCCAGGATTAATCTTATAGCTTCTAATCTTGCTACAGGGGCGAATGTTTCATCATAATCAATCCCCTCTTCCTGTCTGTAACCTTGAACCACAAGCCTGGCTTTATTCTTGACAACAATGCCCCTTTCATCAGTTTTGTTTTTGAAGACCCACTTTGTGCCGATGGGACTTACATCTTTTGGCAGTGGTACAAGCTCCCATACTTGTTGTCTTTTAAACTGTTGGAGCTCCTCTTGCATGGCTTCTACCCAGCTGTTGTCTTTCAGTGCCTCTTGGTACTTGACTGGCTGATGGAGTAATAGAAAACCAGCAAAAAGACAAATGTTTTGGGTTTGGCTTCTTGTGAGCACCCCTTCATTGATGTTGCCAATGATTTGGTCAGGTGGACGAGATCTCAAGAAGATTAAATCTCCTTGGTATGGTATAATGGCATTTGTTGGTGAAGGCTGCAGATGTGTATCATCTGAGCTAACCACTGCTGGTGACTTTGATGATCCAGCAGTGGCTTCAAAAGGTGGTGGAATAGGAGGTAATGGTGTGGACACATGCTGACTTTTATCCGCTGTTTGGGGACTTTTGTCAGCAGTGTTTGATGATGTGGAAGCAGTGGTTGATGGGCTACTTTGGTCAACAACTGTTGAGGTAGCAGTGGTTGAGCTTTGACAGTTGTTTTGTACCACTGATGCTTTTCCCATTGAAACAGACTTTTGTTGAGGAATGATGATCTCATACCCATAGTCTGGTGATGAATCCTCTGATGAACTTGCACTGTTAGTCTTGACAGCAACACTTTCAAATGTGAATTTATCAAGATCAAATAAATCAGCAGGATTTGCTGGGATTTTCATTGATGAAAGTTCATTGAACTTCACATTCAAAGTCTCTTCCACTGTTTTAGTCCGTGTATTAAACACTTTGTAGGCCTTAGCAGTGGTAGAGTATCCCAAATGATATCCACAATCTATTTTGGCTGCAAACTTAGAAATGGAATCTTTTAAGTTTAAAATGAAGCATGGGCAACCAAAAACTTTGAAGTATGAAATCAATGGCTTTATTTTATACAACAGTTCATAGGAAGTCTTTTGATGCCTGGGGTTGATTAAAACTCGATTTCAGTTGAACCAGCTTGTTTGACAGTAGTGTTTTCAAGATCATCATATTTTCTATATCCTATACCAAACTTGACATTGCTTTCAAGTTGTTTCTCAAGCATAACCTCATACCTTTTACAAGATTCTACCCATCTTCCACAGGTGATCTGGGTGGACTCCAACTCCTTTTTGCAAACTTGGTATTTTTCTACCATAGTTTGGAGTTGAGTTTTGGTTATGCTCTGCTCTTCTTTGAGACTGCTGATCTCTTTATCTTTTTCAGCCAATTTGTTTCTAAGTTCTTTTAATGACTTTTCAAATTTGACTTCATCAGTTAAGATTTTATCCCTAAGGTTGTCATTTACCTCTTTGATGTTAGCAAATACAATAATGCATTTGTCTGAACACAGATTTTCAAGAACTTGAGGTGATACCTTGGCAGTAGCCATCATGGCACAATCACATTGATGATCATCTTCATCATCAGCTCTAACTTCTTTCACACCTGCTTTCTTTTCGTCCTTTTCTTCTTTGTCTTCTTTGGACCAGGGGTCAGACAGTGGTTCAATCAGGGTTTCTGAATTTTCACCCAGCAATAGTTCACCAGCAACTGCAGTAACCACTGCTTCAGCCACTTCATCCACGGTTTCAGCACTTAGCTGTTCACCTTCAGTTTCTACCCCTTCTGGTATTGACTCTAAAGCCATCAAGCAAAATTCATCATTAGAAGGATCATTAAAAGCATACAGTGCAAAATTTTCATCACCAAGCTCATCAGGCATGCTGCTCCACTCAACAAAGCCTTGGGTGAAAAAGCTTTGTTGATCTGGTTGTACCACTGTTGGAGCAGCTTGTTGAGGTGCAACAGGTTGCACCTGTGCCTGAGGGACAGGGGCTTGAACATACTGAATTTGTGGAACAGTGGTTTGAACATAATGCACAGGCACATGGGTTGTAGCATAGTGAGCAGTGTTAACATGGGATGCAGGGGTATATTGGGTATAGTGCACAGTGCTTTGATTTTGTGGTCTAGGGTTTGAGCTAGGATGAGTTATTATTGGACCAGTGGTTTGACTCCTGCATTCCCTAGAAAAATGACCTAGCCTATTGCACTTATAGCACTTAATTTTTGACTTATCCAGCCCCACTTTTAAATTCCCATGTAACCCTAGGAATTTTCTCCCTGTTCTTTTGTAGAATTTGCTTGTTCTTACACTAAACAAAGCCAACTGATGCAAAATGTCCATCTCTTCTAAGTCAGTGGGATCAAAGTGTTGCAAATCATTGAGTTCAAAACACAAGTTATCTGACATCTGGTTTTCACAGTTTGCAGTAAAAGCATAATTTGCAGAGTGAGAATCAGGGTTGTTGAAATTTCCACCAGCAGTTATATCAATAAAGTGATCATAACCCTGATCCTTACTACTGCTACCAAATTCTTCCTGACCAAAAAGAGCTGTGCTGCCAAATGAATAATCATCAGCAACTTATGCCAGACTCTTGCAACTTCTTTTTCTGGTTTAACTCCCTTTCATAGGTCAGGAGTCTACCATGAAGTTGGGTCAGGGTCAGATCCTTGAACTCAGCAGAGTTTCTAGTAACAAATGCAATGGTATCCCATTTTTCTGGTAATGATCTAAGGAACCTGCTATTTTGAGTTGAATTTGGAAATGTTACTTTAACAAGCCTTAGTTCACTAATGAGACAACTGAATCGTTCAAACTGCTGAGTCAATGATTCACCCTTGATGTGACAAAATGTTTCATACTGCTGATTCAGAATTTCCCTATTGTTTTCAATAACTTCTTATGTTCCCCCAAACTGTTCCTTTAGTGCATCCCATAGCTCTTTGGCACTGTTACAATGTAACAGTCCAACATAGATCTCACTGGGTAATGCAGATGCTATGATGCTAAATGTTTTGGCATCGAGTTCGAACTTTTGAAAATCAGTTTCAGTATAGTTTTCAGTTGGTTTAGGTACGAACTTCTTTGCATCCTCAGCACTTGGCACCATAGGAACATGGGGACCAAAAACAACAGACTTCCAACATCCAGTGTTCTGTTGAGCAAGGATGTGACCCATCCTTCTCACCCAGATGTTGTATTCATTACGTTTAAGCATGGGTGGTTTGAAAAGAGAGCTAATCTTATTCTTATCATCTTGTGATTGTGACGCCATCCTGGTTGTTTTACAGGCACTGATTAATCAACTTTGATGGTGATTAAACCTTGCTCTGTTTTTCAACAAAACGAACAAACTATCAGTATCAACGATTGTGAGCTGAACTATTTATGTCAAAATGATTGTTAAATCAAATTTGACTGTCCAAGCTCTGATACCAATTGTTAGGATCTGAGTTTGGTTTTGACTGTGTTTTACGTTTGAATTAAAATGATCTACGAATGAGTAGTACAGCCGAATGTAATGGAAGCAAACTTTTCACAATCAAACAGGAGAATTGCTTTTCATACACAAGTTTAACATTGAACCGAATGCTTGAATTTATTACAAGATTCAATTATAACAAACTCCCCCTCAGTCTGAGCTAATAGTGATTTGTTCGTGCAGGAGAAAGATGGTGAAGAGCTAATAGACCAGTACAGAGCACTATTCTATTTATAGGTACGAGCAAACCACTGAAGCATCTAAGCTGACGTCACCATGAAAGTGACATCTAACCTCCTAACAAACTCTAACATCTGATCTATACAACCTCTGCAGTGCTAACTACTGTTGTACATTACATATCATAATATATAAACTAAACTACTGCTGCATCCTTCCACTAATGTGAACCCAACAGTACTTGTCTTGATCAGCAGAGCTTGACCCATAGCAGTAGATTGAATCAACAGAGATTTAGTCTTTCATCAGTCTTTGACTTGGACAGTAGTTGTAGGTCAGCAGTTAGTAAAGATCAATAGTTTGGAGGTCAGCAGATGTTGAAACCACTTTCAAGGGGAGAGATTTGAATATTAACTTTTACTTATTCTGGATCCACTGCTCTGATCCAGTTTTGGCTTTGATTATATGTTCCTCTGATAGGGTTCAATCCCAACATGTAGCAATGGAACTGACGTGGGAAGAATTTAAAGATCTTTTAAAGAAGGAATTCTGCCCACGAAGTGAAATAAGGGCACTTGAAAAAGAGTTCTATTATCTAAAACATGATAGTGGGGAAAACCGTGCCTACACTGACCGATTTGAACAGTTAAGCCTACTCTGCCCCCACTATGGTCACACCTTTGGATCGGGCCATTGAGAAATACATCGATGGTTTACCTGACCCTGTCCAAGACATTGTCACTGGCAGCCAACCTACAACGCTTTGGGAGGCTAAGGAATTAGCCGATATCTTAACCGACTCACATGTTAGAAAAGGTAAATTATTTCGACAAGGGGACAAGAAACAAAACACTGAATCTGTTAACGAGAATTCTAAAGGAACAAAGGCCAAATCTTCTAAAAGTTCTAGGAAGCGTAAGGCTTCAAAGAATTATGCAATTCCTGCACCTGTTTCACTAAACTCAGTACCCTTCAAGGTATTTTATCATGGAAAGCAGCCTCGGTGCAATCATTGCAATTATCATCATGCATCAAATTCCCCTTGTCGCCAGTGTACAATTTGTGGTTTATTTGGACATCTAGCTATGACCTGTCGTATCCAGAACCGAGCAGCTTCTACTTAGACTTGCCCAAGAGTATGTTTCAATTGTGGTGACTTAAATCATTTCAAGCGAAACTGCCCCAAGCTTACCAATGCTAATGGACGAGTATTCAATATCATCGAGGCTCAAGCTAATGATCAAGTGCTTATGATCATTTGAACCTCTAAATTTCCTGTTCATTTTCAAGAACAATGTACATATTTTTACTATGTTTGTAATGAAAATATAAATTCCAAGAGGTTTATCTTTATCTTTGCTATTCAATTTTCAATTTCAAACTCTAATGTGGTTGCACTATGTGTGATTTCAAATTTCATGCTGATTTTGAGGATTCCGTTCTTTAAGAACTAAATCTTATAATATTAGCATAATATAAATTGCACTCCGGTGCATTCGTACGATCGTGGTAACACGATCGATACGAGTACTATGAACAAGTTAATACTATTTTATGATCATAACAGTACATACATGATTTATATATCTAATATGTATAGTACATGGTTGTAAACACAAATTGCTTCGTATGTTGATATAACATACTTAATACATTTTTACTTAGTATGTTAACTTAGCGTACCTAGTACATGATTTGAGAACATTTTCTTGATATGTTTACATTATGATGATAATGTATGATTAGTATATGTTGCATTCTACCTGTTTGGTTAATAATGAAACATATATATAAACATTCGTACTAGAATAGAACACCTACTACTAAAATTTGTTGTACGCAAAATAAGTAGTATTGTCATTGCTAGTATGAAATACGATTCGATTTGGCAGATAATATGTTGTGACGATGTTAATTTGATTTAGACGATAGTTCGACCTTATTATTTGTTACCCTCACTTAACAAGAGGAGCTATGTGGACCATGCGACGAAACAAGTAATTATGGTGCACACTTAATTATGAGATTTGATGCATGAGAATCATAGTAAGACTTTTTAAGTATGGTGGCATAAAATCTAGAATGATTAAGGTAACGGGAGGAGTATGATGCGATAAGAACTTGGTGGATACGCTGATGGTACTTCCTATATATAAGTGTTCTTATTGTGTTATTCTTCAGAACGTTGCTAAAATCATTTGGTGATTTTATGTTATCTTGGACCATTATGTGATTATGTGTTTAATTGTTATTTGTGTGGATATTTCCGATGGACAAGAACAAATACATTAATTAACTCAAATCGAGCCGTCCGGGAGTATAATATGGTGTTAAAGGTGACGATCTTGATGCCATAGGTATGTTGACCCGTCTCCTATGCATGGGATGCTCATGGTACATTGGAGGTACCTCGTGGGACGTTAGAAACCGTGTACATGAAGGGCTTGAATGTACACCCCCTCTATTTGCTAGAAATTACACTAGGAGCTTAGAATAACATAGTGCCATACTTAAATGATTTTTGAACACTAGTCGACTATCACAAGTTTCAAAGGGTTGAACACCTTGAGATACTTTGAATATCCCAAATCACATTTTGAATTCCCTAAAATTTCCAAATGATGCTCCGCATCTTAGGGATCTAGCAATCTGCTTATCCATCAGTTGTTTCAATTCCACTCTACGGTCGAACAAATTTCAGGACGAAATTTCCTGAAGTAGGGGAGACTGTGACACTTATACTCCATAAACGCACACGATATAGGACACTATATTTTATCAAAAAACAATGTGTTTTAGTCTCAAAAATTTGTTTATTTATGTTTAACAATTTCACATTTTGATTCTAGTTCATTTTCAAGCTTTAAATCGCTTTCTGGAAAGTTATACGCGAACTGATGCGTAAACGTAATCAGTTTAATGCGGAAAACACTCCGGAACATTGACATAGGCTTAACATACCTTAAATGACTTTATTATATAACTTAGAAATAAGTTTTGAAGGCTTTGGTGTGTCAAAAAACAAGTTTATTCACTCTCAGGGACTATTTGCGTCAAACTGCGAAAGTCTGCTGATTCGTATAGTGACGAACATTTCGGAACTTGATCATAAGTTAAACATGCCCTAAATATCCTTTACATAGCTTAGAAATAGGCTTTGAGGTGTTTGGTTCGCAAAAATAAACTTTTTGATCACAGGGACTAAAAGCGTCAAAACTGCGAAAGTATGCATTTTCGTGCATATTTAGCATTCTGACCATATCCGGACATCCAAATATTTTTGTAATCATTAAAATATTTTATTTTAGTGTTTGGAATGTTAGAATTTCACTCGTCGCGTAATTTGGGTCGTTTTCGCGTCCATTACGATTTCCGTCGTAATTAACCGAACAACGCAACCGTACAGCCAAACGAACCGACATCTGAGATGTTTTCAAGCATATTTCTTGTTCCCTACACTTTAACTTCATCATGGAGCTTAAAAATGGGTTTGACGGGTGTTAGAAGTGCCGAAACGCGACAAAACGAAGTTCAGGGACTAAACTGTAAATAAGTGAAACTTGCTGATCTGCACATGCCATACGGACCATATGGAGGACCTCTTACGGTCTGTAAGTAGTCCCCAGCATAGCAGATTCATTGAATCTGCAATTCAGCTGCTGCCTTTGATTTTACCCATGGTTTCTTCAACTTGTGGACTGGTTTTTAGGTTTCCATGGTATTCAAAACCATGGGCAACACTTGTAAGGTCCAGATCGAAGCTCAAATTATGAGAAATGACCCTAAAGGTTCTTTGAAATCTATATAAACCCAAGCCTTTCATTCATTTTCTTCACACTTTGATTTGATTTTACTCTAAGTTGGAGTGTATACTTCATACCTGAGTAATCTTTAGATCAAAACTTCGTAGCTTGGACCTCTTGTAAGTTTCTTTCATGCTTTTATGTGTTTTTAAGCATAAAAGTCAAACAGTGTTTGACTTTTTGCTTTAACCGGTCAATGGTCAACATGAAGTTTGTTTGAACTTCGCAACGTGAGCGTAATCACGATGGTTATAGTCCCTTGCGACTATACCTACTGATTACCACGTTGATTAGGTGTAGTGACGAGTCATAGTTTTGGTCAAAATACGTGCCTATACGTATTTTGCAACCAAACTATTCTTGGGTATCAAAACCATTTGTTTTGATATCAAACTTGTTTTCAAACTTAGTTAAACATGTTTTAACATGTTTAACTCGTCACTTTTAGGATAGTGCTTATATAGGGTCGTAAGATAAGCGGTCTAAACAACCGCTTAGACTTTCGAACCCGACCCGTTTGGTCGATCGTTAGGATCCGACCAAACATATAATGTGACCATAGTTTTATAGGGAATAATCTTCCGAGGTTATACCTTATGGTCACTTCGTTTAGTTAGTTGTATGATACGTAGTTTATATGCCTTAGGAAAATGACCAAAATGCCCTTTTTCGCATAATTTCATTTTAAGCATAGGTAACATATGTTTTGACATCTAAACTGAATATATAACACAATTAGATATGTTAAGGCATATATTACTTGTCATAGGACTAGTTAGGCGTCTCGAATGCGCTTTCGCGCGAACGACGCGTTAAAGTCGCGTAAGCTACCTTAATTAGTCGTAATGGGTCATAATCACTTAGAATAGGTTCCGATTTAGAATGTAGGCTTTGTTAAACCATAATACATGAGTTCCAATACTCATTTTGTTTACGAGACCTCATTCTACCCAATCTTCCGATTTAGGTGTCGATTCGCTAACATAGTATCTGTTACACTAGGAACCGCTTCAACACTTGAACTTTTGGTCTTTTGAGCTTTGTTATACCCTTTTAACCAGGACTATACGCAATCCAAGGCGAGTACATAGTTCCCCTATTTTACCATTTCCAAATGTTTTGGGGTGATTCATATGTGTAATCGACTTGTTTTCGAAATGTTTGGCATATATGTGTTCACTAAGTGCTTTTATGTGTATTATTCCGATTATGCAAATGCGATGTTTTATCCTTAAGTGATCTGCCTATCTTCATAGTTAGATTCTTATAGGATATTTGAAGTACAGTCTTAGATCTTCCTATCTTCATAGTAAGGTTTTTAAGAAGTACTTTACGACTCGATGGTTGGTTTTGTGTAGATTGTTGGTGATTTAGATAACGAAACTAGATAATACAATAAGCACATGCTGGATACGCCGCTGGTACTTCCTATATATAAGTGTGCTTATTGTATTACCCTTCATTGCGTTATCCCGAATCACTATTAGGATTTAGGATGTTGTGGTACAATGATACGATGTTACGAGAACCTGATCCCTGTAGTATCTATCTATCTTCATAGTTAGACGTATATGGGATGTTTAGAGTACTAATATTGGAGCCCTTGTTTGGATTTATTGTGTACTTTAATGCGTGTTAGGTTAGACGATGTTACGAGAACCCGATTCCTTTAGTATCTATCTATCTTCATAGTTAGACATATATGGGATGCTTAGAGTACTAATATTGGAGCCCCTGTTTGGATTCATTATGTACTTTAATGCGTGTTTACGCGATGGAACAAGTTGACGATTATGTGTTTATGTGGTAGTTGTGATTTAGATAACGAAACGGGTGTAATAAAATAAGAACATGGTGGATACACCACTGGTACTTCCTATATATAAGTGTTCTTATTTTATTATTCTTGTAGCGTTATCTTGATTACTTTAGGATTTTGTGTACTATTGTTTCAGTATTCGATTATCAAAATCCTTGTAGAATCTCCCATATCTTTATATGTTAGATTCTTAGAAGGATATTTAAGGTATTATCATAAATCATTGATTTGATTTATATAGTACTCACACAGGTTTGATTAATTTCAAAGCTGTTATTATAAATCCTTAATTGGTTTTTCTAATAACATATTAACAACTTTTTACGATGGTTTAATAGAGATTACAATGTAAGGCATAAAATGACTTAGTAATAATCATATTGCCATATACAAACCTATTTTCTCACGAGTTTTCACAATTAAGATTATGTATTGCAATACTAAATTTTTGCCATTCTTTGGCTTCAAGATTTATTTTTAATTAACAGCTCTCGTAGCTGTTAAAGTATTGCAATACCAAATGTTTTGCCATTTATTTGGCTAATAAAACCTATGTATTCGCCGACATTTTTATGCTGACCGTTTTTCACATATGTTTCAGGTTTTAAACTATTCAACCATGCAACGCATAGGACTGCATTCGGGCCTTAGATTTCTAAAACGAAAGAACAATTTCATGTATTCTTTGTTTGTACAACGATGTTAATGATATTGAAACAATTTAGTACCAGTAGTTGTGAGCAATTTGTAACGTGACTCCCTGATATTTCCGCCGCGTGTTGTTATATTACGCGATTGGGGTGTTACAGAATAGGACCAGTTGCATACCAATTACAACTCTCAGAAGAACTAGCAGGTGTACATGATGTATTCCATGTATCCAATCCTAAGAAATGTTTATCTGACGAACCACTGGTAGTACCTCTTCAAGATATAGAGGTAAATGAAAAATTAAAGTTTATTGAGAAACCTCTTCGAATAGAAGAAAGAAAGGTCAAGTACCTCAAGCACAAGAGGTTGATTCTGTTAAAGGTAAAATGGGATTCAAAAAGAGGACCTGAGTACACATAGGAACTGGAATCGGAGATGAAAAAGAAACATCCTTACTTGTTCCAGTAAATCTCGAGGACGAGATTTTAAACAAGGTGGGGAGGATGTAACGACTTGCACGAAATTGTCCTAAAACGCTCCGTAAGTGGAAAACCCGAACCAAAAAAACCTAATTTTATGAAAAATCAAGAAAACCAAATTTTGTTACTCGGTCGCGGGCCGCGAAGGAGTTTAGGTGGGTCTTCGCAGGGTGCGATAGCTCTAAGGTTCCGGATAATGATCAAGGCCATGTGTCGCACACGTGGCGGGCCTAGGGGATGACACGGCAGCCCTAGCCATAGCTAGGGTGGCCCTCGCGGGGCGCGAAGGATGTCCCTTCATGTTGTCGCAGGCCGCGAGAAACCTAAAAATCAGCTATAAATAGAGTGTTGCATGGGCAGTCTTCTGTGCTCGCAAATTTCCTTTAAAACAACCATATTCTGCTCAAAATAGTGCATTTTAGTATCAAGACGCTGCTACGATAACGGGGTAATAACTCGATCACTGCTACGATACAATGTCCGATCGATTAAAACCGATCCGATGGATGTTTAAGTGTTGCCCTAATCTTGGGCTATACTTTGTCATTCCTCATGAGGGTTTCGATCTTGGAAGCTATCGTGAAAGTTGTATTAAGTTACTAACCTAGTTTCGTTTGCATTTTTATTTAACTAAGTTTACCAACTTAATCAGTAGGCTACCTGTGATCATTTAAAGCTGCAATGTGAGTCATTCTCTTTTTATCCAACTGTTTTACAAAAACCTTAAATTATTTTCCAGTTATATATTACCGGGATTAAGTCTTTGCAAATCTTAAATTACTGGCAGATGGTGGGGTTTTGTATACATTACTGATGTTTTATCACTTTTAGGCGGGCACACCTAATTCGTGATACTCGTCACTATTGGGTGACAGGACCCAATAGTGGTATGACCACAGTCACAGATCCGGTCGAGTGACAACTGGACCAGATAATTATAAGATAGGGGCAATTGTAATCGCTCTTAATACTGTGAATTATAGCAATGTGTCTTTTTGTATAAAACGGAATGAACTCGCCAGTATTTCCCGGCTGATAAAATCTTTTTAAAACATATTTCAGGTGATTTACTGTGATCAAGGAAAAGTGCCTCAGTAAATAAATAAACATGTTTTTTTTGTAATCAGGGAATTTCCTAGTAAAATTCCTTTACTGTAAAGTACGGGGTTTGTCCCGATATTAATAATAAAATAATCCGGTATTTTCCATTTCAAACGATCCTGTTAAAAGTTTCCACTGCCACAAATACCACGAGTTTCTGTCCTGCGGCTTCCAAACCGGTAAAACGGATCGAGGGCCGTGACACCATGCATAACACATATTAATAGAATATATAGATACGTGTATAGATATTGTACCAAAACTTATTATCTATTATAGATAATAGACAACTATAAGCATGCATCATCAGTTAATATATAAGATACATATGAGTATTTCCATTGTCCTATCAAAAAAAAAGAGCACCCACCCATTGACAATGAACCTGTTTATAGACATAACTAGATATAGAACATGTCTAAGAAGCAAAATTAGTACCACCGACGAACCAAATGTACAACCACAAACAATCATGACATGAAACATTGTCTATAAATCTTCAATCAACGCAACACAAACTAAGAGGACTTTATCTTTGTCACTAAATGTAAAACTTTTGTTAACTTCAGCAATTGAGTAGACTTGTGAAATTCTAATGAAAGTTCATCACCAAAACCAATATTGCAAGATCTCAGATAAGAAGACCATCCAACAATAGCATAGTTGAATCCAGTATTGTTTTTTTACATGTTGTAGACAGTTCCTGGACTTCACATTTGAGATTCTAGATCTTGATAGGCTTAGGATTATCAGTATGCATATCCAACGCAGAAGATATATCTGATGGAAGATGCTAAAAAACAGAAAATTAAATAGTGAATTTTATAAAATATTGATATATAACTGAAATTGTTGAAATAACGAAACAAAGTAACGACTGCAAAAACTTAAAAGCCTGTCTTCAGCATGTGTGGTGAAGTGTAAGACTGATTCTGAAGTGGATCATACTAAACGAACCTTTTTAACTTTACATGGTCTATCAACAGCTTGGTTATCCTCTACAATTGTCTTGCCATGAAAATTGTGCATCTTTTCAACCTAAGTAAATTAATTTAGAATATAACAACTCTAAATTCTTGAAATTTTGTAACTTTCTTTATCAACACAAACTATCTTCTCAACTCAGCTTTGAAGTTTAAGACTCAATCATACAGAAGAATATCAATATATTGAGACAATAATAAAATGGACAGTATAAAACTAATAAACGCTTACATTAGATACAACACTTGGAGAGGCAGGAATGTCGCGAACAGAAAAATCTTTAGACTGAAGTTGAGGATCGTTAACATCATCAGCTATTTTTACAGAATGATCTTCTGGCTACAACAAAATTTAAAAAAAACCTTGTTTTACTTATTATACAATAAAATATATCCATAGGAAATTATAAACTTACAGCATTTTTAACATCTGACTCATCAACTAGACGCGCAATCTTTGAATCAAATAGCCCATCATCAGCATACTATATTTATAAGAATGAACATATATAAGAAACCATATTTTAAATCATAATAGTAAGTAAATATTACATGTGTGTATATATACATTAAAAATATCCTCAAAACTCGTAAACTTCTTAGAATTACCAACCGAAGCTAGTGTCATCATCATCTAAAGCAACTTCCCCGGAATCCAGAACTTGTTTGTGTTTAGCCTACAATATGGGATTTCAAAAGTTATTAGCATAATATAATAATAGTTATTTATCACCATCATGTTATCAAACAATGTACTTTATCATCAAAATTTTATACCGCAGCCAATAAGTCAAACCCATCATCTCCATAAACTAAATCATCCAAAACAACAACATCAGCTTTCTTGAAGGAAACCTCAGCTCCAGTCTCGGGATGGAAAACGGAAAGCTCAAACATTTTAGATGCAATCATGGTGAAAACCAACCAAGATTCAACTGCTATCGGAACTTCTTAAATCAATTTTAATTATCCATCAGTAAATCCTCAACCATCAGTCCATCCTTTCATCATCACATTCCAAAACCTTTCGCCAACATAGATAGTTGCCATGCCATACTCGTATGTTTTACCATAGAATTCTTTCCAAAATTTGTCAGCAATTAGCTATAGAAGAAGCAAAGGAATAATTAGTGCAGACTTACAAATTTGATATGAACTAATGATCAACAGAAGTTACAACGACTTACTCAACAAAAGTTAAAATGAGAATTAGTCAACATGGTTAGTCAACAGGAGTTACAGTATTTACACACAATGTAACCATTGTTGGCTATCAACTGTTACATGCCTCTGTTGCCATCCAACAGAGGTTTAGTAACAACTTTCATCCATTATGTCCAGCAGAGGTTGCACCGTGGACAATTCTTAAATATCAGATGTTAGTCAACCGAGGTTAAAAGACTTAGTCAACAGAAGTTAAAAAGGTTAGTCAACAGATGTAACATTCTTTTATTTATAACTTAAAATAAAGTATATAAAAACTTATGTTATTAAATGGATAGATCATGGGTAAGTTGACCGATAGAAATATGAGGTATTTTGGCAAACGTAGGAACCGTTTAATAATTATAATAATAAAAATAAGTTATAATTAACCTTACCCCGTTTTTAATGAAACTTAGGCCAAAATGTAGATAAAAATATTCTCGTTCTAATGGCATATTCATCATTTTATAAAACGACATATTTTAGAAGTTATAAGCGCCAAATCAGTGAAGCAGTTACATTAATTATAATATGTAAATTAATAAAATAATAATAATAATAAAATATCATTTAAATAAAGTGGTCGTAATTTTTGTATAAAATAATAGTACTAACATTTGAAAGTTGTTTTTTTAATGCATGTATGCATTAACTGTAGTATGTACGTGTCTTCAAGAAATCAAAATCCAAACAAACAAATTAATACGTGGATGCATGACAAACGAGGCTTTGCCTCCAAGAAATTGAGAAAGGACTATAAATAGAAGAATCTCATTCAAATTTCGTTGTTCATTTCCTTTGTATCTATCTCAATCTCTCTCTACCTCTCGCACTCTCTCTAAATATTAGAGTTCTATTTTTTCTTTCCTCTTTAGTATATCACCTATAATAATAATAAAGCCCTGCCCCATTTTAAGTGTTTTAACCTGGTGTGTGTTGGGTGTGATATGTTTTTATTTATATTTTAAGCCCTTTTTAACACATTAGTTAAGTTTTAAATTTATAAAACACGATATTCTACTAACACTAAACACACACATGGGCAAGTGCACCCATCGTGAGCGTAGTATAGCGTTGGTAAGATACCGAGGCCGTCCAAGGACACAAGAGCTTTTAGTACCGGTTTATCCTCAATGTCTAATGAAATCAAAATTTTTAGAAAAGGTTTTAAACATGAAAATAAAAACTAAAAATGTTGAAAAATAAAAATAAAAGAAAAACAGATAGACAAGATGAATTACTTGGATCCGACTCCCCTTTAATGTAACATTTGATGATTTCCGCACTTTTGCACTTTTTAAGAGATTATCTTAGTTATAGTAGTAGGCCCTCTTTTGAAGGTGATGTTACCCTCAACCCAGTGGTTTGAGTCAGCAAGGATACAATCCCAAAGGGTCGGAATATTGAAAGATAATTAATTAAGTTATTAATGTGTAAAGTGGTAGGCCCCTCTTTTGAAGGCGACGTTACCCTCGGCTAAGTGGTTTGAGTCAGCAGGGATATAATCCCAAGTAGCCGGGTTAATGTATTAATAGTAGCTTACATATGTGGGGATCAAGCCATTCGCACCCCCGCCATCCAATACTAGTGGGTATTGAAGGAGGTCCTAGTAAGCTTGACTCAGGTCCTTGAAGGATCTATACACTGAACAAGGCAAGAACCTTACTAAACCATTCCCTTAACCCCCGACCAGGTGGCCAACATATCTCTATATAGACCGTAGAGATATGAATGGTGAAAATCTTTTACTTTATATAGACAGTAAAGTAATGCTAAGAAACCACGGACAAATGATAAAGGAGTTTCACCTTCAACATAAGAAACTAGTTATTAAACTCATTAATACAAAACCAAATAAAAAGTGCGAAAAGATTAAAAATCAAAAGTATTACATTAAATGCTTGTCTTCACCAAGTGATGTAAGAGACTTAGCCAAACATGGCCTTTGATTGACAAGAACTCTTACGATCAATCTTGGATCCCGAGACTACTACACACACTCTAAGGTGGATGATGGATGATGGTGGTGGATGTGGGTCTTGTAGTGGTGGTGGAGTGGTGGCAAAGTGGGAGAGAGGTGGTTTGCCCAGGGACGTCTTTGAAGTGAACCAAGCACCCCTATTTATAGCCTGAACAGAAGCCCGACCACGGCCCTGTGTCCGCTAGACATGACCCCGTAGCCATCCACTTTCTCTTCCTTCATTAATTGATTATGTCTGCATTAAGCTCCACACGGCCCTATGTTCGTTTGGCACGACCCCGTGTGCAGAAGCGTATATGTACTATCAAGATTTGCAAGATTCTGCAAATCTTAGCATTGACCACGCCCCGTGCTGAGCTGGGCACGCCCCCGTGTCGAGAATAAAAGCCTCCAAGCTTTGTCCATTTCTGCAGACTCCTGACCACGCCCTCGTGCTCGCTGGGCATGGGCTGTGGTCAGCCTTCTGTTTCTTGTTTTTGCTTGGAGAGATACCGTCGAGGGGTCGGGCTTGCAACGTTTTTTCCTTTTCTTTGTATTTATGTTAGATTTTGCTGCATATTTGTTCCTTTTGTTCATTTAAGCTCATTTGGTCCTGAAAATACAAAAGGAAGACAAAAGCACACTTTTTCCAACATTAGTACTAAAAAAGGGTTAGTTTAATGCCTCATTTGGTGTAATTTATATGTTGCATTTTACACACATCAAATACCGCCACACTTGAATCTTTGCTTATCCTCAAGCAAAACTCTTTATTATGTGGCTTACACACCCAAATGGAACGGGTAGAAGAGAAGTTTTGGGCTTGTCTTGGGTGTCGGGAATCTAAGATCTTTATTGGGTTTTATTTTTATACTATTTACAATCCTATTCTTTATGATTTATTTAGAACGTTTCATAAGAGAAATTACTTATTTGGGCATAACATGCCTCTTTAAAATTTCATTTATATACAAGTTCACATACCTCACGGGAGATCACTCAACACTCGGCCGAAGATGTATTTTTGCGAAACACTCAAGACCGGCATGGAACTTACTTCTACCATATGCTTGCCAAGCAATCAATCCTCCTCCTTTTTAACTATAAACCTTTGTAAATATCAAGAGGACTTGGTGAAGGGTTAGGCTTGGGTTCAAGGTAGGTGATTTTGGGTTAGTGGTTAGTAAAAAGGGCTAAAAGCATAAAAAGCGTTGGTCGTCGTAAAACTTTTTGTTTTTGTGACTTTTATTCAAACTAAGCATTTTCAAACAAAGTTTCTTTGAGGAACTTGTTTGTTTATTGTTAGACTTCTTTTTTTTAAAAAAAGAGATGTCACAAGACAACCGGGCATTTTACTAAAATAAAGGGTTGAAAAGAAAAAGGTTTTGGTGGGTAAAGGGTGTTTGTTTTGTGGGTATGGAAATGAAAAGGTTTAGGCTCAAAGGGGTTAACTAGGGGGATTTTTGGGTATGTGAAAAAGAAAATGAAAAATAATGGTGTTGAAAAGAAAATGGGTTAGTCCTAATGCCTCTGTCCTTTACTTACTTGGGTTTAAGTTGGTAAGGACCGGGATTGTATCGTCGTGGCAAGTTCTAGAGTTGTAAGAACCAAGTGACTATTCACACAAGAAACGAAAAATGAGCATTTAGTTTAAAGATTTATGCTTGTATGCTCAATAAAGGCTCAAAACTCACTTTTTGTGGGAATGGGTTTATAATGTGATTAAGTATATATAATAAAATATTAACTAGATTTGTCATGCCGTTTCATAATTTTCTTATGTTGGTTCTTTTTATCACGACGCTATCGGTTGTAAATTTGTAAAAATAATAACCTTTTTAGAACTAGTTATTCCCAAAATAAACCAAGACAAGTAAAAAAAAATGAAAAGTTTTTGAAAAAAAATTGGGGTGATTAGCGGTTCCAATAGAGTTTTGTGTAAGGCTTGTTATTAGGACTTGCAAAATTCAAGGTTTTAGCATCCACCCCACACTTAAATTACACATTGTACTCAATGTGTCCCAAAAATAAGTTTTTAGGCTGATTAAATGTGTAAAATGGTGTTTAAAAAAACAAAATTTATGTTATTGGGCATCTAGACACGGGCCGTGTTGGTCCGGGCACGGCCCCGTGGTCAGATTACCAGTATCATGTTGAACAAAAGGCTGGGCACGGGGGCGTGTTCAGTGAATATAGCCCCGTGTCCAGTTACCTGTACTGGGCATTTTCTACAGATCATTGGGCATGGGGGCGTGTTGGGCTAGGCACGGCCCCGTGCTTAACTTGCTGTAATGAAGAAAAAGTCGTCGGGAGGCTCTGTTTTTGTGCATGGGGTGTGGGTTATTGTTTCCCTTGGTAACCTCCACCATTTCAAGTGTGTTTGATCATCACAACATCATCCAAACACCTTTTAATTAATTAAAAACCATCATTCATTAAAACGACAATTACAAAGGATCCTAAAATAAAGTTAAAAAAAAAACTACAATAGTTCCTAGGATAGATAGGTCAAGGAATGCAAGAAATCATCTTAAGGAGTTCTACCCTTATTGTAGGAGTGTCAAAAACCCGGAAATAGCTTCCCGGTACTTAAGGATTTGTAGAACTCGGAACCGAGGGACGTCCTTTAGATGTCATTGAGCCATTCCTTTATTTCCCTAGGGAGGAAGAAGGCGGGCTCATTCTCCATAATGTCTTGCGGAGGAGGTGCGGCGGCCATCGGTACCCCGTGTAATATGTCTAAAGGGGGTTCCGGTGGTATGACATACCACTCGGCCGGGATAATGACTTCTGGCACAACATTCCACTCCCTTCGTGCGACGATTGGCACCATAGGAGGAGAAGCAAGAATATTCAACCTTTGGTGCAAAAGGTTGACTTCTCGAAGACATCCCTCTAATCCCACTGTCAAGTGATTAATACGGTCAATCAAGGCTTCCTCTACTCCTGTCATTTCGTCGATGGCTTCTCACAAGGCGTATACGTAGTTTACCAAGGAGTCTTCTGTCACACCCCCAATTTCCACATGCGGAGTACCACCGCTTGGAGGCGTGACTGACCAGGATCCAGCCAACAATTATACTGAGCATTGATCAACGGTAAAAATATTCACCAACCACGTTAGTTAGTAAACATCACAGTTTAAAGTTTTAAAGGTTTAAATTCGAATAATAGTTTAAGTAAGCAGCGGAAGCATAAACCAAACAGTTTTCAAAACAAGGTTCATAGTTTAAAGATTATTTAAAACCCAGCACACGGGTTAAGACGACCACTACACATCCCCAAGTTGCAAGCTCCTGAGTCACTGGTTACCTGCAAAGCATGCAGTAGGGTGTCAACAAAAATGTTGGCGAGTTCACGAGATATCCAGTTTTAACTTTTCAAAAGAAAATGTAGGTTGTTTAGGTAAAGCATTTATAATCACGTCATGGGGAGCTACCCCATATGAAAGCTACTAAACTTAAATTACCGAAACTGTTGACGAGAAGATTTGGTGCCCTAGGTCAATGTCTATCGTCATTGACCGAGATGCAAGGTCTACTAGTTCACGCCCGATCTCCCCCGGTCACGGTGTGAGGTTGTCAAACCTAATAGCGCTATCAACTAATAACCCGTTCGCCCCGGCGATTAATCGGTACTATAAGCAGGGACTTTACATGATAGAGATTCGTTTAGTGTTGCTAGTTGTGATTTATAAATAATACCCAAACGTATCTCCCCCGGATGAAGTAGTACAAGAGTACCATTTGCATATTCCCCCGGAAATTATCAGTTTGAAAACATTCTTTAGTTTGTTCGTGTCCCTCCCTGGGACGCATGCTCTTAGTGTGTGAACTCACCTTGGGTCGCTCGGCAGTTTAGTTTACTTGGTTAAGTGTGCTGGTCACCTTGTCCTAATATGGTTATTGGTATAAGTCAGGCTCGGACACAAGTAATCACGTCTATGGTACACGTATATGACACATATCATGCATAACATATATTTATCCTCTAAGTTATTAGGCCTGTCAAACTCTTAAGCAATAATAGTTAACACATAGTGCACTTTAACAGTCACAAGCATGAACAGTTCGTACATCTTGGCCCAATAACGAAAACAGGTGGCCTAATAACGAAAACAGGTGGCCCAGTCGAGACCAGGTGGTCTCGACTCGAGAGTGTAAGGTCTCGAGTCGCAATCATAAGATCTCGAGTGGTGTAGGCATGAGTCGCAACCTCGAAAGTCTCGATTTCAGTCTTGAGTCGAGATCAGGAGATCTCGAGTCGCAACAGTGTTGGTCTCGACTTATGAAGTGCATGTCCTGGTCTTCGAGTTGTCCACTTGGCGGTCTCGAGTAGCAATATCCACAGTCTCGAGTCGAGACAGGAGGTCTCGACTCGCACACTTGATGACCGGAAACCTTCCAGAACATGCCTAATGGTACTATCCAATAGGATGGCCCTTTCATGTAAATTGTGTACTATTCCATTAAACATGTTTTCTTGTCTATTTTTCTAAACAAGCAGATCAAACATGGCATTTCAAATATTTTAAATAACCTTCATGTTGTTCTTCACATATTCAAAATCCCTAACACATTCATAACATCTTCAATCAACATGTACATTTAAACCAATCTAAATCTCTAAACGAATTGCATGATTCGGACATCACCAACAGTTATCATCGGTTTCTATTTCTAGCATATGATCACCTGGTTCAATAACATCATACGTGCATTGGTTACATCATCTTGGCATATCATTTATAATTAACATTATCATTCTTCTCAACATATAACTATCATCAAAGACCATTATTCACTAAGCATATTTGTGTCCATTATTCATGTCAAGAAAATATCTTTACCACACAACAATGCCCATTAAATCAACAAACACTTTCATCATACTTAAATAATAGCTACAATCCACCATAACACATAACCAACCCCTTTCTATCATGCATAAAGATGTGTTCGTAAAGTAACACTAACCGGCCAAGGATTTCGGGTGTAGAAGATGTGAAGAGCTTCCGAGTGGTGATCTCGAGTTTGATCCGAGAGTCTCCTTGTTGCGGGTTGGATCCGAGAGAAGATGGGATGAGGATGGGAGGAGGTTTGTGGTGGTCTTCTAGGGTTTTAGTGAGAGAGAGAGATGGAGTGCAAAAGAGAGTGTGTATGAGGGTCTTAGGCTTAAATAGGAGGTGATGCACCACAAGGGGGGGGGGGGTTTCCGAGTGGGCTAAGGGAGGTTGCGGCCCATCCGGCCCAATTGTCTCGAGTCGGGTCCTTGAGTTGATGGGCTAGGTAGGTTGGCAGCCCATAGTGTGCTGTGCAAGGGGGGTTTTGGTTCGATTTGCTACTACATATACACTTATCCATACGACCTATACATTATACGTACACATTATTCACACATAGCACATCAAAATAAATCACGGCTTCCATTTAATACATATATACACACAATGTAATTACAAGATATTAGCTCGGGAAAACCTAGAGTGTCACATTATCCCCAAGTTTTAAGAACTTTCGTCCTGAAAGTTAAGGCAGCCACTGATAAGCTAGTATGAGTGAGAGCGTTTCAACGGGGTGTCACATCATTCCCCCGTTAGTTCGGAATTTCGTCCCGAAATTCGGTTGTAGCTTCAATGCTGGGGGTTTCATTAGGGAACATATGGGGATACTTGTGCTTCATCTGGTCTTCCCGCTCCCAGGTAAACTCTGGGCCACGGCGCGAGTTCCAACGAACTCGTACGAGGGGTATCTGGCTACGTTTGAGGGTTTTGATCTCTCGATCCGTGATCTCAATCGGTTCCTCAGTAAAGTGTAGCTGTTCGTCAATAGTAAGTTCCTTGAAAGGAATGATGAGTGTTTCATCTGACAGACACTTCTTCAGATTAGACACGTGGAAGACGTTGTGCACATCACTCAGTTCTTCAGGCAGATTCAATCTATAAGCGACCTTACCGATCTTTTCGGTAATTTCAAAGGGTCCGACATATCTCGGATTTAGCTTGCCCCGTTTTCCAAAACGAACCACACCCTTCCAGGGTGAGACTTTAAGTAGAGCCCGATCACCAACCTGGAACTCTAGCGGTTTCCTATCCTTATCAGCGTAGCTCTTCTGACGGTCACGAGCTGCCGCCATGCGTTGCCTAATCTGGGCAATCTTTTCTGTAGTGTCTACTACATGTTCCGGGCCTGTGATCTGGCTGTCACCAACCTCCGCCCAACAGAGAGGCGATCGGCATTTACGACCGTACAATGCCTCAAAGGGTGCTGCCTGAATGCTGGTGTGGTAGCTGTTGTTGTAGGAGAATTCCACTAACGGTAGGTGCTTCTCCCAATTCTTGCCAAAATCGATCACACATGCCCTAAGCATGTCTTCGAGGGTTTGGATGGTGCGTTCAGATTGCCCATCCGTTTGCGGGTGATAAGCAGTGCTCATGTCTAAACGTGAGCCAAAAGATTTGTGCATAGCTTGCCACAACTCAGAAGTAAAACGCGTGTCTCGATCGTAAATAATAGAGGTTGGCACTCCGTGCTTCGAAACCACTTCCTTTAAGTATACCTCTGCTAAGGTAGAGAACTTGTCTATTTCTTTAATAGCCAAAAAGTGTGCAGACTTAGTTAATCGGTCAACTATTACCCAAATGGTGTCATTCCCGCGTTGAGACCTTGGCAGGCTGGTAACAAAATCCATGGAAATTTGCTCCCATTTCCATTGCGGGATTTCTGGTTGTTGGAGTAGGCCCGATGGTTTCTGATACTCAGCCTTGACTCTCGCGCAAGTCAAACATTTTCTGACATAGGTTGCTATGTGGGATTTCATGCCAGGCCACCAATATGTAGTCCTTAAGTCGTGGTACATCTTATCCGAACCCGGATGTACTGAATATCGGGACTTATGAGCTTCGTCCATCACGAGCTCTCGTAAATTCCCATAAAGCGGAACCCATATGCGCCCGGCTACGTAGTAAGCACCGTCTTCTTTTTGTTCCATTCGTTGTCTCGATCCTCGTAGGGACTCAGCCCTGATGTTCTCGGCTTTCAATGCTTCAACCTGAGCATTTCGGATCTGATTAGGGAGGTTCGAGTGGATAGTGAGCTGTTAGGCACGAACACGCTTGGGTTTGGTCTCCTTTCTACTGAGGGCATCGGCTACCACATTAGCCTTGCCTGGATGGTATTTAATCGCACACTCGTAGTCATTTAGTAATTCGACCCATCGGCGTTGCCGCATATTCAAATCCTTTTGTTCCATTATGTGTTGGAGACTTTTGTGATCAGTGTAAATCGTGCACTTGGTGCCGTATAAATAATGTCTCCAAATCTTGAGCGCAAAAACCACAGCTCCAAATTCTAAGTCGTGTGTCGTGTAGTTCCTTTCGTGGATCTTGAGTTGTCGCGAGGCGTAAGCAATAACCTTCTCGCGTTGCATCAACACGCATCTAAGCCCTTGAATAGAAGCGTCGCAGTAAACAAAAAAGTCGTCGGTACCTTCAGGTAAGGAAAGAATAGGAGCACTACAAAGGTTCTTCTTTAGTTCCTGGAAGGCAGAGTCCTGAGCATTACTCCATTTGTAAGCAACACCCTTCTGGGTGAGGGGTGTAAGTGGTTGAGCGATCTTAGAGAATCCCTTGATAAATCTTTGATTGTATCCTGCCAATCCTAAGAATTGGCGAACTTCGGTCGGAGTCTTAGGTATAGGCCAATTCTTAATGGATTCGATCTTAGCGGGGTCCACATGAATCCCATCCTGATTGACTATGTGCCCAAGGAAATGGACTTCTCTAAGCCAGAAATCACACTTCGAGAATTTGGCATACAATTGCTCATTACGAAGGAGTTCGAGAATAAGACGCAGGTGTTGTTCATGCTCCTCTTGACTCTTCGAGTAGATAAGGATGTCGTCAATAAACACAATTACGAACTTGTCGAGGTAGGGTTTGCACACTCGGTTCATGAGATCCATGAAGATCGCAGGTGCGTTGGTCATTCCGAAAGGCATGACAAGGAATTCGTAGTGACCATAGCGGGTTCTGAAAGCTGTCTTAGAGATGTCCTCATCGCGGACTCTCAGCTGGTGATAACCCGATCGCAGATCAATCTTGGAATAATAGCTCGACCGTTGCAGCTGGTCGAACAGATCGTCTATACGGGGAAGTGGATAACGGTTCTTAATGGTAACCTTGTTCAGTTCGCGGTAATCAATGCACATTCGGAATGTGCCATCCTTCTTTTTGACGAAGAGCACTGGGGCTCCCCAGGGTGACGAGCTAGGACGGATAAAACCTTTGTCCAGAAGTTCTTGTAGTTGAGTAGAAAGTTCCTTTAGTTCTGCGGGGGCTAGACGATAAGGCGCACGAGCTATAGGTGCTGCTCCGGGAGCTAGCTCGATTTGAAATTCGACCTGACGGTGAGGAGGGAGTCCAGGTAGTTCTTCAGGAAAGACCTCAGGATAGTCGCGTACAACTGGAAAATCTTCAATCCTGTTTTCCTTTTTCTGTGTGTCGGCAACAAGTTCTAAGATAGCGGTGTGCCCCTTTCGTAAACACTTCTGGGCTTTTAAGAATGAAATGATGCCTGTGACTTCTCCGCTTTTGTCGCCTTGAACTATAAGGGGTTTGCCAGGAGGACGGGGAATACGAACAGCTTTCTCTTGGCAGAGGATTTCGGCTCGATGCTTGGATAACCAATCCATACCAATAACGACGTCGAAGCTTCCGAGAATGATGGGGAAGAGATCGATACGGAAGGTCTGACCAGACAATTCTAGTTTGCAGTTACGAATAACGTGTGAGGCCTCGAGGCTTCTACCATTAGCTAATTCAACAATGTGCTTAGAGCTTAACGACGTAAGAGTGGACTTAAGCTTCTTACTAATACGTAGGGATACATAACTAGCATCTGCTCTAGAATCAAACAATACGGAAACATAACGATCATTAAGTAGGAACTTACCCGCTACAACGTTGGGGTCATTCCTTGCTTCTCCAGCTCCAATCACAAAAGCCCTTCCTCTTGCACCATTCCCAGCATTGTTGGTGTTGTTGTTGTTGTTATTACCCGCACCCTGGTTGTGGTTGTTCTGGTTCAACTGGGGACAATTCTTCTTGATGTGCCCCTCGGCTCCGCACTGGAAACAACCCTTGATGTTTCCATGGTGCTGTTGCTGCTGCGGCTGGTTCTGTCTTGCGGGGTGAGGGATCCTACAATCCTTGGCCTCATGGCCCATCTTGTTGCATCGCTGACACTTGTTCTTCGCACAGGGCCCATTATGATGTCGATTGCACTTGTTACATTTGGGGAGATGGCCCTGTTAGCCGCCCTGCTGCTGAGGGCCCTTGTTGCTTTCAGTTTTCCTTTGCTGGGCTGGGGCCTGAGTAGGGTTAGCATCCTTACCCTGATTTACATCCCACTTTCGTTTGTTGTCACTAGAATTTCCAGCAGTAGCACTGATCCTTTTGGGCAGCTTGCCCTCCTCCACAGCCTGATTGGTGAGTTTGTGAGCCAGACGGACCACTGGCTGAATGGTATTGAGGTTGGCTGAGGTTACATGGCTCCGGATTTCTGGGACCAACCCTTTGATGTACAATTCGATCCTTCGATACATAGGTCGGGACATGTTTGGGCAAAGTGTAGCATAGTCGTTGGACTGCTTGGTGTAGGTCTCAATCTCTGACCCAACCATCTTGAGCTCATAGTACTCGTTCTCGAGTTTGTGGATGTCATCCCTGTGACAGTACTCCTCTTTGATCATGTCTTTGAAATCTTCCCATGCAGTAGCATTAGCAGTTTCCAGACCAAGCATCTGAATCTGTGCTTTCCACCATGAAAGCGCGTTTCCTTCAAGCGTACCAGTCGCGAACTTAACCCGGTTAGCAGGGGGACACTCGCAGACAGCAAAGACAGCTTCGGCCTTTTCAATCCAGTGAAGAAGGCCTATGGCACCCTCAGTGCCATTGAAAGGGAGAGGCTTGCCATCCATGAAGGTGTTGAAAGTACAAACACGTGGTTGCGCAGGCGCTTGCTGACCTGTTGTGAGAAGTGAAGCGAATAGGCTTAGAGGTGAAAAGACGATGTGGGGGTAGGATCTAAACATCCTAAAGTAACGAGTTTACCTCCAGGGTGAGCTGCGAAAGCTGCAGCCACCGTGTTGAGCAAGTTAGTGAATTGAGCCTGAGTCATGTTAACGCTTCCTCTTCCGCGTCCACTCATTGTCTTCATAACCAGAAAACACAGTATGAGTGTGATGTCGTAATGTAGCGAGAATGAGATAGAAGAGGGATGCGTATCTATCTAATTAGGAACACTAGTATGTATAGTAGAGCAGTCAACATAAGATAAACAAGCAAGTAAACACAAGTCCGAGCTATGAGGTCTAACATGTTGAGTCTTGCCCTTGGAGTGTAGTGTCGTCACGAGTCACGGGTTATAGTCTGGTTTTTCTCAAAAAGACTCTTCTTTTTAAAACCAAGTTCACTATAACCAATGGCTCTGATACCAATCTGTCACACCCCCAATTTCCACATGCGGAGTACCACCGCTTGGAGGCGTGACTGACCAGGATCCAGCCACCAATTATACTGAGCATTGATCAACGGTAAAAATATTCACCAACCACGTTAGTTAGTAAACATCACAGTTTAAAGTTTTAAAGGTTTAAATTCGAATAATAGTGTAAGTAAGCAGCGGAAGCATAAACCAAACAGTTTTCAAAACAAGGTTCATTGTTTAAATATTATTTAAAACCCAACACACGGGTTAAGACGACCACTACACATCCCCAAGCTGCAAGCTCTTGAGTCACTGGTTACCTGCAAAGCATGCAGTAGGGTGTCAACAAAAATGTTGGCGAGTTCACGAGATATCCAGTTTTAACTTTTCAAAAGAAAATGTAGGTTGTTTAGGTAAAGCATTTATAATCACGTCATGTGGAGCTACCCCATATGAAAGCTACTAAACTTGAATTACCGAAACTGTTGACGAGAAGATTTGGTGCCCCAGGTCAATGTCTATCGTCAGTGACCAAGATGCAAGGTCTACTAGTTCACGCCCGATCTCCCCCGGTCACGGTGTGAGGTTGTCAAACCTAATAGCGCTATCAACTAATAACCCGTTCGCCCCCGGCGATTAATCGGTACTATAAGTAGGGACTTTACATGATAGAGAATCGTTTAGTGTTGCTAGTTGTGATTTATAAATAATACCCAAACGTATCTCCCCCGGATGAAGTAGTACAAGAGTACCATTTGCATATTCCCCCGGAAATTATCAGTTTGAAAACATTCTTTAGTTTGTTCGTGTCCCATCCTGGGACGCATGTTTTTAGTGTGTGAACTCACCTTGGGTTGCTCGGCAGTTTAGTTTACTTGGTTAAGTGTGCTGGTCACCTCGTCCTAATATGGTTATTGGTATAAGTCAGGCTCGGACACAAGTAATCACGTATATGGTACACGTATTTGACACATAGCATGCATAACATATATTTATCCTCTAAGTTATTGGGCCTGTCAAACTCTTAAGCAATAATAGTTAACACATAGTGTACTTTAACAGTCACAAGCATGAACAGTTCGTACATCTTGGCCCAATAACGAAAACAGGTGGCCTAATAACGAAAACAGGTGGCCCAGTCGAGACCAGGTGGTCTCGACTCGAGAGTGTAAGGTCTCGAGTCGCAACCGTTAGATCTCGAGTGGTGTAGGCATGAGTTGCAACCTCGAAAGTCTCGAGTTCAGTCTTGAGTCGAGATCAGGAGATCTCGAGTCGCAACAGTGTTGGTCTCGACTTATGAAGTGCATGTCCTGGTCTTCGAGTTGTCCACTTGGTGGTCTCGAGTAGCAATCTCCACAGTCTCGAGTCGAGACAGGAGGTCTCGACTCGCACACTTGATAACCGGAAACCTTCCAGAACCTGCCTAATGGTACTATCCAATAGGATGGCCCTTTCATGTAAATTGTGTACTATTCCATTAAACATGTTTTCTTATCTATTTTTCTAAACAAGCAGATCAAACATGGCATTTCAAATATTTTAAATAACCTTCATGTTGTTCTTCACATATTCAAATATCCCTAACACATTCATAACATCTTCAATCAACATGTACATTTAAACCGATCCAAATCTCTAAACGAATTGCATGATTCGGACATCACCAACAGTTATCATCGGTTTCTATTTCTAGCATATGATCACCTGGTTCAATAACATCATACGTGCATTGGTTACATCATCTTGGCATATCATTTATAATTAACATTATCATTCTTCTCAACATATAACTATCATCAAAGACCATTATTCACTAAGCATATTTGTGTCCATTATTCATGTCAAGAAAATATCTTTACCACACAACAATGCCCATTAAATCAACAAACACTTTCATCATACTTAAATAATAGCTACAATCCACCATAACACATAACCAACCCCTTTTTATCATGCATAAAGATGTGTTCGTAAAGTAACACTAACCGGCCAAGGATTTCGGGTGTAGAAGATGTGAAGAGCTTCCGAGTGGTGATCTCGAGTTTGATCCGAGAGTCTCCTTGTTGCGGGTTGGATCCGAGAGAAGATGGGATGAGGATGGGAGGAGGTTTGTGGTGGTGTTCTAGGGTTTTAGGGAGAGAGAGAGATGGAGTGCAAAAGAGAGTGTGTGTGAGGGTCTTAGGCTTAAATAGGAGGTGATGCACCACAAGGGGGGGGGGGGGTTCCGAGTGGGCTAAGGGAGGTTGTGGCCCATCCGGCCCAATTGTCTCGAGTCGGGTCCTTGAGTTGATGGGCTAGGTAGGTTGGCAGCCCATAGTGTGCAAGGGGGTTTTGGTTCGGTTTGCAACTACATATACACTTATCCATACGACCTATACATTATACGTACACATTATTCACACATAGCACATCAAAATAAATCACGGCTTCCATTTAATACATATATACACACAATGTAATTACAAGATATTAGCTCGGGAAAACCTAGAGTGTCACATCTTCCACTGATGGTCTTCTTCCTCGTCGATCGTTTCTTGAGTGAGCTGAGAAGGTTCCGCTATTTCTAGTCGACATTATAAGAAAACAGGTCGAAAAGTTCAATTTAATGAAATAGTAACTCAGGCCACGGCCCCGTGCTCGCTGAGCACGGCCCCATGGCCACCATTCTGCAGGTTTTTAAACCAAGGAATCTTGGAGTTTTAAATTATTTTTCTGACTTTTGAAACATTTTTGAGCTTAAATAACTTAAAACAGTGTTGTAAAACTTATTTTTGACAAGATTCCTTAATTAAGCACCTGACAATTATCACAATAAAGCTTGAAAATTTGGAGATTTCAAGCGTCAATGGAGGTTTTGAGGAGTTAGTGAAGAAGAAGGCAATAGACAAAAGTAGTAAAGACAAGATGGTTGTTGAGAACCTTCTTTAGAATATACCTTGTAGGGTATATGTGAAGATCCCACCAGATCTTTTTCTTTGGAATGAGTCCAAGTGTGCAGGAATCTTGCTGCATTTATAGAAAACGACAGCACGTTGACCACGGCCCCGTGTTAGCTGGACACGGCCTCGTGGTCAGACAAGAATCTGACACATTTTGTCCGTATTCTGATTTAAAATCAGACGTAAATCTTCAAGTGGACACTGGGGCGTGTTGACCTTGGCACGGCCCCGTGGCTAGAGGTTTTTTATGAAGTTTTTTCTTATTCTTAAGGAATTTATCCGGATTGAGTGGTTCCTTACCGGATGGAACAACACCGAAGTGCCTGAGGTACCTAAGTTGCCCTAGTTTTAGACAAGAACGCCAGAGGTTATTGGAAAGGGTGAATCCTAAGCTAAATGCCGGTAGGCGAGACAAACCTTTATTTCCCTTATCCGGGCTCTCGTTAAAGAAGGTGTATACCGAATCGCTCAGGTCTATGTATGCATCGGCGCAGACCGATGGGGAGTCCTTCATGGCACAATCGACACAGGGACGACTATCACTCATGTTCTCACAAGAGTTAGAGGTGCTTTCGGGAGCAACGATGTTGTTATAGTCCGAATGTGATCTCAATAATTCTCCTTGATCGTCATCTTGGATGAATTATTCATTTCCGTCTCAAGTTCTTTTATCAGTTGGAGAATTACTTCTTCCATTTGAAATAATTCTTCGAGAAACATCTCATCTAGAAGAGTTTATTGAGAGCATACGAGGGAGAGATAAGGATTGTTTTTACTTTTGCCCATCTTAAGGTTACAGGAAAATAACATTTTAAATCTTCATGAGTTTCGCCACATATTTGACACCATGCACCATAAGAGGAGCGAAAGTAAAAATGATCAGTATCACTCATGTTTGTGTCCGAAATTACCAATCGTCAGGATCTTACGGTTCTGTTTTCAGTAACTGAAACTTGGGCACAGGGACATGTTCAGTGGGCACGACCCTGTGTTCAGCTACTGTTTGACTTAAAACAGGATTGCCAGTAACAAAGATTGGGCACGGGGGCGTGTTCAGCGGGCACGGCCCCGTGCTGAGCTCTGCAGAAGCTGAAAAATTTAGAAAAACCTAAAAAAACAGAAAAATAAGAAAAACAATTAGGCCGTTGATTTCTTAAAATCCTTGTGTCCCCGGCAACGGCGCCAAAAACTTGGCATGTGTTGGGTGTGATATGTTTTTATTTATATTTTAAGCCCTTTTTGACACATTAGTCAAGTTTTAAATTTATAAAACACGATATTCTACTAACACTAAACACACACATGGGCAAGTGCACCCATCGTGAGCATAGTATAGCGTTGGTAAGATACCAAGGTCGTCCACGGACACAAGAGCTTTTACTACCGGTTTATCCTCAACGTCTAATCAAATCAAAATTTTTAGAAAACGTTTTAAACATGAAAATAAAAACTAAAAATACTGAAAAATAAAAATAAAAGAAAAACAGATAGACAAGATGAATAACTTGGATCCGACTCGCCTTTAATGTAACCTTTGATGATTTCCGCACTTTTGAACTTTTTAAGAGATTATCTTAGTTATAGTAGTATGCCCCTCTTTTGAAGGTGATGTTACCCTCAACCCAGTGGTTTGAGTCAACAAGGATACAATCCCAAAGGGTCGGAATATTGAAAGATAATTAATTAAGTTATTAATGCGTAAAGTGGTAGGCCCCTCTATTGAAGGTGACGTTACCCTCGGCTAAGTGGTTTGAGTCAGCAGGGATACAATCCCAAGTAGCTAGGTTAATGTATTAATAGTAGTTTACATATGAGGGGATTAAGCCATTCGCACCCCCGCCATCCAATACCAGTAGGTATTGAAGGGGGTCCTAGTAAGCTTGACCCAGGTCCTTGGAGGATCTATACACTGAACAAGGCAAGAACCTTACTAAACCATTCCCTTAACCCCCGACCAGGTAGCCAACATATCTCTATATAGACCGTAGAGATATGAATGGTGAAAATCTTTTACTTTATATAGACAGTAAAGTAATGCCAAGACACCACGGACAAATGATAAAGAAGTTTCACCTTCAACATAAGAAACTAGTTATTAAAGTCATTAATACAAAACCAAATAAAAAGTGCGAAAAGATTAAAAATCAAAAGTATTACATTAAATGCTTGTCTTCACCAACTGATGTAAGAGACTTAGCCAAACATGGCCTTTGATTGACAAGAACTCTTACGATCAATCTTGGATCTCGAGACTACTACACACACTCCAAGGTGGATGATGGATGATGGTGGTGGATGTGGGCGTTGTAGTGGTGGCAAAGTGGGAGAGAGGTGGTTTGCCAAGGGATGCCTTTGAAGTGAACCAAGCACCCCTATTTATAGCCTGAACAGAAGCCTGACCACGGCCCCGTGTTTGCTAGACACGGCCCCGTGGCCATCCACTTTCTCTTCCTTCATTAATTGCTTTTGTTTGCATTAAGCTCCACACGGCCCCGTGTTCGTTGGGCATGGCCCCGCGTGCAGAAGCGTATCTGCACTATCAAGATTTGCAAGATTCTGCAAATCTTAGCGTTGACCACGCCCCGTGCTGAGCTGGGCACGCCCCCGTATCGGGAATAGAAGCTTCCAAGCTTTGTCCATTTCTGCAGACTCCGGACCACGCCCCCGTGCTCGCTGGGTACGTGCCGTGGTCAACCTTCTGTTTCTTGTTTTGCTTGGAGAGATGCTGTCGAGGGGTCGGGCATGCCACGTTTATTCCTTTTCTTTGTATTTATGTTAGATTTTGCTGCATATTTGTTCCTTTTGTTCATTTAAGCTCATTTGGTCCTGAAAATACAAAAGGAAGACAAAAGCACACTATTTCAAACATTTGTACTAAAAAAGAGTTAGTTTTATGCCTCATTTGATGTAATTTATATGTTGCATTTTACACACATCAAACCCCTGATCACTGAGTCGATATCCTATCCCATTGATTTAAGACCCACCAACCCATGTCAAGGCTCTGCCCGACTAAGTACGTTAGGGTTCTGTCTCGTGACATATTGATAAAGTTGAATTGGGTTACTATACTTAACGCGAGTGCATTATATATTTTATTAAATAGTATAACAAACCTCCTAAAACACCACTGCCACCCCTACACATCCTAAAATATACCCCGTATGCGATAAGCGAGCCCGTATACCTTTTATATTAATAAAAATCAAATAAAAAAAACAAAATGGGTCGCTGTAGGTCCCTTAATCCGTGCTGATCGTAACAGAATCGTCGATCTAACCTAGAGTGCGGAATCCCCTAGATCAGATTTCACAGAAAACGTGTAGAAAAAAGAATCAAGAACACGATACACTTTCAATCCACTCTTCTATTGATTATCCAACACGAAGTTTACAATCAATTCAAGACCCACAAGAAATCTCTCAGCCACTCTCTGTAGATTTCTCTAACTCTCTCTCAATTCCTCTCAATGTCTACAATGTCTAACCTAAACCCTTATGCCAAGCTTTGGTCTAGGCTAGGCCATTCTCCAAGCCGATTACACTAAATAACTCCCCCACCAATAATGCTAGGCCCAATACAAAATATCCAAAGACTAAATAATCAAACTATTAAGCTGTTATCACAGAATATGCACCAACAGTCGCTCGCGGGCCGCGACCAAGACTCTCAAGTTTGTTGCGGGGCGCGACAGAGTGTTACTTTCCGAGCACTGGTTTTGCGACATGTCCCTACACGTGTCAACCCTATACGCTGATTCAGCAACCCTATCGCCGCCTATATGGCCCTCACGGGCCGCGAAAGATGAAGAAGAAGCCGTCGCGGGGCGCGAGCCGCCTTCGACCAGCTATAAAAGGGGCTAGGATCGGCCATTTCAATTGTTCAGAATTTCTCTTTCTCTGTCAACACATATAGGAAAAAATTATAGTTAAAATACCCCCTAAAAAGAGAAGCTCTGCCTCGTTGTACGTATTATAACCCCCGGTTACGTATTAGTTACTCTGCCCGATTGATCTAGAGCTCTGTTGTTGGTGCATAGATGTCTGTTAACTTCGTCTTTATAGAGTCTTGTATCTAGATAGGATAAACCGGTGCTCAGCATGTTAGAAATTAGATTTTGGATGTCAAAGGGGTATTTCGCACGAAATAGGCTTTTGCTATTTCGTACGAAACCACCACCCCTATATATACCTGAGCAGCTGAGTCATTTGTAACATTTAGGATTTCAGAGCCAAGGTGCTGCCCGTTTGTCAAACGATCTGTAAAGCTTTGAAATCAGTAATAAGAAGATAATTAGGGAAAATCAAGCTGTATCAAGTTAGAATCATTGATTCCGCCTTTGATTCTAACTCAAAACTCTTCTGATTGACTCATTAGGGTCACACGACGATCCAACAAGTGGTATCAGAGCTCAGGACGAGGAGTTCATACCAATTCAGCTTGTTTTCACTGGATTTTCTCACTTCTACTCATTCTTTTCAAAATTAAACAAGATTTTACGGTTAAAATGGCTTAAATTTCACATATATCACGTAAAACATAGTTTTAACGAATCCTTGAAAGAATTGGACCTTAATTCGACGTAAAACCAGATCAATTAGACAAAATCTTGACCGACAGTGTGACGTCATCATCATTCCGCATGAAATCAACATCAGGATCTTTATTTCGCACGAAATCAACATCTGGAACGTCATTTCGCACGGAATCAAAAGTTTGGACCTTATTTCGCACGAAATACACATTCATTTCATATGAAAGTCGCTATTTCGCACCAAAACTGCTATTTCGCTTGAAGAGGGTGTTTTCGTTTGGTTATTCCGCACGAAATAGTCATTTCGTGTGAAAGCTTATTTCGCGTGAAGTCATTTCGTTTGAGCTGTTTCGCTTGAAACTATTTCGTTTGATTGTTTCAAGTACTTGAAGATGGATGATTTTCTGAATCCGTTCAGTGAAGCTTTTGCTTTCACGGGAAGCACAGGAGATGATACATCAAGTAACACAAATGAAAATGCTCCAAATCCGAGTGCTAAGAAAACTCTTTCTGATGCTTTAAGTGTAGAAAGTGCCTATGGCACATACAACAAACCGCCCAAGCTGATGGCAATTGAAGAATACAACAGATGGGCTAAACGGTTTGAAGAATGACTAAAAGCTTTTGCATATCTCAGTTGGAAAAGCATGAAAAATGGTTTTTGATATGGGAAGATCGGATTATGAAAATATGGCGGATAATGAAGTAGAAAGATTCGTTGCTGAACAAAAATGCATTGCTTTACTTCATCAGTCCGTGAGGGATGACATAATATCGTTGATTGAATACACAAATTCGAAAGATCTAAGGGAGAAACTGAAAGTAAAATGTGTGGGTAGTGCCGAAATTGTTAAAAACAAAAAGAAGTTGTTAAGAAAAGAATTCGATTTGTTTGGATGTTTGAAAAACGAATCAGTGTCAAAGATGATTGAAAGATTCGGGCATTTGAAGCTGGAACTTGCAAGACACGGAATCGTGTACACTCAAGAAGAATTGGTTGACAAACTGTTTGACTTATTGCCTGATGAGAAAGACAGGCAGTACTTTTCTTTGATGCTGAAGAACACAGTAAAGTCGACAGATCTGACAGTTGATTTACTAATCGAAAGGTTGGAGAGTCATGAATTAGAGATCAGGAAGACCAACAAAGTCAACAACTCTTCATATCAACAGAATGTTGAGCTGTATTATCGACGAAGTATGATCCCGAAGACTGTATCTCCAAAGACAGCTTTCTCAGCAGAAAGTTCTAACACGTCAAATCAAGAAACTTCAAACAATGGTTATCATGGAGGATCATCGTCAACTGCTCAAAGTCAACCAGTTCCGAAAAATCTGTTTCAGTGCAACATTGTTGTGGATCTCAAGAATGCACAAAATTTCAGTGAATAATCCGCAAAGCAGCAAATGGTGTTTTTAGCATCTATTTTAGAATCATACGAGAGCCTTGTTGCAGGAAAGATTGGAAACACCAATCTCACCAAGGAAGATTATGATCAGATCGACCCTGAGGAGATGGAGTTGATTGATATCAGGTGGTGTATTGCTAGTGCAGTTAGGAGAGCTCAAAGATTCATGGAGATTACCGGTAGACATTCTATTGGTGGACCTTCCACTAAGCTAGGGTTTGATAAATCAAAAGTCACGTGTTTTAAATGCAAACAAAAAGGTCATTTTAAACATGAATGTAGAAATGCTTATGCAGATGATACGACAAATCCGTTCTGTGAAGATTATTACAAAAGAGCCATCTATCATCAAAACAAATCTGAATCCCCCAAAATGAAGCAGATAGAAGAAAATACCAAAGAAAAGTCCAGAGCACTTGCTGTTATCCATGACGATGAGGGATATGATTGGAGTGAAGTGTTACCAGAAGAAGACGTAGTGGGATATGCTTTCACAACAAAGATTGTTCCTTTTAAAGATTCCAGAACAGAAGAAGTGAGATACATCAACAGAAAGATGCAAGCTCAATACTTGAAGAGTAAAATCTATCAAACATGGAAAGAAGCAAAAAGGGCGAATAGATGGGATGCTGATAAAGAATGTTACCTAGATCCCAACGGAAACATAGCTGTTGATCCAGATTCTGTCAGTGTTGAAACTCTCACCAAGCAAATTGCGGAAGAAGAAGAAGCAAGACAAAGAATGTGGTGGGGAGGAGGAGGAGAAGCTGAGGTAAAAGAAAAAGAGAAAGAATCGCAGCCAAAGAAAATTGATGACGGGATTATTGACATGTCAAAAGAATTCACCGCATAAAACCTGAAGCAAATGGCTGACAAAGTGCTTGCAGCGAAAGAGTTAGAGGTAGTTTCTGGTTCTGGAACTGAGTCTAAAAGCAAGGTCAGTCCGAATGATGCAACCAATGATTCAGGTAAGAAAGCAAAGATTGAGAGTGACTGCAAAAATTGCATGAAAGACTGCAAGGTTTGTAGTACATTTGCTTATCTCAGTGGTAAAAAGACCGAAGAACTGACAGGAAAAGTCAGAGATGTTGAAGATCAGATCTTAAACCGTGACAAAATGTTAAAAGCTTCAAATGATAGATTAAAAGAATTAACTGGGAAAATTGAAAATGATAAAATTGACGTAGAAAGAATTAGGAAAGAAAACGAAAAGTTAATTCATGAAAATCGTCAACTTTCAGAAAGTTTTGAGAAGCTAAAACAAACGGTAAAAGATTCTGATGAAAGAAATGGTAAAACAAACAAAGAAAATGTCAGGAGTTCTTAGGGTTAAAGAAAAGAAAATCAACCAACAGTTGGATGAGATTGCTAATCTAAAGCTTCAGTTTCAGGAAGCTAAGATTGAGAATGAACGCATCAATCTGAAACTCAACAGTTAAAACTCCGCAAGTTTTGTTCTACAACATATTGTTCCTAAACCAATCGGGAAGAACAAAGCCGACGAAGATGTTTATTCGGACGGAACTGGGGTTGGGTATCATCAGGTTCCACTGCCAGTATAGATTAAAAGAATTAACTGAGAAAATTGAAAATGATAAAATTGATGTAGAAAGAATTAGGAAAGAACACGAAAAGTTAATTCATGAAAATCGTCAACTTTCAGAAAGTTTTGAGAAGCTAAAACAAACGGTAAAATATTCTGATGAAAGAAATGGTAAAACAAACAAAGAAAATGTGCAATTGTCAGGAGTTCTTAGGGTTAAAGAAAAGCAAATCAACCAACAGTTGGATGAGATTGCTAATCTGAAGCTTCAGTTTCAGGAAGCTAAGATTGAGAATGAACGCATCAATCTGAAACTCAACAGTTACAACTCCACAGGTTTTGTTCTACAACATATTGTTCCTAAACCAATCGGGAAGAACAAAGCCGACGAAGATTTTTATTCAGACGGAACTGGGGTTGGGTATCATCAGGTTCCACCGCCAGTATTAAATAATGTTTCAAAGAAAAAGTCCGGGTTGGTTAATGATGAAGAAACAAATGAGATTAAACTTCCAGAATCAATTGATGTTACATTCAACTCATCATCCAATGAGGACAGTGTTCAGTCTGAAATTGTTAAAAGCATGGTTGAAAATGTTTTAAAATCTGAGAGTGATTCAACTGAGGATGAAGAATGTTTTCTGGATAAATACATTCTGAAATCAAAATCCAAAAACAACTTAAGTGAAGAACCTACTCTTGTGATGTACAAGATGTCGGGATCGGATAAGTTGTATTCGGATATTGAGTTTCCTTTGGAAAATGTGAATGTGGATAAATTGAAAAATGTTTTTAAACTGGTTGAGATTGATGTGTCTGAGTTCGAAGGTTTGAAACGTACAAAGAGACATTTGAACTTTGAAAAAGATAAGTCTTATTATAAGAAACATGTTATACCATCACGTTTTTTCTAACAACAATCAAAATAAATGGTCGGGTGGATTTCAGGGTGGTAAAAATAATCAAAGAAGGAATTTTCAAAACAAGAAGTTTGTCGAGAAAAAGGTTCTTGTGAAAAGCTCGAGTTCTCATTTCGAGCAAGAATCTGAGATTTTTTCGAAAACCAATGAGGAATTCTTTGAGAACAAGGCTTCACAACCTCAGATCGAAGAAACAAGTCGAGTAGTTGATACTCGTACATGCTTTAAGTGCAACAAAGTTGGACACATTGCACGAAAGTGCACCAAATTAAAGCCTAAGTCTGAAGTTGCTGAGAGTCAGAAAAGGAAAGTTGATGAAAAAGGCAAAGCACCAATGGTTGTTGAGAAGAAAGTTTTGAAAAATGAAAACACAAAAATCAAAACTGAATCCGTAAAGAATTTGGTAACTAAAACTGACAAATTTTACAAACGGGTTGCTTCGCCTCAACAAGCATGGAAACCTAAATCAGTTGAAAAGAAATCAAGTTCTCCAAAATCAAAGGTTTCTGAGACAGAAAAACAATCATTCTCTACCACACCGGTAAAGTTGAATGTTTCTTTGGATTACTATGAGAAACTTGAGAAGAAGGATGTACCAAAGAAAGACCAATCATCTGGTCAACCTCCTAAAAATGATTTCTTTTTATACAAAGAGGTTGAGATTGGGTCTGAAGAGAGCTTAAAGATAAATGACAAGAATTTTCCGCCACTTTATACTGCTAAAACTCACATCAAAGTCAAGCTACCTGAGTCAAAAGAGGCTTGGGTGGCATCAAAATCTAACTAAGTGTTTGTGATATGTGCATGAGCTTCCAAGATCCGTTTCACATTAGATTATGGATAGTGGAGCTTCTCGGCACATGCCGGGGAAGAAGACTCTATTGTACGATGTTCGAGGGTTTAATGGAGGATATGTGGGATTTGCAGGTAATCAAGGTGGTCGAATAGTTGGTGTAGGAACTTTATCAAATGGAATTGTCACGTTTGAAAGAGTAAACTACATCGTCGAGCTTGAAAACAATCTTCTGAGCATTTCTCAGATCTGTGATCGTATGTATAAAACGCACTTTACAGATAAGGAATGTTTGATATTGAAACCATGATTTGTTGTTCCCAAAGAATGGATTATCATGAGAGCACCTAGAGTGAACGATCTGTACGTGTTGGACATGAGTGTAGCAACTACTACCACGGGTCAAGCTCACTGTTTTATGTCAAGAGCAACGGAAAAAGAATTGCAATTGTGGCATCGAAAGATGGGTCACATTCACCTGCGAAAAATGAATAACCTGGTGCATAATGACTTAGTAATTGGTGTTCATGTGAAAGGTTTTCATCTTGAGGGTGAGTGCATTAGCTGTATCAAAGGCAAACAAAAGAAGAAATCTCACCCTGGAAAGAAAGTTAACGCAGTCTCAAGACCGTTAGAGAGACTTCATAGGGATCTTTTTGGTCCAGTGAACGTCAAAAGTATAACTGGAGATCTCTACTGTCTATTAGTAACAGATGACTATTCGAGATTTTCATGGGTATCATTTCTAAAGTCAAAAGATGAGACATTTGAAAGTTTGATCACGTTGTTCAGAAAAATTGAAAATTTGTACCAAACTCGAATCAGAAGAATCAGGAGTGACAATGGTACAGAGTTCAAGAACAACAAGATGGAAGAGTATTGTGATGAGAGAGGTATATTGCAAGAATTTAGTGCTCCTTACACTCCACAACAAAATGGAGTAGCTGAAAGAAAGAACAAGACGCTAATTGAAAATGCTAGGACGATGCTTGCTGATTCGAAATTACATGTCAACTTTTTGGCAGAAGCAGTGTCAGCCGCTTGCTATACACTCAACCGGGTTCTTACAGTGAAGAAATTCAACAAGACATGTTTTGAGTTGATCAACAATCGCAAACCGAACCTGAAGTATCTGGAACCATTTGGGTCTCCCTGTACAGTTCTAGAACCTTTTTGCAAATTTGGTGCAAAGAGCATTGAAGGAATTTTCGTGGGTTATGCAAGTCCATTGAAACGAGGTTTGTTCCAAGCTTGAAGCGGATCATCGAAGCACATAATGTTGAGTGTCAAGGTTATACTATGCCACCTCAGAATCCCGACGATTCATGGCGTTTCAATTACGATACTTTATGGGATTCGTTTGACATAGAAGAAGAACCAGATTTCTTTGACGAGTTGGATATTCTGAGAAAATATGAAGAATCACAAGAAAGATTCCCTGCTGAGCCTTCTAGATGTCAAAATCAAGCTTCCAATGACGATGAAGCTGGTCCAAGTAATGCTGGAGAACATGATGATATTCAACAATCTTTTGACAATCAGACGGCAGTCAACGATAATCTTGAATCTGAAGATAGACCTATATTTGATCGTGGTGATTCAGATATTGAGGGGGAGCAGATCCAGATTTTAAGTCAAACAATTCCAGTCAGTGAACAAGGTGCAAATCAGAATGTAACAAATTTGGAAGGCGAGGTAAATTTTCCAGGCGAGGTGATGCCGAGAACTCTTTCGTACCATCCAGAAGAGCTGATTATTGGAGAATTACAATCAGGAGTTCGCACAAGACGACAAATTGACCAAGGCCTTACTTGTTTTTATTCTACAGTAGCTCCGTTACAAACTGAGTTTTCAATTAGTTGTTTTATTTTGCAGATTGAACCGCGAACACACAAGGAAGCACTAACTGAAGCTTATTAGGTCAACGCGATGCAAGAGGAGTTGAGTCAGTTTGAGAAGTTGGGAGTGTGGAAATTGGTAGACCTGCCTGATTGTCACCGGAAAATTAACACCAAGTGGGTGTTCAAGTGCAAAAGAGATGACCGAGGGGTTATTATTCGCAATAAAGCTCGACTCGTAGTCCAGGGCTTTAGTCAGCAGGAGGGTATAGATTTCACTGAAGTATATGCTCCAGTTGCTAGACTTGAAGCGATCAGAATCTTCCTATCATTTGCATCTGGGAAAGATTTTAAACTTTATCAGCTGGATGTTAAATCGGCGTTTCTCTATGGGAAGGTAAAAGAGGAGGTATATGTTGGACAGCCACCGGGCTTCACCGATCCAATCCACAAAGACAAGGTCTATTTACTGGATAAAGCTCTGTATGGTTTACACTAGGCCCCGAGAGCTTGGTATGAGACATTGTCTCAACATTTACTTGCCAACAGCTTCATCCGTGGAAAAGTGGATGCCACTCTCTTCACCATAGAAGTCAACAGACATCTTTTGATAGTTCAAATATACGTGGACGACATCATATTTGGGTCAACAAATGAAAATTTGTGCAAAGATTTCGAAAGAGTTATGAAGCAAAAATTTGAAATGTCATCGATGGGTGAGATGAAATTTTTCTTGGGTCTTCAGGTTGATCAACTACCTAAGGGAATTTTCATACATCAGACGAAGTATGTTCATGATATCTTAGAGAAATTTGGGATGTCAGGATCTACTCCAGCTTCCACCCCGTTAGCAACGAACCATGGGATAAACCCTGATCTCACCGGAGAGAAGGTAGATGAAACGTTGTATCGTTCCATGATTGGATCGCTGATGTATTTGACAGCTTCTAGACCCGATATTATGTATCCAACCTGCCTCGTAGCAAGATTTCAATCTAACCCGAGAGCTTCGCATATGGTGATTTTGAAACGGATATTACGCTACCTGAAAGGAACTCCATCATTGGGGTTGTGGTATCCAAGAGAAGACGATTTCATGCTCGAAGGGTATTCCGATTCCGACTTCGGATGCTGCAAAGTTAACGCTAAGTCAACAACAACGGGGTGCAAGTTTTTCGGATCACGATTGGTCACCTGGCAATGCAAGAAGCAGACCTCTGTAGCTTTATCCACATGTGAAGCTGAGTATGTATCTGCTAGCAGCTGCTGCTCTTAGATCTTATGGATCCAGCAACACATGAGAGACTACGGTTTGCAATTTCTTAACACCCCTATCTTTGTTGATAATGAGGCAGCGATAAACATAACAAAAAATCCTGTTCATCATGCTAAAACGAAACACATTGAAATTCGTCATCACTTCATCCGAGACTGTTTCGAGAAGAAGTTGATACGAATTGAGAAAATCCACACTGACGAACAAAAAACTGATTTACATACCAAAGCGTTTGATAAAATTCGTTTTCAATATCTTTTAAAATTGAACGGTATGAAGCTTTTATCGGTGTCGGAGGAGATTCTTGGCGTAGATGAAGGTACCACTGTAGATGATGTTGAGAAGCAATCTGCAATGGTTTGTCGATTTTTTACCTGTTTTGGTATTTAGGGGGAGGTAGGTTATATTTTCAGAAAATACAAAAACAGTAAAAAAAATTCAAAATCACAAAAACATGAGATATTTTCAAAATACAAAAACAATAGAAATCTGAAAAAGAGCTTGTGTAAAAAGGAAAAATGATAGTACATCAGTTTGACAGTTACAGTGTGCTAAGGAAATGTAAAGTTTAACTGTGTTAAACAGTCTCGCTGATGATATGCCGATAGGTTTTTACACATTTAGTAGGTTTGTTCTGGATATAAACTTAAATCTTTACTTGCTTATTTCGTGGGGAACACTACTTGGATATATAGGTAACCCCTGAAATTTCGTTTGAAAGATCCCTCTTTCTGAGATACTAGGTCTTTATACACAGTGATATCTGGGGTATTATCCCGAGACTTATGATTTTGCGGAAGCAATGGCCTAGTCCCCGTATAATACTTTTCGCTTGCTTGAAATATAGCACCACCCTCATTATAAAAAATGATGAAACATTGCAAAATGCTAATCATGTGCTGTTGAAGAAAAGATTCTCTAAAGGGAACACACCTAAAGTCAAAGCCATCATCTCTCTGATTTTGCGGAAGCAATAGCCTGAGCTCTCATGAACCTCGCATTTAACCCTTTACAGATATCATCTGTGGTATACTCACATATAAGACTGAATATTGGGATCTGGATACGGGAGTATATTTAAGAGGTGGGACACATCATTGAGTTTAAGTTCTTAATACACCTAATTAGTATCCTAGACAGATTGAAATTTGTGTGAGAATTTAAGTGGATCAGTATATCGACAATCTAAGCGAATTGTTTAATTCTGAGTATGAAATCAAAGCTTAACGGTACTTATGACTTGTCGATAGCTGATATGATTCCCTAACACGCTCACCAAAATTATGTTTGTAAATAGTTTTCATTTACTGCATTTCATTTCTGTTTAGCATTCTAGTTTAGAAACTTTATTCAAAAATCCAAAAAGATTTTACATTTCTGCTTTATTTTCTCGACAAACCAAAGTGGAAAGTTGATCTTCAGACTCGCAGTTTGAAGAAGATGCAGGAAGTTTCTGAGCTGGAAGAAGAGTTGTGAGCTTATCTTGTTAAACCTGAAAATGAAAAGTTTAAACAAGTTAATTAAGTTGAAACTTATGGTTTTCAAGATAATGTTTTGAAAAATGTTGAACAAAAGTCAGTTTTGTTTTGTTTCAGATCAGCCAAGGTCATTAAGTTGGACTTGGTAAACAAATTAAGTTCATAGGGTCATTAATTTGGACCTACTTACTTAAGTGGATTATTAAAACTGATAAAACATCAAATGTAGTAAAAAAAGGAGAATATATTGTAATATTATATTCTTGAGAAGCAGGAAGCAAGATCCCCATGGCAAAGTTTGTGTAAAGTTTGAACCAGAATTCGAGCTCCAGCATATTGAAAGGGGGAGTCTACATTTTGGATCAACATTTAAAGGGGAGTTTGGAGATAGAGATTGAAGGATGCTTACAGTGTCGGACATTTTGGACAGAGAGAGAAGATGGATCAAGACTAAAGACTGAAGATTTGATGCTAAAGACTTTGTCAACATCCAAGGGGGAGTCTGTTGGTGCATAGATGTCTGTTAACTTCGTCTTTATAGAGTCTTGTATCTAGATAGGATAAACTAGTGCTTAGCATGTTAGAAATTAGATTTTGGATGTCAAAGGGGTATTTCGCACGAAATAGCAAGAGCTATTTCGTATGAAATCACTCACTGGTATTTTGCACGAAATAGGCTTTTGCTATTTCGTACGAAACCACCACCCCTATATATACCTGAGCAGCTGAGTCATTTGTAACATTTGAGATTTCAGAGCCGAGGTGCTGTCCGTTTGTCAAACGATCTGTAAAGCTTTGAAATCAGTAATAAGAAGATAATTAGGGAAAATCAAGCTGTATCAAGTTAGAATCATTGATTCCGCCTTCGATTCTGACTCAAAACTCTTCTGATTGACTCATTAGGGTCACACGACGATCCAACATCTGTAACGCATGTCAAGGCTCTGCCTGACTCAGTCGTTGGAGTTCTGTCTCGAGGGAAGGGTATAGCTAATGTAAATTAGGTTATCTTACTAACGTGTGTGCATTGTTTATTTAATAGATTATAACCAGGAAATCACCAGGAATTATCTAAAATAGCAATGTGAGTAATTCCTCTTTTTGTAAGCTGTTTTTACAAAACCTCAATTATTTAAAATTACAATTCACAGTGATTGAGTATTTGTAAATCTACAATTATCGTCGGTTGTTAGGGTTTTGTATACATAACTTGTTACTACACTGTGAGTAGTAGGATGACCACAAGTCAGGATTGACAGTACCGTGGGTGGTAATTAAGGTAGATGTAAACAAATGTAATTGCGGGTTGCCCTCAATGCTGTAAAATGATAAAACTTGTTTTGATTAAACTGGGATTCACTCGCCAGTATTTCTTGCTGATAAAACTTTTTAAAACGCGTTTCAGGTAACATAGTATAAAGCTAACAGAAGCCAGTTGGAGAGCACTGAAGGCTTAGAAGAGTGGCTATAAAAGTTACCTAGATAAAAAGGAGATCATGTTTTCAATAATTAGGGTTTATCCCTATAAATGTGTTGTAAAGAAAACTTGGGTTTTATCCCATTTATCTATTTTAAACATTTTGGTGTTTAACTCTGATAAAAATATTTCCTAACTACGGTCCTGATGAAAATTTCCGCTGTCAAATTAATAAACACCGATACCATCTGACTGGTTCGCGGCTCCCGCTCCCAGGGTGGGGTCGGGGGCTGTGACAATAGACGTTAAGATTATAAGGAAACAGACAATAAAAGGGCAAACAGATGTTAGCAAGTTGTTAAGCTAGCAAAAAACGTTTACAGTAAGTAACAAAATAATATATCTTTACTTACACTCATGCCAAGTTCAGGTCTAATATTTGCTGAAATGTAAGAGTTCTCGTAGACATTTTCTTTAAAACATGATACAACGAATGAAAAACTTCCAATAGTGTTGGGATTGAACCCTACAAAGGAACAGTTGATTAAAGCTAAAACTGGATCAGAGAGCAATGGATCCAGAATAAGCAGATGTTGTATTCAATCTTTCCCCTTGAAAGTGGCCCTAACAACTGATGTCCTCTATGCCCATATACAACAACTGCTAATCATTCAACATATAATGAAGATTCTAAAGACTGTTGTTGGCAAACATTGATGCTCAATCTGCTGTCATATTTCAAGTACTGCTGATGAAGACAAAGCACTGCTAGGAGTATAACAGTGGAATGGGAAGCAGTAGTTTAGTCTATCCTTTGTTTGTATTGTAATCAGTAGTTTGTAATATCAGTAGTTGTATTAGATCAGTAGTTACAGGTTGTTAGGAGGTTAGATGTCACTTTCATGGTGACGTCAGCAAAGATGCCACAGTGGTTTGCTCATGCCTATAAATAGAACAGTACCATGTACTGTTCTATTAGCTCTTTCATCACTTGTTATCCTGTACGAACAAACACTTGTGAGCTCAGGCTGAGGGGGAGTTTGTAATACATGCATGCAATTGTATTGAAGATTGAAATAAATTTAATCATTCGGTTCAATGATAAACATGTGTGTTGAAAGCATTTCTCCTGTTTGATTATGTGTGAAAGTTTGTTTCCATTTACATTCCGCTACAATTACTTATTCATCTTCTTAAATCTCAAACAAAAACACAATCATAAGAAACTCAGATCCTAACAATTGGTATCAGAGCAAGGACAGTCAAATTTGATCTAACAATCATTTTGATGTAAAAGTTCAACTCATAATCGTTGATACTTATAATTGTTCGTTTTGTTGAAAAACAGAGTAAGGTTTAATCACGAGAAAAGTTGATTAATCAGTGCCTGTAAAACAACCAGGATGACGTCATAATCACAAGATGTTAACAATAACGCCGGTTCACTCTTCAAACCACTCATGTTAAAACGAAATGAATACAACATCTGGCAGAGAAGGATGGGTCACATCCTTTCTCAACAAAATACCGGATGTTGGAAGTCAGTTATCTTTGGACCACATGTTCCAATGGTGCCGAGTGCTGAGGATCTAAAGGTTTTAGTGCCTAAGAAGGTTGAGAACTATACGCACCAGGATTTTCAGAAAATTGAACTAGATGCCAAGGCATTCAGCATCGTTGCATCTGCACTACCAAATGAAATTTATGCAGGGCTGTTACACTGTAACGGTGCCAAGGAATTGTGGGATGCATTGAAGGAACGGTTTGGGGGAACTGAAGAAGTAACTAAAAATAATAGGGAAATTCTGAATCAACAGTATGAAACCTTTTGTCACATTAAGGGTGAAACATTAACCCAACAGTTTGAACGTTTTAGTTGTCTCATTAGTGAGCTAAGACTTGTTAATGTTGAGTTTGCTAATTCAACAAAATATATCAAGTTTCTTAGGTCACTACCTGAAAAATGGGATACAATTGCTTTTGTGACTAGAAATTTAGTTGGGTTCAAAGATATGACCCTGACCCAACTTCATGGTAGACTCCTGACCTATGAAAGGGAGTTAAACCAGAAAAAGAAGTTGCAAGAGTCTGGCAAAGTTGCTGATGACTACTCATTTGGCAACACAGCTCTTTTGGGTCAGGAAGAGTCTGGCAGTAGTAAGGATCAGAGTTATGATCATTTTATTGACATAACTACAGGTGCAAACTTCAACTCTGATCGTCACTCATCCAGTTATGCTTTCACAACTAATGGAGAAAACCAGAACTCTGATAATCTATGCTTTGAACTCAATGACCTTCAACATTTTGATCGAACTGACTTAGAGGAAATGGACATTTTGCACCAACTTGCACTACTGAGTGTTAGAACCAGCAAGTTTTATAAAAGGACAGGGAGAAAATTTCTAGGGTTACATGGGAATCTAAAAGTGGGGTTGGATAAATCAAAGATTAAATGTTATAAGTGTAATAGGTTAGGTCATTTTGCTAGGGAATGCAGGAGTCAAACCACTGGTCCAATTATCACACATCCTAGCTCAAACCCTAGACCATAAAATAACTAAAATTATGTGCACTATGCCCAATATGCCCCTGCTGCTCATGTAAACACTGCTCATTATGCACACCCTGCAACCCCTGTTCCTGTGCATTATGTTCAAACCATTGTTTCTCAAATACAGTATGTCCAGGCCCCTGCTCCTCAGGTTCAGGTACAACAAGCTGCACCAGCAGTGGTTTAACCAGATCAGCAAAGCTTTTTCACCCAAGGCTTTGTTGACTGGAGCAGCTTACCTGATGAGCTAGGTGATGAAAATTTTGCACTCTATGCTACTAATGATGCTTCTAATGGTGACAGTGGGAAATCAAATGATCCCATTATGTTGGGTGATGGTCTAATGTACCGATAATTGACGGATAGAGTTGACAAACTTGATACATCAGTTGCAGAAATCAAAGACATGCTGAAACAGTTGTTGAAAGCATAAAAGGTACCATCCACTGCTGCACCAGTTCAAACACCTGCTCCATCATCTGCTCCCACTACTACTGAGCTTTGGAGTCTATTTCAACCTATGCTTCACCAACAAAGAATATATGTTGATCAGCAACATGAAATACAAGTTCAAAAGATTAGAAATATGATGCAAGCTAGTTTTATGGATACACAAGCAGACATAAAGGCAATCAAGGTCCACTTGCTAAAAACCACTGGTTCTGCTCCTCCTCCTATAATTTTTGTTGATAATTCTCCTCCAGCTGATGCCAAAAAAGGGGAGAAAATGAAGCAGCTAAAGAAGAAGGGATATGAAGATGGTCTGTACATTGCTCTAGATAAATCAAGTATGCTTGCAGACATCCCTAAACCAGATGGTTCCAAAAAGGTTGATGTAACCCTAAACGCCATTGCTGATGAAAAGGAAAGGTTGAAAAGGGATATGGAGGCAAAGGGTAAGTCAAGGTTTGAAGAGGAGAAGAAAGTTTATATGGAGACGGAAGATCAGGGTGTTTCTGAGCCCAAGGATGAAGAAAGTCCTAAGCCTAAAAGAAAACAGCCCACTGGAAAAGTGAGGCAACCAAAATCACACCTTCCAGACTCACAAAACACATTTCCAAACCTCCTAAAAACTCCCCACATCAAACCTCCAAACCAACAGCTGTTAAAACACCTGTTGTATCAACAACTGTTGGTACTTCAGTGGTTTCAACAGTTGTTAACCCTATAACCACCACTTCAACACACATATCAACCATTGCCATCACTACTCAATCCACTGATCTACCAAAAATCGCATCAGCACCACAAAAGCCTCCTGCCAAAAAGCAGAAGACATCTGATGACACATCATCAGTTGTAATGACAACAGTGGTTGAAACACCAGTTGTTTCAACAGCTGTTAGTCAGCCATCCACCACTCAAATCACCACAACTCAACCCACCAAAGCAGCACCAACCTCTCCTAAACCCAAAAGGAGAAGGATAATCTTGAAAGATGATTCTCCACCTCCTCCAACTTCATCACAGTCACTGACCCTTGCTGTAATTCCAAACCCTGATCCACTCTCTTCAGTAAAAGCTCAAAATCCAAACACTGCCATTGTTTCTGCAGCTGTCCAGTATCCCTTAGATCTTCCAGCAGTTAGAGAGGATATCAAATCCTTCTACTCTGAAGATGACCCTACTAAAAGGAATCTGCCATCTGTTTAAGGATATCCAAGGCCTAATAACATTGAAGAATACTTGAAGTTAAAGGCTCAACAAGCAGAGGATATCTCCAAAAGAAATACAAAAGGAAAATCTGATAGAGAAATTCAAATAAACTACCAATATCTGGTGACCCAAGTCAAAACTTTGGAGAAGTTTTCAAAAGATCTCTGTCAGAAATTATCAGAAAGAGCGGATGAAACCTTGAGGAAAGATTATATTGATAATATCATGACCTACAAAAAGTACAAGGCTGAAAGGTACCAGTACAAAGAATGGACCATCAGTGAGCTTTAAAGTGAAACAGCCAGAATTCAAGATATAATAAAAAACAAGGTGAAGCAGACTCCACCAATCTGGGCAAAATTTAAGAAAAATGTACAAGAAAGAACTTTGCAGCTGAAGAGAATGAAGGAAGAGCTAATTACTGCTGATTTTGGGTCAAGGAATCAGGTGACAAGATGGTCAGAGGATAATGTCACACCCCTTTCTGCGGCGGAAGCACGAGGTGTGATCATGAAAGGTTCTCATTGCATACGAAAGGTAAACATACTACATGCTCAAAAATAACTTCAAACATTACATTTCTGAAAACATATGTCAAGTGTTTACAACACGAGATAACATATTGCCTTAAAAGTCACAACTTTATTTAAAGATAAACAAAGCGACATCCACGAGCATGAGTAAGACCACGCGCACATCCATTCTAGTTACCTGAAATACATGTGAGTTTTGGAAAAACGTCAACATAAAGTTGGTGTGAATTCATGCAGTTTTTGTATTTCACGTTTGTATACTTCGTATGAAAACATAGTTTGTGTATAAATCAAGTTTTCATATATAAATCAAGTTTCATGTGTACCCCACGTACTCATGTATATTTCAAGTCCTCTTGAGTACCCCACGTACTCAAGTATAATTCAAGTTCTTCTTGAGTACCCCACGTACTCAAGTATAATTCAAGTTTTTCTTGAGTACCCCACGTACTCATGTATATTTCAAGTCCTCTTGAGTACCCCACATACTCAAGTATAATTCAAGTTCTTCTTGAGTACCCCACGTACTCAAGTATAATTCAAGTTTTTCTTGAGTACCCCACGTACTTCAAGTATAATTCCTGTTTTCTTGAGTACCCCATGTACTTCAAGTATAAATCAAGTTTTAGTATGGTATGAATTTTATGTAATTAAAGTATTCCTGTGTGTATCAGGATTTGTTAATGGGTTGCAAGGCCATTAACATGTGACACGACATAGGAAGTCACCAAACCTTAGGCATTTTTCTAGTTGGCATATTCTGAGACACAAAAGCACTACTCGATTCTCGCCCTCACCGAGAGTGTGGCTGCCCGGCACCCGTTAGATCTAACCTTTTGTTCTACGGTCTAGGTAGATAGTTGATTAATGGTGCTTATGGTACCCTATTCGTGACACGATTTCTCGTATCATTTCTCATAACGCATCATACTTGGTTCTCGTCCTCACCAAGTGCGTTTCTTGTTATCATACCATTTGTAAACATAGTAATATTTGTACATGTATTTCACCCCCGAAGTTATAAAACTGAAAACAGTTAAAATAAAAGGGGGAGCATGAACTCACAACTTTGTGTTCCTTGCGTCGTAAACTTCACCGGATTTGCTTAATTAACGTCGTAACCTATACGCGTTTTCTTAACGTTAGTCACTAGACTTGCGTCGCACAAGTACAGTCACTCTCTTTTTTATTTGTATTGTTGTGTTAAAAATATTTTATATTTTTAACTAGGTATCTTACTTATATTATTTTCTCAAAAATTAATATAAGTATCTCGTGTTTTGCACTTTGCACCCGAATTATGTATCTTGCATGTTGTATGTGTATTTTTGTGTTTATACTTCTCATGAGTATTTAGTGTATTTTTAAGTCTTAATACACTAGCACGTACAACACTTACTATATACACTTAGCACAAAAGTTGGTGATCAAATAATATATATTTTTCTCAAAAATATATACATACTTACATCCATTTTTATTCTTGAAGAAATCCTCATTTCTTATCACCAAAAATTAGGGAAACCTTGGTAATATTTTTAAATACATTTTTGGGGAATAAGTTTCTCAAAAACTTATATTTTTCTAAGTGTCAAAATTTATAAAAATTTTGACAGAGTTTCCCCTAAAAATGGAGGTTTCCCATGTTTTCAAAACATGTGTTTATTTTCTTTTAAATCGTCAACAATCATCAACAATAATCATCAACAATAATCACTAATTTCTCCATTTCATGAACTTGAATATTTACAAAAATGTGTAGTAACTTACTAAGCACATTTAGTAAGTCTTGTTATCTTTAAAAATAAGTTTAATTTCTTAAAAACTTTATTTTTAAAGATCTTGAAGTTTCACAACTTCTAGTCATGATTTACCAAACATATTTCTTGTTAAATTTTTCTTGTGACACAAGTGTTTACACACTTGTTTATTTACTAAAATGCTTTTAGTTTATGTAAGGTCCAGGTTTTAACAAAACTAGCATTCTCCGCTTGGTTCTTCCGAAAAACCACTTATAGATCTTTAGATCCACATGTTTAGAGTCTTATTTTACAAGAAAATTTATATTTACACAAGTTCATGTTTCATGGATGGAAAGTTTCATCATCTTCCATAACTTTAACACTAACATACTACTAGTTCATGTTCTTGAACATAACCTAGTATGGTTAGATGATGATCTATCCCACTTCTAGTAACAAACAACATCAAATAATCACAACTGGGCAAGATTTAGAAGATTTACACCATTAGTTTCTCTGTATCCATCTAGTTCATCATTCTTTCAAGACTTTTAGTTTTGATCTTGTGTGTTCTTGAGTTTTATCCGTTAAATCTCTTATTAACCACTTTAAACAAGAACAAGATGATGTTTAGAGGCACTTACAACTAGCTCAAGGCTAGGGAAGAATCAAAGCGAAAACAAGGTGGATAAAAGCAACGTAGTGAGGTCCTTGAGATTCCAAAAGCACCGAGCCTCCTTGTGTGTGACCTTTCACCCTTATGTGTATGTAATATAGCAAGAACCAAACTTGATGATGGGTGGATGTGGGATGGTGGTCTCGGCCGTAGGCAAGGCAAGAGGGAGAGAGAACAATTTTTGTTAAGTGTTTAGTGATTGTGGGTGCTTATCTTTCATACATACTTATAGACCATCACATACTAATATCCATGGTATAATGTGTAATCTAGATATGGAACAAGGGTGATTATAATAATCAACAAACTTGTGAAGTGTGTCCCACATGGGGACCGATTCGGTTGAAGGGGGGGGGGGTATATGGTTGTAGGTTGTAACTAGTAATTAGTTTAGCTAGTTATGGTTCAAGTATTAGTTGAAGGTTTATGTGTGTTGTGTAATATATAGTGTGTTAGGGTATTTGGGGACCCTAACTGGGTTAGAAAAATAAAAACAATGCTTCTAGCATTATTTTGGTGTTCCGGGTATTGTCCGGTTGTTCGGTTAGATACCGATTCGTTAAAGTGCTAAATTGCAGCTTTTAGTGTCTAATAAGTATCTTTTTGTACCCTTTCAATTCCCAAGACTTGGGGAGGTATTCTGGATAATAAAACGTAATTTTTACATGATATTTATGTTGTTAAAAGCTGTTTAGAGCTGAATTATGTAAAATTCTGCACTTAAAGTGCGTTTCGGGTGCTTTTTAGTGCGTATTATTGCTTCCGGAGAGTATATATATTAAACCCTTGTATGTACTCTTGGGTTTTAATGTATTCTTGTTGTTGGACCTACACCTAGGCCTCAATTCTAATGTCTGACTGCTTTCTGTAGTTGTGTTGACACAGAGTGTCTTACCGGTGAGTTCACTTAGTATTTCTGACGCAACGCTCTCGTTTATGCATAAAGCAATATTTTGTAGTATACAACGTGCATGAATTCACATGTTTAGTACGTGTTCAGCCATTGCTGACAATTAAGCACATAATTGCAGTCATTAAATAATAATTAAAGTGTACGGAAATTACCGATTTGTGCCAGTTGTCACAGATAAAGTGATGGCATCATACAAAAAGCTTGAAGACTTAAGAAAGAAAAATCCTAATGTTCCACAAAAGCCTGTTTACCCTGAAGCAGTGGTTCCAGCTAAACCACAAAAGCTACAAATCAGGAAATCCACTGCTCCACCTACTGCCCACTTTTATCAAAGAAGGAAACAAAAACAGATGGATGCAGAAACAGCAGAGGATATAGCAGCAGGGGGTGACATTATAAAATCAGTCCTCAAGTAGACGATAGTTGAAAATCCTGAACTTGCTAAAGCTCAAAGCACTGCTCAGCCAGTTATCACCAGGCCACCGTCTCCAAACTCATCATCAATAAAACCTCTCCCAAGAAACCCACTGGATTCAAAAATACTAAAGTGGAAATCTGACAAACAGACCCACGTATTGACTCTGATTAAATTCAGTGGTGAAGTGAAGAAAATATCAAGGGAACAAACATTGGGCCTGGGTGTTGAAGATCTGCAAGATCTCCTTGACCTTACACTGTGCAGGGATGAGGATGATACAGATTCTTTCAACTTTGAACTACAATTCAAAGGGCAAGTCAGAGAACTGTTGTTGAGGCAATAAAGATCCAGAATAATGAAGAGTTTTGGCATCATCTTTTCCAGGGGGAGATTGTTGGGATTGAACCCTACAAAGGAACAATTGATTAAAGCAAAAACTAGATCAGAGCAGTGGATCCAGAATAAGCAGATGCTGTATTCAATCTTTCCCCTTGAAAGTGGCCCTAACAACTGATGTCCTCTATCTACTGCCCATATACAACAACTGCTGATCATTCAACATCTGATGAAGATTCTAAAGACTGTTGTTGGCAAACACTGATGCTCAATCTGCTGTCATGTTTCAAGTACCGCTGATGAAGATAAAGCACTGCTAGGAATATAACAGTGGAATGGGAAGTAGTAGTTTAGTCTATCCTTTGTTTGTATTGTAATCAGTAGTTTGTAATAGCAGTAGTTGTATTAGATCAGTAGTTATAGGTTGTTAAGAGGTTAGATGTCACTTTCATGGTGACGTCAGCAAAGATGCACAGTGGTTTGCTCGTGCCTATAAATAGAACAGTACCCTGTACTGTTCTATTAGCCCTTGCATCACTTGTTATCCTGTACGAACAAACACTTGTGAGCTCAGGCTGATGGGGAGTTTGTAATACATGCATGCAATTGTATTGAAGATTGAAATAAATTTAATCATTCGGTTCAATGATAAACATGTGTGTTGAAAGCATTTCTCCTGTTTGATTGTCTGTGAAAGTTTGTTTCCATTTACATTCCGTTGCAATTACTTATTCATCTTCTTAAATCTCAAACAAAAACACAATTATAGGAAACTCAGATCCTAACAAATAGCTTTTACCAATACAACATCTTTGGTTTTCAAACAACAATCTCTAACCAACTTTTTCCATCCATCCGTAAATATACAATGATCATCTCTCTTCCTTACTCGTACTAACCATGATTTGTCACCATCAAGTAGTTCTACAATTTGACCATATAGGACCTCCTTGCCCCACAACAGACTCTCAAAATCAAGTGGTATATTCTGCGACAGTAGTTAACAAACATCTTACATCAAAAATTAATGTACAATCCTAATAGTAGCAAGAAAGCTAAAAAACGTATCAAAAATATAAAATCATCTTCATTAAGGAATTTTAAAAAGGATGGTGTTTGATTGGATGGATTCATATCTACAATAAAGAATGTAAACTTACAAGTTATAAAGATGAACAACATCCAACAAAAGTCATAGACAAACAACATCATAAAATAAACATCACTAACATCCTTTAAACTAAATCAGCACTTAAAAAACAAAAGTATCAAATATTAACCGGACTATTTGTATAATCACACACTTAAGGTATTACAAAAACAAAGCACAAAACAAAAATCATCATCTCTCACAACAGATAAGCAAATGAACATCAACCAAAAATTATATGGTTGATTTATCAATCGTAATGTAGAAGACAACATCAAGAAGATGCATGCACAAATTGTGACAGAGAATGCTATTAGTAACTTCATTTAAGTTAATGAAGTACTTAATCGATATAAGTACACCGGATTACAGCAACTATTATTTGCTTCAACAAAGAATATGAAACGCCATCGGTGAGAAATACATACTCATAACATCAAACAATGATTAATCTAACATTTATAATACAAACAATAAATTCAAAGAAACGATACTTGGTTTTATAATGTGTAATCTATATTATGCAATAGAACATTTCCGATTTTGATAAGAAAGTTATGTGAGAAAACTTCCGAATATGTTTTCTAGAGCTTATATTCAATAATGGAGATGAAAAGTATAATAAATGAAGTTAATACAGATGTTACATTTACACTGCTTGATTGAAATTAAGTTTTGTAAAATTTATACTTTACCCTCTTTTTCTTTAAAATAATTTAATTTTAGCACGGCATCAACCACTGCTTCAATATAAATTTAATGTTAAATAACAAAAACTTAGCTATTAATTCATATATTTACATAATTAAAAATAGTTTTTAAATCCCGATATTAAAGATTATTATAAGTTAAACAAATAAACAATTACAAGTTAATAGATAAGTATCTTACTTTCAACAATCCCAATACAATCTTCTCTCTTCTTCTCTGGCCAAAAACTCTACAATTTCTTCTTCTTCAGACTTGACGATCAGAAGTTTAAAGTTTTAGATCAGGTATTTTTTTGTTCTGTTGTGTATTTTACAGTTATGTTTTGACATGTTCCTTTCAGTTTCTTCATTTCAAATTATATAGACATCAAAATCATAATCTACTGATGTTAAAATAGATAAACTTATATGAACTTGTTTTCTTTATTTTATAATAAGATGTATATCAACTTATTTAGTTACATTTTGATTCATTCCATCAAAATAAAAATCTGAAATAATGTTGTTTCATAAATATTTGGTTGTATATTTTATGAATGGTTTTAGAATTATTGTATGAACTACCATGTAGTATTGATATATTTGTTCTATCAATCTTAATTTTGATAAAATATTCTGCAACCAGTTTATAGTACTCATATGTCTGATTTGTAAAAGTGAATATAGCCTTGGCTGCTGAAAAAAATTGAAGTTTGAAGTTGACACAAACATGGATATTTGAAAACTTTAATGTCATATAATACTTTTTTATTATACAACAATATAAATTTCATCTTACACGGTGTTAGACTCATATTGTTGGTTGTAGGGACCATATTGAAGTACACAACATATAACTTTGGTCCTACAGGGTGTTGGATATTTTTTTATACCTTAAATAGAATGCTTTTCAGATACAATTGATTTTATGTTTTAGTATTTAATTGTTATTGTATTTTTTTCAGATGGAGTTTATGATAATTATCAATGTCTCTGAATTAACAGACCTAAGTGAGGGATTGGTAAGCTATATTCTTAGAACAAATTAACTCAAATCACAATTGTATGCTAAAAACTATATTTATAAAATTAAAGATATATTAAATGTTGTGTATTTTATATACATGGGTACTTCCAAGGATAATGAGTAACCAATTACCAAGAAATTGTGAAGTAATAAAGTTGGTTGATTATACGGGTTTTAAGTATAAGATTGCAGTACAGAGCTTCGGTCATAAAAGTAAGAGGATAAACGGGCCAGAATGGACTCTGTTTGTTGAAACTTATAGAAATAAAAATATAGACAAGTTGTGTTTAAAAAAACTTGAAAGAAGTAAAATTTGAGATAAATGTTTTGAACAATGACGGATTGGAGATTAGAAAGGATGGCTCGAACAGAGATTATGTTCATGGTTGCTTGATATAGGTTGAAGAAGAAAAATACTGCATGCAGGTTAAAAATTGCTACCTTATTTTTATATATTGCCAGTGTATCTTTTGGGCTGTTAGAAAAACTTCTAATTTATATTTTGTATCCTATATAAAGTCTAATATGACATCTCTGAAATGTATGAAAATTATAGCATTTATCACACGATTTGTTGAAGCTGTTGTCAGAGAGGAGATTAAAAATTGATAAATTGGTTGCAAAAGTACATGGACCAAAGCAGAGTAATAAAGTTGATGTGTATTATGTTTTCTCTCCTGAAAAAAAAAAGGGATTGGCTGCTGGTTTTATGGGACCAGGATGGATAACTTTTTGCTTTCAAAATGACATTGAGGAAAGCTGCCAACTATTGTTTCAATGGATGGGAAGTACTCCTGAAGATCACTATAACTTCACTGTCAAGATTTTTAACAAAGACGGGATTAGACTTCACGGGGAGACTAAACATCACTGCAGCCGTAGCAATCACCAACACCGCAAAAAGCGCCACATTATAAGAAACACTTTGAATACCATGTTATAGAGACACACAGCTTGGTATTTACATATCTACTTTTAATATGGTTGATTTTACTTATAATGTTGAATCTATCTATTATTACTTAAAGTATATGTTGTTTTGAATGAATAACTAAAGATAGAATTTTCTTTTATAGGCAATATCGAGGAAGTTTGTTCGAGAACATCAGCTAAATGACTACCGTAGAGTTGTGCTGTCATTTGGTCATATGAAGTTTTGGTACAGCTGCTTGTAAGGAGAGATCCTAGAAGACCTGATGACAACACCCATCTAATGATGTATACAAACTGGCAGCGTATCATGGATGAAACGAGAATATCTTTGGGAAAAAAGCTGATGTTTGAGATAGTCGAAGAAAAAAGTGTACCAGGAGATAATATAAACTTTGAAGTTTGTTGACATAGTATTTGAACATCTTTTCAGCATTTAATGATTTATGTTTTAGTTGATATGTTTGATGGACAAATTACTTCTTCGAAAACTAACTTAAGAATGAAGTTATGTAGTGTTAGCATATAAACTTATATACTTTCAAAACTTTGTGGTTTTACCTTTTTATATTTTACAACTAAACATTACTATATTTTACATCTAAACATTACTATTTTGCATTACATTTCCTGGTCGCTCAAGGAAAAGAAATATAAGACTCAAAATTAACAAAATAGTATACAACCTATAATTACAAATAACAGTGTTTTAAACATCTGCTCCTACCAAAGGGACAAACTCAACATCTGTTTTGCTAAACTTTGCAAACCAAAAGGTATGTTGAAGATAAACACTGGTGAAGCAAAGTCTGTTAAACCAAACACCCTCATCTGATGAACCAAACAACCTCTGCTGATGAACCAAAAGGTATGTTAAGACAAAGACTGCTGAAGCAAATGTCTCCCAAAGAGAACCTTTGCTGATAAAATCAAATGTATGATGAATCTAAGTTCTGTTGTGGACCAACAGATATTGCACAATTCAACAGAAGATCTTTAATATAATATCTTTAACAGATGATGATCAACAGCTCATAAGGTCTGTTGAAGCAAAGTCTATCAACAGATGCTAATGTAACTCAGATCCTAACAGTTCTTAGGCGTTAACAGATGTTAGCACGCTATAACAGTGCTTAGCCTCTAAAAGATGTTAATGTATCTCAGACCCTAACAGTTTTCCCACTAACCAATTGATTAAATTTTCATTCATTCACTAACAATAATATACAACCCTACTACTTGTCCAGTACATGAATATCACCAAAAATGTATATAATGTATAATAACAATATTATATAACAAACAAATGGTTAAATTTACTTGATATTCAAAGCGTAGACATTACATACCAAATACATCAGTTTTGATGCTTCATTATAGCCCATACACACCAAACTTTTAACCAAAGTTTGTTAAAACAACAGTTAACAGATATAAATAAAAACCACAAGGAGTCTTAAAAAATAAGTGGTTTCTACTTATCTCTCATAAGAAATGTTTTTTTCATAAGCATCTAATTGTTAACCTTAGACAGCTTCTTCCGGGTTCTTCTCACATTAGTGGATAGCTCACCAGCGTTGACAACATCAACATCTTGAGCTATCCGCTTTCCATTGGGACTTGATCTAGAATCCTTTTCAACTTCAACGACTAAAGAGTCGGCCGTAACAGAGACAACATCCTTGCAACAGATCACAAAACAACTATTGATCTCATTTAATAAAATAATGAACTCTTTTTAAACATATTAAACATACATTAAAAAATAAATACACATCCTTGAAGTTCGTTCAGTAGACACCTGGGAAGATTCTGAAAGGTTAACATCTTTAACTTATGTTGGTGCATATGTCTGTCGACCTCGTCTCGTATCGAGTCTTGTAATAGAATTGATAGATCAAGTCATGTAGTACAAGATAATTGAGAAAAATGTCAAAACAAGCCAATTCTCACGAACTGGAATGTCCAGTTCGTGTGAAGTGCCATTTCGTACGAATTGGGCATGTCCACTTCATGTGAAGTGGTTGGCCTATAAATAGGTGTCTTGATCATTTCATTTGTAACTTTGGATTCCAGCAGCGAAGCTCTGCCGAAGTGTCACCAAGCTTGTAAAACGTTCTAAAATCAATACAAGTGACAGTTAAAGTGATTCTTAGTGCATATCAAGCTGATTCAACATCAATACGTCTGATTCCGCCTCTCGTATTGATTGAAAACTCTTCTAAACGACTCGTTTAGGTCGAATCTCTATCCTACAAGTGGTATCAGAGCTCAGGAGGAAGAGTTCTTACCGATTCAGCTTGATTTCATCCGAAAATCTCACTTTTACTCACTTTCTTCACGTTTTTTCAAAATTAACCGAGATTTTACGGTCAAAATGAACTGATTTTCACATATTACATGCGAAACACTGTTTTAACAAATCCTTGAAAGTATCAGCACCTAATTCGACATATAACTTGATCAATTTTGTAAAAAATCAACCGAGAACATGTTCAGTTCATTCGAGATAGGTCAGGTCGTGTGAAACTTGGTTCCAATTCGCACAAATTGAACATAATTGACTTAGTTCACACGTATTGGACTCCCACTTCGAGAGAATTGCACCCAGATCGCACCAAAATTGCATCATTTCGTATGAAATGGACTTCACTTCGCATGAGTTAACCCAGGTCGTTTGGAATTGTCTTCAATTCGCACGAGTTAATCTTTGAGACCTTTATTTCGCACGGTTTGAACCCATTTCACACAAGATGCCTCCAGTTCACAAGAAGTGGTCCAGGTCATTTGGACTTAAACTCAAGTCGCATGGTTTGAGTTTGGTAAATCAGGTATTTTAGAGATAAGTCTGACCAGGTCGCGTGGTTGGATATCAGGTCTTACAGATTGAATTTTAAGTTGTTTGAAATCTATTCAGATTGTGTGAGTATCTTCAGGTTATATGGTTTGAGAAACCTAGTCATACGAGGTGCCTCATATCATTTGGAAGTTGTTCAGATCATTTGTTTTTGAGAACTTGGTCGTGTGGGGTCGTGTGAAATATCACAAGGTTGTTTGAAAGTTAATCAGATCGTTTGAGTGTGTTGCTTCAGTTCGTTTGAAATTCTGCTTGTGTGAAACCTTTTTACCAAAACATGGATTCCGAGTTTTACAATGCGTTTGCTACAACTCCGGGTACTCCTGTTACCGTTGCTCAGAGCGTGAACATGGAAAATGAAACAGGAACGTTACAGAAACCTCCAAAGTTGATGGGCATTGAAGAATACTATTGTTGGAAAGACCGTTTCGAAAATTGGGTTAAAGCAAATCATTTAAGGTCTTGGGAGTGTATTGAAACTAAGTATGTTAAACCTCGTTCAGATGGGGGAGTTATCAAAACTATTTCTGAATTGTCGGATAAAGAGAGAGATATGTACAAGGCAGAAAAAATGATGATTAGTCTACTTCAGTAAGCTATGAAAGAAGACATTTTCATATTACTTCAACACGATGGTACTTCATGTTCGATTTGGGAAGCACTTCGAATTAAGTTTGAAGGAAGTACAGAGATGATCAAGAGTAAGAAATCATTATTAAAGAAAGAATTTGATTTGTTTACTAGTTTGCAGGGTGAAACTACAAAGAAACTGATTGAGAGATATTGTCATTTAGTGCGTTCAATGTCCTTGTTAGATATAAACAAAGATCGAGAAGAATGGGTTGACAAATTAGCTGATGTTTTACCTCAGAATGAATGGGTACATATCTAATGATCTTGAAAAACACCGGAGAATATGAAAGATTGTCCATTGCTCAATTCATCGAAAAGCTTGAAGGACAAGATCTTGAACAACAAAAGATCGCTAGAATGAACAATTCAAGTGGTCAACAAGATATCAAGATGTATTTGAAAGGTAGTGTTCAGAATGTTGAAGCAAGTCCAAAGATCCAAACCGCTTTCAGCGCAGAAAACTCATCTGGATTACTCAATCAAAGTCCAATCAGCAACAGTGGATTTTCTTCATATCCGAGTGTTAATCCGAATGTTTCAACCTCAAGTTATCAGTCTCAAAGCTCAAACAATGGTAATAGTCATGTGCTACAATGCAACATCGCGTTGAATCTTCAGAATGGTCATAATTTCTCTGAAGAAATTGCTAAAGGTCATATGGCATTACTTGTTGCTGTGTTGGAATCATATGAGAGTTTGGTTGCGGGAAGAATCGGAAATCCTATGCTAACAAAAGAGGACTACGACCAGATTCATGCTGAGGAGATGGAGCTTATGGATATTAAGTGGTGTTTAGCGAGCGTGTTGAGTAGAGCTGAGAAATTTAAGCAGATTACTGGAAGAGATGACTTCCGTGATGCTAATGTTTCTACTTTAGGTTTTGATAAATCTAAAGTTACTTGTTTTCGATGCAGGGAAAAAGGACATTTCAAGAGGGAATGTACCAACCGAGAAGCAGGTGGAGCTCAAAATCCGTTCGGGAACAATGATTATTATCGGAAAGCAGTATATCACCAGGTAGCTCAACAACCGGCGATTGAAGATTGAAAGAAGAAAGCTTGTATTACTATTCCAGATCAAGATGATGAAAGATTGCCAAAGGGTTTTAGCTGGGACAAATATAATCCGGCTGATAGTGATTCAAAGTTTAGAGCATTTACTGCACAGATCTTTCAAGAGCCAGAATTGATGAAGGAATGGATGAATGTGTTTGCTGATGATGAGAAAAGTCAAGATGAAGAGTCTGTTTCTTCTGAAATTAGTTCAGAAAAGACACCAGTCTTTGATCAATCATCAACTAATAGCAGTGATGATGAGGAAGAAATTAAACAAATAAACATTGGTAAAACTTACTTATCTCCTGAAAGTTTCAAATTTTATTTTGCAGATAGATTGGAGAAGCTAAAGGAGAAACGAGCAGCAAAAGAACAGAAAAAAGTAAAATGTGAGAATGATGCTCAGGAAGAGAAGCATGAACAGAGTAAAGAAGTTAAAGTTGCTGAGAAGGTGGTTGAAATTGAAAAGATTGTAGAAGTCACAAAACCTTGTCTAAAATGTTTGGAACCATGCAAACATTGTGAAGAGAAAGACAAGAAGTATAGTGAGCTTGACGAGATGAAAGAAAAATTAATGTTTGATGTCAAGTAAGTGAAAGAATCGTATGGTGTGTTGAATAGAACAGTCAACCGGTTGCAACAGACAAACTCAGAAAGAGAAGATGCTTTAACAATGATGAATGCAGTAATTTTGTCTAAGCAGAAGGCTATTAATCACTATATTGAGGAGTGTGCAAAGTTGAAGCAGGAGTTGGAGACTGAAAAGATAGAGAATGAAAGAATCAGAAGATTGTTGCAGAGTTATTCAAGTTCTGATTATTTGATTGATAGAATTTATCCTACTGTTGCAGGTTTTGAAGTCTTTCAAGATAAGGAGTCGGAAGATACGGATACTGGTAAGAAACAAAGTGCAAATTATAACAAGTGTCCGCCTCCGATCTGGGAAGGTTATTCTCCCAGAAAACCAAATGAGGAACAAGTCAAAAAGGCAATCAATATAAAGTTAAAGTCCGAAACAACTGATGATTTACCAGACAACATTGACATCACATTCACATCGTCTGACACTGATCATGAGTCTGAGTTAATAAAGAAAGTGGTCGATCAGGTGTTGGATAAAGATGAGGAGTCAGAGTCAAAGTCTGAATCTGTAAGTTCGAGTTCGTCGATCAACAGTTCAAAATCATCGGTCAAAAGGGTTTATAATAAAGAAATTCTATTATCAAAAAGTAATTTGAATGACGAAACATTTAAAGTTGCATATACTTTGAATGATTCCGACAAGTTATATTTTGATGAGGAATTTTCAATAAGATGTGACAACCGGTGATTTACGGCTCTTAATTACGTGAATAACAGGTGATTAACACGACAATAAATAGTGTTTAAGACGCAAATTAACTTAATTAGGCCTTTGGAATGCCTAGGAACGTTTATCAGACCTTACAAGTACGCGTATGAAGATTCGCATGGAATCTGCGAAACATCAAACGACAACGAACTGATACCGTGCAAAATACTGACAACGCCGACAAGTATGGATGTTACACGAATATTTTATGTTTATGAAATTAATTTTGTGAATTTATTGGGCTTCCATGCGACACAAATGCAAACGTGAACTGAAAACGCGACGGTAGGAAACGCATCGGCAATAAAACGGAAGCGACGGAGACGCCTGTCACCTTCGAAACTTACATTTGATGCTATATTAAGCTCCGTAATAAAATTTTAGTAACTACAGTCGAAACCGGATCGAAAAACGGATTAAAGATGGCAACGATATAATTTTTCGCGATTATCAACGCGCGAACGCGACTACGACGGGTACCGACATTATTTTTACACATTTTTAACTCTGAAATATTATTTTACTAGTCTACGGTGGTTTCGGTTTTAAAAACGGGTCTCATAGGAATTACGGGCTACTTACGCATGAGATGGGCTTATGGGCCCTGGGCCCAAGCCCAAAACCCGCAAGCCTAAACCTGCACATATTATATTAGTGGTTTTCATACAAAATATGTACAAGATCTTACAAGATCTTATAAAATATTACCAAAATCTATACTAAATCTGACCATAAGATTATGTCTCAAAATCTCCACAAGATCTATACTAGATCTCAATACAGTCTCTATAAAGGTCCCTCTCTTTCTCTCAATTTCATTCAAGCAGAACAACACATAACACTACAAACTCTTAACACTCTCCTCCCTCTCTCTTTGTCTGCATACTAACATACACACACCATCCACAATATCCCCCTGCTCTCGATCAGTTGGTCAAGCCTACAGGAGCCAACACCGGCACTGACGCCGGCGACTTCCTCCTCCGATAACAACCACACACCCCTGAATACCCCCCCCCATTTTCTGTTCAATCTGTCAAATCGGACCACCACCACCATCGTTGGGTGGTGGTGATAAGCGATGGCTGGTTCCAGAAGGCGAGGAGAGAGAGTGAAATGAGATAGAGAGAGAGAGGCCGAGGAGAGAGATCGGAGAATCGGAGACGGCGAAGCAGCGCCGCCCCTCACGGTGGCGGTGGTGCGTACGCTTCGACAAATTTCTGGTAAATCCCCACCATTTTCTTTTGTTTCTTGAAGATTGAAGATGACAGTGACTTTGTTGTTTGCTGAACAAGCTCAGTTTGTTTTGAGTTTTGAATTTTGGTCTCGGCTCGGAGACAGGTCAACGGAAGTCCACACTGGTCAAAGGTGCTGGTCAATGGTAGAGTGTTGCGGTTCGGGTCAGATTCAAAATATCATGGTTCGGGTTGACTCGGTCAAACCGAGTCAACTCGGTCAACTGGTCAACTCAGCGAGTCAACTCGGTCAAACCAGTTGACTCGGTCAACTCAGGTAGCCTACTCGAAGGGACGACGTGAGGGCTTTGGTAAAAATTTTAACAACGTGAATAATATCGTTATTTATATCATTTTAAATACTTATGTGACAAACGAGCTCGAACCGATTAATTATAGTTTACATTTGAAATAATTGACAAAATTACATATAGTTTGTTTGAATCTCGATTGAATTTTGATAAAATAACGACAACTTGTGTTGTCGGGGGCGTCCAAAAACAGAGGAAACTCTGCCCGTTTTTCGAGAAAATCCGTAAAATAACGTATTATAAAACGCGTTTTATTGAAAAACAACTAACGGTATCAAACGAATTTTATGAAAACAAACGCAAGTGTATAATACTTTCTATGACACGATACAATTTACGAAAGCGACGTTTCGGTACATTACTTGCGACAATAAATATAGTTCTTATATTTATTCTAAAATTTTGAAATCTCGACAATTCTTTTATAAAGATGAATATAAGTTATGTATCTATTTCAAATATCAAAATACGGACTCGTTTTATATAAATAAATATAGTATATATTTATTTCCGTTAACAAACAACACGCGTTCATTTTATAAAAATAAATATAGCTTACATATTTATTTTGAACATCAAATAAGACGACGGTTCTTTTGTAAACTTGAATATAGTTTGTATACTATTTCAAATATCCAACAACACGAATTCATTTTTATAAAGTAGACATGGTTTATACGCTTATTTCAAATATCGAACAATAACGAATTCTTTTATAAAATAAACATAGTTTTATGTTTACTTCAAACATCAAGCGACTCGCATTCATTTATAAAAATAAATATAATTAGATATTTATTTTCAACCCCAAACAACTCGATGATACTTTTGTAAAATGAATATAACTTTTTATATTCATTTCAAACTACGAAATGGCATATACGCATACTTTGACGAATGTATACAAGACGCATTATATGATACGAGTTTGTTATATGATATTTTCATATAAATATTCTTTTTGTACACGTACGACTACTAGAGACGGCTAACATTATTTCTTTTAAATTCCGATGTACCTACTAACGGTTCTTTCATTATCGATCGAATGTTTTGCGATATCCATTGCTTCTTCATCTTCAATCGAAAACATTATTTCTTTGATGTTCCATTTTCAATTGAAAATCCTATGATGTCATTTGAAACAAACTTTTAGATTCACTTTATTACGCTTTCATTTGATTTCAAACACGGTGAAGTTGTTTGATCACCGCTATTATTGAATTATTTAAATCACTACGACACCTTGTGGTGTGGGTATAAACTTCTAGCTTGGGCTATCGAGCGTTTCATGTAAAACACAGGTGATACTTGTTCGATCACCGCTATATTTGAATTGCTTCATTCACTACGACACCTTGCGGCATCGGTATAACTTGCAGCTTGTGCTGATCACGATCGAGCGTTTCATGCAAACTATTACATTTGAGCTTGTTGATTCTAAGTTCATCCAGTGGATGTTATTGCTTTTAGAACTCATTTACATATTGTGAACGTTCATACGGAATTCGATTGGTCGAAGTTCCTATTCTTTGTTGGACTCCCGTTAACTTAGTCACACTAGTGACTGTATCTATACGTCTTGTTTCCTTTGACAGCAATTTCTGAAACACGTTTCTTTTAAACCGTGGGTTCTTATTGTTGAGGAATGTCATTAAATTCACATGATTCAAATAAGTCTTGTTTCGATGGCCATTCAATTTGTTATTATTCGGACTTACCTGCGAGCAACACAATTCTGAGGAGATAACATAGTCTAAATTTCGAGGATGAAATTTCTGTAACAGGGGGAGAATGTGACAACCGGTGATTTACGACTCTTAATTATGTGATTAACAGGTGATTAACGCGACAATAAATAGTGTTTAAGACGCAAATTAACTTAATTAGGCCTTTAGAATGCCTAGGAACGTTTATCCGACCTTACAAGTACGCGTATGAAGATTCGCATGGAATCTACGAAACATCAAATGACAACGAACTGATACCGTGCAAAATACCGACATTATTTTTACACATTTTTAACTCTGAAATATTATTTTACTAGGCTACGGTGGTTTCGGTTTTAAAAATGGGTCTCATAGGAATTACGGGGCACTTACGCATGAGATGGGCTTGTGGGCCCTAGGCCCAAGCCCAAAACCCGCAAGCCTAAACCTGCACATATTATATTAGAGGTTTTCATACAAAATCTGTATAAGATCTTACAAGATCTTATAAAATATTACCAAAATCTATACTAAATCTTACCATAAGATTACGTCTCAAAATCTCCACAAGATCTATACTAGATCTCAATACCATCCCTATAAAGGCCCCTCTCTTTCTCTCAATTTCATTCAAGCAGAACAACACATAACACTACAAACTCTCAACACTCTCCTCCCTCTCTCTTTGTCTACATACTAACATACACACACCATCCACAACATCCCACTGCTCTCGATAAGTTGGTCAAGTCGACCGGAGCCAACACCGGCACCGACGCCGGCGACTTCCTCCTCCGATAACACCCACACACCCCTGAATACCCCCCCTTTTTCTGTTCGATCTGTCAAATCGGACCACCACCACCATCGTTGGGTGATGGTGATGAGCGATGGCTGGTTCCAGAAGGCGAGGAGAGAAAGTGAAACGAGATAGCGAGAGAGAGAGGCCGAGGAGAGAGATCGGAGAATCGGAGACGGCGGAGCAGCTACGCCGCTCACGACGGCGGCGGTGGAGTCGAACGGCGGCGGTGGTGCGTACGCTTCGACAAATTTCCGGTAAATCCCCACCATTTTCTTTTGTTTCTTGAAGATTGAAGATGACAATGACTTTGTTGTTTGCTGAACATGCTCAGTTTGTTTTGAGTTTTAAATTTTGGTCTCGGCTCAGAGACAGGTCAACGGAAGTCAACGCTGGTCAAAGGTGCTGGTCAACGGCAGAGTGTTGCGGTTCGGGTCAGATTCAAAATTTCGTGGTTCGGGTTGACTCGGTCAAGCCGAGTCATCTCGGTCAACTGGTCAACTCAGCGAGTCAACTCGGTCAAACCAGTTGACTCGGTCAAGTCAGGCAGCCTACTCGAAGGGACGACGCGAGGGCTTTGGTAAAAATTTTAACAACGTGAATAATATCGTTATTTATATCATTTTAAATACTTATGTGACAAACGAGCTCGAACCGATTAATTATAGTTTACATTTGAAATAATTGACAAAATTACATATAGTTTGTTTGAATCTCGATTGAATTTTTATAAAATAACGAAAACTTGTGTTGTCGGGGGCGTCCAAAAACAGAGGAAACTCTGCCCGTTTTTCGAGAAAATCCGTAAAAATACCGTATTATAAAACGTGTTTTATTGAAAAACAACTAACGGTATTAAACGACTTTTATGAAAGCAAACACAAGTGTATAATACTTTCTATGACACGATACAATTTACGAAAGCGACGTTTCGGTACATTATTTGCGACAATAAATATAGTTCTTATATTTATTCTAAAATTTTGAAATCTCGACAATTCTTTTATAAAGATGAATATAAGTTATGTATCTATTTCAAATATCAAAATACGGACTCGTTTTATATAAATAAATATAGTATATATTTATTTCCGTTAACAAACAACACGCGTTCATTTTATAAAAATAAATATAGTTTACATATTTATTTTGAACATCAAACAAGACGACGGTTCTTTTGTAAACTTCAATATAGTTTGTATACTATTTCAAATATCCAACAACACGAATTCGTTTTTATAAAGTAGACATGGTTTATACGCTTATTTCAAATATCAAACAATAACGAATTCTTTTATAAAATAAACATAGTTTTATGTTTACTTCAAACATCAAGCGACTCGCATTCATTTATAAAAATAAATATAATTAGATATTTATTTTCAACCACAAACAACTCGATAATACTTTTGTAAAATGAATATAACTTTTTATATTCATTTCAAACTGCGAAACGACATATACGCATACTTTGACGAATATATACAAGACGCATTATATGATACGAGTTTGTTATATGATATTTTCATATAAATATTCTTTTTGTACACGTACGACTACTCGAGACGGCTAACGCAATTTCAACGATATATTTATATATTTTTATATAAATATTTATTTATTTCTAAACCTCTCGAGAATCAAGTTGTGACAACTCGAGTTTCCGACATTCTTTATTCGCATTTATTGCACGTTGATTTTGACTGTCTAGTTGTTTGACTCGTCTGATTTGTAACGATACACTTTGTGTGATAATAAAAGTATTATGTTTGCTTGGTTATGTGTTGATATTATAGCATGAGACTTAGTGTATTTGAAATAGCATAAACTACTGAACATATGAAACAACTCGCCGAAACAGGGTTGTGATTCGCCATGAACACACCCGACGAAACAAGGCTGTTTCGCCAAACTCATCTCGACGAAACAGACTGTTTCGCCGGCCCAGTTTCGCCAAAAGCCCAGTACGGCCCAGAACGTTATTTCGTGAATATTTACGTGAAACGGGTTTAGTTTCACAAGTTAGGCAATCAGGAAACCCTAGAACACTCTCCCTTTTGTGCGACGGCAACAACCATCGTTTACCATCATTCCTAGCTCTTGAATCCGTGTTTGTTCATCTCTAATCGGTTAGTATGTGTTCGTTAATCGGTTTCTTGATTCTGTATCATCTCGCTTCATGTTTGTTTGAATAACTGATGCGTGTACTGCTGTGATTATAAGTATGATGATGATATAGATTTTATATGTATGTTGTAGTGGGATGTATACAATTCTATGCGAAACTGAATATGATCGAATGCTCGGTTTATGCTAGATGATAATTCTTGGATGATTGAGTTATGATGATTTTTACATGCACATTGACCTTCATATGATTTCTGCTATTGATGATGGCTGCTAGAATGATTAGGGTTATGTGTTATTCGTTTCTGATGTAACTGTTGTCTGCGAAACAGACCTTCGACGAAACAGAACTCTCGGCGAAACAGAATGTGTTTCGCCAAGAGTCTTCGACGAATTAGAAGTTTTGTTTCGCCGAAGGAGACCTCGACGAAACAGACGTGTTTCGCCAAAGCATGTGTTTCGTCAATATTGTGTTTCGCCAACTATTGTGTTTCGCCAACTATTGTGTTTCGCCATATATGTGTTTCGCCGAGCTGTGCTGTAACTTGAGTTAATCCTGTTAAGTGTTAACTGGAATATCTGACTGCTGTTAAGTGATATACATGACTTGTGTGTTGCGAATACGTACTACATGCTTATACGTGTACCTTGTGACTACAAACTGATTGTGTATACGTGCATACTCTAGGACGTGATTGATTTACTTTGAGCACATACTTAGCATACCGAGCAAACCAAGGTGAGTTCACACTCTTACCAAGGCATGGCATTCCCCAGTTGGGGTGGGAATGGGATTGAATGATTACCTGTACTTACATTAACACTAGACTATTTACCACGGTCCTCGGATTGGGAAGGATGCCTGTGCCAAATTCTACGCAAAGCCTACGTACTGTCCTCGGATTGGGAAGGACACCAGCACTAAACCTACGTAAAACCTACGTACTACCGTCCTCGGATTGGGAAGGACGCCAGTGCTAAACCTACGTACTACCGTCCTCGGATTGGGAAGGACGCCAGCGCTAAACCTACGTACCCGCTACGTACTGTCCTCGGTTGGGAAGGGCACTTACATAAAACCTGCGTAAACCTATACTTACTACTATCCTCGGATTGGGAAGGATACTTATGATTACGAATAGTCTAGGGGATATATAACATGGGAAGCCCCCACCAATAGAACGTACTATCGGCCCAGTAGAGCCACATGTTACATACGAACTTACTATTACGCATTTACTTTCTGTGAACTCGCTCAACTAGTTGTTGATCCTCTGTTACATGCCTTGCAGGACCTTAGGTACTTATGGAGCTTGCACGGGAGGCGTAGTCGTTGTGGGCAAGGATCTTGAATACTTGTTTAGACTTTATGACATTTCATACTTTATTATGTTGGGTTTAATTATACGCTTCCGCTATACAGTGATAACATACTTATGTTTTGGAACACCTTTCATATGGATTGTTTGGAATTAAATTGCAATTACATTTACTTTATACATTGTTCTATATGATTGGTGGCTTGATCCTGGTCAGTCACGCTCCCAAGCGGTGATACTCCGCAGGTGGATTTTGGGGGTGTGACAGATTGGTATCAGAGCCATTGGTTATAGAGAACTCGGTTTTAATATGGGGAAAACGATTTTATTAAAACCAGACTATAACCAGAACAGTGCTCTCAACGATCCACAACGACGCTTCGCTCCACGTGCAAGACTCGACATCCTAGGTAATAAGGTTTATGTTTATTGCCTACATACTAGAATTACATAGAACTTCGCTCGTGGTGTGCTTAGATTACATTGCTCACTATTTGTTGTTGCATGAGAACACTTGTGTGCTCACTCTCTTCTGTCATCGCACTATTCGCGAACCTATCTCACATACGTTATCTTTCCTATGAAGATCATGTCTGGACGTATCAACATGACTCAGGACCAGTTGACGGCCCTCATTAACGAACGAGTTGCCGCGGCAGTTGCAGCCGCACAAGCAGGAGGTATACCCTGCAATTACAACTCACACTAGGATCCTTAGATCCTACATTCCTAAATCAACTCTCGTGTTTAAACTTGTCCTAATTCTTTTACACAACAGGTCAAGCACCTGTTTGCACTTTCAAGACTTTCATGGACTGTCGTCCATCCACTTTCAGCGGCACTGAAGGAGCCGTAGGTCTCCTGCACTGGTTTGAAAAGATAGAGTCTGTGTTTGAGATGTGTGAATGCCCTGAGGCACGCAGGGTGAAATATGCTACCGGTACCCTCGAGGGTTTAGCCCTCACATGGTGGAAAGCTCAAGTCCAAATACTGGGGTTGGTTGCTGCTAACGCCACCCCATGGAACAATTTCAAAGAGATGATCAAGGAAGAATACTGCAGTCGAGATGATATCCATAAGCTGGAGGTCGAGTTTTTCAACCTCAAGATGACAGGGTCGGAAATTGAGGCGTATACAAAGAGATCGAATGAGCTTGCATTACTGTGTCCTACTCTGGTGGACAAGCGTATTGAACTTTATCTTAAGGGTCTGGTGCCAGAGATCCAGAGTCATGTGACTTCAGCAAATCATGCCACTTACCAGCAGGTTGTTCAGCTGGCTCACCGTCTCACTGATTAGGCGGTGGAGCAAAACAGGTTGCCTAAACGCATCAACGCTACCCCTACAGCTACTACTTCGGTTACTCCTGCTACTCCCAGTGACAGCAAGCGAAAATGGGAGGGGGACTCCAGCAAGGGATCAGCTTCAGTTCAGCCCCAAGTTCAGCAACGAAAGACTGACAACTACCAGAGCCCTAGTCAGCACTCTTCGGGCAGTCACAAGCAGGGTGGTTATCGAGGGAACCTCCCAAAGTGCAACATCTGCAACAAGCACCACAATGGCCAGTGTAACAGGGGTCGTTGTCAAAGGTGTTTCAGGACGGGCCATGAGGCCAAGGATTGTAGGAGCCCACAGCCTGTAAACCAGAATCAGCCGCAGCAGCAAGCACGGCAGAATCAGCAACAGGGCAACAAAGGATGTTTTCAGTGTGGCGCCGAAGGTCACTTCAAAAGACACTGCCCTCAGCTAAACCGAAACCAGAACAACAACAACAACCAGGGCAATGGGAACAACAACAACGGTGGGGACAATAACAACAATGGTGCTAGAGGCCGTATGTTTGTGATCGGTCAGGGTGATGCCAGGAATGATCCCAACGTGGTTATGGGTAAGTTTCTTCTTGACGACTTTTATGTTACTGTACTATTTGATTCTGGTGCGGATACTAGTTACATGTCTTTAAAAGCTAGTGAAATGTTGAAACGTGCCCCAACTCTCCTAAACACCAAACATGTCGTAGAGTTAGCTAACGGTAAAAGTTTAGAAGCCACACACATAGTTAAAGGGTGTAATCTTATCCTCGCTGGTCAGACTTTCTCCATCGATCTCATTCCTATAACCTTGGGTAGCTTTGACGTCGTCATTGGCATGGATTGGTTATCCCAACAACAAGCGGAGATCTTATGCAAAGAAAAGGTTATTCGCATTCCTCGTTCTGGCAAAGAACCCCTCGAAGTTCAAGGCGACAAGAGTGGTGTCGTGAGTGGTATTATCTCCTTTTTGAAGGCTCAGAAGTGTTTGCGCAAGGGGCACACTGCTATATTGGCACTGGTTACAGATACCTCGAAGAAAGAGAGAAAGATTGAAGATATTCCTGTAGTACGTGACTTTCCTCAAGTATTCCCTGAGGAATTACCTGGGTTACCGCCTCATCGTCAAGTCGAATTCCAGATCGAGCTCGCTCCAGGAGCAGCACCCATAGCTCGAGCACCTTATCGTCTAGCTCCAACTGAATTAGAAGAACTGTCAAAGCAGCTACAAGAACTCTTGGAAAAGGGTTTTATACGTCCTAGCTCTTCGCCTTGGGGAGCTCCAGTGTTATTCGTAAAGAAGAAAGACGGTACGTTCAGGATGTGTATAGACTACCGTGAACTCAACAAGGTGACGATCAAGAATCGTTATCCTCTTCCACGCATTGACGATTTATTCGACCAGTTGCAAGGGTCGAGCTATTACTCGAAGATTGATCTAAGGTCAGGGTATCATCAACTGAGAGTCCGGGATGAGGACGTCTCCAAGACGGCGTTTAGAACACGCTACGACCACTACGAGTTTCTGGTCATGCCTTTCGGGTTAACGAACGCGCCTGCGGTCTTCATGGATCTTATGAACAGAGTGTGCAAACCCTATCTCGACAAATTCGTCATTGTTTTCATCGATGACATCCTGATTTATTCGAAAAGTCAGGAGGAACACGAGCAGCACTTACGACTTATACTGGAACTTCTACGAACGGAACCGCTATACGCTAAGTTTTCTAAATGTGACTTCTGGCTTCGTGAAGTCCACTTCTTAGGCCACGTGGTAAACAAGGATGGGATTCATGTAGATCCATCCAAGGTGGATTCGATCAAGAACTGGCCTGCACCTCGCACACCAACAGAAATACGCCAATTCTTGGGTTTGGCGGGTTATTACAGGAGGTTCATCAAAGACTTCTCAAAGATTGCTCAGCCACTTACACTACTGACGCAGAAGGGTGTTGTTTATCGTTGGGGTAATGCACAGGAAACAGCGTTTCAACACTTAAAGGATAGACTTTGTAGCGCGCCTATCCTCTCACTACCTGAAGGCACGGACGATTTTGTAGTCTACTGCGACGCATCTATCCAAGGTCTTGGATGTGTATTGATGCAAAGGGATAAAGTTATTGCTTATGCTTCGCGCCAACTTAAGATTCACGAACGGAATTACACGACACACGACCTAGAGCTGGGAGCGGTTGTTTTTGCACTTAAGATATGGCGACACTATTTGTACGGTACCAAATGTGCTATCTACACTGACCACAGAAGCCTCGAACATATATTCAAACAGAAGGAACTGAATATGCGACAACGACGATGGGTTGAACTGTTAAATGACTACGAATGCTCAATCAGGTACCACCCAGGCAAAGCCAATGTTGTGGCTGACGCCCTCAGTCGGAAGGACACCGCGCCTAAGCGCGTACGAGCCTTACAACTCACTATACAGTCTAGTATTCCTTCCCTGATACGAAATGCTCAGGTGGAAGCATTGAAACCAGAAAATGTCAGGGCTGAAGCCCTACGTGGCTCAAGACAACGTTTAGAACAGAAGGAAGATGGTGCTTACTACGTCACAGGACGCATTTGGGTCCCACTGTACGGCAACTTACGCGAGCTGGTAATGGATGAAGCTCACAAGTCTCGCTACTCGGTACACCCTGGTTCGGATAAAATGTACCACGATATTAAGACTACATACTGGTGGCCTAGCATGAAGGCCCACATAGCCACATACGTTAGCAAATGCTTGACTTGTGCGAGAGTCAAGGCAGAATATCAGAAACCGTCAGGACCACTCCAACAACCTGAGATACCACAATGGAAATGGGAGCAAATTTCCATGGATTTTGTTACCGGTTTACCTAGATCCCAGCGTGGAAATGACACTATTTGGGTGATCGTGGATCGACTCACTAAGTCTGCTCACTTCCTGGCAATCAAAGAAACGGATAAGTTCTCCACACTAGCAGACGTATATCTTAGGGAAGTTGTTTCGAGGCACGGTGTGCCCACCTCTATTATCTCTGATCGCGACGCTCGTTTTACTTCAGAACTGTGGCAAACAATGCATAAATCTTTTGGCTCTCGTTTAGACATGAGCACGGCGTATCATCCTCAGACGGATGGACAGTCTGAGCGCATGATTCAAACTCTAGAAGACATGCTTCGGGCGTGCGTAATAGACTTTGGCAACGGTTGGGAAAAGCATCTGCCACTTGTGGAATTTTCATACAATAACAGCTACCACACCAGCATTAAAGCTGCTCCATTCGAGGCATTGTACGGGCGTAAATGCCGGTCACCTCTCTGTTGGGCAGAGGTGGGAGAAAGTCAAATCACAGGTCCAGAAATGGTAGTTGATACTACTGAAAAGATTGCACAAATACGACAACGCATGGCGGCAGCTCGTGACCGTCAGAAAGTATACGCTGATAAAGACAGGAAACTACTCGAATTCCAGGTTGGGGATCGAGCGCTACTTAAAGTTTCACCCTGGAAGGGTGTGGTTCGTTTTGGCAAACGCGGCAAACTTAATCCACGATACGTCGGACCTTTCGAAGTTATTGAGAAAATAGGCAAAGTGGCCTACAGATTGAACTTACCACCTGAACTCAGTGCAGTTCACAACGTCTTTCACGTGTCGAATCTGAAGAAGTGTACGTCAGATGAGACCCACATAGTTCCCTTAAAGGAACTCACTATCGACGAGCGGTTGCACTTCGTCGAGGAACCTGTTGAAATCACGGACCGGGATGTTAAGGTCCTCAAGAACACGAGAATCCCTCTTGTACGAGTTCGTTGGAACTCCCGTCGTGGCCCAGAGTATACCTGGGAACGAGAAGATCAAATGGAACTCAAATATCCCCAGTTATTCGGAACCAATGCAACTACTACTGAGGCTGAAGATACTACTGCAGAATTTCGGGACGAAATTCCAAACCAACGGGGGGATGATGTGACACCCCAGGAAAACCAGTAAACGATACAACTTACCTAGCTTCCTCAGTAACCGCATGCTAAATTTCGGGACGAAATTTCTTTCAAGTTGGGGATAATGTGACAACTCGAGTTTCCGACATTCTTTATTCGCATTTATTGCACGTTGATTTTGACTGTCTAGTTGTTTGACTCGTCTGATTTGTAACGATACACTTTGTGTGATAATAAAAGTATTATGTTTGCTTGGTTATGTGTTGATATTATAGCATGAGACTTAGTGTATTTGAAATAGCATAAACTACTGAACATATGAAACAACTCGCCGAAACAGGGTTGTGATTCGCCATGAACACACCCGACGAAACAAGGCTGTTTCGCCAAACTCATCTCGACGAAACAGACTGTTTCGCCGGCCCAGTTTCGCCAAAAGCCCAGTACGGCCCAGAACGTTATTTCGTGAATATTTACGTGAAACGGGTTTAGTTTCACAAGTTAGGCAATCAGGAAACCCTAGAACACTCTCCCTTTTGTGCGACGGCAACAACCATCGTTTACCATCATTCATAGCTCTTGAATCCGTGTTTGTTCATCTCTAATCGGTTAGTATGTGTTCGTTAATCGGTTTCTTGATTCTGTATCATCTCGCTTCATGTTTGTTTGAATAACTGATGCGTGTACTGTTGTGATTATAAGTATGATGATGATATAGATTTTATATGTATGTTGTAGTGGGATGTATACAATTCTATGCGAAACTGAATATGATCGAATGCTCGGTTCTGAATGTTGTTAATATGATTTGATTCTGAATGCAAGTTAGCATCTTGATAGGGTTTGATGATATGATGTTATATGTTGATATGTAAAACACATAAACTAGGGTTTATGCTAGATGATAATTCTTGGATGATTGAGTTATGATGATTTTTACATGCACATTGACCTTCATATGATTTCTGCTATTGATGATGGCTGCTAGAATGATTAGGGTTATGTGTTATTCGTTTCTGATGTAACTGTTGTCTGCGAAACAGACCTTCGACGAAACAGAACTCTCGGCGAAACAGAATGTGTTTCGCCAAGAGTCTTCGACGAATTAGAAGTTTTGTTTCGCCGAAGGAGACCTCGACGAAACAGACGTGTTTCGCCAAAGCATGTGTTTCGTCAATATTGTGTTTCGCCAACTATTGTGTTTCGCCAACTATTGTGTTTCGCCATATATGTGTTTCGCCGAGCTGTGCTGTAACTTGAGTTAATCCTGTTAAGTGTTAACTGGAATATCTGACTGCTGTTAAGTGATATACATGACTTGTGTGTTGCGAATACGTACTACATGCTTATACGTGTACCTTGTGACTACAAACTGATTGTGTATACGTGCATACTCTAGGACGTGATTGATTTACTTTGAGCACATACTTAGCATACCGAGCAAACCAAGGTGAGTTCACACTCTTACGAAGGCATGGCATTCCCCAGTTGGGGTGGGAATGGGATTGAATGATTACCTGTACTTACATTAACACTAGACTATTTACCACGGTCCTCGGATTGGGAAGGATGCCTGTGCCAAATTCTACGCAAAGCCTACGTACTGTCCTCGGATTGGGAAGGACACCAGCACTAAACCTACGTAAAACCTACGTACTACCGTCCTCGGATTGGGAAGGACGCCAGTGCTAAACCTACGTACTACCGTCCTCGGATTGGGAAGGACGCCAGCGCTAAACCTACGTACCCGCTACGTACTGTCCTCGGTTGGGAAGGGCACTTACATAAAACCTGCGTAAACCTATACTTACTACTATCCTCGGATTGGGAAGGATACTTATGATTACGAATAGTCTAGGGGATATATAACATGGGAAGCCCCCACCAATAGAACGTACTATCGGCCCAGTAGAGCCACATGTTACATACGAACTTACTATTACGCATTTACTTTCTGTGAACTCGCTCAACTAGTTGTTGATCCTCTGTTACATGCCTTGCAGGACCTTAGGTACTTATGGAGCTTGCACGGGAGGCGTAGTCGTTGTGGGCAAGGATCTTGAATACTTGTTTAGACTTTATGACATTTCATACTTTATTATGTTGGGTTTAATTATACGCTTCCGCTATACAGTGATAACATACTTATGTTTTGGAACACCTTTCATATGGATTGTTTGGAATTAAATTGCAATTACATTTACTTTATACATTGTTCTATATGATTGGTGGCTTGATCCTGGTCAGTCACGCTCCCAAGCGGTGATACTCCGCAGGTGGATTTTGGGGGTGTGACACAAGTCTTTTCAAGACTTATTGATTGTTATCGACAATAAATTATACTTATCAAATATGACTTAATAATTTCCGATAAGTTAACTACTTACCGTTGAATCGTTCGATTTACGATTCGGTAGAGCTCGATGACAAGTAAGTTTAACTACTGCGTTTATTTAGAAACTTATAAGACATTCCGTGTTAGGAATATTATAGAATGCACGCTAGCGAGTCTTGTCTGGGAAACGACATCACGAAGTCGTATTTAGCTAGCTTTGCACAAGGCAATTCAGGTGAGTTCATAACCCCACTTTTTACAGTTTTACATTTTTATAAATGTTTTCGAGGTGGAAAGACATGCACGTTTTGCAGAAAACACACAAAGTTCTCGATGAACAAAGACTGCATTTTTTTAGACAAAGCACGTTTTGCAAGAACATACAAAGCTTTTGAACGAACGAAGACTCATATTTCTAAATCATATTACGAATGGATTATACTAAATATACCGGTTTTTACAAAACAAATGCGTATTATCGAAATGTGAATGATTTTCATGACTAGGGATGGATCGTCTGGTGATAATATAGAGAGACTGAAGAGTTAGCCTTAGAGGCTGGGGAGGTTCAGTCTTAGAGGCTGGGGAGATTCAGCCTTAGAGGCTGGGGAGGTTCAGCCTTATAGGCTAGGGTAAAATACATGTTACAATATTACGAACATTTTTATACATGGTATGGTTAGCTTAAGGAGGGCATACTACTTAGATCGTGTGAGTGACAGGAGCGACACTTAAGGCCATTAATCCTCGTTGTAGGACCGACGGACATGAGTGATAGATCTATTTGGGTGTAGCGAGCCCACACCCATGAGGCCGGGGCGGCCCATAGTGGTGACTGTGTCTTACAGCCGGAAGCCCGGTGCAACTCCGCTAGGTTTGAGTTTTCCCGCATCACTTCACACATACTAGTGGCTTTGCAACCCATTGGTGATCTCTTTTCCTTATTGCTACATACCAGGGACATACATGCTTACAGAAATACTTGATTTATACAAATTAAATACCATGTTTTATACAAATTCAAAGCATAGGAGTATGCGGGCATGGAGTCAAAGTTAGGGTGGGCAATGACAGTTATACAAACGTTACATATACAAGAGTTTACAAATACACGGTTCTACGAACATAATACGTTACAAGTACAAAGTTTCAATATAACTTGGCAAGAAAATGATTTCTAAATTCGTTTTCTCAATATTAATTCATAAACCGGTTATTCAAAAGATTTATTTCAAATCTTTTACAAACAAACTATGAACTTGCTCAACTTTATGTTGACTTTTTCGCATGTTTCTTTCTCAGGTTACCTTTCAGAAACTATGGCACGGTTGGAATAGGAGAACCATGAAGAGTCGAGTACTTAGTGGGCGTTTGTTTTCTAAAAGACTTAGATTATTTGCTTCCGCTGTGCAATGAAGATACCAGTCCAGTCACGCCAAGCTCTGATAATTCCGGGGTGTGACATAAGAAGTGTTCAAATTGAAAAAATTTAAAAGGCTTTCAAATTAACAGAAATTAATATTTCTGAAATAAAAGATGTAAATCTTACTGAAAAACCTAAAAAATACACTTCAAGAGTTCAACAAAGATTGAACAAGAAAAAGGGTTACAGTTTTGGTTATGGTTTTCAAAAGAAACCAAACCATAACAGTAATTTTAAAAAGAAAGGTTTATGCTTTATTCCACCCGAAAATCATAAAAATGAGAAAATTTCTAAAACAAAAACAATATTTGTTTCAGGGTCAAGTTCTAAAGAAGAAAAAAGGAGCTCATTCTGGAAGCAATCAAACAAAGCGTTTCTTGCAGAAAAACAGAAACATGAGAAGAATGAAGCTAATCAGAAAAAGGAGACAAGAACCTGTTACAAATGCAATGAAGTTGGTCACATTGCATGGAATTGTCCAAAGGAAACACAAACAAAACATGGAGTCTCTTCTAAACTCAAAGAAAAAGTTGTTGATAAAACTGAACAACTAACAGTCAAATTCAAAGTGTTTAAATAATCAACATATGAAGTTGGTGAGAGTTCTAAACGGTTTTACAAAAGAAGAGTAAGTCTTAATGTTGGTGCATGCGTTTGTCGACTTCGTCTTGTATCGAGTCTTGTATATATATAGATAAATCAGAGTACCGAAAACGAGAAAATAGGTTATCAGGCATGTTCAAACGAAATTACAAGATGTAATTTCTCTTGAAATGGTTCAGTGATTTCAAACGGAATTAGTATGTTAATTCCGCTTGAACCTGTAATCTCGTTTGAACTGCTAATTTCGTTTGAACTGTGATTCCGCTTGAGTCATGTTCAAGCGGAATTAAGCTGCCTATAAATAGCTGGTACCTGATTTCGTTTGAGAGAGGGGTGTATGTGTGTTTCCGACGGTGAAGCTCTGTCGAAGTCTTGTCTTGCTGTAAAACTTTGTCAGATTAATCAGAAAGAGTATTAAAGTGAATATCTTGCTGAATCACACACGATATGTATGTTGCTGCCTTACATATTATGTAGAACGCCTCTGATCGACTCGTTTCGGGTCCGCACACGATCCTACATGTGGTATCAAAGCTCAAGAGGAGGAGTTCTGCAGATTTCAGCTTGATTTCATTGTGTTTTCTTACTTCTACACCTTCTTTTATCAATTGAACAACTTTTCATGGTCAAAATGATCTAAATTTCACATATCATAAGCGAAACAGTGTTTTAACAAACCCTTGAGAGATTTAGACCAAAATCCTGCTTAAAACATGATAAAATTGTAATTCCGTTTGAAAATTTGGACTGAAATTATGACATCAGCGTAATTCCGTTTGAATTTGCACCTTATTTTGCTTGAAATTTGATATTCCATTTGAAAGTTTGAAACAAGATTAGTAATTCCGCTTCAGTGTGCTATTTCGCTTGAAATTTCAAACAAAATCAGAGATTCCATTTGAAATAGGTTATTTCGTTTGAAATTTTAATCCCGCTTGAATCTTAATTCCGTTTGAAGCTGGTGTGCAGGTAATTTCGCTTGAAGGAGTTATCTCGCTTGGAGTAATTCCGTTTGAAACACTAATTTCGTTTGAAAGTGTTTGTCTTGATAAACTTGTTACCAAATCATGAGTGAAGAATTTTACAACGCATTTGCCACATCTCCAACTACTCCGGCTACCATTGCTCAAAACATGAACTTGGAAAATGAGACTGGAACTACGCAAAAACCTCCGAAGCTAATGAGCATTGAGGAGTATTACGGTTGGAAAGATCGGTTTGAAAAACTGGGTTCAAGCAAATCATTTGAGATCTTGGGAGTGTATTTTGAAAAAATATGTATTATCACGTACTGATCTGCAAGTTGAGAAAACAATCTCTGAATTCCCTGATAAAGAACGAGACATGTACAGAGCTGAAAAGATGATGATTAGTCTACTTCAGCAAGCTATTAAAGAAGACATCTTTGTATTGCTTCAACATGACAAAACTTCAAAATCAATTTAGGATGCTCTTAAAATCAAATTTGAGGGAAGTGATAAGATGATGAAAAGTAGAAAGGCATTGCTTAAAAAAGAATTTGATCTATTCATAAGTCTGCCAGGGGAAGATACAAAGAAATTGATTGAAAGATATTGCCACTTAGTGCGGTCTATGTCATTGTTAAGCATAACCAAAGAACTCGAAGAATTGGTTGACAAATTAGCTGATGCTTTACCTCAGAAAGAATGGGGTACATTTTTGATGATCTTAACGAACACCGGAGTATATGATGGTTTGACGATTTCTCAGTTCATCGAGAAGATTGAGGGTCAAGATCTTGAACAACAAAAGATTGCGAGGATGAGTAATCCGAGTGGTCAACAAGATGTGAAAATGTATTACAAAGGCAATGTTCAAGAGACTGAAATGAGTCCAAAGATTCAAACTGCTTTTAGTGCTGGAGACTTATCTGGAACTGTTGAACAAAGTCCAAATAGCAGCAGTGGTTTTTCTTCATATCCGAATGTTAATCCAAAGTGTTCAACTTCAAGTTTTCATTCTCAAAGTTCAAAAAGTGGAAATGGTTGTAGGATCTGATTCCGACCTAAACGAGTCGTTTGGAAGAGTTCTAGTCCGTTTCAGAGGCGGAAACTAAGAAACGAATCAGTAAACAGCTTGTTTCACACTTTAAATCTCTTGTATATAGATTTGACAACCTTTACAATCAGAAGAGAAACCGGCAGCACTTCGGTATCACTTGGCAAAAACTGTTACAAATGAAAGCACACTATGCCTATTTATAATGCTCTAGGTTTCGCTTGAAATACTTGAAGCGAAACCTTCAAGCAAAATCTTTAAAGAAATATCATCTATTGAAGCGAAATGTATAACATTCTGAATTTTGTCTTGAAGCGAAACTTTCATGCAAACAAACTGATTCCATGCAATTCTGTCTTCATGTGCACATGATGCAGTGATGATGTCACTAGTGTGATGTCATCATCCTTGATGATGACATCATGCCTGATAAGATCCGCACCGAACCCGAGACTCGATACAAGACGAAGACGACAGATGTGTGCACCAACAGACTCCCCCTCAGATGTTGACGAGTCTTAAGTGTCGAGTCTTCGCAGCTTCAGTCTTTATCGGTCTTTGTGCTTCACTCTTTCAATCAGCATCAACAGACTCCCCCTTGCAATGTGCTGGTATTCCTTTAGTTCTTCAGCGTCATCTGCTTCAGGATCGTTGTCTGACTTTCACAACTTTGGCTTTTCAGAATCATCACTTCTCAAACTTTAAACCTGCATAAACTCTACCTCACAATAAATTTTACAACTTACACATTTCAAACATATAAACTTTCACTAACTCAGACTCTTGTCTAAAAACCTAATCAAAATGACCTTTCAATCTGATGAACCACTTGAAGATTTGACAAAAATAATCAGTTTTAAACACAAACTCCCCCTCAAATCATACTCATCATGTTTAGCACTCAGAATTTTGAAAATCAGCTTTTCAATATCAGTTGTCTAAAATCTTTTTGGATTTTTCAAAATTTATGCTAAAACACACCGAAAATCTTTTTGAAATTTTGAATAGAATGAAATGAAGAAATATTTACAAACAATATTTTTTGTGAGTTCGTGCAAGAGGATCATATCAGTTTTTGAGACCAATCACCAACACCATTAAGCTTCATTTCATTTTAAGTTCTAAACAATTCACCTAGATTGCCAGTATATTGATCCACTTAAATTTTCACACAAAGTTCAATTGATCCGAGATACGAGATTAATGTTTTAAGCTCTTGAACTTATTCGTGTGTCCCACTACTTGAATATACTCCCGTATCCAGATCCCAATATTCAGTCTTACAGGTGAGTATACCACAAATGATATCTGTCAAGGGAATAAATTATAGTACGAGGGCCGTGAGAGCTCAGGTCGATCTTTCGATACGCAAAGAGATGACGGCTTCGACTTTTGGTGTGTCCCCTTTAGAGGATCTTTTGCATTACAACAGCAGCGACTATCAATTTTATTGTTTCATCAGCTTGCTGAGGGCGATGCTATGTTTCAAGCATTTGCAGAAAGCATTATTCGGGGACTAGGTCAGAAATTTCTTTCAGCAGAAGTCCCGGGATAATACCCCAGATATCACTGAGCATAAAGACCTAGTATCTCAGAATAAAGGACCTTTCAAACAAGATTTCAGGGGTTACCTATATATCCAAGTTTGTGTTAACCCACAGAACAAGCAAGTTTGAAATTTATGTTTGTATCTCGTCACAATTTACTAAATGTGTAAAAACCTACTGACACATCCACAGTGAGATTGTTTATCACATATTATCTAAACAATTCTTTAGCATATTGTGACAGTCCACTGATGTACTATCATTTCCTCTTTTATGACACTAAAACTCATTTTTGATTTTATCATGTTTTTGCTCTTTTTCAAATTTTCTAATGTTTTTGGATTTTCAGAAATTTCTACTCCCCCTAAAATGCAAACATATTAAAGGAAATTTGAAAACAAACTGTACAATATACTTGACAACTGAGAACGAATCGCTTCAAATCGCCATCCACTTGGCATAAACAATCAGAACTCCCCCTTTCACAAACCTATTTTCTCATTATGATTTCAAAACACTTAAGTTTGTTTTAACCAAAATGATTTTTCCGGAAAATAAGTTTTGTTGGTTTTACCACTTGTAAAATTAGGAGTTTGGTTCATCATATTGTCCTTCAAACATACGAATCAGGATTACATCAAGTTCAAACTAATGACCTTGACGAATCACATTGTAATTCCAAAACATATAACCACATGTAGGAATAAAACCTCTACACAAACCATTTTACTTAATCAAGATGCCGATTCCTGCTTCGCATTTACCAACCTGGAAGCTCCGGCAAGTCACACTCATCCTGTAAAAATTAAACACATTAAAAAATCTTTCACTAAATCTATCTTAACAAGAATGATGCCGATTCCTGATCCACGATTACAAACTTGGGATCTCCGGCATAGTCCTAACACTTCAAGGGAAACAGACTTCCATCCAAGTCTTCTCAGACTTGATGGCTTTCAGTTCTTGCGCAGTAGGGTTGTATGTTGCCTTTTTAGTTGCATAAAAATCTTTAACCCCCTTAACTTTCCCATTCAACATTTTTCCAAAAATTTTCTTAACACTTCCATTGAATGTTTTCTCGGCATCAAATTTAGTTTTCTCTGTGTAAAACTGATTCGAGATAACAACCTTACCAACTTTCTGTTTAATTTCTTCAAATTTCAGTGATGGAAACTCATCATCATTCACTGAAATTTTCACCTCACCCTGTGGCTCTTCTGGCTTTGTGGAACCAGATTCATCACCGACTTTCTCATCATCTTTCTTAACAACCCACACTTGGTTGTCTTTTGCATTCTTTTTGTAAAAATTCTTTTTAGAACATTCACCAACCTCATAAGTTGAGTTTTCAAAAAATTTAAAATTTTCAATTGGTGGTTCAACATCAACAACTTTCTCTTTCAATTTCTGATAAACTCCCTGTTTTGTTTTGGCATTTTTCTGACAGTTCCATGCAATGTGACCAGTTTCATTGCACTTGTAACAGGTACGAGTCTCTCTTTGATAAAACAATTCAGTTCCATTCTTCTTCTTTTCAACAAGAAATTCTTGATTTGACTGTCTCCATAATGGTTTCTTCTGTTCTTCTTCTGCAAATCCACCTGATACAAATTCTGTTTTTGTTTTAGAATTTTTCAAATTTTTATGATTTTCTGGTGGAATAAATCCTAATCCTTTCTTTTTGTAGCTACGATTTTGGTTAGATTTCTTTTGAAAACCAGAACCAAAATTGTAACCCTTTTTCTTGTTTAGACGTTGTTGCACTCTTGAGGTGTAAGGTCTTGGATTTTTAGAAAGATTAATATCTTTTATTTCAGAAATGTTGATTTCTGTTAGTTTGAAAACCTTTTTAATCATTTCAGTTTTAACACCTCTTATTGGAAATTCTTTGTCATAATATAATTTGTCTGAATCATTTAAAGTGTATGCAACTTCAAATGTTTCATCATCCAAATTTGCTTTTGATAACAAAAATTCTTTACTATAAGACCGTTTAACCGACGACTTGGAATTTTTGACCGACGAACTCGAACTTTTGACAGACGAACTTGAACACCCAGACTCAGACTTTGACTCAGACTCCTCCTCAGTGTCTAACACCTGATCGACCACCTTTTTGATTAACTCAGACTCATGATCAGTATCAGATGAGGTAAATGTGACATCAATGTTATCTGGTAAAACGTCAGTTGTGTCGGTTTTTAGCTTTATATTGACTGCTTTTTCAAGTTGCTCCTCGTTCGGTTTTCTAGGAGAATACCCTTCCCAAATTGGAGGCGGACACTTGTTATAGCTAACAGTCGGTTTCTTACCACTATCTTTCTTCTTTGGCTTCTCATCTTGAAAAGCTTCCATACCTGCAACAGTTGGGTAAATACGATCAATGAGATAATCAGAACTAGAATAACTTTGTAATAAACGTCTAATTCTCTCATTCTCAATCTTCTCTGTCTCCAACTCTTGCTTCCATTTAGCACTCTCCTCGATGTAAAAGTTGATTGCTTTTTGCTTTGTCATCATCACAGCATTCATCATTGTTAGTGCTTGTTCTCGTTCTGAGTTAGTCTTTTGAAGACCAGTTACTGTTTTGTTCAATACATCATAAGATTCTTTTACATAGTTAAGATTGAACAGCAACTGCTCCTTCTTCTTCTCATACTCAGCAATTATCTCATCTTTTACTGCACAATCCTTGCATGCTTCCAAACACTTCTCGCAAGGCTTTACAACTTCAACAATCTTTTCAACTTCTATGATCTTTTCAACTTCTATGATCTTTTCAACTTCGATCACCTTTTCTGGTTCAGTCATCTTTTCTCCAGCAACAACTTTAACTTCTTCAGTTTGAACAATTTCATCCTTTTCAGCATCACTTTTAGTTTTCAAATCCTTTTGTTCTTTTGCAGCTCGTTTCTCTTTCAGCTTCTCCAAGCGATCTGCAAAATAGAAATTAAAACTTTCAGGAGAAAGATGAGTTTTTGCTACATTTATATGTTTTTCTTCCTCATCATCACTATTACTATCAACAGGTGTTTGATCAAACTCTACAGATTTTTCAGAATCAGCATCTGATACGCCAGAATCAGACGGTGTTTGATCAAATACACCTTCTTTTTCTGAAGTAGCAACATTTTGCACACTCTCATCTGCACTTAGTGAATCTTCATCAGCACTATCTGAGCTTTCTTCAAATGTAACAAACTGTTCATCCACACTTTTCACTGTTTCACCAATAGACTTCATCCAAGTAGCAAACATGTCTGGTTCTCGAACAATCTTAGCAATAAAAGCTTTATATTCTCCTTTTTCATCAACGAACATATCCCAGCTGAAGCCTTCAGGTAGTCTCTCATCATCTTGATCAACTATGCATGCTTTGCTATCAGGAGATATGTAATTGTTCCAGTTGAAGTCTACCAAACATCCTCTTTTTGAATCCTCAATCTTCCTACCATGAGCCGTCTGTGAATCTTGTGATTGACCAACCTGCTGATAAATGGCTTTCCGGTAGTAATCGTCTTTTCCGAATGGATTCTGAGCACCACTAGCTTCCCTGTTCTTGCACTCCCGCTTGAAATGACCTTTTTCCCTGCATCTGAAACAAGTAACTTTAGATTTATCAAAACCTAAAGTAGATACACAAGCATCAAGAAAGTCATTTCTCCCGGTAATTGTCTTAAACTTTTCAGCACGTCTAAGAACACTAGCAAGACACCATTTGATATCCATCAGTTCCATCTCTTCGGCGTCTATCTGATCATAATCCTCCTTTGTGAGCATAGGATTTCCAATTCGACCAGCCACTAGACCTTCATACGAGATAAGCACGGAACCAAGTAATGCCATATGATCTTTCGCAACCTCCTCAGAAAAACTTTGTCCATCTGGAAGATTCAAGGCAATATTGCATTGTATCACACAACCATTTCCTGTCTTGGTGCTTTGAGACTGAAAGTTTTCTGATGAACTCTTTGGATTAACACTCGGATATAATGAGAAACCACCGCTGTTTTTGTTTGAACTTTGATCAATCTTTTCTGTAGAATCCCCAGCACTAAACGCAGTCTGGATTTTCGGACTTCTCTCAGCTTCTTGAACCGGAACACTTCCTTTGTAGTACATCTTTACATCCTGTTGACCACTTGGACTGTTCATCCTCGCGATCTTCTGCTGTTCCAAATCTTGACCCTCAATCTTTTCGATAAACTCACCAATTGATAACCCATCATAAACCCCTGTGTTTTTCAGGATCATCAAATAAGTTCCCCACTCTTTTTGCGGTAACGCATCAGCTAATTTGTCTACCCACTCTTCAAACTCTTTTTTTATACTAAGCATTGACATAGATCGCACAAGGTGACAATATCTTTCAATCAGCTTCTTTGTGTCTTCACCTGGTAGACTGCTGAACAGATCAAACTTTTTCTTTAACAGTGCCTTCTTGCTTTTAATCATTTTCTCGCTACCCTCAAATTTGACTTTAAGTGCATCCCAGATTGACTTTGCAGTTTTGTCATGCTGTAGCAGAATGAAAATGTCTTCTTTGATAGCTTGTTGCAACAGACTGATCATCATTTTTTCGGCTCTATACATATCACGTTCTTCATTACTAAATTCAGATATTTTCTTGTCAACTTTCAAATCAGTCTGTGGTAAAACATATTTCTTCAAAATACATTCCCATGACCTAAGATGGTTAGCCTGAACCCAGTTTTCGAATCTATCTTTCCACCCATAGTATTCTTCGATACTCATCAATTTCGGGGGCTTTTGGGTGGTTCCCGTCTCGTTTTCCAAATTCATGTTCTGAGCAATAGTAGATGAACTCGACGGTGTTGCAAACGCGTTGTAGAACTCGTTATCCATTATTCGGAAACGAAGAACTTATCAAGCAAGTTTTTACACGAACTGATTCTTCTCGTAAAAATAATACCTGACAAGTACCTGACAAACAGAACAAACAACAATCAGTTTAAAGACTTATCAATTAACGGAAACAGACTAGTACTCGAACTGATGATTTTCTGTGCGGACTGAACGTTGACCAACTGTGCGGACTGAATGACCCGGATTGAATTCGATTGACCTGACACTTTGAAACCTTTGACCTCCAAACTGTACGAACTGACAAGTGAGTCGATGACGTTAATACGCGACTAGACTGACAAAACGACTGATCACACCGTGCAAACAAGGATTTTCTTTTGTGAGAACTGACTGAAACCAATACTCAAACCACGCAACCTGTAAACTCTTTTGATTGGACCGCACAAACAACTAATCACATTCAACCATGGCAGATATCACATGTAAACTGTTTTTTTTTTTTTAAAACAACACTTATCCTACCAAATGCAATATCACATGTAACATTGGTAACAACAACAATAAGCTGACAATACTAATGATTCATGCAAAACTCAATATTCAAAACACAAGACCCGATATATCTCACATATAAATCGACAACCTCAATTGGAATTTTTAATATTATAAATGCAATGGTCGACAAACAATACTGTTTTCACATGAAATGGCAGTGATATCACAAGTCAGTCGAACACTTTATCAAAGTAAGAGCTTTTATCAAACACCATGGCATACAATATCATTTTATGCATTACTTGATTTTATCAAAAGCTATTTGTAGACAACTTTTTTATACTTTTAAAGTCACATGAGCTGATAACAATTTATAGTTGCCTGACACATCAATTTTCAAATTAAAAATGATCACATGAACAACTCATATGTAACACATAAATCGACACAGTTTAACACAAACATGTGATTTCCTTTTTCTCAATTAACTATGACCTGACAACAACTTAATCCTGCCAACACTTATCAACTCACAATCAATGATTTATACTCATATCATATGCAATTCCGATATCATCACATGTGCACATAAATCGAAATATTCACAATTATACAAAGTTCACATACAATCTTCAGTTTCAAAGCAAAACATAGCAACTAACAACAATCACATGTATTCTGACACACACTTTCTTGATTCAATAATCACATGCAAATCATTATTACCTCATGTACATACAATCATTTCACGCATGCATATCAGACAATTTATAAGATTGAGAATTCTATATCACATGCACTGATGACCTAACACAATTTAATACCAAATTTAACTTCACGTGACCTGAATTTGTTTCACATTACACGATGTATATTCAATCGATTCACATAACTCGATGCATTTTCACAACAAACGATGCATATTTTTAATCGGTGAATCACAGATTTCAAGCAAAACAAGATCAATATCAATCAGACAAACAGTATCTCAACGTAGCAGATTGAAGCGAAATTTCAGTTTTCAAGCAAAGTACACAGTTTCAAGCGAAATCAAGACCAATCTTCAAGCGAAATCTAATAAACATTCAAGCGAAATCAATCACTAAATTGTGATTTCAAGCGAAATCCATCCAAAATGTTGCTGATGTCATCATTTTGTTCGAGCAGTTGAAGCGAAAACACACAAAACTACAAGATTTAGGCTGATTTTAAACTTGAAACTTTCAAGGATTGATTAAACCATGTTTATGCACAATATATGTGAAATATGTCCGATTTTGACCGTAAAAAATTTTGTTTTTCGAAAAAGAAAGGTGTAGAAACAGATTTTACAGCTGAATCAACAAGAACTCTTCTTCACTGGCTCTGATACCAATTGTAGGATCTGATTCCGACCTAAACGAGTCGTTTGGAAGAGTTCTAGTCCGTTTCTGAGGCGGAAACTAAGAAACGAATCAGTAAACAGCTTGTTTCACACTTTAAATCTCTTGTATATAGATTTGACAACCTTTACAATTAGAAGAGAAACCGGCAGCACTTCGGTATCACTTGGCAAAAACTGTTACAAATGAAAGCACACTATGCCTATTTATAATGCTCTAGGTTTCGCTTGAAATACTTGAAGCGAAACCTTCAAGCGAAATCTTTAAAGAAATATCATCTATTGAAGCGAAATGTATAACATTCTGAATTTTGTCTTGAAGCGAAACTTTCATGCAAACAAACTGATTCCATGCAATTCTGTCTTCATGTGCACATGATGCAGTGATGATGTCACTAGTGTGATGTCATCATCCTTGATGATGACATCATGCCTGATAAGATCCGCACCGAACCCGAGACTCGATACAAGACGAAGACGACAGATGTGTGCACCAACAATGGTTGTGTGATACAGTGCAACATTGCATTGAATCTTCCAGATGGTCAAAGTTTTTCTGAAGAAATTGCAAAAGATCACATGGCGTTACTTGCAACTGTGTTACAATCCTATGAAGGTTTGGTTGCAGGGAGGATCGGAAATCCTATGCTGACAAAAGAGGATTACGATCAGATAGACGCTGAAGAGATGGAGCTCATGGACATCAAATGGTGCTTAGCTAGGGTCTTGAGAAGAGCTGAAAATTTTAAAATGATTACAGGAAGAAATGATTTCTTGGATGCATATGTCTCTACTTTGGGTTTTGATAAATCTAAAGTTACTTGTTTTCGATGCTGGGAGAACGGTCATTTCAAAAGAGAATGCAAAAAAATAAGAAGCGAGTGGAGCAAAGAATCCTTTTGGAAAAGATGATTACTATCGGAAAGCCATATATTAACAAGTTGCTCATCAACCGTATCAACAAAAAGATTCACAAACTGCTCATGAGAAAATGATCGAAGATGCAAACAAGAAAGCTTATTATGGTATCATTGATCAAGATGATGAAAAAGTGGCAAAAGGCTTCAGCTGGGATAAATATATTCCATCTGATTCAAAAGTTGTAGCTATCATTGCAAAAATAGTTCAAAAGCCTGATTTGTTTACGGAATGGATGAAAATATTTGATAGTGATGATTCGAATCAAGAAGAAGAGTCTGTTTCATCCGATGAAAGTTCAGAAAGAGCAACTGTTTTTTATCAAACACCATCTGATTCTGGTTCTTCAGATGATAGTTCTGAGAAGACAATAGATTTTGATCAATCACCAACTGATGACAGCGGTGATGATGAGGAAGAAAGGCATATTAATGTTGCAAAAACTCATTTATCTCCTGAAAGTTTTCAATTTTATTTTGCAGATCGCTTGGAGAAATTAAAGAAGAAACAAGCAGCAAAAGAATTGAAAAGATGAAGGAAGTTAATGTTGCTGAGAGGAATGGTGAAGTTAAGAAGGTGATTGAAGCTGAAGCTGAAACAGTGATTGAGATTGAGAAGGTCATCGAAGTTGAAAAGATTGTGGAAGTCATCAAGCCTTCTTTAAAGTGTTTGGAATCTTGCAAGCAATGTGCAGAAAAAGATGAGAAGTTGAATGAGCAAGAAAAGATGAAAGAACAATTATTGTTTAATCTCAATTATGTGAAAGAGTCGTATGATGTGCTAAACAGAACAGTAACTGGTCTACAAAAGACTAATTCAGAAAGAGAAGACGCATTGACTATGATGAATGCTGTGATGATGACAAAGCAGAAGGCGATTAATCATTACATTGAAGAATGTGCAAAGTTGCAACAAGAGTTGGAGATTGAGAAAATAGAAAATGAAAGAATTAGAAGACTATTGCAAAGTTATTCTAGTTCTGATTATTTGATTGATCGAATTCATCCAACTGTTGCAGGTTTAGAAGTTTTTCAAGATGAGAAGCCAAAAGAGAAGAAGGATACTGGTAAGAAACAGAGTGTTAGTTATAACAAGTGTCCGCCTCCAATTTGGGAAGGGTATTCTACTAGAAAACCGAATGAGGAGCAAATCAAAAAGGCTGTCAATATAGATTTAAAATCTGAAACAACTGACGAGTTACTAGAAAATATTGACGTCACATTCACATCGTCTGACACTGATCATGAGTCTGAGTTAATAAAAAAGGTGGTTGATCAGGTGTTGGATACAGATGAGGAGTCGGAGTCAAAGTCTGAGTCTGGAAATTCGAGTTCGTCTGTAAAAAGTTCGAGTTCGTCTGTCAAAAGTTCGAGTTCGTCGGTCAACAGTTCAAAGACGTTGGTTAAACGGGTTTACAATAAAGAATTCCTGTTATCAAAATCTAATTTGAATGACGAACCAATCAAAATGGCATATACTTTGATTGATTCAGACAAATTATATTCTGATGAGGAATTTCCAATAAGAGGTGTCAAAACTGAAATAATAAAAAAGGTTTTCAAACTAACAGAAATTAATATTTCTGAAATAAAAGATGTAAATCTTTCTGAAAAACCAAGACCTTAAACCTCAAGAGTTCAACAAAGGTTAAACAAGAAAAAGGGTTACAATTCTGGTTCTGGTTTTCAAAAGAAACCAAACCATAATGGTAATTTTAAAAAGAAAGGATTGGGTGTTATACCACCTGAAAATCATAAAAATGAAAAAATTTCTAAAACAAAAACAAAATTTGTTTCAGGAGGAAGTGCTGAGGAAGAACAAAAGAAACCGTTCTGGAGACAATCAGAAGAAAGAGACAAGAACCTGTTACAGATGCAATGAAGTGGGTCACATTGCATGGAACTGTACAAAAGCAACACATACAAAACAGGGAGTTTCTTGTAAACTGAAAGAAAAAGTTGTTGAGAAAAATGAACCACCAACTGAAAAATTTAAAATTTTTGAAAATTCGACATATGAAGTTGGTGAACGTTCAAAAACAAGGTTTTATAAAAAGAGAGCTGAGCATGACAACCAAATGTGGGTTGTTAAAAAGTTTCATGAAGATTTAAAGAAATTTGATGAGAAATTTGGCGATGAATCTAACTTCATAAAGTTAGATGAGCCACAGGTTGAGGTTAAAGAAGAAAACTCAGTACCTCCAGTGGATGATGTTAACTTTCCTCCATTGAAGGCTGAGAATTTTAAATCAAAAGTTGGTAAGGTTGAGATCTCGAATCAATTCTATTCTGAGAAGAAAGAATTTGATGTTGAGAAAGCGTTCAATGGAAACGTGAAAAAGATTTTTGGGAAAATGGTTGAGGGAAAGACCAAAGGGGTAAAAGATTTTTATGCAACAAAGAAAGCAACTTATTATCCAGGTGAGTTGAGTAGGAAACATCCAAGTTTGGTGAAGCTTGGATGTCTGTTTTTCATAAGTGATAAGTATGACTTGCCGGAGCTCTCAAGTAGGTAATCACGGAGCATGAATCGGCATCATTCTTGAAAAAATGTTTTTGAATAGGTTTGACTTGCCGGAGCTTCCAGGTTGGTAAGTGAGAAGCAGTAATCGGCATCATTATTGAATATGTTTTGTTGGTAAATCTACAGGTGGTATCTTTAATTTGTTATATTTTGTATTACAAATGGTATGATTGGTGTAGTGAAACTACATATGGTTGAAGAAGGTTTTCACTTTCAAATGATTAATCAAGGTCATTAGATTGAACTTGATTTGATCATTCTTACATGAGGTTTAAGAAAACAATGTGATGAATCCCCATACCAACAAGTGGTTCGTAAAATCAACAAAACTTATTTTCCGGAAAAATCATTTTGGTTAAAACAAACTTAAGTGTTTTGAAATCTTAATGAGAAAATAGTTTGTTGTAAGGGGGAGTTCTGATTGTTTATGCCAAGTGGATGGAGATTTGAAGTGATTTAATATCAGTTGTCATTTTATTTGTACAGTTTGTTTTCAAATTTCCTTTAAATGTGTTTGAATTTTAGGGGGAGTAAGAATTTCAAAAAATCCAAAAACATTTGAAATTTTGAAAAGGGCAAAAACATGATAAAAGCAAAAATGAGTTTTGTTGAGAAAAGAGGAAATGATAGTACATCAGTGGACGATCACGACATGCTAAAGAAATGGAAAGAAAAATGTGATAAACGGTCTCACTGATGATATGCCAGTAGGTTTTTACACATTTAGTAGATTGTGACGAGACATAAACCTAAATTTCAAACTTTCTTATATCGTGGGGAACATCTCTCGGATATATGGGTAACCCCCGAAATCTTATTTGAAAGGTCTCTCTTTCTGAGATACTAGGTCTTTATACTCAGTGATATCTGGGGTATTATCCCGGGACTTCTGATTTTGCGGAAGCAATGGCCTAGTCCCCGTATAATACTTTCTGCTTGCTTGAAATATAGCGCCGCCCTCAGTACAAAAAATGATGAAACATTGAAAAATGCTAATCATGTGCTGTTGAAACAAAAGATCCTCTAAAGGGGACACACCAAAAGTCGAAGCCGTTATCTCTCTGCTGAACGGAAGTTCTGACCTGAGCTCTCACGGCCCTCGCAATTTTAACCCCTTACAGATATCATTTGTGGTATACTCACCTGTAAGACTGAATATTGGGATCTGGATATGGGAGTATATTCTGAGGTGGGACACACGAATAAGTTCAAGTGCTTAAAACATTAATCTCGTATCTCGAAATAGTTGAACTTTGTGTGAAAATTTAAGTGGATCAGTATACTGACAATCTAAGTGAATCGTTTAAAACTGAAAATGTTTAAAGCTTAACGGTGTTAGTGATTTGTCTTAAAAACTGATATGATCCTCTTACACAAACTCACAAAAATATTGTATGTAAATATTTCTTTACTGCATTTCATTTCATTCAAAAATCCAAAAAGATTTTCAGTGTGTTTTAGCATAAACTTTGAAAAATTCAAAAAGATTTTTGACAACTGATGTTGAATAGCTGATTTTCAAAATTCCAGGTGCTAAACATGATGAGCATGTGGTGAGGGGGAGTTTGTGTTTAAATGAAAAAGATTTTGAATAATTGTCTACGAATGGTCATCAGAAGTTTTTAATGTGTTAAATCATTTTGGAAAGATACTTGTAAGTGTTTTATAAATTTGTCACATCTTAAAATTTGTGAAATTTATTTCTGGGTTAAGAATGTGCAGGTTTAGCCAGGTTTTGATCATGAACCTGTAAAAGAAGCACAGAGCCAGGTTGCGATTCTGGAAGAAAGAGAAAGAAGATTGTAGATGCTTTACAGTGTCAGATACTTCAGAAAGATCAGACTGATAAAGACTGAAGACGTTGAAGACTCGACACTTAAGACTCGTCAACAATCGAGGGGGAGGCTGTTGGTGCATGCGTTTGTCGACTTCGTCTTGTATCGAGTCTTGTATATATATAGATAAATCAGGGTACGGAAAACGAGAAAATAGGTTATCAGGTATGTTCAAACGAAATTACAAGATGTAATTTCACTTGAAATGGTTCAGTGATTTCAAACGAAATTAGTCTGTTAATTCCGCTTGAAGCTGTAATCTCGTTTGAACTGCTAATTTCGTTTGAACTGTGATTCCACTTGAGTCATGTTCAAGCGGAATTAAGCTGCCTATAAATAGCTGGTACCTGATTTCGTTTGAGAGAGGGGTGTATGTGTGTTTCCGACGGCGAAGCTCTGTCGAAGTCTTGTCTTGCTGTAAAACATTATCAGATTAATCAGAAAGAGTATTAAAGTGAATATCTTGTTGAATCACACACGATATGTCTGTTTCCGCCTTACATATCGTGTAGAACGCCTCTGATCGACTCGTTTTGGGTCCGCACACGATCCTACACTTATGTCACACCCCGATATTTCCACGTATTACCGGTGGGGAGTATCGTGACGTAGTTGAGATCATCATAGTCAAATAACACAATATATAAATGCACAGCAGAAGCAAAAGATAAATATATTATAATCCGAATATAAAGTAATATCAAAGTATTACAACGGAAAGTAAAGGATCCACAGGCGGATCAAATAAAAGGAAAAAAACTGTTCAACAGACTTTGGACGCCTAGAACTTGCAAGATTCCTTATTAACGCCCTAAGCTTCCAGCCAGTTACGTTCAGTACCTGTCACTTATCCTTTTTGGAAAATACGTCAGTTTACACTGGTAAATACAATTTAACCGACTCATTTGAAACCATTTATAAAAATTTATTTGAATGCACAAGGCACAACATATCTTTTATAACTTGGGACAATTTTATAAATAATCTTGTATACAGATTTACATGTTCGTTATACGTTTAGGGCCCGATGTAGAAACCGAGTCAAGATTAACAGACACGCCCCAAGTATAGGCCCACAAGAGAGTGAGATACCGTTTCCCTTATGCACTGTCAGGTGTATGCCTGCAACACGTGCATAAGACGTGGCCATTTTATAATATAATGATGTGAAGGATATCCGGGACATGGTCATTAACCCCTAAAGGCTTTTATTTCATACAATACAGATTAAAGCGGGTTACCTCAATAATTTAATCACAATACGACTAAAAATTCAATACCCGACCAAGCGGTATTATTATAATACCGTATCCCAAGCCCGTATAGGGAAAATAAGTTAAGGGTATTTACCTGAGCTAGCAATTATACTCAACTGTATATTCTAATCAGCAAGCACAAGTACTTTTAATGGGGCTCTTAATCTGGAACGAAGGTTTTATAATAACCTATTAGAATCCTAACGGGTCTTTAATTAAGCCTAAACTTAGACCGGTTAGTTTTAAAGAAAGGTACGGTTCAAATGCACGATTAAACGAAGACCGGAATAGAATGTGATTTAGACCCGAAAAGTTTTGAAGACTTGTATAATATGGGTAATCTAAACACATTTTGGATTTTGAGATAAAAATGATAAGGTTTGACCCGTTTTGGATAATTTATGTAAACTAGTTACATAAACCGAACCAAACGCGCAAGAAGCGTAACGGTTAACCAAAAGAGTCATATACAGGTTTCCTAAGTTAATATGCCTTAAATATGTTGTGATATTAGTAGGATATCTTCCATTATGCCCAAAACGAGTTTAATCTCAATTTAAGCCCCGTAGGGGTAATTTGGTCATTTTAAAGATTATAAAAGAGCTTAAATGAAATTCTGAGATTCGGGTCCGAATACATCAGTAAAATAACTTATTTTAATAGGTCATATCAGTTGGTAATAAGTCTTATATGACAAAAATGGTTTTAAACCCATACTAGGTGTTTAATACGCGTAAAAAGTCATCTTAAGCGATTTCCGGGTTATACAGGAAATCTGAGTTTTCTGATCAGGTTATAAATTTCAAAATACAACTTTTATTATATAAAATCAGTAGCAATTGGATTGGTGTCAAAATACTATGTAGAACTCATTTTATAAACAAAAAGGGTATAATCGGTATTTACCGAATCAACGCCATAACCTTAGGTTATGAGCAGGTTAAAAATAATTAGAAATCTTTAAAAATCCCAAAATATTATATTACATCAGTGGGTAAAAGTTTTGGTGTCAAAAATTGGGTTTAGATAGGCTTTATGCTAATTGCGCCGTTTAATTAACAAAAAGCTTTTTAAGTGCGCTATTGAGCATAACTCTTAATCTAGACCTCTAACTGATATGAAATTTTAGGGACATGTTTATAATTCAGCAACAAAGATTATTGTCCTCTCACATATCCAAAATTCTCGTTTTATGGTCAAAAGGGCATTATGGTCAACATTAAGCAATTAACGGAAATGTGTAAACGAAACGGACAATCAATGAACCAATCATAGAGGGTTATACCATCATGTAGCCTGGTCCTAAGGAAGCTCTAAGGCATTTCCAAACTCATCTAAATCGGGTCAGAACTGAAGTCAAAGCAAAATTCAAAGTTTTGCGACTTTTGGTTCCGAACCGGGTCTAAACAGAAAATTGTCGGATCAAACAAGCTTAGACCAGTTCTTATACTTATTACCAAATTATTTGAGTGACAAAATAGGTTACACGCCTTCTGCATTGCTAATTATGCGTTAATCCGAAAATTATGGTTCTGTTGACTTTTTATAAACAACTTTGACCCGACATTTCATCTAGTTAGAGCGGGAATCAGAGGGTGCCCTCTTAAGGGTTTATTGCCCACATAATTACCAACTTATAACAACTTTCAATTTGGTTAATCACTGAACCATAAGTGATTAATCGATAAGTCAAACCTTAATTACGACAGTTTGACTTTTAAGCTAATAACTAAGCAAAACTCAATTAAGGAAGGTCAAGGATACTTACTAAGGTCTAATGCATGATTAGAGATGCTTGGGGACTGATCTTATGCTCCAGGAAGTTCCGCACATGCAGATGGAAAGCATGATCACAAAGTTGCAACATGAGGGGCCTTTTATAGTGAATTTGATGGCTTGTGATCATGACAATTCATGCTACAACTGATCATGGATCATCCACAAGTGTCCCTAGTGCCTAGGAACTATTAGGGGTCACCCATGGAAGTGAAAATATCTTTTTAAGTCGGTTATAACGTTCATAACAGCAGCTGTCCAATTTACTGTCGCTGGCAAAGCCTTACGGACCCTAAGGGGGTCCTTTACCCGTAAGACCTTTACAGCAGGCAAAAATTTTGCCCTTTCAAGCTTTGAACAGGCACTTAGGTATTACGAATTTGGCTTCTATTATCAGTAGGGGCCTCTTGATCATGCCTTGAATAGTTGTAATCACCTTACCATGTTGTATGATTGTCTTGGGCTTTATCGAAAGGGTCACGAATGAAAGGTTTGTCGTATACATTCTCATAGGATCCCATTATTTCAATTTGGTTCAATCATTGTTAGAATTAACCCGATTTGGGTTCTTATCAGATGTTTATAACACAGGTTAAGGGTTGGGATTTATACATAGGTCGCTTTGAGGTATTTATTAACATGTCGACGCTTTTAACCCCTCATATACAAATTTTATCATAACTTTCTCATATGATAACGAAACTTGGTGAAATTTTATCATGTATTCTAGTGAGCATAATTAATCATTACAAAGCTTCGGGTTTGCTAAAAGGTCACTCAGAGGTACACTTTAAACATGTTGACACATTTAACTCTGTAGTTTGTAATCTCTTACTTTCTTTCACAATTAGCTTCGTATGATCCATGAATCATTCGTTTAAGGGTATAAACATCATGTATGGTTATTGTAAAGTATATTTATCCATTGTTGACATTCTGAACCCTTATATTCACATACTTTCCTTGTTTGTCAACTCTAGTCCTTCTAAGGTAATCCTTTACACGTTCAAAGTTTATGACACGTGTCAACACATTATAAGACGTGAATTTTCGAGGTGTTACATCCTCACCCCCTTAAAAGAAACCTCGACCTCGAGATTTGTTAAAATGCTGGAAGTACTTTTTGTCGCATAATGGACTTAACTTCTATAACATATCTGGAGTCTTTCCAAGCTCCCAAAGTGACCCCTATATTAGGTACATGTATCCTTTTGGAGCTTCTTAACCTGTCGATCCTCAATCGATACAGGATGCTCATCACATCATAAACCTGCATATCATTATATGATAGTGCTTCTTAACTTATTGGCGAAACACATCCTTCAGTCACTAGTGTGCAATGTATTGTGAGCTCCGCCAAGCTCCTTAAATAGGTTTTAGCTTATAAGCTACTTGATTTTGATACATTCGATTTCCTTCGAATGATTCTATATATTCAGAGCTTAACTAGCCTGATAATTTAACAAATTTGGCACACCCTTCCTGGGTGATATCTTTTGTTGAACCTTATTCCTTAACAAGAATTTAGGAGGTTTGCTATTTTCATTAATCCTTGATTTTCTGCCGAATACTGGCATCTTACAGATGATTATGAATTTGCATGATCTTATTTGTTGTTTCCAATGCAACTTTCAGATCCTGATAATTGGACTTACCAATCTATTGTCCTAACAATAGATGTTTAACATTACATCTATACAAGGTCTCCAAAGGAGCAGCCTTGATGCTTATATATCAACTATTATAGAAAAGCTTATCTTAAGGTGAGATGGTTATTCCAACCACTGCTTAACTAATTTTTAAGGGATAGCTAATCCTTGTCATTAGTCGAACAAATCGACGATCCTGGGCAGCGGATGGAAATTCTTAATCGTTGCCTAATTAGGGTTGCGGTAAAAATGCATAAGCAAAATGAATCCGTCTTTCATAATTAACTATACCGAATTCTCAGGATATTGAGTTAGGCTATATGAACCCTCTATTTTAAAACTTAGTTAATCGGGGTTTCGATTCCTCCAATGATGGAACTAGCCGTTTAGGAAAATTTCATAATGATACAGCCTTATATGGGATATAAATCTTAACTCTACTTGCCTCCCAGGAGGTAAACAGAGTAATCTTAGGAGAAGATAATCAAGATACAAGGAGGTTACGGAGATTTTCCATATTTCAGGCTCCAATTCATCCACCATTGCTTGTGTCAAATAAGTGACACATTTATGTTACAAGTCCACGAATTCCTTAATTGGGAACATTTACTTGGACAATTCTATTTTTAGATATCTTCTTTGAATACCGTTAGCTGGCTTTAGTACCATATGATCATTGGGATATCTTTGTGGTTCCATGCATTAAACCTCCATACTGATCAGGCATGGAAGTAATCTATGGAACATATTAAGATACACCAATCCTCATATGGCGCTTTTGTCATACCATTTGGTATTCGTAATCAAATAGAGATCAAAGAGATATCAGTTTCATATGATGATGTACTTTATCTGGAGGGAGGGTACATTAGGACTTTATGATTGAAGATTTCTGACATGAATAGAAGAAATGGTTCCTATGATGTTCTATCTGTAAGCTTTACTTTACACTTAATGTCTAGGATTCTTATGATAGATTTTTAAAAGTCTAATATACTTACAAATTATAAAGGATTAATTGGTATCCGATTCAAAGCCGAAATTTTTAGCGTTTTATTCTACTTTATATTTTGTACTTAGGGTTCTGACAGGCAGATTTAATAACTAACAAAATTTATTCCACAATGACTTATCTGCACCTGAATCAAACAATACCCTTGCATAAACATCATGGATGAGGACGTACCGGTTATAATATTGTCATCTTGTATGACCTCTTTTGCATGCATCTAAGAGACCTTAGCATTGGTCTTCTTATCTCCTTTAAGCTTCTTAGCATATTTTGGGCAATTTGATTTGATATGCCCTTTCTCGTTACAGTTGTAACAAGTCGCATCTCCTATCTCCTGGCATTCCAATGTTTTATGCTCACTAGATTTGCAGATCCCACAAGCCCTAGGCTGTGATTGGGATTTTGATTCGAACCTGCATTTCCCATAATGGCGTTTCTTGCAGGTCTTGCATACTGGTTTCTGGTTGGACTTTTGTTTGTTCTTCTTCTTAGAGATCTGGGAGTTATCTTCCTCCCTTTTCCTTTTTAGCTCATCTTTTGCATTTGAGGCATGAACAAGATCCTCCTTATGAGTAAGGAAATGTGGTCGAATATAAAATTTGGAGCGAGTAGCATGGGGCTCCTTGAAATTTTTCACAGCCTTCTTCACAGCTTTCCCAACAGCTGCGTCTATCATAGTTTGAAGAACATCTTTGGAAATTCTAAGGTTCACAATTGTAGCATCATTGGCATGTGTCGCATCATTCATAACACGATCAATGGCTATCTTATCTGAGTTTGCCATACTCAATATTGGTTCCTAACACCAATAAAACAATTTCTTAGTTGCAATCCAACAACTGCTATTCTTCATCCTGATGGACTTAACATATACTAACCATGGTATCAATAGACCATGCAGGCTAATATAGTACTAACATTCTTAATGAATGTTATTTAATATATATATTCATTATGTTTAGCCTAGGTCACGAAAGACCATCAATGGCATTTAAGGTTTGGACCTAATCCATCATCTTTTTGACAGGGGATCAAAATGTCACATCTGTCTTTATTATATTGATGAATTTGGATAGCTTGAAAGCTTGTCAGGAGGGTATCAGAAAAGAGTGATTCCTAATAGATATAAAATATCAATCTAAGATTTGTTGGAGCGTTTTCTCAAGTATCATCGGCCAATTTCTACCTCGCATTTAATGACCGGAGTCCTAATCAGGAGGAGACAACAGTTCTCAACATTTATCGTTCATTATAGAATCATATGTGCCAGCATCAAATAAATTTCTGCATAAACTGTTTGATAAGGAAAGGTACCTGCTATATAGTTATCATTCTGCACCATCTCCTGGGCGTTCATCTGGAAGACTCATGCGTTTGTTTTCTTGGCCTCTTCGGGCTTCTTCTGATTCCTAGGGCAGTTGGTCTTGATATGCCCCTTCTCGTTGCAACCATAACAGGTTGCGTCTTTCAACTTCTTGCAATCCAAGGCTTTATGTTCCTTAGACTTGCAAATCCCACAAGGTAGAGGCTGAGATTTAAATCTGCATTTCCCTAGGTGGTATTTTCGACAGGTTTTGCACCTCACCTGGTCTTCTCACCCGACTGCTGGCTTTCTTCCCTAAACCCGGAACTCTTCTTATCCTTAGAGTTCCTCTTTGTCTTCCTATCGGAGCAATGAGAATTTTCATCCTCCCTTTTTACGCTTTCCATCTTCAGAGGCTTTGGCAGCCTTGTTTCTGACCACATCGAGTGTGAGAGATAGCGACAGATCTGCCGCTGACCTGAATGTAGTAGGCCTCGATGCTTTCACACTTGCCTTTATTTCTGGGGATAGACCCCCAATAAAGCGAGCTATTCGCTTTGGTTCCGGTGTGATCAAGTAAAGAACCAATCGGGACATGGTATTGAAACTTGTAAGGTATGCTTGACAATCTAAGTTCTCCATGACTAATGTCAAGAATTCAGTCTCAATTTTCTCGACTTCATGTTGAGGACAGTAATTTTCTTTGATAAGGGCAGCGAACTGATCCCAAGTCAAGTTGTACAAAGGGATCTTCCCTGTAGCTTGGATCAGTGACCTCCACCAAGCTAGGGCTTCTCCTTTAAAAGATTCTGAAACAAACTTCACAATGTCTTGCTCTGCACATCCACTAATATCTACAACGATGTCCATCTCATCAAGCCACGTCATGCAATCGATGGCTCCTTTTTCTCCTGTAAAGTCTCTGGGCTTGCAGGAGACAAAATATTTATATGAGCAGGTCTTAACTGGTGCCTCTTGATGAAGCACCACCTGTCTAGACGGAACACTCCTTTGATTTGACGAGTTACGAACATCGTCTTCCCTTGACTCATGTGATTTAGAAAGGGGCTTACTACGAGCCACATATAGAGTCTTAGAGTGTGTATCACTTGATTCATCATACTGTCTGTCAAGAGCTCGTGTAACGGCATTATCTATTAATGCCTGCAGTTCCGCACCAGTTATATTAACTCTGGTAGCATCATTATTCTCCCTCGGGTGGCTGTTGACCTCATCCGATCCAGCCATGTAGTTTGATGGCTACATAAATATTGACGATGATTCATTCAGAGGTTATTATGGATTCATCATTTTTGACGATTCATCAACCATGGTAATATAAACCATATTGGTTAATTTGTTAGTTATATTTAATTAGTATTTTCATTATAATTTATCCTAGTTATAAAACATTAAGGATATTAAAGTGGCGCAAAAGGCCTAGTCGCAAGGACAGTTTTAAATTTATAAACCATGATTTCAGAGAATCGAGGCATTAAGGTTTGAACATATTTCATTACCTTTTCTTGACAGAGAGTCAAAGACTTCAACTGTCTTTTGTCCCTTAGGACAATAAGTATGGCCCGTAGGCATTTCATCACTTATGGATGTTTATAAAATGATCATCTTCATTTGATGATTTAAGCCATGATTTCTACATCACTAGGCTAGATAAAGTGTGATTTTTATCGTATCACTGTTGTCAGGAGTGTTAACATGTTTTTAGATGTTAACAAGGATCTGAATCCCTTTTAAACAGGTTTTTACCATCATAGCTAGGTCATTAATGACATACAAGCTAGGTTATGCCCTTTAAGATTCTTTTTTTTAATACATATATACTGGTAGGCCAGTTACGAAAGGAATAATAATTTGATATATTTCATATATAAAATGAAATTTGGATAAAATATTCCAATGATTTTAAAAGAAGTACAGAATTGCACTAAACGGGACTTGAAGGAATGATGTTGTCCATGAAGGGACTGAAAGATAAGTACGTCCTTATAAGGACTACTAAGGAAACGGAATTCTACAAAAAGGAGTTTTCTTCTTCACTTTATTTCTGAATGTGATCTCCTTGGATGTACGTTTCATCCTAGTCGTGATACGAAGCTCGGCATTTCAAGGCTCCGGATGTGGAGAATTTCCATTACGGCTTCCTTGATTGGAGACATATTCAAAATATATAAATTCGGAAGCAATAGTTTTCAGATTAGGGTTGAGAGTATTCCTATGTTAAGTCTAGACTCAGAAGGCCAAGGAATGTGCTACTATGTAACACTAAGGGCTAGTGTTTAATTCACTCAATGTTGGCTTTGATACCAACCTGTCACACCCAGATATTTCCACGTATTACCGGTGGGCCCGGTGGGGAGTATCGTGACGTAGTTGAGATCATCATAGTCAAACAACACAATATATAAATGCACAGCGGAAGCAAAAGATAAATATATTACAATCCGAATATAAAGTAATATCAAAGTATTACAACAGAAAGTAAAGGATCCACAGGCGGATCAAATAAAAGGAAAAAAACTGTTCAACAGACTTTGGACGCCTAGAACTTGCAAGATTCCTTATTAACGCCCTGAGCTTCCAGCCAATTACGTTCAGTACCTGTCACTTAACCTTTTTGGAAAATACGTCAGTTTACACTGGTAAATACAATTTAACCGACTCATTTGAAACCATTTATAAAAATTTATTTGAATGCACAAGGCACAACATATCTTTTATAACTTGGGACAATTATATAAATAATCTTGTATACAGATTTACATGTTCGTTATACGTTCAGGGCACGATGTAGAAACCGAGTCAAGATTAACAGACACGCCACAAGTATAGGCCCACAAGAGAGTGAGATACCATTTCCCTTATGCACTGTCATGTGTATGCCTACAACCCGTGCATAAGACGTGACCATTTTATAATATAATGATGTCAAGGATATCCGGGGCATGGTCATTAACCCCTAAAGGCTTTTATTTCAAACAATAGAGATTAAAGCGGGTCACCTCAATAATTTAATCACAATACGACTAAACATTCAATACCCGACCAAGCGGTATTATTATAATACCGTATCCTAAGCCCGTATAGGGAAAATAAGTTAAGAGTATTTACCTGAGCTAGCAATGCAATTTATACTCAGCCGTATATTCTAATCAGCAAGCACAAGTACTTTTACTGGGGCTCTTAATCTGGAACGAAGGTTTTATAATAACCTATTAGAATCCTAACGGGTCTTTAATTAAGCCTAAACTTAGACCGGTTAGTTTTAAAGAAAGGTACGGTTCAAACGCACGATTAAGCGAAGACCGGAATAGAATGTGATTTAGACCCGAAAAGTTTTGAAGACTTGTATAATATGGGTAATCTAAACACATTTTGGATTTTGAGATAAAAATGATAAGGTTTGACCCGTTTCGGCTAATTTATGCAAACTAGTTACATAAACCGAACCGAACGCGCAAGAAGCGTAACGGTTAACCAAAAGAGTCATATACAGGTTTCCTAAGTTAATATGCCTTAAATATGTTGTGATATCAATAGGATATCTTCCATTATACCCAAAACGAGTTTAATCTCAATTTAAGCCCCGTAGGGGTATTTTGGTCATTTTAAAGATTATAAAAGAGCTTAAATGAAATTCTGAGATTCGGGTCCGAATACATCAGTAAAATAACTTATTTTAATAGGTCATATCATTTGGTAATAAGTCTTATATGACAAAAATGGTTTTAAACCCATACTAGGTGTTTAATATGCGTAAAAAGTCATCTTAAGCGATTTCCGGGTTATACAGGAAATCTGAGTTTTCTGATCAGGTTATAAAGTTCAAAATACTACTTTTGTTATATAAAATCAGTAGCAATTGGATTGGTGTCAAAATACTATGTAGAACTCATTTTATAAACAAAAAGGGTATAATCGGTATTTACAGAATCAACGCCATAACCTTAGGTTATGATCAGGTTAAAAATAATTAAAAATCTTTAAAAATCCCAAAATATTATATTACATCAGTGGGTAAAAGGTTTGGTGTCAAAAATTGGGTTTAGATAGGCTTTATGCTAATTGCGCCGTTTAATTAACAAAAAGCTTTTTAAGTGCGCTATTGAGCATAACTCCTAATCTAGACCTCTAACTGATATGAAATTTTAGGGACATGTTTATAATTCAGCAACAAAGATTATTGTCCTCTCACATATCCAAAATTCTCGTTTTATGGTCAAAAGGGCATTATGGTCAACATTAAGCAATTAACGGAAACGTGTAAACGAAACAGACAATCAATGAACCAATCATAGAGGGTTATACCATCATGTATCCTGGTCCTAAGGAAGCTCTAAGGCATTTCCAAACTCATCTAAATCGGGTCAGAACTGAAGTCAAAGCAAAAGTCAAAGTTTTGCGACTTTCGGTTCCGAATTGGGTCTAAACAGAAAATTGTCGGATCAAACAAGCTTAGACCAGTTCTTATACTTATTACCAAATTATATGAGTGACAAAATAGGTTACACGCCTTCTGCATTGCTAATTATGCGTTAATCCGAAAATTATGGTTATGTTGACTTTTTATAAACAACTTTGACCCGACATTTGATCTAGTTAGAGCGGGAATCAGAGGGTGCCCTCTTAAGGGTTTATTGCCCACATAATTACCAACTTATAACAACTTTCAATTTGGTTAATCACTGAACCATTAGTGATTAATCGATAAGTCAAACCTTAATTACGACGATTTGACTTTTAAGCTAATAACTAAGCAAAACTCAATTAAGGAAGGTCAAGGATACTTACTAAGGTCTAATGCATGATTAGAGATGCTTGGGGACTGATCTTAGGCTCCAGGAAGTTCCACAAATGCAGATGGAAAGCATGATCACAAAGTTGCAACATGATGGGCCTTTTATAGTGAATTTGATGGCTTGTGATCATGACAATTCATACTACAACTGATCATGGATCATCCACAAGTGTCCCTAGTGCCTAGGAACTATTAGGGGTCGCCCATGGAAGTGGAAATATCTTTTTAAGTCGGTTATAACGTTCATAACAGCAGTTGTCCAATTTACTGTCGCTGGCAAAGCCTTATGGACCGTAAGGGGGTCCTTTACGGTCCGTAAGACCTTTACAGCAGGCAAAAATTTTGCCCTATCAAGCTTTGAACAGGTACTTAGGTATTACGAATTTGGCTTCTATTATCAGTAGGGGCCTCTTGATCATGCCTTGAATAGTACACCGCAAAATTTTAGAGATGAACTCCTTACGAATTTGCCCTTTCAAGCTTTGAACATGCTCATGAGCTGGAATTTTAGAGATGAACTCCTTAAACTGCAGAGCATAATCATTCCACACAGTATACCGCAAAACCTTACCCCTACATGAAAACAATATTCGTATGACGATATACTAAAGACTAATTTATGACCATTTTTTTACAAACTCTAATATCAAAACTAAATTGAATGAATAACAACACAAAATCAAAGAAAACTTATGACATTTATTAAAGTTGTAAATGAGCCATAAATTAACTAACATACTCACTAAGAATAAACTCTTGATCTCATTTATTACCATGATTCAACATTAGATACAAACACTATAGATCTCATTTATTACCATTACCATGATTCCACGTTAAATACCAACACTCTTCATCTTATTTATTAACATCATTAAATACAAACAATGATCTGTACATGACTGCACATGTAAACAACAACTTACTCCAAGTCTTGAATATCGAAATTGATCTTCTTAGTCTCTTTTGGAGGTCGACCAAAGAATTTGAGATCTCCACAACAAACCACAGATCTAGCAACATCTATATGATCACATTATACAACAGTATAAGTAAAACTCTCTAATTTTATACAGAGAAGACATGATTACAAAAATATACACTACCAACACTCAAAGAGTTTAACGCCTCTCCTTGAAGAATATCTTGATAAGCTCTGAGTTGAAACCATACTCAACACCATGCTAATCTCTAACAAGTGTAACAGTTGTGCATCTATAAAAGTTGATTTTATAAGGTTGTACTATAACTTTATATAAATCTTTATTCTCACCAACACCAAATTTCGACAGAATGACAACAGCATCTTCTTGAAGCTGTCCATCAAAAACAGGTATCAGATGACTCTTAATACCTGCTTGAATCTTAACACCCTGAAGAACATTTAAAGAAAGTATCTTTTTAGCATACACCACTACATTCTCTAATAGAACGGAAAAGCAGAAATACAAATTACATTTTCATCAATGAAGATGAAAGGTTTGTCGTATACAATCTCATAGGATCCCATTATTTCAATTTGGTTCAATCATTGTTAGCATTAACCCGATTTGGATGCTTATCAGATGTTTAAAACACAGGTTAAGGGTTGGGATTTATACATAGGTCGCTCAGAGGTATTTATTAACATGTCGACGCTTTTAACCCCTCGTATACAAATTTTATCATAACTTTCTCATATGATAACGAAACTTGGTGAAATTTTATCATGTATTCTAGTGAGCATAATTAATCATTACAAAGTTTCGGGTTTGCTAAAAGGTGACTCAGAGGTACACTTTAAACATGTTGACACATTTAACCCTGTAGTTTGTAATCTCTCACTTTCTTTCACAATTAGCTTCGTATGATCCATGAATCATTCGTTTAAGGGTATAAACATCATGTATGGTTATTGTAAAGTATATTTATCCATTGTTGACATTCTGAACCCTTATATTCACATACTTTCCTTGTTTGTCAACTCTAGTCCTTCTAAGGTAATCCTTTACATGTTCAAAGTTTATGACACGTGTCAACATTATAGGACGTGAATTTTCGAGGTGTTACAGCTTAACAACCAAACCTGGGTTGTTAAGAAATCAGATGTTAAATCTGGCGATGAATCTGACTCGTCAAAGTCAGAGGAGCCACAAGTTGAGGTTAAAAGTGATAATTCAGTTCCGCCAATGGATGATGTAAACTTTCCACCATTGCGGACTGAAAATTTTAAACAAAAAGTTGGTAAAGTGGAAATTTCGAATCAATTCTATCCTGAAAAGAAAGAATTTGATGTCGAAAAGGCTTTCAATGACAAAGTAAAACATATTTTTGGAAGAATGGTCAATGGGAAGGAAAAAGGGGTAAAAGAATTCTATGAAGCAAAAAGGAATGTTCAAACCCCGAGTGAAACTGAAAAGGTCCCACCTAAAGCTGGACAGGCTTGGGTGTCTGTATTCCATATGTAAAAATCTTGACTTGTCGGAGCTCCCAAGTTGGTAATCGTGGAGCATGAATTGGCATCTTTCTTTAGAAATTCAAAATTGTTATATTTCGTTTTACAAGTGGTATTGTTGATAAAGAACCTTCAAGTGGTTAATCAAGGTCATTAAGTTGAACTTGATTTAAGTTTCATACTAGTGGTTAAAGAAAAGGAAAAGTGTTTTTACAAGTGGTATTTTGAAAACAATGTGATGAAACCCCGATTTTACAAGTGATATCAACAAAACTAATTTTCCGGAAAAACCATTTGATTGAAACAAACTTAAGTGTTTTGAAATCATAATGGGAAAATAGTTTGTTGTCAGGGGGAGTTCTGATCGTTTATGCTAAGTGAATGGAGAATTGATGCAATTCACATCGGTTTGTTAAATTTTCTTTAAATGGTTTTGAATTTTAGGGGGAGTAAGAAATTTCAGAAAATCCAAAAACATTAGAAAATTTGAAAAAGTCAAAAACATGAAAAAAATAAAAAATGAGTTTTGTTGTAAAAAAGAGGAAATGATAGTACATCAGTAGACAATCACAGTACGCTAAAGAATTGGAAAGTTAATATGTGATAAACGGTCTCACTGATGATAAGACAGTAGGTTTTTACACGCTTAGTAGATTGTTGTCGAGATATAAACCTAAATATCAAATACTTACTTATTTCGTGGGGAACATCTCTCGGATATATGGGCAACCCCCCGAAATCTTGTTTGAAGGGCTTTCTATTTCTGACATACTAGGTCTTTGTGCGTGATGATATCTGGGGTATTATACCAGGACTTCTGATTTTGCGGGAGCAATAGCCTAGTCCTCGTATAATACTTTGCATTGCTTTAATCATAAAGCCCACCCTCAGCATAAAAAATGATGAAACTTTGAAAAATGCTAATCATGTGCTGTTGAAGAAAAGATCCCCAAACAGGACCCACCGAAAGACGAACCATCATCTCTCTGATTTTGCGGAAGAAATAGCCTGAGCTCTCATGGTCTCGCATTAACCCGTTTTACAGATATCATTAGTGTGCATTCACCTGTAAGACTGAATATAGGAGTCTGGATACGGGAGTATATTCTGAGGTGGGACACGCGAATAAGTTAAGTTCATTAAAACACTAATCTCGTATCTCGAATCAATTGAACTTTGTGTGAAAATTTAAGTGGATCAGTATACTGACAGTCTAAGTGAATCGTTTAGAACTTAAAGTGTTTTAAAGCTCAACGGTGCTAGTGTTTTGTCAAAAACTGATATGATCCTCTTACACAAACTCACAAAAATATTGTCTGTATATATTTCTTTACTGCATTTTATTAAAAACAAAATCCAAAAAGATTGTGTTTTAGCATAAAATTTTAAAAAATCAAAAAGATTTTATTTCATCTTATTTTTCGACAACTGATGTTGAAAAGCTGATTTTCAAAATTCCGAGTGCTAAACATGATGAACAGTGGGTTGGGAGAATTTGTTTGAAATGTCAAATGATTTTAAAATGATTAAATGGTTTCAAATTAATGAAAATGTCAAATTTGAATGTGTCAAATAATAGTGGTAAGCAGAAATTAAAAATGTTAAATTTCAAAATTGTGAAATTTACTTTTGGGTAGAGAGTTGTGCAGGTCCCCGTGTCTAAACCTGAGCAGAGGTTGAGCCAGGTTTCAATTCTAGAACAAGAACTATGTCAGACTGAGATCCCAGAACAGCTTAATGGGGAGTCTGTTAGCAAAGGGGAGCTTAAAGATTGTTAGATCAACATCCAAGGGGGAAGTTAGCTGCTGATAGAAGAAGAGAAAAGATTGAAGGATGCTTATAGTGTCAGATACTTTGGAGAGAGCGAGAAGACTGATCAAGACTGAAGACTCATCATACTGAAAACTCGACACTGAAGACTTCGTCAACATCCAAGGGGGAGTCTGTTGGTGCATATGTCTGTCGACTTCGTCTCGTATCGAGTCTTGTAATAGAATTGATAGATCAAGTCATGTAGTACAAGATAATTAAGAAAAATGTCAAAACAAGCCAGTTCGCACGAACTGGAATGTCCAGTTCGTGTGAAGGCCATTTCGTGCGAATTGGGCATGTCCACTTCATGTGAAGTGGCTAGCCTATAAATAGGTGTCTTGATCATTTCATTTGTAACTTTGGATTCCAGCAGCGAAGCTCTGCCGAAGTGTCACCAAGCTTGTAAAACGTTCTAAAATCAATACAAGTGACAGTTAAAGTGATTCTTAGTGCATATCAGGCTGATTCAACATCAATACGTCTGATTCCGCCTCTCGTATTGATCGAAAACTCTTCTGAACGACTCGTTTAGGTCGAATCTCGATCCTACAAGAGTCGGCCGTAACAGAGACAACATCCTTGCAACAGAAACAACTATTGATCTCATTTAATAAAATATTGAACTCTTTTTAAACATATTAAACATACTTTAAAAAATAAATACACACCCTTGAAGTTCGTTCAGTAGACACCTGGGAAGATTCTGAAAGGTTAACATCTTTAACTTTAGCTACCTCTTGAGTAACCTAAAAGATCATAATATATGATATTATATAAAAAAAGTGCAGAATCTAGTCTTTGAACCTCAAAAGAAAAATAAATAGATTGAAAATGTAATTTTATATGCTACCTCATCAATATTTTCATCACCATTACCATCTCCACCAACCAACTCAGCAATTATTACTGGATCATCATATGTTTTTTGCATGGTATAAACACGATAGTCATTTTTATGATTGAACTCTGAAACATCAATCCTACAAGCGACCTTCTTATCAACCAATCGAAATATCTCATGAGGGAAACATCCAGTATCATTCGCATTCACCTTCCTCTCTCTTATGTCACTCGCCGCTAATCCAAGAAGCTTCTGAACATCTCTATCAGACATAACAAAAGAAACACTACCACTCGCATCCTGCACCAGGACTTGCACCTTGAACCTAAAATATATACAAATGACTAAGTAAACTGCAAAACTATATTCAAATATCAGTCTTAAACTGTTATTTATATAAATAAAATGTTAAATAATCATCATTGCTTACTTTGTGGTGATGGATGTACATTCACTACGACATTTGGGACAAACCAAAGAAGTCGCAGGCAATTGCACAATATCATCCGAAACATTTTCAACATTCTACAAGTATTCACTTTTATGCATCATCTTCTTGAAACACTTACGACAGGAAGGATAAACCAACCATACTCTTCTTGCACAATCTTAATTGTCGTAACCATACTCTTCATCAATTTCTTCATTCAGAAACATTCGTGTTGCAAACTTATCCCTTTGAACTGTATATTCACCTACATGCAAAAGTATATAGATATTTAGTCAACCTGTCTTTATATTTCCAGATATAAATAGTATAGTTATGATTCGCAAAAAGTAACAAAAATTACCGTTCCATTCCTTAAACTTTGCATGTTGTATAACAGCCATCACATGCTCATGAGCTGGAATTTTAGAGATGAACTCCTTAAACTGCAGAGCATAATCATTCCACATAGTACACCGCAAAACCTTACCCCTACATGAAAGCAATATTCGTATGACGATATACTAAAGACTAATTTATGACCATTTTTTTACAAACTCTAATATCAAAACTAAATTGAATGAATAACAACACAAAATCAAAGAAAACTTATGACATTTATTAAAGTTGTAAATGAGCCATAAATTAACTAACATACTCACTAAGAATAAACTCTTGATCTCATTTATTACCATGATTCAACATTAGATACAAACACTATAGATCTCATTTATTACCATTACCATGATTCCACGTTAAATACCAACACTCTTCATCTTATTTATTAACATCATTAAATACAAACAATGATCTGTACATGACTGCACATGTAAACAACAACTTACTCCAAGTCTTGAATATCGAAATTGATCTTCTTAGTCTCTTTTGGAGGTCGACCAAAGAATTTGAGATCTCCACAACAAACCACAGATCTAGCAACATCTATATGATCACATTATACAACAGTATAAGTAAAACTCTCTAATTTTATACAGAGAAGACATGATTACAAAAATATACACTACCAACACTCAAAGAGTTTAACGCCTCTCCTTGAAGAATATCTTGATAAGCTCTGAAGTTGAAACCATACTCAACACCATGCTAATCTCTAACAAGTGTAACAGTTGTGCATCTATAAAAGTTGATTTTATAAGGTTGTACTATAACTTTATATAAATCTTTATTCTCACCAACACCAAATTTCGACAGAATGACAACAGCATCTTCTTGAAGCTGTCCATCAAAAACAGGTATCAGATGACTCTTAATACCTGCTTGAATCTTAACACCCTGAAGAACATTTAAAGAAAGTATCTTTTTAGCATACACCACTACATTCTCTAATAGAACGGAAAAGCAGAAATACAAATTACCTTTTCATCAATGAAGATGAGATCCATTTTGTAACCTTGATTCCATTTTCGAATAATTCTCGCTTTCATGTTCCACATATCTTTCCCAGGATTCAAATCGTTAACAAAACTAAGATTGTTACTGTCAAGTGATATTAACATGCTTCTAATTCGGAATTCGGCTTGCGATCAAATTTCAAAATCAGAGAAGACGAAAGTGTGATAAAAAATGAAGAAGGAAATGAGAAGAAAAACATTATATAAGAAGATGATTGACAGGAGTTTGTGAGTGACATGCATTAATTGCAAATTACTTATTCCCATGCATTTTTGAATTTGAATTTGTCGGTAATTAGCCTTAAACATCTGCTGATCTAAAAGCATTACAGAGCATAACAACAACTGCTGCTGGGTATTAAAGTAAAGTCAGATATAAATGAGTAGATGTTTACTTTGGCAGCGGTTTGAGTGAATTTTAAATGATTTTATATATTAGGCTTTATGATGCATTAATGACATAAGAAAAGCATTGTCGGACAGCCTCTCTACCTGCTACATCAGCTTTTCGTATGTCATTGAAATTTCTCCTTTTATAGAAAGTATCATATAGATATAGATATAGATATCTAGAGTTTTCATATTTGTTTCTGTATTCTGAACTCCATCTAATACTTGGTTTGGTTATGTTAACGGATGATGATTATTTTTTTCTAGATATAGATATTCTTGTTTCTCTCCTTGTAAATATGATGATTAGTTTATTCTTTGTATTACTATTGTTTTCAAACATATTTTAATTGAACTAATAGTTTCACGGCCCGGCGCGTTGCGCGGGAAAGTCCTCGCGCGATGCATTTTGGTTAATTGCCCTCTAGTACGATAATGGTTTACTGCTCAAGAACTGAACATAATTAACCTTTATAAGAAATAGAGTTTTATACTTTAGGAAACGCTGCCGGGCACCATAAGTACAACACAATGATGGAGAACTACTAACTAATGGTATAATATTTTAGTCCACTTTCTACTTATTCCACAACACATAAAACTACCAGTCACTAAATTTTGTTTGCAGCTCCATTAATCACATACAATTGGCAACACTATAGCAGCTATAACAATTAATTTTGCAAGTTTTCAGTAAAAGAAAATTCATAGCTACAAAATGCACATATTACTTATTAGTATTGCATTTGCACCCTTTTTATATCTTTCCTACTTTAAAGCAGTTCACAAACGTACCAAAATCATCTGTTACCAGTTATTTCCTTTCCTATTTTTCTCGATTGATTCTCAACATTTGTTACTAGTTATTTCAAGGATGTTAAAGGTGATGCTTTGTCCGGTTGCAAGAAAGGCATTTTATAACGATAATGGTTTACCACTCAAGAACTGAACATAAATGATTCCATACATATAAGGGGGACAATCGAATTACTACGATCAAAGCACGCCTGCATTAGTGAGGTTAATGATCTTGTCGGAAGCTCTATTCGCCACGTACAATCCTAGATCCAAAAGTTCAAATGCAATTCAATCAGTTTCCATCAGTTTGTAGATTAAAAGAAGAATTCAGATAAGTATACCTGTGCTGGTATGAGAATCGGCTCTAAGAATGGCACCGATGAGCTGGAAGTAATACTAAATCAAACCCTCGAAATTGATGATAGATAACCTGTTTTGCGAGACATCATAGTCTCATAGATCTGGCCTTTGATGGCCATAAGAAGAGGCCTTTGAGGATCGTTGCTGCTGTAAGCATTCAAGTCATCCTCGGAAATCTGGCCGAGCTGAACCTATGGCGGTAAGTGAACCCCTGCTCGAAACCGTAGCCACTGTTGCACCTCTCCTTCTTGGCGGACCTGAAGCACCCCGAAACGACCACCGCCTTCATGCGTCACCAGACCTGAAGCACACTAAAACGACCACTGCCATCTTGCCTCTCTCTCACCTTTACTATGTGTGCAGTATTTTGGAAATGAAGATGAGAGAGAAGTGTCACTGCTTCTTTTTTCTTCTCTCTTTTATGAATGTCTCAAGAAGTGAAACATAAACCAACAAATTAATATGCATCCTACACAAAGCAACAAACGCAGCATTCAATCATTAACAAAGGGAACAGTAAGACAACATAAATCCAAATAACAGTTTTCATAGTAATCGCTTGTGTCGTTTATGCATTGACACACCTACACGAAACACAAACACACTACTCCATGCTGATAGAAATCACTAATAGCAAATCAAACATCTTTTATAATCAATATAAGTAAGAATCCATACATACAGAGTTGACAACTGTGTCTATGGCAACATCACATTTTCTGCATAGTAAAGCCATGTCTTCAAGACAAAAGAAGTACCCAGCGGCTTCCATCAAAATTAGACAATGTCATGCATTTGACAACTAATATTAACAGATGACACTTGAAGCAACCAACACTATGCAAACTTCACAGGTACAACAATGATTCATATTAAAATTGTTAAACACTTTCCTGCACCAGCGAGAATACTGAAATGGTTAGTTCTGCCGTTTTGCTATCTTGAGCAGGGTTTTCATTCACGAAACATTCATTACACTCATCTAAAACAACATCAAAGATATAGCCTGCCTGGTCAACAACGCACCTGACACACCTTGACAGTTGTGCTCCGTAGTGCAACCAACCATTTTAGCATTCCTATGGTGCAGAAAGTGTAACAATTTAAATAATATCGGTACTATCTAATCATATTCTGCTTATTTAGTTGAAATGAACACCTACAGTGGTCGGAAATTGAAACCTAGGAATTGAGTTCAAGACTTGCATGATTCAACCCCACAGTTCAACACGTCACCGATGGGCAAGTCTCACACCCAATCGGAACTGGAGGCTTACCTTGGTCGGAATTGAACCCTAGCCGCCTTCAGAAACTTCGCAACTGGACAGCCACCGTCTGGCAGAGGCGGCGGCGCCACCATCCACCACCTACCGACCGGCAACATGGACCACCGCCTTCTACCATCGTTTCATTCGTCTAAACCACCACAACCCACCACCGGTCTGACCGAAGACGAAGAGGGTGGCCGGCGGGAGACGACGGCCGGTTCCTCCATCACTGCGGCTCCTCTCTCTATCACTCCCCTTCTATCGCTGCGCTCTCTCTTTCTCTCTATCTGTCTGTCTAAGCTGGGCTTTGAACCACCACAGAAGAAGCGGTGGAGATAGAAATACGCATACACGTGTTGATGTTAAAAGTGAAAATCCCAAATATACCCTATCACTGTTCATTCTGGTTGCTTTTTATCATATATAGATTTTCTAATTATGACCAAAAACAAGTCAAGTTATCTTGTTATACAAGTTAAGATATCTTGTATACAACGACAACTGAATTAATTAAAAGCAAAAGTATTTTAAACAAAAGGGTAAACTGTCATTTTGGTCCCTGTGTTTGGGCATTTTTGTCATTTTAGTCCAAATCTCAAACTTTTTAAATCTGGGTCCCTGTGGTTTCATCTTTATTGCCATTTTAGTCCAAAATTCAAAATCCCCCTTTTTTTTACTGTTCCAAAAAGTTTGAGATTTGAACTAAAATGACAATAAAAGTGAAACCACAGGGACCAAAATGGCAGTTTACTCTTAATTTTGGACTAAAATGGCAATAAAAGTGAAACCACATGGACCCAGATTTAAAAAGTTTGAGATTTTGACTTAAATGGCATAAGTGCCTAAACCACAGGGACCAAAATGGCAGTTTACTCAAAAGGGTATAATACGTGTTAATTCTCTAAACAAATCTTTGATGTGTTTGACAACTTTGCATGATTTCAACAAGAAGGGATGCTCTTGTAAGGTCCACAACATCTCTCACCGTTTTTTCTAATTCTAACATAAGATAATGACTTATACTTAGTTGTATATTTCTTGTATTATCTCAAAGTTAATTTCATGTAATCCAAGAAATATAGGATCGAAATATTACTTTGTGGAAAAATGATATCCATACAAATAGTATATATTCACAAAGGCCGACTTAAATTCTCATATGTGCATAAAAAAAATTGGGACCCTTTCCATAAAAAAATTGTTTTAGATCCTATGATCTCATATATTATCTCTATTTAAACTTTAATGTCAACAATCTTAAAGCCAAAGTCACCTACATATAATATATTATTTAGGAAAACAATATCCAGACTATTTGATTATCTCTACCAGCAACTCCAATACGGGTACATCCAAAAGTCCAATTTCTTATACGATAGTTCATGGCTATCGAGTCAGTGAGATACGACGTCCAAGCATGGAATGTTTAGAAAAAAATGTATAATAATTTGAAAGATGTTTCGAAAAGAAAGATTAAAGATGTTACAAAAGAAAAGATGCATATGTATATATAAAGAGAAGGGATCATGTGAAAACTCTTAATAAGAACATTAAAAAACTTCATTCGAAGTTGTATTACATATATGTAATACATGCAATTGAGAATTTTTTAAAAAAAAAAACCTCTACAGACAACAAGGAAAATTGTTTGCTGTCCACAAGAGCATTTTTTATATTACACATTTGTAATACATGATATATTACACATGTGTGTAATAGTAAGTTTTTTTTTTCAAAGCTTTTACTTTTCCTATAATGCATATGTCAAGTATATCCAAAACAAAATGGAAAAAAACATACTATTACACATATGCAATATAAAAAATGTGATTGCGGACCAAAAATACTTTTTCTTACGGTCCGCAACATGTTTTTTCAATGTATCACGCATGTGTAATACAGCTTCGAATGGTTTTTTTTTAGTTTTCTCATCATCCTCCTCATATATATAGTTTACGGCTATGTATTACATATATATTTATGTTTTTATGAAGATTAGTAACACATAAAAAGTTTTAAAAAATAGCTCGGTTATCAGTAATTCTCTCCTCTCAGTTCTCAAATAATATATATAGGGTAAATTACTTTTTGAGTCCTTATGTTTTAGTGGTTTTAATCACTTGAGTCCAAAATTAAAATGTTTAACGCCCTGAGTCCCTATAGCCACTTTTCTTAACCATTTGAGTCCAAATCTCTAACATTGTTAGAATTATTCTGTTAACTTTTGTTAAATGACCAAAATACCGTTGTACTTAAAAAAACCATTTTATTATTATTAAAACTATTATTAAATATATAAACATATCCACTCACATTCTCTCTGTCTCCAGATTTACACACACTCTCTCTCTACCTAATCACTTTCTCTCTCAACAAAACAACCACCACCATCATCACCCCACCTCCACCAACACCACAGCACAACCACCATTGTAGCCCCTCCACCACTACTACAACTCCTTCCACCACCGCACCACCTCCTCCATCGCTGCAACTTCGATTCTCCTTCAACCCGACCCATGCCCTAGATTGAACAACATTTACAGAGCACCTGCAATTGGAAGCCAACCGAGGGGAATTTGAGCACCTCCCCCTCCTTATGCCCTTCACAATACATATCCTTCATATCCTAAACATAAAGACTAAACCATAACATTTTCACACCTCTGCTTTCTTCTTCATTCAGTTTTCACCATCTTCTTCCCCATGGCTGTTGAAGGTGGAGCTACACTTTCAGACCTGTATAATAGATCAAGGCGGTTACTCTTGAAAACCAGAGATGATCTGGAGAAGCTTGAGCGCATGTTCGTCGCCGTCGACTCGTCGGAGCTCTCAGTCTCCGTCAGATCCAAACCCTATGTTCCGAGATGGACGGCCTCTGGTAATCTGTGGAAGAGGTTTGTTTAATCATTTTCTACACTTTATTGTTGATTTTTTGATGTGCGATCTGAATTTTAGGTTTAATCTGGTTTGAAATTGAATCTGATATGAAATTAGTAGGAATTGATGTAAACTTGTTGTGCGAAGTTAGGATGATTCGTTCTAAATAAGATATTTTTGCCAAAATTCAATGTGCGATCTGAATTTTCGGTTACTTTTTGTTTATTTTGATTTGAAATTGAATCTGATGATATATTAGTAGGAATTGCTGTAATGTTATTGTGACAAGTTAGAATGAATTAATGATTCGTTCTAGATAACATATTTGTGTCGAAATTCGGCTTCGTTAGTTAAGTATGGCGATATGTAATCGTATCGTTTATGTTCTGATGTGCGATCTTATGGCCATTGATGCAGATACGATGGTTTGAGAGAGATAGAGACAAGGAGAAAGATGTATAAGAGAAAGAAATCTAAATAAATTAGTCTTTTTATTTTTTAATTATAGGGGTAATTTAGTCATTTAACAAAACTTAACAACAAAATTCTAACTGGGTTAGAAATTTGGACTCAAACGGTTAAGAAAAGTGGTTATAGGGACTCATGGCATTAAAAATTTTGATTTTGGACTTAAGTGATTAAAACCACTAAAACATAGGGACTCAAAAAGTAATTTACCCATATATATATATATATAGGATTGAGTTAAAATAAGAACCACTCCGAGTTGTAAGAACCATGAGAACCACTTCAACCAATCAGGTTTTGCCAACAGAAAGGGTAATTTAGTCATTTACCCCAATTGTCATTTCATTCCTCTCTCCACATTAATTAGCACCAGCTTTTTTTATATTTCATTTTGTATTTATACCATCTTTTGTCTTTCTCTCTCTTCATTCTTGTTTGAAGATCCAAAACCCCTGATGAAGTTTTGGATCATCTTCATCATCTACAATCATTCAAAACCCAACCGTTCACCACCCAACCCAACCGTTCACCACCCAAAGCTCCGATTTGGGGTATTGAGCTCCGATTTAGGGAAACGAGATGGGGGAACAATTCCAAGCTCCGATTTGGGGGGGGGGGGTAGTGAGCTCCGATTTGATGTTGTGGTGGTGGTGGCGGTTCGACGGCTGGGTGGTGGTCAACGGTGGTTGGTCGGCGGCGGTGGTTATACGGTTACGGTGGTGGTTGGTCGGCGGCGGTGGTTCTAACAGTGGGTAATGGCTGGTATTTTTTGATATGTGTTCTTGAATGAATGATGTTGATACCGATTGTATTTTTGGTATGTGTTCTTGATTTTTCTGGGTTTACTTGATTTTCTCAGTGATTTCTTTGGCCTGTGTTCTTGATATGTGTTCTTGATATGTGGGTTTTGAATGTTTGAACTGTGGGTTTTTGAATGTTAGAATCGGTTTAATCTGGGTTTTGAATGTTTTTGATTTTGTCGGTTTTGATCAGTTGAATATTGGCCTGTGTTCTTGATCTGTTGAATCTTTGGCCTGTGTTCTTGATGTTGAATCTGGTTTTGAATCTTTGTGTTTTTGCTGCAGGTTTTGATTATGTTGAATATGGGTTTGAATCTTGGGGGGTTTGACTTTCTGGGTTTGATTCTGTTGAATTTTGGGTTTGAATGTTGTTCTTGTTGAATCTGGTTTGATTGATGCTTTTGGGTCCTTTCTTGATCCTGTTGGATCTGTTTGAATATGGTGCTTTTTATGAATCTGGTGAATCTGTTTGAATCTGTTGAATGTGTTTTGAATGATGTTCTTCAGGTGTTTTTGAATGTTTGAATATGTGGGTTCTGATCCGTTTTCGGTTTGGGGCGATGATGATGCAAAAAAAAAAAAAAAAACTCGCATATTTTGATGACGAGGGCGCGGCAAGGATGGTGGAGGGTAGGTTTTTGAACCCGCAACCCCACTTTGCAGCCTCTGATGTTCGGAAAATCTGAGCCAAAACTTATTTTTTTTTTCCAGAATCCACGCGTTCTTTTTTATTTTTGTTTGTTGGGTTTTTTATATTTTTTTTTGAGGCGTCGATGATGATAGCAAACTATCTGAGACACCTACCAAGTAACGATTTTCTGGGTGCGTTTGTTTTTGTGTAAAAAAGTTTTTGTAAAAGAAAAAAAAACTTAAACCGTAAACTTTTTTAAAGTTTACCGTAAACGTTTTTACGTAAAACGTAAAAAGTTTTATGTAAAACGTAAAAAGATTTACGTCAAACGTAAAACGTAAAACTATTTTAACGTAAACCGTAAAACTTTTTAACGTAAAATTTAAAAAAATAAATTAAACCGTAAACTATTTTAACGTAAACCGTAAACTTTTTTAACGTAAAGCGAAAAAACGTGAAGCGTAAAAAGTTTTACGTAAAACGTTTTACGTAAAACGTAAATCGTAAAAAGTTTTACGTAAATCGTAAAACGTAAAAAGTTTTAACGGAAAACGTAAAAAGTTTTAACGCAAAACGTAAAACGTAAAAAGTAAAAAGTTCTACGTAAAACGTAAAAAGTTTTACCGCAAAACGTAAAAAGTTTTTATGTAAAACGTAAATTTTTTTTTAGTAAAACGTAAAAAGTTTACGCAAAACGTAAAAAAGCGGCGCGTAAAACGTAAAAAAACATTAATGTAAAAAACCGGGGCGTAAAACGTAAAAAACCGGCGCGTAAAAACGTAAAAAACGTTAACGTAAAAAAACCGGCGCGTAAAACGTAAAAAAATCGTTAACGTCAAAAACCGGGCCGTAAAACGCAAAAAACCGGCGCGTAAATCGTAAATAACGTTAACGTAAAAAACCGGCGCGTAAAACGTAAAAAAAACGTTAACGTAAAAAACCGGGGCGTAAAACGTTTAAAACCGACGCGTGAAAAAGTCGGGCGTAAAAAACGGCGCGTCAAAAAACGAGGCGTGAATAGGCCGGCCGTAAAAACGTAAAACGTTAAACGTAAAATTTTGTAAATAAATCTGAATATGAAAATGTTTAATAAAAAAACTAAGTTTAAAAAATAAGAATCTAATATAATAATACTAAAAAGTAATAAAAAACAATAAAGGTAAAAAGACAAAATAGTGTAATTTTACCTAAATACCCTTTTGGATTAAAATATAAAAGACATAATAAGACAAAAAATACTTAATAATAGTTTTTTAATACTTTTAATCTCATCCATCCATCTACTTGATCCAATGGTTAGAAAGTGGTTCTCATGGTTCTTACAACTGGAGGTGGTTCTCATTTTAGCCATCCCCTATATATATATATAAATTAAGATAGAACAACATTTTCCCCTATTAAAACCACTAAACCTATTGAAGGCTTGGGGCAACACATGTCGGCTGTGGAATACCGTGCTATCCTTAGATACCGACTGATGATTCCTTTGTTCCCAGTTGACGAGCCATGTCCGGTATGCCGCAAAGCGTGTTTGGATTCTTTCGGCGAGCACGCGATCCACTGTAAAGAGCTACCAGGGTTTAAATATCGGCATGATTGGGTGAGAGATGTGATATGTGATGTTCTTAAGCGGGCCAGGATATCTGCCAAAAAGGAGGCTCCAGTAAATTTCCTGACTGACCCCTTAGAGGGGAGGTCCATTTTACGCCCAGCGGACATCCTTGTGTATGGATGGGAAGGGGGGAAACACGCTTGTGTAGATCTAACTGGAGTCTCCCCCTTGTTGGGCTTAAGGACAAGGGCTTTGTCGTAGGGCAAGCGGTGCTCAAGGCAGAGGCTAGCAAAGTGGCAAAACATGAGAAAGCCTGCTTGGAGAATCAACATGTGTTTGTCCCGTTTGCGTTTGATACCTTTGGGGGTCTCGCTCCTGACGCTGTGCGACTTTTGAATCGGGTTCAAAAAGTCGTTAATAGTAATTCTTCGTCGCTAAAGGTTTCAAACTTTGTATTTAGCAGAATTGGTTTTTCTATTCAAAAGGGGTGGCGGCGCAACTTGTTGCCCGACTACCTGCCATTGCTTTGTAATTGCCCTTTTTTCGTGTGGAATGATAAGCTTGTTTATTGTCATTCTTAAACTAAAAAATTGATCCCTATGCAGCAGAAAACTTTTTTCAAACAAAAAAAAATAAAAAATAAAAAAATAAACATTTGCGTCCTTGACATGGACATAGACATAGACACATAGTATGAATATAAATATGTTCTCTTCTAAATTATTTAACTTATTACTAGTTGACTTTTTTCGATCGACGAATTCAATGTCTCAATCTATATGATGTTGTTATCGTAATGACTTGAATCAAAAATATTTTTTTGAGAAAAAAGACAGCTGAATTTGAAAGCGTCCAAGGCCCATTAATGCTTGTTTATTTCTTTGTTACATAATTTCAAAACGTATTTTTCATTAGGAAAATAAAATAAATGATTTTTTGTATTGTGTCGGGTGTATTAGATAATTTATATGTAAATAACTATGATAGACTAGGGGTGTGCAGAATTCATTTTGAATTCGAAAAATTCGAAATTCGTTTAAATTCGATTCAATTATCAAGAATTCGTTTCGATTATAAGAATTCGAATCGATTCGAGTCAAGTAAATCGAATACGTTCAAATTCGATTCGAAATTCGAATAAAAATTATACATTTTTATTTATTATTTTTTATATATAATACATATATAACTTTGATTAGGCTATACTATAAATTATTTTCAATTTTTTTTTCAAGTATTAAAATTACCCATTACCAAACTCACTACATGGCCCATAACTAAAACCTAAGTAACAAATCTATCAATAGATTTTTAAGCATAAAAATATTAACTTGTAATGTGGAGTGATTATTTTTGATTTCTCGTTTTGATTTTTAGACTTGTGGTACTTTATTTGGAACTTTTTAATGTGATATCGTGCTTTATGGCTGCTTTAAAATTTATGTTTCATTATGAAAGTTTTTTACATGTTTTTAAGAATTCGAATTTTTAATCAAATACGAATTCCAATCGAATTCGGTAGATTTTAATCGAATTCGAATCGAATACGAATTCAAGGAAAAATATAAATTATTCGAACAATTCGATTCGAATAATTTGAAAATTAGATATTCGATTCGATGAACACCCCTATGATAGACAATCGACTTACTGATTATAACCAAAACATAAACAAAAAAAAACGTCTTTAATGTATTGGTGTCTAATGTATTGATGACGTAGGTGGGTTCACTCTAATGAACTAAAACGCTTAAAAGGTTATTTGTATGATGGGACGTCAATGGTGACATGCCAAAAGTATGTGCGCCGAATAAAATGACTAAGGACAACTGTAGTACGTGGTTGAGTGAGGGATCCGCCATAACCCTTTGAGTCTCTGAGTTGGCCACTATATAAGAATACCTTGAGCATCTCAGATAACCATTCTTATTCCCACTCACTTCACTCTCTCACACTTTTCTCTCTAAACTCCTATTACATTCCGAGAAGTACTAACGTATTCTAACGCCGGAGTCCAAACGCTAGAGACCCCCTCCTGTGTTAAGACAAATACAGAACCCTTTAAGCCTTTGAACAAAGGAGACATCTATACCATCCCCCTACCGTTTTGTTGTTTCAACAAGTTGGCTCCCACAATAGGGTTGCACTACTTTGAACGAGACTCTCTTGTAGTTCGGCTCTCTGTTCTTAACTCTACTCCTTCATGACGAGGGAAGTCGCTCCAAACGAGGCTACTCCAACACCTCAGCCACCTGGCTCGTTGCCCGGACCAAGCCACATTTCTCCGGTCGGGTTAAGGGCTCCTTCTCCGGGTTAGGATGGAACGTCCATAGAACCCTCGGTTTTAGAGCTCTCCTTGTTTAGAACTCCATCTTCGTTCTGGATCAGGAATCCTTTATCCAAATCCACCACTCTGCTGCATGTAGAGTGAATGGATATAACCCTTGACGAAGTTAGAAGAAACTTCCTATAGTTGAGAGCCTTGCTTAATAACTATGTTAGCGAGGAACACTAGAAGGATGTAAGGATTAAGCTCAATTACAATAAAGAGCCTGAAGTAACCTTCTCACTCCTACAACCACCATTGAGTACCAATTTAGCTCTCGAGCCTTCAAGATCCGCAGCAGGTCCGAGCTCATCTCCTTACCTTCTTACAATGGGTGGGATAAGCCCTCAAAGTGTTAGCACTCTAATCTCGCCAATGGTGGTTCCCGTAAGTCAAGAATACACACTAGAGAAATTTTGCAAACCCCTAGATCTGTGGTCCCGCTGCCTTCTTCAAGTTCCTAAGAACAGGACCTATATTCTTTGCCTTTGGCAAGAAGCATGGTCACAACCGCACCGGCTGGAGTACATTGATCTATGCTTCAATCTTATCCCCGGGGTTTCGCATACACTAGATTCATGCACCCTCAAATTAAAGCATTCATGATGTCTCAGTACCCTTGACAACACTTCATGAACCAAACACAAGCTACTCAACCTTTGATCACAACAGCTACAGCAGGTCCTAGGGTTGAAGACACAACAAATGACTTGATGAAACCTTATAAACTTGTTAACTTATTCTAATTCTCATACAGGATAGCAAACTTCGATTTTCAAAACAAGTTCAAGATGCCCGCAAACATAAAAACATACGATGGCATAAGACCTTGAAGACCACTTGCAAGTATTCACCGGTGCTGCAAGTATTGAAAGAAGGTACACAAAAGGCGTAACCATAAGTTTCCAAGTAAAACAATAAGATCTTGAAAATCTCCAGGCTTTCATTAATCAATACAAAGAGGAAGGATTGTCTTACAAATGGTGTGATAGAAAAGTTGAGGGTGGCCAGTTTCATGAATGCTATCCGTGAGAGGCACCTCATCAAACACTTTAACAAATGTATCCCTCAAACCCTAGAAGAATCCTTTGAGCGAGCAGAGGTAGAACAGAATAAGAGGTCGGAGACATCCAAGTTCCACGCAAAAGAAACTCTGAAAGCTGGAGAAACCATAATTCTCCTCGGAAAAGGCAACAACTTCAGCTTTTTGTTGAAAAACGCTACAACAGTTCCAAATCACGAAATTCAGATGGTTGAAACCATTCATTTCACAACCCCCGACCCCACCCTGGATGGAATCGAGATCCGCGAGCAGCCAAGTGGTACCGGTGGTTATTTTGAAAAGTAGTGCAGCGAAAATTTCGTCAGAACCGTGAGTTGGGAAAAATATCAGAGTTTAGAAAACACCGGATTTTTATTTATTAAATAGATGGGATAAAACCATGTTTCAAAAGGTAGCTTTAATAAAGGAAAAATTCGAATACATAAAACAACTTTTCATAATTTAATTTAATTGATAAAATAAGCCACTTCTGTAAGCCTTGTTGGTGCCGCCTCCAACTCTAATTCCTGATCTACTATAATTACCTGAAACGCGTTTTAAAAAGATTTGGTCAGCAGGAAATACTAGTGAGTTTATTCGGGTTTTATAAAATGACCCTTAGTTATAAATTACAACATAAGAGCGATTACAATGGCTTTTATCTTATTCTTTATCTGGCACCGTGTCACCTGGTGACGATGGTCATACCACTATTGGGTCTTTCCCCAAGTAGTGACGTTTATCACTGTTAGGATTTATTAGCCTAACCCGTGAGAAATTAGTAATGTGCACAATACCCCACTAGCCAGTGATTAAGATAACCACGACTTACTCCCTGTAATTATAACATTTGAAAATGGAGTATTATAAAATACTTTTGATAAAAAGAGAATGACTCACATTGCAGGTTTAAACGAGCAGAGTTTAGCCTACTGATTAGCCTTGTATCCTAATTTAAAATAACAATGCACACGAAAACTAGGTTAGTAACTTTAATACAACTTTTACAACAACTCACGAGATTAAAACCTTCACAACAAATGACAAAGTGCAAAACTTAAACATCCGTCGAATTCACGACGAATGACAAAGTATAACCCAAGTTTGAGCAGCACTTAAACATTCATCGGATAGTTTCAATCGATCGGACATTGAATCGTAGCAGCGATCGAGTTAATACCCGGTATCGTAGCAGCGCCTCGTTATATTAATTTTCGATTTAGAGCAGTGAGATTTCGTTTTTGTGTAATGGTTTTGACACCAGCTGAAAGCTCGTAGCCAGTCCTATTTATAGCTGAAATTTGGGTCTCACGGGGCCCGCGTGAGCCCTTCCTTAACCTTTATGTGGCCCGCGAGGCCGTAAAGGTGGCGGTAAGGGTTGCTGAGTCATCGGTGGTTGTGACACGTGGACAACACGTGTCCCTTAAACTTATCCGGAGATCTGCCTTGCTGTCGCGGCCCGCGTAAGCCTAGGCTTATACGTACGCGGCCCGCCTGAAGACCAGAATTCTTGATTTCTTGATTTTCCATGCACAGTAGGATTTCAGGGGTCCGGGTTCGTACTTACGGGTCAATTTAGGACATTTTTTTTTAATATAATTATATCACAAAAAAGGGGATAAAATGGTGAGAAAAGAGAATTGTCACACCCCGACCACGTGTAACATACAAAACGTGGTGGAAACGTCGGGGAGTGTTGCAACAGAATTAATGTTTCATAACCATGGATACCAAAAAGTGTTTCGTTTTATTAAACATTGAATAATTACATCGTCTGGAAATCTAAATACACAAATTAAACATAGTCTATCATTGTTATTGAGTCACTAAGGCCTTGTCCAGTCCTATGTGAGCATGCATCTTATCAATCGATATCATTCAACAATACCTGAAACATATGTGAAAATGAGGTCAGCAAAGAAATGCTGGCGAGTACATAGGTTTTGTGAAAATAAGATTCATGACTTCTGTTTAAGAAAATGTTTAGTCATGAACCTTGTAATTTGCTTTGCCTTTGTAAATCATTTGAAAAATAATAAGTTCAGGTGATATGTATAATAAGAGAATAATGCATGATTAAATGAATAACCATGTAAAATGAGTTTGTATAAGATAAGTTGTTTGTAAATAAATGTCTTGTGAAAAGTATGTTACTTGTATAAAATGTTCTATGTCTCAAACTGAAATGATTCAAATAACGCTACAATATGTAATACCATACAAACACTTATATATAGGAAGTACCAGCGGCGTATCCACCATGCTTGTATCATATTCCACACGCATTGTTACTTAATCACTTAATCAAACCAAACCACCAAAGTAATGTTCATGCCCAAATGTAAATCATGTAATATGTATAACCAATGTCAAAATTGTTTTTGTGTCAAATGTAAACCATGTAATATGTAACCAAAATAATATCGTATATCGCTTTGAAGCCAATCGTTTACCCAATCGTTAAATCATCGTGTGAAAACCTATCGTTTACCCAATCGTTTAATTCGTTTTAGGTCGTGAAACTACTTAAATGGTCGTCTCGCTAATAACATTCAAACCTTCTTGACTCGCATTAATAAACCCTTACCAAAGGATAGATTAATAATTCGCATTAATAAACCCTTACCAAAGGATAGATTAACATTTCGCATTAATAAACCCTTACCAAAGAGTAAATTAATAATTACAGATTCAGTCGCTACCCACAACACCCACACATAACTACGTGTGTAGTAAATAACGGGACTTGTCAGATCCTATGGTACCATAACCTAATACTGGTCGGCTTGATCATTGCTAATGAATGTCATTTGTTATGTAACTACAACCAACAAGTTTGTTCACTTTATTGAAATCGTTATTAGTTTTGTATAAATCGTTTTAATTGTTTTTGAAACCATCGTTATAACATCGAAAACATTTAGCACATATGAGTCACCCCAAAACAATTGAAAGCAGTAAAATAGGGGAATAATGTACTCGCCTGAGAATGCTTGGAGGTCTTGAACAACAACCAAACAAAGCTAGAGAGAGCACGGAATCAGTCGGCAATCTAAAACTATATAAATAAACCGGACTTAAATCGGGAGATCGGATAGGATGAGGCTTGGTAAACCAAATGAGTGTTGGAACTCATATGATATGGTTTAACAAGGCCTACATACTACAATGAAACCAAACCTAAGTGCTTTCGACCCATCGCGACCCATTAAGGTAGCTTATGCTACTTTAACGCGTCGTGCGCGTGTGAAACGCGTTCGGACCGCCTAACTAGTCCTACGACAAGTGTTATATGCCTAAACATGTTACAAAATCAGTTATGTGACAAAAGTTTAGGTTACATATGCTTAATTACCAATTTTACATGAAAAGGGTATTCTTGTAATTTACCTAAGGCATATAAACTACCTATCATACAACTACTTAAACGAAGCGACCATACGGTATAACCTCGGAAGGTTATTCCCTACCTACTATGGTCACCTAATGTATTTGGTCGGATCCTAATGATCGACCAAATGGGTCGGGTTCGAGGTATAAGCGATTTATTAGATCGCTTACCCTACGACCCTAGACAACGTGGTAATCAGTAGGCATAGTCCCAAGGGACTATAACCAACGTGATTACACTCACGTTGCGAAGTTCAAACGAACTTCGCATTGACCATAACTGGTCAATGTAGAAAGTCAAACAAAGTTTGACTTTCAGACTTTCAGACTCGAAAAGAAATAAAAGAACGAAAGAATACTTACGAAGGGTCCCCGAATGCTAACCTCGATTCAAAAATCTCAGGTATGAAACAATAGTTTCAACTTAGAGTTTCTCAAATCAAAGTTCTTAATCAAACCAAACCACCAAAGTAATGGTCCCTATTATGTGTTTATGCCATTTCCGACACTTCTAAGGCCCGTAAAGCCAACTTTAAGGCCCTAAAATGATGTCTAAACATTGTGGACATGAAACATGCTCAAAAATATGTCGGATGTCAGTTCGTTTGGTCGTACGAACGCGATGTTCGCTTAATTACGACGGAATGCGCATAAGCGCGAAAAACGATCTAAATGGCATGACGAATGGATTTTTCTTATGCCAAACACTAAAATAAAATATTATAGTGCTTACATAAATTTTTGGATGTCTGGATGTATTCAGAATGTAAGTTATGCGCGAAAATGCAAAGTTGTGCACTTTTGACGCTTTTAGTCCCTGAATGACCCAAAAGTTTATTTTAGCACACCTAACCCCTCAAAGCCTATTTCTAAGCTATGTAAAGGATATTTATGGTATGTTTAACTTATGGCCATGTTCCGGAATGTCTGTTACAGTTCAAATTGGCATACTTTCGCAGTTTGTCAACTTTAGTCCCTGTAAGCGATTTAACTTGATTTTGCCATACCAAAGCCTTCAAAACTTATTTCTAAGTTATGTAAAGGTTATTTAAGGTATGTTAAGCCTATGTCACTATTCCGGAGTGTTTGTTGCACTAAAATGGTTATATTTACGCATCGGTGCGCGTATAACCTTCCAGAAAGCGATTTAGAGTTTGAAATTGAACAAGAATTGATATGTGCAAATGATACACATATTTTTACAAATCCCAAGTATGAAATATAATATTTCATTAGTTTGGTATTTGTTTGATGGCCGTGGAGGCACAAGTGTTACAGTCTCCCCTACTTTAGGAAATTTCGTCCCGAAATTTATTTAGAGGAAACTTGTGAGAGCTTGGAAATATGAAGTTGAAAAGATCGAACAACATTGGTTAGGGTTCTTGAACTTCTAGTAACCTTAATAACATTATGTTTGCAATGTAAGAGGGACACTTATATACAAGTATATGAAGCGTCATTGGTGCGTCCACCGTACCTCCATTACATCGTTCTCATTTCGTTATTTTTGTCACTATCGGTTCTTACACATAATAAATCTTACTGGGTTCCTATGCACTAAATTTCATAATTATGTACGCGTCCATAATTAGACAATTCCTTGCACAGTTCACACAGTCTATTTTATAATGTGTAGGGTAAAACCAAATGAACAAACCTGTGATGAGTGTAACTAGACCGCCATAGAGTCCTTTTAATTAAATCAATAAATGATCTAAATAGACTATCAAGGAGTCTGTTCAGCTACATCACTAGATGTCGTTCTTTAACCAAATTGTGAATCAATCTTTTAGACTAGACCACTCAAGGGTCTCTCATCGAATCATGGAATGGTACTATATAACCCAAGGGTCTTAACTACTACGTAGAAGCCCATAAGGATTTAAGGTAGTACTTTTTGAATATCCTACTATGAATCCCTCATATGAAGATATGAAAGATTCTATGAGGATTTGAAAAATCGTAACACACAAAAACATAGAGGAGAACACATAAACACATATCATATAACCACAAAATTGTTCGTTAATTTGTCTTGTAAATTGCGTACATGCATTTAAAGCACACTAGGAATCCATTCCGTGGATTTCATTTGGTACTTTAAACGTTACCAAGAATCCAACTATAAAGATAGAAAGATTCAAAAAGAAAATTCGATTTCGATTATTAGGAACCGAAGTGTTCGAATTAAGGTACATAAGGAATCCAATTAAGGACTCTGATTTGAATGATAATCATCCACAAGGATCTAATTGTAAAGATAAAAAGATCCCATATGAATTTTAGAAGTTGAAGATGTTTTGAAACCTTGCACTGGATGTGCTTAGGTCAAAACATGATGTAAAATGCTTATGAAGTTGAGATGCTTGATATGTCAAGGCGACATATGAAGCAGAATTTTGAAGGTTAAGTCAATATATGAGGAAAATATTTATGAAAACTATGCATGGGGTTCTTTTAAGAAAAATGTGTTTAACGTTTTTGAAACCTTATATATAATACTTTTTTGAAATCATAAAGTAGGTGTATTAGGTAGATATATTTACAAAAAATGTTTTAAAATCATGCGAGATGAATTTTGAAATTATGTATAAGGTTTTTGAAAGACATGAATGATGCTTTTCGAAATCATGCACTTGATCAGAAAATGTATTGTGTTAATATTGTCTTCAGACTATATGAAATATTTTGAATTTAGAAAGGTTGGTTTTGATAACATGGCCAATGTTTTTGAAATAACATAGACAATGCATCTAGAAAAATTGTTTTCAAACTATATGAAATGTTTTGAGATCATGAAGATTGTTTTGAAATACTGGTACTGTGTATGTTGAAAAATCAAAACGTAATGGGTATGAGATTTGAAAATACCCTTAGTTATCTAACCAAGGATTTAAAGGCACAGATGTGCGAAAAGCACGATTACTCATAATGTCACTTAATTTTCTGTACTTTGTTTCTTAGAGTGAAACGAGTACTTAAAATTTTTGAGGGAATCATGAGCAATCATTGAAAGAGAGAAATCACAAGAGTAGTTTGTAAGGTACATAGTTCCTTGATGTAGGTATCATAGGAAAAGCCATACACACCTAGCAGGGGGTTGAGCTGGTTGGTTGGGGGACTGCTTTACCATTGTGAGCGACCATGGCGAAGTTCTGAGAAGCCTTTCGCTTCTTTGACTTCTTAGGGGATCGTTCATCCATGGTCTTTGATTCCTCGATTGGTTTATTGGCTGATGGTGTTGTCGCCTGACTAGGTCCTGCCTGTCTTGGTGACTATTGAGTGGCTTCATCATGGAGATGATACATGGCAGTAGCTAATTCAACAGTCTTCAGGACTACTTCGCCTATTCGCTGAGCGAATTTTGGCTGCTTGCTCAGATATCTGGGCGTCATCGTGATGAAGAGACATTCTTGAAGAAAAAGAAAGGCATAGGGAGAAACAGGTGAAAGATTATTGGACAATCAAAACAGAATGATAACGCATGAAGATTGCGATCATTTGTTTGTTACCTAAGGCAAACAAATGAGACGGTGACTGATCAAAGTAAATGAGTCAAAAATAATGTATCGCGAAGACATGCTCGCCTATAAGTGAACACTCATCCCAAGAATTCCCAGGTAAGCACAACTGGTCTCGCGTCTGATGAGATGTATACGAAGTGCTTGCCTAGACAGAAAACCCAGAATACAGGCATTCACCCTTCCAGTTTGCACGTGTTCACATTATTTAAAACCCAAAACCTTGACGAAGTTTTGAAAACACAAAGAGGTTCAAAACCATATAATAGAGAGTTCAAAACCTTACAATAGAGGGTTCAAAACCTAGTAATCAATCATCCTAGAACAGATGATTAGTTTTCAAAGCGGTTTTGAAATTTATGTTCTTGTTGTGGTCGTCGCCTAAGGATAGGTGACGGTATTGTTTTATGACTAAACGTAAGTAAACTCGCGTTAGGGTCCTAAGAAGGTTATAGACTAGGTCAAAGCATTACTAATAACCTAATTCCCTATAACCATTGGCTCTGATACCATCTTTCTGTCACACCCCGACCACGTGTAACATACAAAACGTGGCGGAAACGTCGGGGAGTGTTGCAACAGAATTAATGTTTCATAACCATGGATACCAAAAAGTGTTTCGTTTTATTAAACATTGAATAATTAAACATAGTCTATCATTGTTATTGAGTTACTAAGGCCTTGTCCAGTCCTATGTGAGCATGCATCTTATCAATCGATATCATTCAACAATACCTGAAACATATGTGAAAACGAGGTCAGCAAAGAAATGCTGGCGAGTACATAGGTTTTGTGAAAATAAGATTCATGACTTCTGTTTAAGAAAATGTTTAGTCATGAACCTTGTAATTTGCTTTGCCTTTGTAAATCATTTGAAAAATAATAAGTTCAGGTGATATGTATAATAAGAGAATAATGCATGATTAAATGAATAACCATGTAAAATGAGTTTGTATAAGATAAGTTGTTTGTAAATAAATGTCTTGTGAAAAGTATGTTACTTGTATAAAATGTTCTATGTCTCAAACTGAAATGATTCAAATAACGCTACAATATGTAATACCATACAAACACTTATATATAGGAAGTACCAGCGGCGTATCCACCATGCTTGTATCATATTCCACACGCATAGTTACTTAATCACTTAATCAAACCAAACCACCAAAGTAATGTTCATGCCCAAATGTAAATCATGTAATATGTATAACCAATGTCAAAAGTGTTTTTGTGTCAAATGTAAACCATGTAATATGTAACCAAAATAATATCATATATCGCTTTGAAGCCAATCGTTTACCCAATCGTTAAATCGTCATGTGAAAACCTATCGTTTACCCAATCGTTTAATTCGTTTTAGGTCGTGAAACTACTTAAATGGTCGTCTCGCTAATAACATTCAAACCTTCTTGACTCGCATTAATAAACCCTTACCAAAGGATAGATTAATAATTCGCATTAATAAACCCTTACCAAAGGATAGATTAACATCTCGCATTAATAAACCCTTACCAAAGAGTAAATTAATAATTACAGATTCAGTCGCTACCCACAACACCCACACATAACTACGGGTGTAGTAAATAACGGGACTTGTCAGATCCTATGGTACCATAACCTAATACTGGTCGGCTTGATCATTGCTAATGAATGTCATTTTTTATGTAACTACAACCAACGAGTTTGTTCACTTTATTGAAATCGTTATTAGTTTTGTATAAATCGTTTTAATTGTTTTTGAAACCATCGTTATAACATCGAAAACATTTAGCACATATGAGTCACCCCAAAACAATTGAAAGCAGTAAAATAGGGGAATAATGTACTCGCCTGAGAATGCTTGGAGGTCTTGAACAACAACCAAACAAAGCTAGAGAGAGCACGGAATCAGTCGGCAATCTAAAACTATATAAATAAACCGGACTTAAATCGGGAGATCGGATAGGATGAGGCTTGGTAAACCAAATGAGTGTTGGAACTCATATGATATGGTTTAACAAGGCCTACATACTACAATGAAACCAAACCTAAGTGCTTTCGACCCATCGCGACCCATTAAGGTAGCTTATGCTACTTTAACGCGTCGTGCGCGTGTGAAACGCGTTCGGACCGTCTAACTAGTCCTACGACAAGTGTTATATGCCTAAACATGTTACAAAATCAGTTATGTGACAAAAGTTTAGGTTACATATGCTTAATTACCAATTTTACATGAAAAGGGTATTCTGGTAATTTACCTAAGGCATATAAACTACCTATCATACAACTACTTAAACGAAGCGACCATACGGTATAACCTCGGAAGGTTATTCCCTACCTACTATGGTCACCTAATGTATTTGGTCGGATCCTAATGATCGACCAAATGGGTCGGGTTCGAGGTATAAGCGATTTATTAGATCGCTTACCCTACGACCCTAGACAACGTGGTAATCAGTAGGCATAGTCCCAAGGGACTATAACCAACGTGATTACACTCACGTTGCGAAGTTCAAACGAACTTCGCATTGACCATAACTGGTCAATGTAGAAAGTCAAACAAAGTTTGACTTTCAGACTCGAAAGACTCGAAAAGCAATAAAAGAACGAAAGAATACTTACGAAGGGTCCCCGAATGCTAACCTCGATTCAAAAATCTCAGGTATGAAACAATAGTTTCAACTTAGAGTTTCTCAAATCAAAGTTCTTAATCAAACCAAACCACCAAAGTAATGGTCCCTATTATGTGTTTATGCCATTTCCGACACTTCTAAGGCCCGTAAAGCCAACTTTAAGGCCCTAAAATGATGTCTAAACATTGTGGACATGAAACATGCTCAAAAATATGTCGGATGTCAGTTCGTTTGGTCGTACGAACGCGATGTTCGCTTAATTACGACGGAATGCGCATAAGCGCGAAAAACGATCTAAATGGCATGACGAATGGATTTTTCTTATGCCAAACACTAAAATAAAATATTATAGTGCATACATAAATTTTTGGATGTCTGGATGTATTCAGAATGTAAGTTATGCGCGAAAATGCAAAGTTGTGCACTTTTGACGCTTTTAGTCCCTGAATGACCCAAAAGTTTATTTTAGCACACCTAACCCCTCAAAGCCTATTTCTAAGCTATATAAAGGATATTTATGGTATGTTTAACTTATGGCCATGTTCCGGAATGTCTGTTACAGTTCAAATTGGCATACTTTCGCAGTTTGTCAACTTTAGTCCCTGTAAGCGATTTAACTTGATTTTGCCATACCAAAGCCTTCAAAACTTATTTCTAAGTTATGTAAAGGTTATTTAAGGTATGTTAAGCCTATGTCACTATTCCGGAGTGTTTGTTGCACTAAACTGGTTATATTTACGCATCGGTGCGCGTATAACCTTCCAGAAAGCGATTTAGAGTTTGAAATTGAACAAGAATTGATATGTGCAAATGATACACATATTTTTACAAATCCCAAGTATGAAATATAATATTTCATTGGTTTGGTATTTGTTTGATGGCCGTGGAGGCACAGGTGTTACAAGAATGGGCTCGTCTTGTAACTTTAGGGTTCAACTAGAAAGTCTCATGGTAGAATATTGGGTATAACTTCTGAGCTATTTAAAAAATATATATATATATATATATATATATTTGTACTCTTGTTAAGTATAGTACCCCTAATTCAACCTTGTCCCTATGTCACGAGACAGAACCCCAACGAACTTAGTCAGGCAGAGCCTTGACATGCGTTATGGGGCTCAGATCAATCGGAAAGGGTAGCGGTGATCGGGAGTTAAAATACTTAAAACGGGGCAAAGCCTTATTATTATTTAGGTGAAAATAAAACAAAATTTTAGAAAGACATAGAATGGCGAGAGATGAAAGAAGGAAAAATGACATTGTTTTCTGAAGACTTTGATGCCTTTTATAGCTACCATCTAAATTTGATCCTCACTCATTAAATTACACGTAGCACTTCATGTATACACACTTTCAAAAATGATGGACACATAAGTTGGTGGACACCTGTGCACACTGTGCACTTAACACATTGATTTTAAATAAAAATATTTTTTTATTATTATATATAAAAAAATAGGACACGAAATTGGAAAGGGGACACGAAATATGTTCCTTTAAATTGTGGGATTTCATTTGTTGGGTTTTATTATTATTATTATTATATATTATTATTATTATTATTATTATTATTATTATTATTAATTTAACTACTTTACTCATTTGGCGTGTATAACTTCTAAAATATGATGTTTTACAAAACAATAAATATGTCATTAGAACGAGAATAATCTTATCTACATTTTGAACCCAGTTTCATTGAAAACAGAGTAGGTTCAAATATAATGTATTTTTATAGTTTAATTATTAAACGGTTCCTGGGCCCGTCCAGGTACTTCATATTTCTTACAGTCAACTTACCCGTAATCTACCCGTTTAATAATTTAAGTTTTATATACTTTATTTTATTTAGAAAGGTCACCCATATATAGGCCAATTAATTAGTATAATATTTCAACCAACTATATATAAAATAGTTTTTAAAACTATTTAGGTCTAATAAAAAAATAAACTAGTTACTAGTGGTAAATAAATTTAAACAAACCTATAATTCTTATATGATAAAAATGGGAATGTTACATCCTCCCCACCTTGTTTTAAATCTCGTCCTCGAGATTTGGGCTACGATATCTCTTTTAGAGTTATGTCACGTATTAGTCAATAAAAACAATATTAAGGTAAATGATACAGAATTAAAACATCAAATTTTATGAATATGAGTTGTACAATAAATAGGACTCAATGGTTCAACTGATTTATTTGAAAATAAATCAATGTCAAATGAATGAGATGAAATGATATAATTTTCAAAGTGACTAGGTTCAAGTCAAAAGAGATTTATGATCAATAGATGTCGAAATTGACGGTAAACGACTTTTAGAAACAGTAGAATTCAATTGTCAAAAGAGAACTTACTTTGATTGTCAACTGTGAAAGACTTAGAATCAACAAGCTCAAATGAAAATAGAAACACGAAAATAATTTGTCAATTATCGAATTATGATATGAGAAAAATCAATATGTTGACATTTATTGAATTGCAAGGATACACCGAAATACAATAGAGTTTAGTGTATCATTGTCTTAATACATAATTGCATTAAGATTATTTTAAATGATGAGTCGAACGAAAGACAGATGTGGTTTTGAATGATTCGAATGATTATGATTAGCCCAATCTACAAGTTTATACTGATACCGCAAGGTGTCGTAATGATTGAAATAGTTCAATAATTATGGTGATCGAACAAATTCGCCGTGTAATCAACTGAAAGCTTTTAATGAAGTAAATTTGGATATTCATTTCGAATAGGATTTTCAATTGATGATGATAAGACCAAATAATTATCATAGAATTTTCGATCAATGATGAAAGAAACTTTAGAGGTACACCAGAATATGATATGAATTTGTGTACTCTTATCTTAACATATAATTGTATTAAGATAGTTTAAGATAATGAATCAACAGAAATTAAATAAATAAATCCATACATCAGGTGTGAGAATGAGATTACCTCAAACTTCAAATTAAAGAAAATGCCCCCACAAGGTGTCGTAACCAAATAAATGATTCAATTAAAGTTCAACAAAGTAAGTCCGAATGTTTGATTCAAACAAATCTAGTATGATTTTTGATTGAAAATGAAACAATTGAATAATGTTTTTCGATCGAAAAGATCAAAAAATGCTCGATCGATGTTGTAGGGACTGCTAAGAGATACACTGAAATATGACATGAATTTGTGTATTATTATCTTAGCACACGATTGTGTTAAGATTGCTTTTATAGGATAAACCAACAAAGCGGATTCAATATAAATAAATAAATAATTAAACCCGTATATAATGTGTGCAACGAGATTAGCGCAAGCTTCGGATTTGTGAAAACGTCACCACAAGGTGATCGTGATAAAAGAAACGATTCAATGAAGTCGAAGATCAAACAAGCATGTTATGGTTCAAGAGAATTGAAGTGCTTGTTGGGATTATTTTGAAGATGATGGCTTCAATTCATTATATGGGACTTTGAATTGAATACGTAATGCGAGCAAGTTTAAACAATTGAACTTGGTCAAAATGAGTTCATGTATTTAATAAGAAAGTTCTAACATGGTCACAACAAAAACCATGTATACCATTCAAAAGAAAATCGAGTTTTTCAAGATATTCATCTATTCGATATCAAAGAGTCATTGTTTTGCAAAAACGCGGTTTATAATGCAAAGATCAAGTATAGCGGAACGATATTTGCGTTTTAATAAAACAACAACTTAGAATGAAGCCCTCCAGTGGTCTTCATAATTTAAATGTACCACATGCGTAACAAACAGTGCATGTGTAACGTGTAAATTTACCAAGAAATGAAATAAATCAATATTCGCTACTATGAAAGGAATCCTCATGGTATGATGACCATTAGAGGAAGTAGAAACACGAAAGTCAACCCATTATATGCAGAAGTCAGAATTTCAATGAAGAAATATAAGAACTTTATTTGGAATTTCGTGTGATAACCGTTGTTAAGTGACATTACCAGGGAATGTCGAATAAAATGAAATAGGGGAGTTGCAAAGGTATGTGACTCCTTTTGTAGTGTTAATAAGTATGACTCTGATTAGACTGTGCACCGATGGTTGTGAAATCTTGTTCCAATGTACCTCAGCGAGATTCATGTCGTTTGTAGGATCATGTGGCAAAGTGCCGCTTTTTGATTAGTAGTTCTCCCACTGCTGGGATGAGCATTGTTGTTGTCGTGCCCAATCATATTTTCCAAAAGTCTTGCCTCGAAAGTCGTGTGTGATATACTTCGACGTCTGTGGAAGTATAATTTAAGTTTCATGTGTTTTCTTGTGCACTAGCACAACTTTACATGCTTCTTACTTGCGTTAATAGTCTATGGTAACGCATTGGAAATTCTTATACTTTTGATGGCGTCCCAACTTAAAGGGTTTCCATTGTTTATATTTTCGCACGAGTTACGAGGTAGATGATCAAACGAAATAATGTGTGATATCGGATTTAAAGAGATTCCTGATAAAGAAATCTAGACACATATGCTTGTGCGTTATTCCAAATTGTCAATCCTTATGGTTTTTGGATTTCCATATAGATATACATATCTATATAATCATATATTTCACTTGCTGTAATATACATACCCTTTATACGGTCAATGTATTTAACAGATTCATATTTCCAAAAACAAGTCAGATATCAGATCATGATACTATTTAGGGTAATCTTGTCACTTGATTGACATTTTATATACCTTCTTACCCGGTTCTAGCCGGAGAGGTAACCCCGTTATATCCGGACAAGCTGGAGAGTCTGCTACACCATACCCAGTCTTGCCGGAGAAAAAATTGTATTTCCCATAAATAGTATTTTTCTTAAATCATGATTTGGAAAGTGCATTATGACTTTCAACAAAGACTAAGCAAATTAGTCTTCATTTGACAGAGCATATTCTAGAACAAAGTAGTACTAATTAATAAGAAAATAACAGTGGTCAAGTGTTATTGCTTATTTATTATACTTGCAACGTTCTAGTTATTATCCTTACAGCATACCAAATTCTACCACACTTTATTTATACAAGTATTTTAGCTTATCTCGAAGCTTATACTAAGGCATCTTTTCTTAAGTTCAAGTCTAAATGTTATCATGTGTTCTACCATTTTATAGCAATTTCCTAACTCTTTTATTTAAGCTTAGGTATTATTATCACAACACCTATTGGCTTAAATCAGTGGCTCTGATACCACCTTCTGTCACAACCCCCGACCCCACCCTGGATGGAATCGAGAGCCGCGAGCAGCCAAGTGGTACCGGTGGTTATTTTGAAAAGTAGTGCAGCGGAAATTTCGTCAGAACCGTGAGTTAGGAAAAATATCAGAGTTTAGAAAACACCAAATTTTTATTTATTAAATAGATGGGATAAAACCATGTTTCAAAAGGTAGCTTTAATATAGGAAAAATTCGAATACATAAAACAACTTTTCTTAATTTAATTTAGTTGATAAAATAAGCCACTTTTGTAAGCCTTGTTGATGCCGCATCCAACTCTAATTCCTGATCTACTGTAATTACCTGAAACGCGTTTTAAAAAGATTTGGTCAGCAGGACATACTGGTGAGTTTATTCGGGTTTTATAAAATGACCCTTAGTTATAAATTACAGCATAAGAGCGATTACAATGGCTTTTATCTTATTTTTATCTGGCGTCGTGTCACCTGGTGACGATGGTCATACCACTATTGGGTCTTTCCCCAAGTAGTGACGTTTATCACTGTTAGGATTTATTAGCCTAACCCGTGGGAAATTAGTAATGTGCACAATACCCCACTAGCCAGTGATTAAGATAACCACGACTTACTCCCTGTAATTATAACATTTAAAAATGGAGTATTGTAAAATACTTTTGATAAAAAGAGAATGACTCACATTGCAGGTTTAAACGAGCAGAGTTTAGCCTGCTGTTTAGCCTTGTATCCTAATTTAAAATAACAATGCACAGGAAAACTAGGTTAGTAACTTTAATCCAACTTTTACGACAACTCACGAGATTAAAACCTTTACAACAAATGACAAAGTGCAAAACTTAAATATCCATCGAATTCACGACGAATGACAAAGCATAACCCAAGTTTGAGCAGCACTTAAACATTCATCGGATAGTTTCAATCGATCGGACAGTGAATCGAAGCAGCGATCGAGTTACTACCCGGTATCGTAGCAGCGCCTCGTTATATTAATTTTCGATTTAGAGCAGTGAGATTTCGTTTTTGTGAAATGGTTTCGACACCAGCTGAAAGCTCGTAGCCTGTCCTATTTATAGCTGAAATTTGGGTCTCACGCGGCCCGCGTTAGCCCTTCCTTAACCTTTACGCGGCCCGCGAGGCCGTAAAGGTGGCGGTAAGGGTTGCTGAGTCATCGGTGGTTGTGACACGTGGACGACACGTGTCCCTTAAGCTTATCCGGAGATCTTCCTTGCTGTCGCGGCCCGCGTAAGCCTAGGCTTATCCGTACGCGGCCCGCCTGAAGACCAGAATTCTTGATTTCTTGATTTTCCATGCACAGTAGGATTTCAGGGGTCCGGGTTCGTACTTACGGGGGTCAATTTAGGACATTTTTTTAATATAATTATATCACAAAAAGGGGATAAAATCGTGAGAAAAGAGAATGGACTCGCCTTGTAACTTTAGGGTTCAACTAGAAAGTCTCCTGGTAGAATATTGGGTATAACTTTTGAGCTATTTAAATATATATATATATATATATATTTGTACTCTTGTTAAGTATAGTACCCCTAATTCAACCTTGTCCCTATGTCACGAGACAGAACCCCAACGAACTTAGTCAGGCAGAGCCTTGACATGCGTTATGGGGCTCAGATCAATCGGAAATGGTAGCGGTGATCGGGAGTTAAAATACTTAAAACGGGGCAGAGCCTTATTATTATTTAGGTGAAAATAAAACAGAATTTTAGAAAGACATAGAATGGCGAGAGATAAAATAAGGAAAAAATGACATTGTTTTCTGAAGACTTTGATGCCTTTTATAGCTAACATCTAAATTTGATCCTCACTCATTAAATTACACGTAGCACTTCATGTATACACACTTTCAAAAATGAAGGACACATAAGTTGGTGGACACCTGTGCACTTAACACATTGATTTTAAATAAAAATATTTTTTTATTATTATATATATAAAAAAATAGGACACGAAATTGGAAAGGGGACCCGAAATATGTTCCTTCAAATTGTGGGATTTCCTTTGTTGGGTTTTATTATTATTATATATTATTATTATTATTATTATTAATTTAACTACTTTACTCATTTGGCGTGTATAACTTCTAAAATATGATGTTTTAGAAAACAATAAATATGTCATTAGAACGAGAATAATCTTATCTACATATTGAACCCAGTTTCATTGAAAACAGAGTATGTTCAAATATAATGTATTTTTATAGTTTAATTATTAAACGGTTCCTGGGCCCGTCCAGGTATTTCATATTTCTTACAGTCAACTTACCCGTAATCTACCCGTTTAATAATTTAAGTTTTATATACTTTATTTTATTTAGAAAGGTCACCCATATACATGCCAATTAATTAGTATAATATTTCAACCAACTATATATAAAATAGTTTTTAAAACTATTTGGGTCTAATAAAAAAAATAAACTAGTTACCAGTTACTAGTGGAAAATAAATTTAAACAAACCTCTAATTCTTATATGATAAAAATGGGAATGTTACAATTCAAGGGATAAAGAATAGTTTGTAAACTTCATAGCACCTCTAAAGATGCCTCAAGAGATCATGGCAACCGAAGAAGTGAAATACAAGTTCTGATCTCCACGACCATTGCCTAAAAATAAAGAAGGTCGGAACTCGAGTAAATACTATGAATTTCATGAAGATAAAGGTCATCACATTAACGATTGTTATCAACTAAACAAAAGGATTGAAGATACCATGAAATTGTAGATTCGTTTTTGGATCGAATTTGTAACACCGATGACTGCGAAGATCACGTATCACGTGCGGAATCCGTGTACGTGAGTGGATGAGACACAATGACGTGCGTGTGGGTGTGTATATTTTTTAGTTATATTTTTAGCCCCTTTTACTCGCCAATTTCAAGTTTTAAATTTATAAAAAACGATATTCTACTATCACTCTACACACACGCTAGGGCAAGTGCACCCATCGCAGACGTAGTATTGTGATGGCAAGATACCGAGGTCGTCCAAGGACACATGAGGTTTTAGTACCGGCTTATCGTCAACGTCTAGTCGAACCAAACTTTGAGAAAAGATTTCTAAACTAATAAAAAGATAAAAACAGAAAATAAAATAAAATAAAACAGATAGACAAGAAAGAATCACTTGGATCCGACTTATCTTTCATGTACCCTTTTGATAATTTACGCACTTTGGGCATTTTAAGATAATATCTTAGTTATAGTAGTAGGCCTCTCTTTTGAACGCGATGTTACCCTCAACCTAGTGGTTTGAGTCAGCAAGGATACAATCCCACTAGTTTGGAATACTGAAAGATAATTAAGTAAGTTATTAATGCAAAATATGGTGGGCCCCCTTCCAGGCAGCGGTCACCCTCAACCCATTGGTCTGAGTCAGCAGGGATACGGTCCTCGCGGGGTTGGTTTAAAGTTTTAATAGTAGTTTGTAAATAAGGGGTTCAAGCGGTTTCGTACTCTCAGTCAGGCCAGTCATTCCCGGCCAATCCATGGAGTAGTACTAAACTTGATCTAGGTTCTCGCAGGATCTATACATTGAACGAGACATAGAAGTACCCAACCGCCCTTCTAACCCCCTTCCAAGTAGTTAACATGATTTGTATAGATCGTAAAGACATGAATATGTGAATAAACGACATATGAGGAATGGTTGAATAAATTCTCCTTCAATATAAAAAACTAATCATTAAAGTCATTAATACATACCCAATTAAAAAGTTGTCAAAGATTGGAAATCATAAAAGAAATATATGAAGGATATGTCTTCACCAAGTGATGTAAGAATTTAGCCAAACATGACCTTTGTTTGACAAAGATTCTTACTATCAATCTTGGATCCCGAGACTACACACACACTCTAAAAGATGGAAAATGGATGATGGCGGTGGATGATGGTGTTGTAGTGGTGGTGGAGTGGTGGCAAGTGAGAGAGAAGTGGTTTGCCAAGGGATGGTTTGAAGTGGAACCAAGCACTTCTATTTATAGCTGTTTTGGTCAAAAATTACCGAAGCAATTAAGTGATCAAATTAGTTAAGTGAGGTAGTGTGCTAGAAACAAGTGTCGAAAATATGTTAATCAAATTACTTGCAAAAACAGTTTCAGGATACGACTCAGGATATTGAGCTGTATCGATGATCAAACAATGAGCAAAAAGTAAAGGAAATGACACGAGATGTACGAGGAAAGCCCTTGATCAATCTAGATCGCCGGCATAAAACCTCGGGAGCTGACAATCGCATCTGCCTTGTTCTTCTTATTGCTTTAAACTTCAGGATACAGTGCAGGATATCAACCAGATCGCTAAGTGTTACAATGAATTTGTGTGAGAGTACAAATTGCGAGAGAACAAGTGTTAGAGTGTAGTGAGTGTGATTGCAGTGAGATTGTTGTGTCCTATTTGATCTGGTGTTCCTCCTATTTATAGTAACGAAATACAAACAAATATTCCTATAAATATGGGATGCTCCGAATATTCCACCACGAACGTTGTAGACCGAGTAATAAGGTTTCAACGTCTTTCTTTGAACGGCCTGGACCGAGTCTTCCGCGGAATAAGTCTTTGTGAACATTGCTAGCTTCTAACACACGTACCTGCACATAATCCATTAGTAATCCCGAGGATACCGTTCAGGATGTTACCAATATCCTGAACCAGCATCCCGGATGTAAACAGATACTACATAAATAAGATATAGATCAAGATATTTCCCAGGATATGGGCTCAGAATTTCACCCATAACAATTGTCCCCAAAAATGTTACCGTTTGATATCCTAACGGTTACATTTTTTCACAGTGGCCGAGGCAATTAAGAGATAAGACTTCTGATGTGACAGCTTTCAACCACCCGGCCTATATTTACTCATCATACCCTATATCTTCTCATCCTCATCTTCTTTTTTACCCACAATCGACAAGAAAGAGGTAATATTCTCTCTCTCATCTTCATAACCATCTTTCATTTTACTCCGGCAAGAATTCAGGCGACCAAATGCGTAGGCAAACGAGGTCCAGTTCAGGCGACTCGGCTCCCACATTCATCCAACAGAATCTTCTCCAAGAACCGGAGAATGAAACATGCACCTTTGATAGTGCTCATCTGTCGGCTTTGAAATCCTCCGGTATCTTTCCGGATGGAACCATATTCCGGCCCTTTGACAGAGAAATCTGATCAGATATGGTTTCCACCGAGTGGATTTGTTTCAATGCTTTCCCCTTCACCATAGGGCTACGATTCCCCTTTCCGGACTTCATTATCGAGTTTTTTAACATCACTAAAATTTCTTTCAGCCAAACCATGCCAATGCTTTGGCTTGTTTTGTCTGTTCTTGACCAAATCAAGAGAAACCACATACCTGACCTTTCCGTCCATGACCTCCCTTTAGCCTACAAGCTTAGATGCCATGGCTCATCTAGGTTTCTGTTTTACTCTAGTTCCGGTCCCCCATTGATACTTCGTGCCACCAAAAACGAGGATGGTTGGCAATCCAAGTTTTTCTTCGTAAAAAGGGATTCAATCCCCAGTGGAATGGATTATCCGATGAGATGGTTAAGAAAGGGTAGGACTTAGGGTTTAAGAATGATCTTGTCTCTTATCCTGTCTCATATTCTGAACTAACAAATTTTCATTTTTGTGCAGCTGATTTCAGGAAGATTGCACCTCCTCTTGCAAATTCTCAAGAAAGAATAGACGCCATCAGACTCCTTCCAGAGGCAGAGAGAAGTTTCAATCCATCTCCACCGACTCCAAGCCCTCTTTCCAGTGCCAACATGTCTGGTAAGGATCCTGCAAGATATCCTGCACACATATGTTTTTTATCTGTTATTCATAGGAGGGATTTAGAATTTACTCCCTGTGTGCAGATTCCAGCAAAGTCCCAGTCTATCTAGACCTGGACGAACTTGACAGCTATCCAACTCCAGCCACAGTCAAGAAGGAGACTCCTGCTACTACTAGCTCCAAGCCACTCCCGGCTCCCAAGGCCAATCCAAGAACCCGTGCTTCCGCAGCGAAAAAGAGAAAGGGTCTCGAGGTCAGTGCTCCAGGCTCAGAAGGGTTCTCCTATGACGAACTCAGCTTCTCTGACTCCTTAGAGCCAATGACATCCTTCCTCAACAAGGTAATATCCTGACGCATATCCTTCATGTATATCCTGCACATATATCCTGCACGTATATCCTAACAGGATATCCTGGTAGGATGTCTTAGTCAGCATACATTCTAAATTCATACCTGTAATTAATGTGCAGGGCCTCCAGCATTTGCTCCACTTGTACAATGACGCTTGTGGTACTGTGGCACTTCATGAAGCCAGGATCAAGCAGCTCGAGAGCACCGTTGCTGACCAAGGTGCTATTGCTGAAGCGAAGAGCCGGCACTACGAAAGCTTGCTAAAGAAGGTCACCCAAGATGCCGAGGTCAAACTTGCCAGCGTTCAAATGGATCATGATCAGGCTTTGATCAACTTTCGAGAGGGAATCAAAGCTTCTGCTATCGTCTCCCTGCTGCAAGCACGCATCAAGATGGTCCATCTTGGCCAGTTGAATCCTGGGTGGCTAAGTTAAAGGAGCTCGGAGGCAAAGCTGTGCCACCTCCTGCTGAAGCCGGTGAGTCTTCTAAGTCAGCAGAGGTGGTGGTCCAAGCTGGAGAGAAGAAGGATGCTGGAGCCGATGCTGAGATGGTCAGGATGCTGCGCAGGATGCTGGTCAGGATGCTGGAGCGGAGAAGTCTGAGAAAGTTGGAGGAGATGCCGCTGTGTGAGGGCATCTAGGTGGGCGATGACAGATATACGTGCCAAGGCCAGAGCCCACCTTTTTGAGTTTGAATGTTGGTTTGCAGTTCCACAAACAATTTACTTTTCTGCATTTTACTTTCCCGTACCTGAACAATTTACATTTCCTGCATGCTTTTTGAACAATACAACAGTTGAAGGTGGATGGGTCTTGGTTTGAGATGAAGCCTTCAATTGTTGGGTAAATATGGTTATGAACTATTAGTGCTCTTAGTGGATGGGCCTTGTTTTGAGGTGAAACTAAGAGCATTTCTTTTGGTATGTTAATAATATAACTACTCTTTTGACTTTATTATTATTGTCACACAAATTTTACTTGTGAAAATTGTTTGGTTTGAACATTCTTAGGAACACATATCATAAATATATCCTGGGAGATATCCTGAAAGATATCTTAAAAGGGATATTGAAATATAACCTATAAATTGTCCAAACAAAAAGGAGAGATCATACCAGAGATTCTTAGAGAATCAGTTCCAATCCTTCATCATAAATTTGTCCCCAGTGCATACTTATAAACTTAGATCCATCCTTTGAATCAGAATAATGTGTGTCCCCTGTGTTCAACAAAAACACAAATGTATTTACATTTTGTCTGGAATGAATTCCGAATGCCCAAGGGCAGAACCCCTGATATCCTGAAATGAATCCTTAGCATACTGGGGATAAACCCTGATATCTGGGGATAAACCCTAAATTTCATGCGCTACAGGCGAGAGTGTATAAACTCCAATTCTTAGAAAGGTGAAAACCTTTAAACCTTTGAGAGTATGAAAATACTCTTTCGTGAGAGAGGGTGATCAATCCTCATATACCTTTAGGATCCAGGATATAGCTAATAGTAACGAAATTGTCAGCCACTTTTACATGAACTGGTCCCGCTACCTTGAACTATACCTAGATAACTTGCGCTCCAGGCGAGGTGTTTAAACCCAATTCGAGAGAAAGGTGAATACCTTTAAACCTTTGAAGGGACCAGGATCCCTTAAACGTGAGAGAGGGGGTCAATCCTCTAATCTTTCGACTTGTCCTGAGCATATATCCTGGAGCTATATCCTGAAAGATATTCTGCAAAACAATTGTAAACTAAGGTGGGTGTTAGCTTGGCTAACACCCCTCCGATGCTTAAGTCAGTATTGAGTTTCAAAGGGTAAGTTAAACCAAAACATATTTAAAAAAGATAGAATTCATACCATTCTGAGTTAGAATATTGAATTCTAAACTCACTTGAAGTAAAGCTTGAGATGTATAGCATTCCAAGATCTCGGTAGCATATCCCCTTCCATATTCCTGAGTCGATATGCTCCTTTCCCTGCTTCTGACTCGACTTCATAAGGTCCTTCCCATTTCGGAGCTAGCTTGCCATCGGCAGGATTAGTGGTATTTTGAAAAGCCTTTCTTAGCACCCAATCACCAACTTGAAATCTTCTAGTCCTTATGTTTTTATTATATGCTCTGGATATTCTTTGTTGATATGCTGCTATCCTTAGCCTTGCTGCATCTCTTCTTTCGTCTATAGTATCCAAATCCTGACATAAGAGTTCAGGATTTTGTTCAGGATCCTGCAACATAGATCTTGCAGTAGGTATCGTCATTTCTGTTGGAATCATCGCCTCCGCTCCAAATACCAAGGAAAACGGGGTTTGGCCGGTTGCATTCTTTACCGTTGTCCTATCAGCCCACAAAACAAAGGGTAACTCATCTGCCCATCTTCCTTTTTTGGCCCCAAGTCTCTTCTTTAAGTTATTGACTATTATCTTGTTTCAAGATTCAGCTTGTCCATTCGCTTGAGGATGTACTGGGGTAGATGTGATCATTTTGATTCCCCAACTTTTGCAAAAGTCAGTAGTTCTTTTGCTTATAAACTGGGACCCATTATCACAAATGATCTCAGCTGGTACTCCAAACCTAGTCAGGATATTCCTTTTTATAAAGGATACTACTTCTTGGTCTCTTACTTAGACAAATGCTTCAGCCTCAACCCACTTGGAGAAATAGTCTGTCATGGCTAACATAAAAACTTTTCCTCCCGGAGCTTTTGGTAACTTCCCTACTATATCCATCCCCCACTTCATGAATGGCCAAGGGGAAACTACAGGATATAATGGTTCAGCTGGTTGATGTAGTATGTTACTATGTCTTTGACATGCATCACATCTTCGAGCATATTCTGCAGCATCTTTCCTCATCGTTGGCCAATAATATCCTGTCCTTAATACTTTCAAAAACAATGATCTGCCCCCGGTGTGATTACCACAATCCCCTTCATGTATATCCTGGAGTACTTCTTTGGCTTCAGGATCCTCCAAGCACCTCAAATACGGTCCTGCAAGAGATTTCTTGTATAAAACATTATTTATAATAGTAAACCGTGATACCTTCATCCTAAATGCCTTAGGATTTTCATTTTCGGGGACATGTCCTTCTTTGAGATATCTCATAATTGGAGTCGTCCAAGATTTAGGATCTTGTTCAGGATATTGCACTTCAGGATCCTGAATACCCGCTACTGCTTTATCCTGAGGATTCGTTGCAGGATATAAGATATGTAATATTGGTATTTGGGTCCCTTCAGGTATCCTGATTGATGATCCCAAATTTACCAAGGCATCTGCTTCAGCATTATCCTCCCTTGGTACCTGTTCAAGTGTAAAAATATCGAAATATCCTGCTAATTTTTTGAGAATATCAAGATATTCTATTAACTTCTCACCCTTAACTGCATAGGATCCATTAAAATGGTTAGTAATTAACAAAGAATCAACATATACTTGTAAATTTCTGATATTCATGCTTTTAGCCAATTCTAATCCTGCAATTAAAGCCTCATATTCTGCTTCATTATTGGTAGCAGGAAATGCACACCTAATAGCCTGGGGTAATATGTCCCCCTGTGGCGATTTTAGTAGTATTCCTAATCCTACTCCTCTTATATTAGATGCACCATCAGTATATAATGTCCAGGATCCTGAGGATTCTCCTAGCTGTTGAACTTCTAGGTCTACCTCATCCTGAATGTCACTACTAAAATCAGCCACAAAGTCAGCTAAAGCCTGAGAGTTTATGGCGTTCCTAGGTTCATATACTAAATCATAGGCACTTAACTTTACTGACCACTTAGCCATTCTACCCGACATTTCCGGTTTCCTAAGTACACTTTTGACAGGATAATTTGTTTTAACGTGTATCCTATGTGTCTCAAAGTAGTGTCTAAGTTTGGTTGATGCCATAACTAATGCTAGTATTAATTTTTCTAAATGAGAATTCCTAGTTTCAGCATCCAACAAACTTTTACTAACATAATAAACAGGATATTGCTGACCTTCATGGTCTTTTATAAGAACGGCACTTACAGCATTCCCTGATACAGCAAGGTACAGGGATAGTGGTTCACCATTTTCAGGTTTCATCAGTAGAGGTGCGGTTGAGAGATATCATTTCAAATCCTGTAGGGCTGCTTCATGCTTCTCACCCCACTCGAATTTTTTGTTCTTCTTCAGGATATCATAAAAATCCTTGCATTTTTCTAAAGACCTTGAGATAAATCTATTCAATGCTGCCACTCGCCCTGTTAATCGTTGAACATCCTTCATATTTGAGGGTGATTTAATATCCAATATGGCTTTAATCTGTTCCGGGCTTGCTTCTATTCCTCTTTTGGTCACCATATATCCTAGGAATTTTCCTGCTCCTACTCCAAAATGGCACTTAGCGGGATTCAGCTTCATATTATACTGATCCAGGATATCAAATGCTCCTTTAATATCCTGGAGGTGATCCTGAGCTTTCTTTGACTTTACCACCATATCGTCAATGTACACCTCCATGGTGTCCCCCAGTTTGTCTTTGAACATCATGTTTACCAATCTTTGGTATGTTGCACCTGCATTTTTCAAACCAAAAGGCATAGCTGTATAACAATAAATACCTGTTGGTGTCATGAAGGCAGTATCCTCCTGGTCAGAAGGCTCCATTTGGATCTGTTGAAAGCCTGAGGATGCATCCATGAAAGTCAGCATTTCATGCCCAGCAGTGGCATCTACCATTGCATCAATGTGGGGAAGAGGAAATGGGTCTTTAGGACAAGCTTTGTTCAAGTCTGTGTAATCTACACAGACTCTCCATTTCCCATTTTTCTTCTGTACCATAACCACGTTTGCTAGCCACCTTGGGAACTTGACTTCTCTAATCATTTTGGACTTCAACAATCTTTCAACTTCCTCTTGAATAATTGTATTGCGTTCAGGAGCAAACTTCCTTCTTTTTTGTTGGACGGGCTTGAATGATTTATCAATTCCAAGCTTGTGAGTGATAATGTCTTTGGATATGCCTGTCATATCCTCATGCTTCCATGCAAACGTCGACATCCGGCATTTTAAAAAGTTAGTTAACTGCTCTTCAATATCCTGAGGGATATTGGTTCCCACGAGCACCGAAATATCGGGATTATCCTGGTCGAGGATAATTTTCTTCACATCCTGCTCCGGATCCTCCACGATATCCTGGGCCCGTGTCTTTAATTGCTATGCTGCACTAGGTTTGGTTGAGGATTTCATTGAGGATGAGTAGCATTCTTTCGCCTCTTGCTGATCGCTATCAACTTTAACAACCCCCCAAGGGGTAGGTATCTTGATGCATTGGTGATATGTTGATGGCACTGCCTTCATATCGTGAATCCACGGTCTTCCCAGTATAATGTTATAGCACGATAGAGAATCCATCACACAGAAACGCTGTATCGAGTTAACTCCTTCAACGTACACCGGCAACTTTATCTCTCCCACTGTGTTTCTGGCCTCTCCACTGAACCCAACAAGCACAGTAGACTTTGAAGTGATATCCATTGGAGATACATCCATTCTTTTAAGTGTCTCTAGTTGGATTATGTTGACGGAGCTGCCATTATCAACCAATATCCTGCGTACAAAATGGTTAGCCACATATAACGTTATTACCAGAGCATCATGGTGAGGATCCTGGACAGTATCCCTGTCATCAGCATCAAATGTGATCACTTTGTCAGTTGTGAGTGTAGTCATCCTGACAGGTTTGTCTCCCCTTTCGGCCTTAGCTTCCTTTGCATGTCTCTTTGCTGCCGAATACGAAGTCCCACAAATGTCGGATCCTCCCGAAATGAAGTTGATTATCTTGGCATCCGCGGGAGGTGATGCCGCTCGCTCAGGATCCTTCTCAGTATCCTGACCCTTATTCTTCTTTCTCCCTAAGAGATCTTTCAAATATCCCTTGCTTAGAAGATAGCTTATTTCTTTCCTCAAAGCGATGCAATCCTCAATCATATGTCCAAAATCTTCGTGGAAAGCACACCATTTTGATTTGTCTTTCCAATCCGCTTTTTGTTGATTCTTTCGAGGCCATCTTGCCTTGTCACCTAGACCCTGCATGGCATACATCAATTCAGGAATGTTTACAGAAAAGCAATATTCCGATAATTCAGGATACTCTTCAGGATCCTCATCCTCGACAGCATTCACTCTCTTGTTCTCATTTCTGCCATATGGCTTAGGCCGATACGACTTGAATGAGGATTATGACTTCCTGTTAGTTGACTCATAAGTGTTGGATGAGTTCATCCTTTCTTGCATCTTTCTGTCATCTTCCAACCGAATGTATCTTAGGGCCCTGTACCGAGCTTCATCCAGGTTCCTGCATGGGTTCATTACAAGGTCTTGGTAAAATTGAGAATCCTTTTGCAACCCCATCTTGAAAGCTTGCACAGCTGTCGCAACATCAAGATGAGGAATGTCTAGTGATTCCCGGCTAAACTTGTTCACATAATCCCTAAGGGATTCCTGAGGCCCTTGTGTTATCCTGTAGAGATCACTTGTTAATTTTTCGAAGCTTCTACTACAAGAAAACTGACTATTAAATAAATTTACTAAGTGAGCAAAATATGTAATTGAATGTGGAGGCACATTCAAGAGCCATTTCAAACCTGATTCGGTCAAGGTTGAACCAAAACCCTTGCACAAGCATGCTTCCTTGAGATCCGGAGGGATAGGGTTAATCTCCATCCTTTCCCTATACTGAGCAATATGCTCTTTAGGATCCGTTGTTCCGTCATAAAGCTTCATGTTGGGGGTTTGGAACCTCTTTGGGATCTCAGCATCACAGATAGGATATGCAAAATGAGATATCTTGGGGCTGTCTTGAGACACTTCCGGGATTGGCTGGACCACCCCGGGTACACTTGATATCATGTCCTTCAACTTCTGAAGTTCCCTAGTAAGTGTCGATGTCACACCCGTATCCTGCAAAGATCCACTATTGTTAGTAGCATGAGTATTATTATTATTTGACACGTTACCCGTTGGAGGATTTTGCCCATATCCTGAAGCATATCCTGAGCTCCTTATGGTCGACATCCTGACCGAGGAGGGTATTTCAGGAGTATGATTTTGAGGAAGGCTGGGCACAATATTCCCCCTGTTATCCTCAGTATACACAGCCGAGCTGAAGTTCAACATTCTGGGATGTAATGGGGTGACAATATCCTCAGCAGATCTACTCGAGCCAGACTTCAGGAGTTGTATTTCCCTTAAAAGCATTTGGTTTGTTTCCTGTTGTTGCCTCATTTGTTCCTGCACACTTCCAAATAAGGTTAAAATTTCATCGTTAGAAGCTAAAACGGGAGCAGATCCCTGGATACTCCGAGTAGGGATAACATCTTGAGATTGCGTAGAAGCTGGCATCCTTGGAGGAGGTGGTGGAAGCACCGAACCGGTAGTGGCAGAAGTCATAGCAGACATAGTAGAGGAACTCATGTTTGATCTTGAGGCCATTATGGACAATGTAGCAAAAAGTTTTGAAAATAAAAAACCGATTAGCGATTTAACAAAAAATTTTAGTAAAGAGAGCACCACTTGCCCCACGGTGGGCGCCAAATTGTTTTGGTCAAAAATTACCGAAGCAATTAAGTGATCAAATTAGTTAAGTGAGGTAGTGTGCTAGAAACAAGTGTCGAAAATATGTTAATCAAATTACTTGCAAAAATAGTTTCAGGATACGGCTCAGGATATTGAGCTGTATCGACGATCAAACAATGAGCAAAAAGTAAAGGAAATGACACGAGATGTACGAGGAAAGCCCTTGATCAATCTAGATCGCCGGCATAAAACCTCGGGAGCTGACAATCGCAGCTGCCTTGTTCTTCTTATTGCTTTAAACTTCAGGATACAGTGCAGGATATCAACCAGATCGCTAAGTGTTACAATGAATTTGTGTGAGAGTACAAATTGCGAGAGAACAAGTGTTAGAGTGTAGTGAGTGTGATTGCAGTGAGATTGTTGTGTCCTATTTGATCTGGTGTTCCTCCTATTTATAGTAACGAAATACAAACAAATATTCCTATAAATATGGGATGCTCCGAATATTCCACCACGAACGTTGTAGACCGAGTAATAAGGTTTCAACGTCTTTCTTTGAACGGCCTGGACCGAGTCTTCCGCGGAATAAGTCTTTGTGAACGTTGCTAGCTTCTAACACACGTACCTGCACATAATCCATTAGTAATCCCGAGGATACCGTTCAGGATGTTACCAATATCCTGAACCAGCATCCCGGATGTAAACAGATACTACATAAATAAGATATAGATCAAGATATTTCCCAGGATATGGGCTCAGAATTTCACCCATAACAATAGCTAAAATCAGAAGCTCCACTACGGCCCGTGCCCACCTGGCACGGCCCCATGGCCACCAGTCTCTCTCTTCTACATTAACTGCAATGTCAAATTTGTACTAACACGGCCACATGCGTCAATGGCACCGTCCGTGGCCAATGTACTTGCTGTACTTCTTCAGATTCTAGAATCCAAGAGTTGACCACTCCCCGTGTTGCTTTACCATGGCCCCGTGTTGAGCTTGGAATTTGTCTTTTGTTGTTGTCTCTTTCTACTGCAGTGAACTCCCACTGGGCACGGCCCGTGCAAGGTGAGCACGGCCCCGTGCTAAAGCGTATGTTTTGTTATTTCTTGGGTTTGGATGTGGATGGGGGCTCGACAAGTTTGGTCAATCCTTCTTTATTGCATTTTATGTTGGTTTGTACTGTCTTTTTGCTTCTTTTGTCCTTTTAAACCCTTTTAACCCTGTTTATTAAAAAGGAACAAAAACACACGCTTTTTCCAACATTATTACTAAAAAATATTGATTTCATGCCGCATTTGATGTAATTTATATGTTGTATTTTGAACATATCAAATAACCCCACACTTAAATTTTTGCTTGCCCTCAAGCAAAACTCTTTATTGTAGCTTACACACCTAAACGGAATGGGTATAAGAGAAAGTTTTGGACCTATCTTTAGAGTGTCGGGAATTCAAGTTCCAATTTATTTGTTTTTATTTCATTTACATTCCTATTTGGTCATGACTTATTTACAACACAATTTAAGAAAACTTATTTATTTTTGGGCATAGCATGCTTTGTAAAATTCTTTTTTGGTTATATATATGTTTTACGCACCTCACAAGTAATCACTCAACACTCGGCCGAAAATGTATAAGTGAGAACGCTCGTACCCGATTTGGAAATTACTCCTTCTATAGGCTTGACAAGTAATCAAACCTCTTCCTTTTTTGACATTTTAATCCTTGTCGGTATCGAGAGGACTTTTAAAGGGTAGGCTAAGGCTCGGGTAGGTGTATTTTATTTGCAAGTGGCTAAAATAGTAAAATGTCGGCTTTTCTTTTGAAAAATCTATTTTATTGTGACTTAGTTAAAATTACATAAGCAATATTATTTTTGCTTATATATATATATATATATATATATATATATATATATATTGGTTAAAGATAACTAAGTCACTTGCAGTTTTCAAAAGAACCGAATTTACTGAAAATAAAAAGGTTGGATTTTTGGGGTGATGGTTGGTTATTTTTGCAAAAGTTTTTGCGGGTTTAAGAAACGAAAGGTTTTAAGGCTCAAAATGGTTTGTCTAGGGGAAGTATTTTTGGGAAAAGCAAGGGAAAATAAAGGTTTTTGGATGAAAACGAGGTTTAGTCCTAATGTCTCCGTCATGTACTTACTTAGATTAGCGTCGGTAAGGACTAGGAATGTATTGCTTTGGAAAGTTTTAGAGTTGTAAGAACCAAATGGGCTTAATCACACAAGAAACGAAAATTTGAGCGATTAGTATATATGTGTATTTGTGCACATTAAAGGCTCAAAAACTCACTTTTTTGTGGGAAAAAAGAGTTGTAGTGTAAAAACTTATATATAAACACGTCAATTTTTTATAAAGATTTGTTAGGCCCATTTTATAATTTTCTTAATTGGTTCTTTTTATCATGTCGTTTTTAGATGTAAATTAATAAAAACATCATTTTTAGAACTTTTATACCCAACTAAACTAAGATAAGTATAAGAAAATAAAGATTTTGAAAAAGTTTTGGGTGTTTTAGCGGTTCCAAAACGAGTTTTGTGTAAGGCTTGTTTTAGGACAAGTGATTCAAGGTTTTAACCTCCCCCCCCACACTTAAATTAAACATTGTCCCCAATGTGTCCCAAAAAGGATTTATTTAGGTTGAATATGTAAAAAGTTCGGAAAAATAACAAAATTTCGTAGTTACTGGGCACCGGACACGGGGGTGTGTTGGATGACCACGGCCCATGCCCAAAGTGCAAGTTACTGGGTTTTTAGAAAACTTACAGTGGAGTGAGCATGGGATCGTGCCTGGTGAGCACGACCCGTGTCCCTGTTTGGAGAAAAACTTTTTGACATCAGTGGACTGGGCACGGGGGCGTGTTGGGTGAACACGGCCCCGTGCTGTTCGTCTGTTTCAATTAAAAATGGAGGTTTGGCTCCTGTTTCCGGGCTTAGGGACCACTATGCTTAGTGTATCCAAGCTTCCCATGGTACATGCGTTCTATAATACTGCCACAACATAACATAATACAACAAACCTAACATAAAACCTACATTACCAACGTTTAAAGTTTAACCACCACCACATCATTCAAACATAAAAACTAAATGCAAAAAATAAAATTTTCTAACGAAAAGTAAATTATCTTAACCGGGACGCAGCCCGAGGAAATGTCTTATTGTTCAAAAGAGTGAGAGATTTAACCTTCAAGACAACCACGTCGCCACCAACGCCGTCAAGTCAGAATCCATCCGTTGTCCCTCGTCCTCCTCCTCCTCATCTTTGTCTCGAATCACCATATGATCCCAGATGTAGGTGATATCGTTTAGTATGGAGAGGATGTTGCGTTCCATGCCGCCGATCTGGGTGCTTGAGCTTTGGCCTAAGTTGTAAGCATTCTCCAAGACTTGATGTTATACAAATTCATAAGGTTAGGAAAATCAGCCCCTCCTTGAGATGAGGACCCCGGGAATTGTCCGGGACGAGGACGGGTCGGAATATCTTCGATTGCCAATATCATGTCCGGGTCGTTTGGATTCCAAACACGACCTTTTGCATCCTTAAAGCGCATGTTACCATCAGGGAAATCAATGATGAGATTCATACTACGGAAAACCGTGAGATTAACATTGGTAGTACCGACACCTTTCTTGAACGATGATGGAGTTCGCTGAATGAAGTGCTTGAATAACTTAGGGATCCATCTCCCGAAAAAGATCAGCGTTCAGGTGTCCGCGGTTGTGTTGGCTGGCATGTTCCTAAGCAAGATATGGGCGACATCAATGGGTTGGTGAGTTACGAGGCAATAGAGGACAGTAAGTTCCCGTAAATTCACCACCCCACCATTGTTATCCCTTTGACACAAAGAAACACTAAGGAGCCGATGAATGTAGCGTATGAGAGGGTCCCTGATCTTTGTGCTCTTAGTAGAACTTGGGTTGTATGGTCCATCCCCAATCAATGCCCATGCAGTCTGGCGGAGGTTGTCAGGTAGTTCACGAAGAGCTTCAGTAAACTCTAGTTTAGCCGCGTCCTCTTCGGTATATAGGTCGAGGTTGATACCGAATTGGGCGGCTGAAATGCTGTACAATTCTGCCCCGCATCTAAACTCCACAGCATCTGTATCAAACAAATCCGGTTCGGTCCTTTTGAACTTGAGGGTGCTTAAGAACTCCATGTTATATTGATGTATGGACCGAAGCCGTGTTTCTAGAAAGATTCGGAGTGGACCAGTCACTAGTGCATCGTATCTCTCCATTTTTCCCACTATCTCGAGCGTGTCTTAATAAACCTGCCTTGGTAGCTATTCATGACGTTCTTTTAAGGTTTCGTATAGTGTTTCGAACTCCAACTCAAATGTTTTGAACCTCAAAAATTTGTGTGGAGCCATCCTGCAAGAAAGAACCAGTAAGACGGTTGATACATTCTAAAAATAAGTAAAAATATGATATCAGGGGGTCTAGACACGACCCCGTGCTGTCTGACATGACCCCGTGTCTGAGGTTTATGTTGGGCATGGCCCCATGCTGAGACAGCATGGCCCCGTGTCGAACAATCTGTTTCTCCAAAATTTAAGGTTTTCAAGCCGGTTTCGAAAAATCTGAAATTTTTGGTTCACCAGTAGTGGTTTACCCCGATTAAGAAACCCTAATAATCATTTTTACCAAAAACGCCCGTTTACCCTTCTGATTTTAAGATTTTCTGTCAAGAACAAGGGTTGGGTTAAAATAGTGTGAATCAATCGATTTCCTCAACAATGTCCAGACATTTACTTTCAAAATTACTAATACTAACTACTACTAACAAGATCTAAACAAAAATTCGAGATTGAAACAGGTCTAGTTCAAGAACCCTAGATTAAACTCGAATTTTTGGTGTTAAACTACATGCAAATCGTTAAACTAACTATCATGATGTTAGAATCATACTTTCTGGTCGGATTTGAGTGATCGAACGTTGAAAATCGTCGAAAAATGGGCAGGAACCGGTGTGCCAGAGAAAACGGGTCGTGTTGTGTTTGAAAAAGTGAAGACTGAAGGTTTTATATCCCAACAGTCAGCCGACCACGACCACCGTGTCTTTATTTTTTGTGGTATCTGGGTGTTTGGGCACGGGGGCATGGCCCCGTGTTCAGACTGCCAGTAACGTTATTTTTTTATTCGTGCACGTGTGTTCGACCGTTTTTCTGTGGTTCCTTTGGTACTTACCTATTTTTCTTCAAATCTTCATGATTGATGATTTCCAATGGTTCCTACTAGATGATTAAAAAGAAAAATATGCAAAATAAATAAATAAACATTTGATCGTTTTACCGATCATCTGTCTACCTCATGAAGATCCATTTCAATTTCCTCCTCCTCGATGAAGCCTCGATGGGGCTTAAGCCTTTGTCTGTTTACCTTGAATTGTACACCGTTTGGAGGCATAATTTCTATCGCTCCGTGTGGAAAGATTTGGGTGATGGAGAAATGTCCCGTCCGCCTTGACTTAAGTTTACCCGGAAATAATCGAAGCCTCGAATTAAACAATAGCACTTGATCCCCCTCTCGAAATTCTTTAGGTTTGCTTATTTTATCATGTATATTTTTCATGCGTTCCTTGTAAATTTCAGAATTAGAATATGCTTGATTTCTTAATTCGTCTAATTCGTTTAATTGATAGAATCGATTTTTACCGGCAAGTTCTTGGTCTAGGTTTACGTTTTTTAAAGCCCAATAGGCCTTGAGAGCAATTTCTACCGGGAGGTGACAATTTTTCCCATAGACGAGCTTATATAGGGTGGTGCCTATTGGTGTTTTGTAGGCGGTTCTAAAGGCCCATAAAGCGTCATCTAATTTATCCGCCCAATCTTTCTTGTTTTGACCTACGATTTTCTCTAGAATTATTTTTAGCCCTAGATTTGTTACTTCGGCTTGACCGTTGGTTTGAGGATGGTAGGCGGTTGAAATACAATGATAGACCCCATATTTTGTTAAAATTTTGTATAATTGATGATTGCAAAAATAGGTGCCTCTATCACTAATTAGTGCCTTTTGAGCACCAAAACTAGAAAATAGTCATTTTAAGAATTTTATCACAACTCTACCATCGTTGGTTGGAAGAGCTTCGGCCTCGGCCCATTTGGACACATAATCAACCACTACAAGAATTTATTTATAACCTTTTAACGGTGAGAAATGTCACACCCTGTCTTTTGCGGAAGCGTGTGCGTGTGACTTGATCAGTTTTCATTGCATTCGATCATAATAAACAACTACATGATTAAAACAAGCGATGCCCATCCATTCATAAGTTTCAAAATATTACAACCACAAGTTGTTCAAGTTTCAAACCATCACAAGTATTTAGTTTAAGTTACAACCAAAATGATTTTTAAAGTTCCATAAAGGACTTGTTTAACAAAAGTTTAAATTCATGAGGCTTTGCATCCTATATCTCATCAAGGATAAGATATATGGATCAAACCCTCCAAAAGTGGATGACATCGAGACTTGAAACTCAAAAGCTTGAAAGTAACGTTGACACCAAGATCCATCTATTTCCCTAAAATACATGTAAGTTGAAAACATCAACAAAATTTCAGCGAGTTCATGTGTTTTATGTGTATGCGCATCAAATGAATCTCAAAAACATTTGAAAGTTCAGTTTTGTAAGTAGGTATGTAAAGCGTCTATGAACATGTTGATCATTAATGTTTTGCAATGACATTAATATATGTGATGACATAGGAGGTACTCAACCTGAGTAGACGATTTTTAGTGTCAATTCACTCTCGACTAGGACACAACAGCACTCTAAGTGGTCACCCATGGACCGTGAGTGGGGCTCGCGCGTACCCATTAGTTCTAACCTTTGTTCTATGGTCCTTTTAAAGTATTTATGGCACTTTAGTTACAGCATATGCTCACATGATCTAAGAGTTCATTCCATAGCTTAAACATACCCTAGTTCACATGTATTTCCCCCGAAAGTTGTAAACTGAAAACGTTAAAAGAAAAGGGGGACATGAACTCACAGTTTTGCGTCCGTGCAAAGTGCGTACTCAAATGCGGTTTCCTGGGTTCGTTGTGCAACCTACAAACGTGCTAGGTTTTGTTAGACACTTCGGTCTTGTAACGGTTCTTACTCTTAAACACTTATTAAGACTTGTTTTGGATTTGTCTTTGTTTTGAGTTGCACTTTTAGTGTATGATGTCTTTATATAGTTTCTCATAATTATATAAAATTCAATGTTTAGTATATTAGTTAAAATGTTATATTTTAACTTATATTATTTGCATGCCTTGCATGTATATCGTTTAAAGGTTTTGTTAAAAATAATATATTTTTAACTCGTTTTGTTATATTGTTTCCATATACGTGTGTTTGTAGTTTTCATAACCAAAATACCGTTTATTGAGTATTACACTTGTAAGTATTCCCAAGTATAGGTATACTTGTATTATGAGGATGTTGAGTATTTCACTTTGTATTCTCATATTTATGTACAATACTTGTATAAGGGTATTTTTACCAAGTGTTGGTAGTGTATGTTGGCATGTGTTTGTACGTATAGGAATACGTGTTTTCTTGTATTTATTAAGTATTTCATACTTCATATATATTTAGTCTTTCCAGAATATTATTTTTGCACAACTAAAACCAACATTCTTGCATTCTTAAAATATATATATTTTAAGATATGTTTATAGAAAATATCTATATTTTTTACTTGGTAAATACAAATGTTCACATATATTTTAAAAATAATTTATTCTTAAGATCAAGACTATAAAACATATATTTTTATTTTCCACCAAAATAATATATTTTTAAGTTCTTTTGGAAAATATATATTCTCATATGCTTCAAAAATAATATATTTCCATTTTTGAGAAAATATGATATATTTTTATAATACTTGTAAAAATACATACTTTGTCATTTGTTTGGGTTGGAAAATACCGTTTACCAAGTTTTGTTATAATACCAATTTAAATTCCGGAACATTTATATAACTTATCCAATAAGTCCATTTTTTCTTGTAATTCTTATAATTTTTAAATTACAATTTTTGGTATTTGTGTGGTATATTATTTTAAGTCCCTAAACTTTTAATATAAAAAATACAAATAATATACACATAGCACATAGTTTATGTGGTCTCTAAATATATATTTTCCTAAATATATATTTAGTCATTTTTATTTTTGAAAATCAACCTCCATTACTTGTATTTTTATACCAAAAATTATGGAAATTTTTATATTTAATACCATTAATCAAGATTACTTGTAAGAACTTGTTAAAAATATATTTTCTAAGTGTTTAAATTTTATAAATTTTTTGCCATAGTTTCCTTTGTAAAATGGAGGTTTCCATGCTTTCAAGCACACCATTTTCTTTTCAAAATCATCAACAATTCATCCACCACAATTTACAACCTAACATATGCATAAAAATGCATTTTTCATGAAGATATAAACTTGAAAGTTTGTAAAATTTTGTAGTCTTTTCACAATGTATTTATCATGATCCATTAACCTTAAAAAATATGGTTTATTTCTTGATGTGAACCATTTTGTAAAAATTCATTCTTTACAACTTGTCACCCATTTTTACAAAAATTCATTTTCTTCAACATCTCAAGTTCTGAACACTTCAACAAGTTCATTTTTATATAGGTAACAAGTCCACTTAATTTCAAGTAACAAGAACCATGCTTACACGTAGTAATTTTTATTCTTTGAAACTTTAATCTTTCAAATCTTTCATTTTTCAAGAACTACACTTTGTAAGAACCAAATTCTACTATTAAACATGATTATTTTTCAAGTTCATCCTTCACATAACACATGTTTAACATAGATCTTTCAAGATCCTTTCTGTTGGTGCATATGTCTGTCGACTTCGTCTTGTATCGAGTCTTGTGTCTAGATAGGATAGATTGGAGCTCAATGAACGAGAAAATAGGTTTTAGTGTGGTTGGACTATTCCGCACGAAATGGGAGAATTCATTACGTACGAAATGGACTTTGTCCATTTCGCACGATATAGCATTTACCCATTTCGTACGAAATGCCATGCCTATATATAGGTGAGCTGCCAATTCATTTGTAACAGTTCCTGATTCCGGTACCGAGGTGCTGCCGACGTGTCATCTGATTTGTAACAGTGTTATATCAATATACAAGACAATTAAAGAGTGAATCAAGCTGTATTGAAGTCTGTATCATTGAATTCCGCCTTTGATATGGATTAGAACTCTTCTGATAAACTCGTTTAGATCGAATCTCGATCCTACAAGTGGTATCAGAGCTCAGGAGGAAGAGTTCTTACCGAATTCAGCTTGTTTTCATCAAAATTCTGACATCTACACCTTATTTTCAAAATTAAACAATATTTTTTGGTTAAAATGGTTTGATTTTCTCACATTTTAAGCGAAACTCAATTTTAATGAATCCATGAAAGAATTGGACCTTAAATCAACCTATAACCTGATCAATTTGACATAAAACCGACCGATTGGATGACGTCAGCATGATTTCGCACGAAATGGATTTCCATTTCGTTAGAAATTGCCATTCCGTTTGAAAGATACATTATTTCGCTTGAAAAACATTTGCATTTCGCACGAAATGGTCCAGTAGACATTCATTCCGTACGAATTGATCCAGAGTTCCTTTTCGCACGAAACAGAAGTTCATTTCGCACCAGTTCTTCATTTCGCTTGAAAAAGGCCATTTCGCACCAAGTCATTTCGTTTGAGAATCCATTTCGTTTGAACTTGCATTTTGTTTGAACTTTGTGAATTTGTGAAACATGTTACTGAAACATGGAAGAGGAGTTTTACAACGCGTTTGCTACTACTCCAGCTGCTCCAGTTACTGTTGCTGAAACAATTGAAATTGAAAATGAAACGGGAACGTCTCAAAAGCCTCCTAAACTTATGTACATCGAGGATTTTAAAGGATGGCAAAATTGTTTTGAAAACTGGGTGCAAGCCTATAACTTCGATGCATGGTGCTCACAGGATGTAGATTATGTTAAACCGAAAAATGAACATGGGATTAAAAAAACTTTAAGTGACTATTCAGTGGCTGAGAAATTGAAATACACCAGTGAAAAAATGATGATTAGTCTTCTCCAACAATCCGTAAAAGAAGATATTTTCGTGTTACTTCAACATGAAGGCACTGCTAGATCAATTTGGTTGGCGTTGATTAACAAGTTTAAAGGAAGTGCTGATATGATAAAGAACAAACAAGCTTTATTAAGAAATCATTTGATATGTTTGTAGCTTTTGAAGGTGAAACAACAAAAATGACTATCGATAGATATTGTCATCTTGTTCTGGAAATGGGAAGATTGGAAATAAAGAAAGACGATGATGAATGGGTTGATAAGCTAGCTGATGCGTTACCACATAATAAATGGGGAACATATTTGCTGATCTTAAAACATATGAGAAAATCTGAAAGTATGAATTTGGCGAACTTCATTCAAAAGATTGAAGAACATGAATTGGATATTCAGAAAACTGCTATCATGAATAATCCAAATGCTCAACAAGATGTTAGTCTATACTACTGAGGAAACAAATTTGAGACTACTCCGAGTCCAAAGATTAAGACTGCTTTCAGTGCTGATATTTCTTCTGGAACAAATGGTAGCACAGTAACTCAGAGTGATGGATATTCGTCATCGTATTCAAGTTTTGATCCGAATTACTCAACACCAAGTCCTCAACGACAGAACTCAACAAATCTGCAATGCAATGCAATGTTACATTGAATATTCAAAATGGTCAAAATCTTTCTCCAGAAATGGCTAAGCAACACATGGCATCACTTGTTACTATGTTAGAGTCTTATGAAAGTTTAGTTGCTGGAAGAATTGGAAATCCGATGCTCACCAAAGAAGATTATGACCAGATTGATGCTGAGGAACTTGAATTGATGGACATCAAGTGGTGTTTAGCTAGTGCTGTAAGAAGAGCAGAAAAATTCACACAAATCACCGGAAGAGATGATTTTCTTGAGATTGCTGCATCTCCGATAGGGTTTAATAAATCAAAGCTTACTTGTTTTCGTTGCAAAGAAAAGGGGCATTTTAAACGAGAATGTAAAAATAAAGAAGCAACTGGAAGACAAGATCCAGTTGGAAAGAAAGATTATTATCAAAAATCAATTTTTCATCAGATTGTTCAACAACCATCATCATCTCGTGCTATTGAAGACGGAAAGAAGAAAGCTTTTCTTATTAATCAAGACGATGAAAAAGTGGCAGAAGGATTTAGCTGGGACAAATACATTCCGGCTGATTCAGGATTAGTTGCTCGAATCCTGGAAGAAGAAGAAGTCAAATCTAAGCCAAAAAGAACAAAGATTTTCAGACGGAAAGAAGAAAGTGATGAAGATACCGATGATGAGGAATAGTACATTAATAATGCTAGAAAAAGTTTAGACTCATTCAGTTTTAATTGGTTTTTTGCAGATAAAATTGAGATGTTGAAAGAAAAAAAGGGCTGCTCGTCTGAAGAAAGAATTGGAAGAATTAGAAGCAAGAAAGATTGTTGAAGAAAAGGTAAAAATGGAAGCCGAGAAAGCAGAAGTTGAGGAAAATTCAAAAGAAAAGGTTGAAGTTGAAGGGTGGGAAGCAGAAATAGAATTCGATGAAGAACCAATGACTGAAAAAGTGATTGAGAAAATAGTTGAAGTTGAAAAAATCATCGAAGTTGAGAAGATTGTTGAAGTTGAAAAGATTGTCGAGGTCACTAAACCTTGTTTGAAATGTTTGGAACCTTGCAAACATTGTGAAGAGAAAGACAAGAAGATTCGTGAACTTAAAGAGATGAAAGAAAAATTGTTGTTTGATGTGAAGTATGTAAAAGAATCATATGATGTGCTAAACATATCAGTTGATAGTCTGAACAACACAAACTTAGAAGTAGATGCTGCTATGATGATGATGAGTTCAAAATTAATGACAAAGCAGAAGGTCATCAATGAGTATATTGAAGACTGTGCAAAGCTGAAGCAGGATTTGGAATTCGAAAAAATTGAAACTAAAAGAATCAAACGATTACTGTTGTGTTATACAACTTGTGATTATTTGATTGATCGGGTTTATCCTACTGTTGCAGGTCTTGAAGCTTTTCAAGATAAAAAGACGGAAGAGGATACTGGTAAGAAACAAAGTGTCAAGTATAACAAGTGTCCGCCTCCGATCTGGGTAAGTTATTCTCCCAGAAAGCCAAACGAGGAACGTTTAAATATGGCACTCAACATAAAGTTAAACTCTGAAACCATTGATGAGTTACCAGACAACATTGATGTCACATTCACAGCGTCTAACACTGATCATGAGTCTGAGTTATTAAAGAGAGTGGTCGATCAGGTGTTGGATATGGATGAAGAGTCAAAGTCGGAGTCAAAATCTGAAAGTTCGAGTTCATCAGACAAGATTCCGAGTTCACCGGTCAAACGGGTTTACAATAAAGAATTTATGATGTCGAAGAATAATTTGAATGACGAAACATTCAAAGTTGCATATACTTTGAAAGATTCTGACAAATTATTTTCTGATGAAGAATTTCCAATAAGAAGTGTCAAAACTGAAATGATCAAACAAGTTTTCAAATTAACGGAAATTAATATTTATGAAATAAAAGATTTAAATCTTGATGTAAAACCTAAAAAATACACTTCAAGAGTTAAACAGAGATTGAACAAGAAAAAGGGTTACAGTTCTGGTTCAGGTTATCGAAAGAAACCAAATCATAACGGTAATTTCAAAAAGCAGGGATTAGGTTTCATTCCCCCTGAAAATCATAAAAATGAGAAAACTTATAAACCAAAAACTAAATTTGTTTCAGGTGCAAGTTCAGTAGAAGAAGAGAAGAAATCATTCTGGAGACAGTCAAACAAAGAATTTCTTGCTGAGAAGAAAAAGTATACGGTGAAAGAATCTGAGAAGAGAGTTGAACAAAGAACCTGTTTCACATGCCAAGAAGTTAGACACATTGCTTGGAATTGCACAAAGTCCACTTATACAAAACAGGGAGTTACTTCTAACTCAAAGCTGAAAGAGAAATGTGTTGATGAAAAGAAACAACCAACAGATTTTTTACAAAAGAACGGGTTTAAGAAGTTCAAAAATTCGACTTTCGAAATTGATAAAAGTTCAAAATGTTTTTACAAAAGAAAAGTCGATTTGAACAAACAAAGATGGGTTGTTAAATCAGAAAGTAGTTCTGACAATGAATCTGACTCATAAAAGTCAGAGGAGTCATGTGTTGAGAAAAGTGATGAGAATTCCGTTCCAGAAATGAACGATGAAAATTTTCCGCCTTTGTCAAAAGAAAACTTGAAGTTAAAAGTTGGAAAGGTTGAGATTTCAAATCAATTCTTCTCTGGTAAGGAAGAATTTGATGCTGAAAAAGCTTTTAATGGAAAAGTAAAACATATATTTGGGAAGATGGTTGATGGGAAGGTAAAGAGTGTGAAAGATTTTTAAAAATCAAAAAGATGGTGGGATAGAGTTGAATCACAATCACCCAAGGCTGGTCAGGCTTGGGTGACAACATTTTTTACTTAAAACCCTGACTTGCCGGAGCTTCCAAGTTGGTAATCGTGGAGCAGGAATCGACATCTTTCTTGAGAAATTTACATCTGTGAAATTTCGACATACTAGTGGTATGGTTGATAAGTAAACCTACAAATGGTTGACAAAAGAGGTTTTATCTACAAGTGGTTAATCAAGGTCATTAAGTTGAACTTGATTTAACTATCATACAATTGGTGGTTGAAAAACAAAGTGATGATCATAATCCCATTTTATAAATGATTAAATCAACAAAACTTATTTTCCGGAAAAACCATTTGATTAAAACAAACTTAAGTGTTTTGAAATCATAATGGGAAAATAGTTTATTGTCAGGGGGAGTTCTGATTGTTTATGCCAAGTGGATGGCGAATTGAAGCTTGAAAATCAGTTGTCATGTTACTTGTACAGATTGTTTTCAAATTTTTTAAAATAGTTTTGAATTTTAGGGGGAGTAAGATATTTCAGAAAATTCAAAAACATTGAAAATTTTGAAAAGTCAAAAACATGATAAAATGAAAATGAGTTTTGTTGTGAAAAAGAGGAAATGATAGTACATCAGTGGACTATCACAGCATGCTAAAGAATTGGAAAGTCAAAAATGTGATAAACAGTCTCACTGATGATATGCCAGTAGGTTTTTACATGCTTAGTAGATTGTTGTCGAGATATAAACCTATATATCAAACTTGCTTATTTCGTGGGGAACATCTCTCGGATATATGGGTAACCCCCGAAATCTTGTTTGAAAGACCCCTCTTTCTGAGATACTAGGTCTTTATGCTTAGTGATATCTGGGGTATTATCCCGGGACTTCTGATTTCGCGGAAGCAATGGCCTAGTCCCCGTATAATACTTTTCGCTTGCTTGAAATAATAGCACCCCCCTCAGCATAAAAAATGATAAAACATTGCAAATTGCTAATCATATGTTGTTGAAGAAAAGATTCTCTAAAGGGAACACACCAAAAGTTGAACCATCATCTCTCTGATTTTGCGGAAGCAATAGCCTGAGCTCTCATGGTCTCGCATTTAACCCCTTACAGATATCATCTAGGTATACTCACCTGTAAGACTGAATATTGGGATCTGGATACGGGAGTAAATTCTAAGGTGGGACACGCGAATAAGTTTAAGTCTCTAAAACACTAATTTCGTATCTCGAATCAATTGAACTTTGTGTGAAAATTTAAGTGGATTAATATACTGACAATCTAAGTGAATAGTTTAGAACTTAAAGTGTTTAAAGCTCAACGGTGCTAGTGATTGGTCTCAAAAACTGATATGATCCTCTTACACAGACTCACAAAAATATTGTTTGTAAATACTTCTTTACAACATTTCTTTAAAATCTTAAATCCAAAAAGATTTTAGGAGTGTCTTAGCATAAATTTTGAAAAATACAAAAAGATTTTCGCCAACTGATTTTGGAGAGCTGATTTTCAAAATTCCTAGTGCTAAACATGATGAACAAATGGTTTGGGAGAGTTTGTTGAAATGAAAAATGTTTTTGAATTGAAAATGTCAAAAATGAATGTTATTCTTACAAATTGTCATCAAAGATTATAAATGTTAATTTTTTTTTAGTATTTTCATGTGATGGTTTGAGATTGTTTTTATAAGTGGTAAGCAGAGAATAAATTTGTCAAATTTTAAATTTGTAAAGTTTATTTCTGGGTAGAGTTTTTGCAGGCAGAAGCAGTCAGGAAACGACCTGAACCTGTGGAAATGCTAAGTCAGATTGCGATCCCGGAACAGCTTAAGGGGGAGTCTGCTAGCAAAGGAGAGTCTGAAGTTAGTAGAGTCAAGTTCGATTATGAAGTTCTTGCGAGTTGTTGATTCTGAAGAACTTAAGGAATCAAGAGATCTGATGAAGAGAAGATAGAATCAGGTTGAGATTTGAGAAGAGAAAGAGATCGAATGATGCTTACACTGTTAGACACTTTGAAGAGAACACAAAGACTGATAAAGATTGAAGACTCAACTTTCTGAAGATGTGTATTGAAGACTTCGTCGACATCCAAGGGGGAGTCTGTTGGTGCATATGTCTGTCGACTTCGTCTTGTATCGAGTCTTGTGTCTAGATAGGATAGATTGGAGGTCAATGAACGAGAAAATAGGTTTTAGTGTGGTTGGACAATTCCGCACGAAATGGGAGAATTCATTTCGTACGAAATGGACTTTGTCCATTTCGCACGAAATAGCATTTACCCATTTCGTACGAAATGCCATGCCTATATATAGGTGAGCTGCCAATTCATTTGTAACAGTTCCTGATTCCAGTACCGAGGTGCTGCCGACGTGTCATCTGATTTGTAACAGTCTTATATCAATATACAAGACAGTTAAAGAGTGAATCAAGCTGTATTGATGTCTGTATCATTGAATTCCACCTTTGATATGGATTAGAACTCTTCTGATAGACTCGTTTAGATCGAATCTCGATCCTTCATTTTCACATACTTGTTAGACCATTTGTTTAATCATCATCTAACAAGTATTTATGTGGTGTTCATCATCAACCACATAAACAATCATCAAACAACTTCATCAAATAACATAAACAACTTGTTTTCTTATGATTTTTAGTTTGGTTCAAGAGTTCATCTTCTTGGTTTTGTAAGATCTTTTAGATTCTTAGTTATACATAGGTTACATCTACTTAACCAAGATGAAAAATGGGTACTCAAGAGACTTACTACTAGCTCAAGGCTAGGGAAGTGGCTAGAGAAACAAGATGAAGATGATGAGATAAAGATGGTGGTTAATAGCTCCCTAATGAGGTCCTTCAACTTCCTATGCTTGACACCTTCTTAGAATGCCTTGATATACCTTAGATGAGTCTTGGATTTGCTAGGAATTGAAAGAAAGTGAGGATGGGGGTGGGGGGTGCTTGCGGCTGAGAATAAGAGAGAGGGGAAAGATAAGTGTGATGTTGTTGTGAATGTTGCAAATGATGGGGATTAGAAGTAGATAAGGTGTTATACATGATGGTTAATACTTTCCCTCCCATATTTTACCCCATAGACTTCTAAATGGCATCTTCGACCACAACAAGGATTAGTCAACATAATTAAGGGGGTGGGTCCTCTTGGGGACGGTCACACTACGGGGGGGGGGGGGGGGGTTGTTGGTTTGTTAAATTTTGCTAAGTGTTATAAGAATGGTAATATGTATGATTAGTTAGAAAGTTTAGGTGTATAAATGTTCTTGATACAAAACATGGTGTTTTAGACCATAAACTAGTTTCAAGTCATGAAAATATTGCTAACTAGTTCACACGATGTTTTTAGATGTGTTCGGATGTTCGTTTGGTTATCAGATCGCTTAAAGGAGCAATATTAGTAACTTGCATGGCGTAATGTGTTATTATGCCGTGATAATGTTTCTGCCACTTTTAAGTTATTCTGGGTATTCTGGTGTTATTTGTAATTATTACATAAGCCGGAGAATGCTGAATTTTGCTGAATTATGCTATTTTGGCTAGTTTTTAGCTAGTTTCGGGCAGTTTCTAGTGTTTGTTTGTCTCTCGGAAAGTAGTAACATAAACTCTTACTTCCTCACATGAAGTTTAGTATAACATTGGCTCTGGGACTCAACCTGTGTCCTAAGCATGTTGTTTGTCTGAGTACTGAACTCCTGTCTGCACTTACTAGTTTATCTGATAAGTGTGCTAGTTAATTTTGTGCACTGTTTAAACTGTTTTAAGTCGCGACCAATAAAAATAAGTATCATGCATCGTGAAATGTTTTTACGAGTTCTTTAAATGTATGCCATGAAATCATGCACATCAGAAGTTCAAAATACACAACCATATAATATCAAACACTGTTTACATGTACGGAAATTACATGAAAAGTGCGAATTGTCACATTTCCCCCCTGTTAGAAGAATTTCGTCCCGAAATTCAACCTGCGTTATCGGTTGCAGGGGAGTTTTGAAACACATGACGGTACTTAGACTTGATTTGATCTTCACGTTCCCACGTAAACGCTGGGCCGTAACGTGAATTCCAACGAACTTTGACTAGCTTTATACGACTTCTCCGTGTCTTGTGGACCTTCTAATCCGTAACCTCAATAGGTTATTCGATAAATTGGAGTTTGTCGTTAAGGTGAATCTCATCTGCTGGAATGACGACTATTTCTTGAGTAGGACTTTTCTTGAGATTAGACACGTGAAATGTGTCGTGTACACTGCTGAGTTCTTCTGGAAGTTTTAACTTGTACGCAACTGTTCCAATTTTCTCCAAAATTTCAAAAGGTCCAATGTAACGCGGTTTAACTTTCCACATTTTCCAAATCTTACTACGCCTTTCCAAGGCGAGACTTTCAACAATACCATGTCTCCAACCTCAAATTCTAATGGTTTGCGTCGTTTGTCGGTGTAGCTCTTCTGTCTATCACTGGCCGCATTGATACGGTCTCGTATCTGAGCATCTTGTCTGTGGTTTCCTAAACCAATTCTAGGCCAATGAGTTGTTTATCTCCTGTCTCCGCCCAACACAACGGGGACTGACACTTTCGCCCATACAAAGCTTCAAACTGGGTGGCCTGGATGCTAGTGTGATAGCTATTATTGTAGGAAAATTCCACTAAAGGCAAGTGAGTGTCCCGACTTCCACCCAAGTCCATCACACAAGCACGTAGCATGTCTTCCAAAGTTTGTATCGTTCGTTCACTCTGGTCGTCCGTCTGAGGGTGAAAGGCCGTGCTAAGATTCAATTAAGATCCAAAGGCCTTCTGAAACGTTTGCCATATCCTTGACGCAAATCGACCATCTCGGTTTGATATGATAGAAACAGGCACTCCATGACGTGCCACAATCTCGTTGAGATATATTTCTGCCAGTTTCTTGGTGCTATCCTTCTCACTGATCGGTAGAAAATGCGCGGACTTTGTAAGTCGGTCAACAGTTACCCAAATCATATCATGGCCTCTTTGGGTTCTAGGTAAACTTAGTAATGAAGTCCATCGAGATTTGTTCCAATTTCCATACAGGAATCTTAGGTTGTTGCAGTAACTCTGATGGCTTTTGTTATTCCGCCTTAACCTTGGCGCATGTAAGGCAGTTACCCACATAAGTAGCAATATCGGCTTTCATCTTAGGCCACCAATAAAAGTCCTTCAAGTCTTGGTACATTTTATCTGATCCCGGATGTATAGAATACCTTAACTTATGAGCTTCGTGCAAAATCAGTGCGCGTAGACTGGCGAAGAATGGAACCCAAATTCGCCCATAAAGTACAATGTTCCATCTTCTTTTGGCACCAATTGCGCTTCCATTCCATGCCATGATTCGGCTCGTAGCTTATCCGGTTTAAGCGCTTCTTGTTGAGCCTCGTGAATCCGAGAAGTGAGATCAGTTTGTATGGTCATCTCTAAGGCTCGCACCCTTAGAGGTTTTGCATCCTCTTTGCGGCTCAAGGCGTCTGCTACAATGTTCGCCTTACCCGGATGATACTTTATCTCACAATCGTAATCGTTCAATAACTCGACCCATCTTCATTGCCTTATGTTTAAGTTTTTTTGATCGAAAATGTGCTGCAAACTCTTGTGATCTTAACCAACTGGGGTGTCCCTATTGGCCAGTCCCACCTCTACTCTTCACAGAGACCCGGGTTCAAGTCCAGGCAGGGGGTATTCTGCCACCTTCTTCCCAGAGGGAAACGGACTCAGCTCGGGATGGGGTATTAACCGCCAGGCAGCATTGGGACGTTGCTAGCTTGTGGAGTGGGATCACTCCAGCGGCCGAGAGGTCCGTGCAATAAACCCCCCCCCCCCTCTTGTGATCTGTAAAGATTGTGCAACGAGTCCCATACAAGTAGTGACGCCAAATCTTCAATGCGAATATCACTGCACCTAGCTCAAGGTCGTGCGTGGTATAGTTCTTCTCATGAACCTTCAACTGACGAGACGCGTACGCGATGACTTTGTCCCGTTGCATCAACACGCAACCAAGACCTTGTCGAGACGCATCACAATAAACCACAAAACCATCGGTACCGTCAGGTAAGGACAAAATAGGTGCGTCACAAAGTTTATCTTTCAACAATTAAAAAGTTGTTTCTTGTTCTTCGCCCCAATAAAACCTCTTATCCTTCTGTGTTAGGGACGTTAGCGGTTGACCAATCTTCGAGAAGTTCTCTATAAATCGTCTGTAATAGCCCGCTAACCCCAGAAATTGTCGTATCTCGGTTGGGGTTTTAGGTGCTTCCCAATTTTTGATTGCCTCAATCTTGGAAGGGTCGACATGAATTCCATTCTCATTTACCACATGACCTAGGAATTGCACCTTGTGAATCCAAAATTCGCACTTTGAAAGTTTCGCATAAAGTTGTTCCTTCTTCAAGAGTTTCAAAATAGCTCGCAAATGTTGCTCATGCTCCTCCTTGGTTCGCGAGTATATGAGGATATCATCAATAAACACAATCATAAACTTATCCAAATAGGGCTTACACACCCGATTCATGAGATCCATGAATACCGCCGGTTCATTGGTTAAGCCGAACGGCATGACAAGGAACTCATAATGTCCTTAACGAGTTCTAAAGGCTATTTTGGGGATACTTTCTTCTTGTATTCTCAACTGATGATATCCCGACCTCAAGTCAATCTTGGAGTAGTAGCTGGAACCTTGTAGTTGATCAAACAAGTTATCAATTCTCGGTAAGGGATACCGATTCTTGATGGTCAGTTTGTTTAACTCCCTGTAGTTAATGCACATATGAAAACTGCCACCCTTGATTTTAACAAACAACACTGGAGCTCCCCAAGGTGAAAAGCTCGGCCTAACAAATCCTTTATCTAGCAGCTCTTGCAGTTGAGTCAAAAGCTCCTGCATTTCTGACGAAGCTAGCTGATATGTTGCCTTCGCCACTAGTGCCGCTCCTGGCACTAAATCTATCCGAAACTCCACTTGTCACTGTGGAGGTAACCCAGGAAAGTCTTCGGGAAAGACTTCTGGAAATTCGTTCACAACGGGGATGTCTTCTAATTTTGGCTCCTTGGTCTCTTTGTCGATTACGTGATCGAGGAAGGCTCAGCAACCTTTTCGGAGACACTTCTGTGCCTTAATAAAATTAATAATTCGTAGGGGTGTCTCGTACTTCTCCCCATGAACTACGAGTGTTTCTCCATTAAACAATGGGATGCAAATGGTTTTCTCGTGACAAACCACTTCCGCACAGTTGTTGGACAACCAATCCATTCCGACAACTACATCAAAACTACCTAACCCAACTGGTAGAAGATCAATAGAGAATTTTCGTTCCCCAAATTCGAGTGTACAACCCTTAATAACTTCATCCACTTCGACTAATTTCCCATTTGCCAACTCTATAGAATATGGGGTGACCAGTTTACTCGTTTCTAGGCCAAGTATATCCTTAAATTCTATAGATATAAAGCTAAAGTCGGCGCCAGTATCAAACAGAACGGATGCAAAGTGTTAGTTTATAGAGAACGTACCCATAACAACGTTCGGGTCCTGGCGTACTTCATGTGCTCCAATCGTGAAGACTCTTCCACGGGCTTAATTATCTTTTGGGCAATCCTTCTTAAAATGCCCCATGTCTCTGCAACCAAAACAACCTTGGCCTTGGCCATTACCATTTCCACGTTGGTTGTTGTTGTTGTTATTGTTATTGTTTCCGCCCTGATTGTTGTTATTGTTTCCGCCCTGATTCCCGTTACCACCTTGGTGGTAGTTACCATTCCCTCCACGGTTTGCATTTCCTCCTCCTGTTCCTACCCAACATGTTTCTTTGTTGTGCCCCTCCTTTCCACATTTTTCACACTTAACTCTCAGACATCGATCATCATGATGAAACTTGCACTTATCACACCTAGGCTTGGAACCCAAATAACCTTTACCACTAGCCTCATTGGTGGCTCCATAAGCTTTAGTACCACGAGGTGGGTTCACTTCCCTTCGTTTGTTCACGTTCGAGTTGTCGTTGTTTACTTGGGTGCCTTTCTTCAAGTTTGAAAACTTTCTTTTGTTGTCGCTTGAAGACTCCACATGAGTCTCTTTCTTGTTTGCACCAGGCTTCAAAAATTTTCCCAAACGGAGTGCCTCTTCACTGAGTGCCACACTTAAGTCAATAGCCTCAGCAATGGTAAGAGGCTTTGAAGCAGTAACCATGCTCAAGATCTCTGGAGCAAGACCCAAGATGAATTTCTCAATTCTCTTAAACTGAGGCTCTACCAAGTAGGGAACGACCCTTGATAAATTATGAAAACGCTGGATGTACTCAGCAAACTTTGGTCCATCCATCTTTAACTTCTAGAACTCAGTTTCATGCTTTCGAAGTTCCGCCCTTGAGCAGTAGTTCTTCCTCATAAGTTCTTTGAGCTCATCCCAGCTCATTGCATAAGCAGCAGCTTCACCTTTGGTCTGAACTTGAAGGTTCCACCAAGAAAGTGCACCGTCCAAGAACAATCCAGATATGTAAGTAACCCTCTGCTCAGGTTGGCATTTACTCATCCTCAGAACTGAATCGGTCTTCTCAATCCATCGCATGAATGCCATGGCACCTCCTGTGCCATCAAAGTTCAAGGGCTTGTAGTCTAAGAACTATTTGTATGTGTAGCCTGAAACATTTGCAACAACAAACCACAAATGAGCATTGACAAAGCACGAATGGAAATACATAAGAGTATTGTAATGTGTAATCACTGCGACACATTACCAGTAGGGGGATTATTTCCTGAAGTGCCACCGCTGTGTTCTGAGCGGTTGGCTTCGTGTTGCGCTATTGCCAGAGAGATACGCTCATTAAGTTCTGCTTCGGTCCTTGGTAATGGGTTTACGTTTATGTTCCGTCCGGGCGGTATTTTCTTCTATCAAGAAGTATCGGGTAGGTTAGACAAATATTCACCAAATAATTGTCACGTTGCCTATATAGACATTTATGTTATATATATAGGGGAAGGTTCATTTGAGAAGAAATTTTATATGAGAAGAAAAAGAAGAAAGGGCATAATGGTAAAACGTTAAATAGTTTATAACTCCTCACATTAATTATGTTATCTCTCATTAATAAAGTAAAAAATATTTTATCCTACACATTTCAAAATTTATCATACATATATCTTACACTTACTGAAATTTACCCTACACATATCTAAAACAATCATACACATTTAAGAATTTATCCTACACATACTAAAATTTATCCTACACATGTCGAAAATTGTCCTTCGCCCTAAATTATTGTATCTTGAAAGAGTATATTTAAAAGTGAGTTACAAATTTAATTAGTTAGCTAATTAATTACAATTAGAAATTTACCTATATGCCCTTATTAATAATATTAAATACACATATTAAATGAAGTAAAATGGAGCATTTCTATTGGTTTAAAACTTATTCTTTTTATTCTTACAAAATTTTTCTTCTCATTTGAACCCTCCACTATATATATAACACAATGATCATCACATCATGCAAATAGGTAATCACATAAATAACACATGCACACATAAGCAACAATGTAAAATAAAGAAAACAACTACTGAGCTTTTATATATGTCTGACAACTTGATACATTGTTTTTATAGAAGAAAAACAAAAGGGACTCGAGGTTACATCGCCTCGGTCATACAAGTTTCATACTACAAATGTAGTAAGTCTTTTCTCCTACATTGGTCTTTATAGTCTTCAAGTGTCTCTAGCTCAAGCTTGGTCTTCATACATGCACAAAAGTGGGTCTGCAACTCCCACGCAAAAGTACCTACAAACAAAACGCATCTAGGGTGCTGGAGGAGATGGAGGTGGGGCAGGAACAGCCAAACTATGGATATGATCCATCTCATCCAAAACGTGACTCATACACGTGTCTGAGAGATTGGCTCGTTGCTCCAAGGTGAGCACACGAGCCTCAAGGCTAGCATGTGGACGTGGACATGGTGGAGACGGTGGTGGCGGTGAGGGCATGGAATCCCTAAACCGATCTAACTCGCTGACGTGACGAGAAAGAACCTGAAACTGAAACTGAAATGAGAGTGTAACATCATCAGACGTGAAAACAGGGTGGTCACACGGGTGATATGGATCCGACTCAGACATGTGTGGCGAGAGGTATGGTGCGGATAAGTGATCAAAGGGTTCTCGAGTATCAGAAAAAGTGGGTTGTCGGGACATGCCCTCCCCAGGACGGGGCATTAGGATCTCATGGGAGAATATGGTAGGTAGGTCAGCACGGAGGGGATCAACAGTAAGTGGTGCAAGTGGGTGTCCAGAAGTAGGAGTGACGGGGCAAGTGTGGGGAGTCTGGGTATCAATAGGGGCTGAAATAGGAGCAAGTGTATAATCAGATGATTGGGCAGCAATGGGTATAGTATCGAAGCTGCTATCAGTAGCATCCGCTCGTAACCCAGCTCGACGAATGTCAGATGAAGATGCGTCATCGCAACATCTGAAGAGGAAATGTCTATGACAGAAACGACAGGCGACGATATCTCCAAAATGGCTATATCGAGAACATCACCATCACCAATCTCGTCATCAAAATGTTCGACATGAATGACGGGGGCGTTATCCTCTTCATCGAAGACAACAATAACTCCTGGAATTACAGCTAAGGGAACAACATCTAAAGGTATGTAGTCAACAATATGGGCTCCATCTGGGTGACCGTGTAAGTCCAGAATCACTACAATCAGATATCAAACACCAAACAAGTAGCGGAATTACAAGTAAGATGTGAAAGATTGAAAGCAAAGTGTATTGATTCAAAGCACAAGAGCACACAATTTCTAGGAATCGTCTGGTACTCTGGATCGCCCAAAACACAAGTTTGCAAAAAGAATCAACAACCTACATCGACTATGGATTCCCCTATTTATACTAACATAGGAGATCCATTTACATTGGGCCAAGCCCATACCCCATAAACCTTAAAACAACTAAAAAAGCCCACTATACATATCGAACCCAAAACAAACAAGATAGCCCAAGACAGACGCAAACCTATACTAGTATATGCCCTTACAATATCCCCCTAGGTTTGTGTTGGCTTGGCGTCTCCTGCTTCACTGTTGCTTCCTCTTCTGCTTCTTAGCTTGTTCTTTCTTTTTCCTTTGTAGCTCAGGCAAGATCGGTATATTTCTTTCCACATATGGACTGAACAGATGTGTTTCAACTCTTGTACGTTGCCCTGACCATAACTTGAAATTCATAATCTGGGCCACAGCTCCTGTCCAGCTCTTGGCACACACTTCGTACTCAGGATCACTCTGAATTTGTGACTTTGCTAAGAGATTGATGTCATTTTCACCAAAGCACATCAAATCTCGAGTGTCAATGAACCTGTATTCAGCATCGTCACACACAACCACAGCTTGACCAGAAACAGGATCATACATCCAAAACTGAAAGTTCTTCAGAGAGTTATCAGGGAGCTCCTTCAACAATGGCATAGTATTTGTCTGTTTAGTAGCAGGCCACTTCACAAATTTATATGGCTTCCCTGTGGCAGGATCCAATACCTCTTCATCTTCTTCAATGGTAGACTCAGCCAACTTCATATCTTGAAAATTAACTCTAGCCTGTTGCTGCAGTTTGTTAAAGAAATTAACTCCAATTTTTCAATTTGGATTCTTGACTTGATCATGAAATCCAGCATTGCTCAATTCCCTCAAATCAACTGGAGTCCAGGAGTTGAATGCATCAGAATTAGCATAATACTCCACCTCACCATTCTTCCTCAGCACGATAAACATTTCCTTCTCATCGTTGTATGCCCAGCTTCTAATACCTGATCTATTCCCCTACGTGCTCTTTTCAGTGGTGATCACATATCTATCAGGTTTGTCACCAAATTGTAAGTTCCTTTCAGCCCCTACATTTCTCATAACAAACATTTTCTTTCTTGGTTTCTGATTCACAGAACGAGGAGTGCTTTCATAATACCTATTCATCGCATCTTCATGCTCTTTTCTCTGCTGCTCTCTCTCTTCAGCAGTAGATTCTTTTGGTATATTAGCAAATTCCTTTGGAAACTTTCCTTCTAGTTTTTGCTTCATATCCATCACAACAACACTAAGAGCTACCAGGTTAGTTTCCAACTCATTGATCTTTTGATTTTTAACCACTAATTCTTCCCTTAGACTAGCAATATCTTGTCTTCTTCAAGCATAGAAATTCTTCGCATCAAGATTGTTGTCTCATTTTCTTCAAACACTCCTTCACTATCTGAACTTTCAGCTGTTGTAGCAGTCTCAGGAGTTTCAACTTGTTTTGATTTAGCTATTGCTTCAACTTGAACAGCAGTAGCTTGCAGCAACTCAGCAGCCCTAATAACATCAGCATCAGATGGACCACTGCTTGAACGTTCACCTAGTTTAGGAATTGGCACATACATAGAAGCTCTCTCATTAGCCATGAATTCAATTATTGCAGTGCTCAACTCAGTGGGTATGTAGTTGACTCTAGGCTGAGTGTCACCAATGGGGTTAGATGTCTCCGTGGTTGTCTGAGCATCAGTCCTTACTTCACCGCTGATCCTAGGATCTCTTCTACTTTGTTTCCTAGGAGGAAGATCAGCGGTAGTGTCTTCTAAAGAATGATCAACAGCAACAGCTTCCATTGTAGAAACAGGTTCAACATGAGGAGGGTTCACATGAACTGGTTCACTAATTTCAACTACTTCTTCATCATTCGAGTCGAGGGTCTCTCTGGAAGCAGCCTCTCTATCCCTATGGATAGAGGCAAGGACTGTCTACATCCCACCCTCCCCAGACCCTATAACTAGCTTTGCTATTTGTGGGATTTACTGGGTATGGTTGTTGTTGTTGTTGTTGTCTTCATCATCAATCATCTTGTCATCTGCAACATCCTCCTCACTTTCAATACCAGCCAAGTCTATGTTCTCAATCGGCTCTTGAACACCAACGGGAGCTTCAATTATCTCTACATCATGCTCTTCAGCCACAATAGCATTTATCTGGGTCGATGCTTCTTCTTGAATCTCAGCAAAAATTCCAAATTTTTCTAATGCTCGCTTGTTTTCATACTTGATCCCAACATTATCTCTTAACTTTTGGTTTATCCATGTAAATACCAAGTGATTCATCATCTTTGCATCATAAGTTTTCACAGTAACCGGCAATTTGGGATACTTCTTTTCTAAGATCATCTGTATAAATCTAGGGAACTTGTACCAGTACTTCTCATTCAACGTTTTCACATTCACAAACATATCATCAAAGACACTCTTTGAGTAGTTATACTTCCATCCTTCAACCACTGAAACCACTGCAGAAGTTTGCTTCAATGTCAGTTTGTCAAGACCACTCTTGTTCCCACTGAAGCATACCAGATAAATTTGAGCCAACAGTCTCCAGTATGGATGTAGCAACTTTTTGATTGTGAGAGGAGGAACTGCTCCTTCATAGCACATTTTGACTAAAATCTCCATGACCTTTTCTTTTGAATACTCTGTTGGATCGTCAGCTGCATCTCTGAATAGCAACACCTCACGTATATCTTGTTCACTGACTGAAACTTCTGTACCCTGAACCTTTGACTTGATTACCGTGTCACCTTTCTTTGCCGTTGAGTTATCCCAGAAATCTTTGATCCAGTCTTCATGAATAACTGGATTCTCCCGAAGAGAATGTGCCAATCTACAAGTGTTTAGGCCCACAATCAATGACTTGTATGTCTCGAATCCCTTTAGAGGATCTGATAAATAGCAAGCAATGTTCATAGTCTTTTCCCATGCTGGAACATGTGGACCTTTGCCTTTCTTTCCTGTATCTGCACAAATATTGACGAATCAATGCAGACACAAGTACGTGAACATCAAAGATTTCTGAGTTTGACCATAAACTTGCTCAAACTCCGTCAACTGATATATTATAATTTCAGAATCCTTAAAAATAAAACACATCACTGTGTTCTGTTTAAAAGAATTCAAAAATCATAATCTAACAGTTAAACATATCCACTGTGTAAACATCAGCCCAAAAGAACTGGATCAGGCCCAACAAATAACACCTTGTGCGAATGAGAATCCCTTGTGCGATCAGGAATGTCTTGTGCGATATCCATTTTGTAATAAAGTGAATAATTCAGTCGCACAAGACCAGTCAACGAATGTCAAACTAAGTCAATCACACCAGACTTGGTCAAACGAAGTCAGACGCACAAAACCTAGTCAACAAAGGTCAATCGCACAAGATCCAGTCAACCATTCAATTGCACAAGAAAGGTCAACAAAAGTCAAAGATATTGCAATCGCACAAGATTTTAAACACAGGGGAAAAATAGACATTTCACTTGAAAGTTTTGGGGCAAAAATGTCCACACAGACTTGTGCGATTCATTCCGACGGTGCGTGAGGTTCACTCGCCGTCTCCGGTTGTCTTCTCCGGCGATACCTATGAATTCCGACGACTTTCTAGGGTTTCAAAACAAGCTTTTCGATCAAATCTTAAGGTTCTAATTCATTTTATGGTTAAAATTTAAACTGTTAAATTCTTATAAACCCTAAAATTTCCGATTTCAGCATCAACACCCTTCTAAGCACCCAATGTTCATTCAAGCAACAACTCAAACAATCCTAATGGTTTACCTTAAAACACAAGACAGAGATCTGATTCAAGAAAAATTTAGAAACACATACCTTTTGATTTCCCTTTCTCACTAGCCATGATTTCAGACGGTGTTGAAGATGAAGATAAGCTTGTGCGATTGGAGCTTGTGGGGTTTTGAGAGAATTCAGTTTTCAAAAACAATGATTTAAAAATATCTCCAATTTCATCGCACAAGACCCTATATCCCTAAACCGAATTGATTTTCAACCAAGGGGGCCCACCAAGCATGCGGTGGTCCCAGCTCAAGTCCCGAGGATAAAACATCTTTAAAAATTTTGTGCAGAGGACTTTTTTATGAAAATTCGGTCCTTTTTTTCGATTCATAAACACACGGCCATATAGTTTTATATAAAAAAAAAACTAAATACTTACACAAAAATAAATATTTACACAAGAGGAATAATATAAGATATTTACAAGCAACAAACATCTTACACACCAATTTTTGCATGCACTTTTCTTACGGGATCAAATCACAGAGTTTCGGGCTAGACTGCATTTATCAACACTAATTTACTCTGGTAGATCCGAGCGACTTCCAGTATGTTTTTCCTCTTAAACTTATCTCCCTGGGCTTTCATCAAATAACGGACTACAACTTATTTATCATGTCTTCATTTTAAATTATATGAACACTCAAATCATTCACGATCAAATCCCAGAATATTAGATTTGAACAGGCTATCATACGAGTAGTTTCCCTACCACATATTTCACAAGCCCATTCTAGAATTCTGAAACTTTGACTGGACTGGATTGAGAAAAGAACAGAATGGATCAGCAGAGATGGATATAATATACAAATCAAATGAGATTTTCTCAGTTTGATGCAGGTTTTTATTTTGGGGTTTCTTTTGGGCACTAGAGGGCCTCTTTCGGGTGTATTTGATCCACAGAGCGACAACGTACAGCTAGGTCTTTGCTCACGCAAAACAGAAGCCGACGTTTCCTAACACCTCCAGGTCTTTGCTCACGCAAAACAAAGGAGATACACGAGTTTGTTAGAAAAGATTTTAGAACTAGAACGAAATTGTGTGTATCAGGACATCACACACGCATTCAAATAGCTATGCTTTAATTCCAAGTGAACGTTCTTTCCTGAGGTCATAGAATAAATTAGTGTTCTATGCAGTACCAGTCAAAGAGTCCAGCCATCAGGATAAAGCCTACCAGCACATCACTCTAGAGTCAGACCATTTCAATATTGGTCTTACATGAGTCAGCCTTAATCCAAATAGTGAAAATTCATTTCATTTCTCGGGTTGTCGCCAAGGCATGGAAAAAGCAAACAACTATTTTTGTATTTTTCTGATTTTTCAAATGTTTTTGTATTTTACTGATTTTTTTAATGTTTTTGTATTTTTCTGAGAGACTACATCCCCCTAAATTTTTTGCTTAAAATAAAAGAAAGGCTATTTTAAGAAACAAATTTACAAAAACGAAGAAAAATATTTATGTGTGACCGCGGTCAACCCTCGAACTCGACCATTTTGAGAAGTTCAAGAAGAGCAAGAAAACGTGCTTTATCAACCGGTTTTGTAAAAACATCTGTCACATTGTCGTCAGTATGAATTTGATCCATTTTAATTAAACCCTAGTTAAATGAATCACGAATAAAGTGAATTTTTATGGCAATGTGCTTGGTTTTTTAAAAATACACCGGATTTTTCACTATTTGGATAGTTGCATCATTGTCACAATAAATGGGAGTTTGGGAAAAATTCAAACCGTAGTCCACCAACTGGTGTTGAATCCAGATAACCTGTGAGCAGCAGGCTGAAGCGACCACGTATTCTGCTTCTGCAGTCGACAGAGAGACAGTTTGCTGCTTCTTGCATTGCCAGGAGATGAGGCGATCCCCCAGAAACTAGCATCCAGCTGACGTAGACTTCATGTCCTGACCAAAATTGCTGTCAGAAAAAGCACACAAATCAAATGGAGATTCTTTTCGATACTAAAGTCCAAGCCGAGGCCTTCCCTTAAGATATCGAAAGATTCTCTGAACAACATTTAAATGAGAAAGTTTAGGCGCAACCTGATAACGAGCACACTGACACACAACAAACATGATATCTGGTCTTCTGGCTGTCAAGTACATCAACGAGCCAATCATCGACCGGTACAGTGTAGCATCAACAGCTTCCCCCTCCATATCTTTAGTCATCACTGGTCTTTCTGCTATAGGAGTATTCGCAGGTTTAGCATCTTGAAGTTTGAACTTTGCAAGAATATCATCGACATATTTTCCCTGATGAATGAGAATTCCTTTGGAATCTTGACGAATTTGCAGACCCAAAAAGAAATTCATCTCTCCCAACGCACTCATTTCAAATTGCTTCTTCATAACTTCTTCGAATTCCTTGCACAGTGCTTCACTAGTGGATCCAAAGATGATGTCGTCCACATAGATCTGCACTAAGATTTGATCCTCTCCCACTTTTCAAATGAACGGTGTCTGATCAATCACACCCCGAATGTATCCATGAGCGAGCAGATGCTCTGTCAGAGTAGCATACCATGCACGAGGAGCCTGGCGTAACCCATATAAAGCCTTATCAAGCTTCTACACATGACGGGGACACTGTTTGTTCACAAAGCCCGGTGGTTGTGACACATAGATCTCTTCCTTTACTTTGCCGTAGAGAAATGCCGTATTGACATCCATTTGATATACCTTGAATCCCATGTAGGATGCATATGCCAGAAAGATTCTGATTGCCTCCAGTCGAGCCACGGGAGCATACACTTCGTCGTAGTCAAGTCCTTCAATTTGTCTAAACCCTTGGATAACCAGTCTTGCCTTGTTTCTAACAATCACTCCGCTATCGTCTCCCTTGTTGCGATAGACCCATCTAGTTCCGAGTTATTTCTTTCCAGCAGGTAGAGTAACTAGCTTCCAGACTTTTAGCTTCTCAAATTGATTCAACTCATCCTGCATCGAATCTACCCAGCTAGGTTCCAAAAGAGCCGTATCAACTGTCTTTGGCTCGATTTGTGAGATGAAACATGAAAACAAGCAATTGTTGATGATTCCTGACTGACTTCTGGTCAACACTCCAGCTTCTACTGGTCCAATCACATTTTCGATGGGATGATCATGTTGGACACTTGTAGGAATAGCAACTTCTGGTGCAGTTCCAGTTGGAGAGACGTTCATTAAGTGATCAACTGCTACTGACTCAGTGTGGTCAGAGACTTGCTCTTCTTCTGCACCGTTTACAACGAACTCTTCAGGAATGGGACCATCAAACATGCCACGTTGATCGATGGGTGTGGCCTCCTCATCAGACGAGTCCAACCCCTCCCCTCCATCATTAAGAATGTCGGTATAATTAGGAGCCACTTGAATCTCTGGTGTAGATGTTGAAGATGAGACTGCAGGTGTGTGATCCCCCACAGCTGTATAATCCCCCTCAAATTCAACATCCCCCTCTTCTTCAGCATTATGTGGAACAATTGAGGGTCGAGAGACAGCATTAGTTGTAACAGAAGTACATGCATGAGTAACGGGAGGATCATCAAGAATGTCAAAAGATTTAAATAGATAGGCATAATTATAAAGAGTAAATGGCCCGTTTCCAGCGTTCGTCTGATTTTCTTCGAGCCACTGCACATCATAAGACTCAATGATATGACTAGTCTTCTTGTTGTACACTCTATATGCCGTCTTGTTTTCATGAGCAGCCTTCCCAGCATATCCAATGAAATAACATTCATCTCCCCTAGCATCAAACTTTGGTATGGATTCCAAATGCAAAAGGGTACATGGACAACCGAAAGCTCTAAAGTGCCCCACATATGGTTTCTCGCCAAACATTACTTCATGAGGCGTTTTCATGTGTGCCTTGTTGATAACAACTTTGTTTTGAACGTAGCACGCAGTATTAATGGCCTCTTCCCAGAAGAAAACTGGGAGTTTCAAATCACAAAGCATCATGTGAGCTGCTTCAATCAGGGTTCTATTCCTTCTTTCAGCAACTCCATTTTGCTGAGGAGTTCTAGAAGCATTGTATTGTCGAGCGATTCCCTTTTCGGCACAAAAGAAGTTCAATTCAGCATTCTTGAATTCGGTTCCATTGTCGCTTCGAATCCCTTTCACTTTCTTGCCAGTCTGATTCTCCATAAAGATTATAAATCTCTTGATTAATTCTGCAGTCTCACTTTTGTTAACTAAGAAGAAAACCCAAGTAAAATGTGAGTAGTCATCAGTAATTACAAGACAGTAAGACTTTCTAGACAGACTGAGCACATTCACTGGACCAAAAAGATCCATGTGAAGAAGCTGCATCACACTGTTAATGGTGTTTACAGTTTTGGGAAAATGAGGTCTTCGATGTTGTTTACCCTTTGCACAAGAGACACATTTTTCAAAAGTTATGAAGTCTTTTACAGGTAGACCCCTTACCAACCCCAGTTTTGCAAGACGGTTTAAATTTTTTATGTTAGAATGTCCTAAACGACGATGCCACATCATAGCATTGTGCTCAGAGATTTTGGTAAACAAACAGGCAACACCTTCAATGGGAGGTTTATTCATGTCAATGACATAAGCGTTGCCTTTTCGTTCAGATTTTAACATAATCCATTCATCAGGAATGACCATTCCTGGTTTCAGAATAAGACAGTGTTTATCAGTGAAATGAGTTGAGTAACCATTGTCGCAAATTTGAGCAACACTTAGCAGACTATGCTTCAACTCAGGAACGTAGTTGACATCTTTGAAACAGAGATCACCATTCTTGACTGTGCCTCTTTGTGTGATCTATCCTTTCTCACCACCAGCAAAGGCAACATATCCTCCATTAAATTCCTCAAGATCAGAAAGTTGGGATAGACCGCCAGTCATATGCCTGGAACAGCCATTGTCAATGACCCATAGTCGAATGACAGCCCTCCATAGCCATTCCTGCACATTACATGGGATTAATTAGATTTTGGTACCCAAGCCATAGTTATAGTGGGTACACCTTGTTCATTGAAATATGTATCTTGCCTTGGGTGAATCAGAAGTAGAGTTTGGAATGTAATTGTTTGATTTCATTTTCATTTTCATTTGTTTAGCTTTGTTCCAATCTCCATCAGAAGGCTTCACTTTGGAATTCAGCTTCCTAACAGGTTTAGAGTTTGAAGTCTTCTCCTGTTTTGAAAGTTTGAGATTCCCTCTTGGAGCCTTCTGATGCTCTCCTCTTTTGAGTTTATCAGGACGATGCTGACAATTTCTTGCAATGTGTCCAGCAATTCCACATGTGTAACATATTTGTCGTTTCACATGTGGTTTTGTTTGACATCCATCAGTCTTTGCAGAACCTGAGGGCTTGTGTGGTTCCTGAGATGCAAACGAGACTTGTTTAGTCATAGCTTTAGAAATAGAATGATGTTTAATTTGCTTGTTTGATCTTGATTTTGGAGGAACATATTTAGCTTCATTTCCTCTTTTATTTTGTTTTACCAATAGTTTTTTAGACTTGTCAACTTTATTAGGCAAAACAACTGAATTCAAATCAACACAAATAGAACCAAAATAAATGTCAGAACATTCATCGCTCTTTAAAACAGAGCCCACACAATCCAAAGCATCAGAAGAAATTGAAATATTGTTTGACTTTTCAAAAATTAAAGAATTGTTTTTCTGAATTTTATTTTTCAAAACATTAAAAGCAACGTCGTCCTCATCATCTCCATCTACCCAATCTTCAATAATTACTTGGTTTGCATTTGAAGCAACATGGTTAGTATCATTATTTTCTTCACAAACAGTATCACTTGATACTGCAGAATTGCTCTCAGCCTCTTGTGACATCATAGATTCAGAGGAATCAGAATTTTATTTTGAACATTCAGCGGGGGCGTCTGTGGTTTCATCACCATCTAACTCAACAGAGGCTCCTGATCTTGTTTCTGATTCTTCTTTAAGCGTCTCTAAATCAACTGTTTCAGATGATTCATTTGTTTACTCCATTGTATCAACTGACTCTGAATTATCACAGTCAGTCGTTTCATATGAGTTACAGGTTGAATTAGATGAAACTGATGATTCAGTCTGAGGTGCCTCTACTTCCTCACGTGATGTATTGTTGACAATGGACGATTCATCCATTTCTGATTTCTCAGGAGTGGCTGTATCGTTAGTTGTATCACATGGAGAAACAGATTCACTTTGTTTACCTTTGTTAAATTCTTTCATAAATTCAGTCAAACCTTTTATCATGGGAAACTCAATGCTGTCAACATTAACTCTAGGTTCTCTTACCTCAGGCTCTTGTGTTGCTGATTTATTTTCAAAATGTTGTTGTGACTCACACGACTCTTCTTTTTCCAACACTTGAAAATGTTTATCAACGCTTACATTTTTCTCAAAATTTAGGGTTTCAGTGTGATTTAAAACATTTTCTGATTTAACAAACGTTTGTTTATAAGCCTGCTTTTCTAAAATGACTTCAGTATTATCAGGCCTAGTGATTTTTATCTTGCGAGGCTTGACATGCTCAGGTTTCTTATCCTCTTGTTTTCCATATTCCATCTTGGGTAAATTGTCTCTCTCCTCTTCAGTCATTGGAATTGAGGAATAGTTGTGGTTATAAGGTGAAGCTATGCAAACAAAACCCAACCCTTTATTCCTCACTTCCTTTTTGCTATACTTTAACTGTTGATTTATCATTTTCTCGACTTTTTCGCTTGAAACATCAAACTTTTTAAAATTAAATTCAGTATTTTCAAAAGTTGATTTTAAGTCGTTTAATTCAACAGTTAATTTTTCAGATAGCTCCTTGAAGTGGAGATATCGACAGTTCGCTTCGCTTAAATCACTATGCAACTTTCGAATATCGCGTTTTTGTGCTTCCCCCATATCCTTATACCCATCCAGTTTCTTTTTAACTTCATAACTACTGGATCTGGTATATTGAAGTTGCATAGTAAGTGATTCGGCCTGTTCATTAAACCCTTTTACCTTCTCTTTACATTTTAAAGTGCAACAAACATCATCTACACATACCTCAGCCTCAGAAGGGGTGTAGTCATTCATTTGAGCCATGAGGGCATGATAAATCGTTTCCTCAACGTCTTCAGTGGCCGAGTCAGCATCTTCTTTCACTTCTGCCATAAGAGCTTGATTTGACTGGTATAGAGTGTCTGTAGTGATCTGTAGATCATTCATCTGTTGAGTCCAGACAAATCCCCATCCTTCCTGAACCACCAATGCATTTCCAGGACTTACAACAGATTCTACAGCTTGAGTTCTGACAGCAGTGTTTGAGGTTGAACCTTGAGTGGGATGAGAGACAGTGATGTTCGAGGTCGACACAACATTAGGAGCTGCTCGAGCTGTTGAACTAACAGTCACAGTAACATTTGGATCGACTCTTTCCCTTCTTGGCTGTTTGCACTCTCTAGCATAGTGTCCAAGCTCATGACAGTTATAGCATCTAAGCTTAGCCTTGTTCCAACCAAGCTCACCATCAACCGTTTCCCATTTGTTTCTACCAGTTCTCTTCACAAAATTCTTGGCACGAAACACTACCATGGCCATTTTCCAATTGATATCCATTTCTTCAACATCATCAGGATGGACTTCCAGTAGTTCAGCAGAGTCAATGTTGTTTGCCACCCTTCCAGCAATGCACGTGTGATAACAGTTCATGACCCCTGTCATGAAATCCATAGCTTGCTCAAATTCTCTTAAAGTGGCCACTGAAGTGTTTGTTGCAGCAAAAGCAGTAGTGATGTTAGAAAAAAGTTGTGTGGGTGTAGGAGCAGGTTGATTTGTAGGCTGTGGAGTGGATGGGGTTTGGTTCACTTGTTGAGTAGGAGCAGAAAAGTAGCCAGATTGGTTGACATAAGTTCCAAGATTTGCAGGGAACTGCACAGTAGAAGGTGCTTGAAGCGAGCTCATCAAAGCACTGTTGGTCAACACACCTGCATTATTATAGCTTGAAGTGTGGTTGTAAAGCCTTTGTTTGTCATCCATTTCATAAGATTTTAACAGTGAAATTAGCTCAGAAAGAGTCATTCTAGCTAAGTCTCTGGTTCTTTTGATGAGAGTTACATTTGTATCCCAGCTTCTTGGAAGAGCATTGAGCAGTTTCTTGTTGGTAACAGACTTTTCCAAATCGATGTCATGAGTTTTCAAATCACTGACCAAGGCAACGAATCTTTGGATTTGATTTTCCAAAGTTTCCCCTGGGAAGTGATTGAACAGGTTAAACTTCTGAGTAAGCATTTCCCATCTGTCTTCCTTCATCTCTTCGTTTCCCTCATACATAGCCAGAAGAGCTTCCCACATTTCCTTAGCAGTTTTGCAATCACGAACTCCAATGTCGATTTCTGGTGCAAGAGCAGAGTGCAGCAAAGCAAGAGCCTTGACATCAATGTCATGTTTTTCATGATCCTCTTTAGTAAATTGAGACTCAGGCTTAGGAGCAGTAGTTCCCACAGCTTCATTCACAATGTAGGTGATCATAGTTGGTCCATTGCAGATAGACCTCTAGGCCTTTGGATCCTTGATTCTCATGTATTGAATGAACCTGAACTTCCATTCTGAAAAGGATCCCCCAGAAATGAGCCTGGGAATCCTGTTATTAGTTCCAATTATCTTATCTAGATCCTGGTTAATGGCAGCTGTTTCCGTCAATCCCAATTGATTAGTTTGAGCCATTTCTGAAAAGACAATTGAACTTATGAGTAACAAGTAATATTAAATACGAGAACCAGATGAATATCACTAATGATTACAATATAGTTCAGATAACAATTCGAATGGTTCAACAGATAATTAAAAGATCCAATACAAAACAGTTTTGTAAAACAGTCCACAAGCCCAATTGGTCCAGTCCACGTGAATAGGTCCAATCACAGTAGCACAAGATAACTTCTTGGATCGCACAAGATGAATCGCACAAGACACCTTTCAGTTGAACCTTTTGTCAATCACACAAGTCAGTATAACCCCTTTGATCGCAAAAGACAGATCACACAAGGTGAGTCGTACAAGACGTCTTTAGTTGAACCCATTCCCAAACGCACAAGATAATATGGCCCCTTTCAACTGAACCTTTGAATCGCACAAGATCTTCTCAGTCGCACAAGAGCTAATGGATCGCACAAGTCACAATATTGGGCCTCAGTCCTTTAAGAACCCAATGCGCGCCAGTTGCACAACACCTTCAATCGCACAAGCCAAATTTTGGAAATGCAATTTGCAATCTTTTCAACCAAAATCCCAAAAGATATGGTAATTTTAATTTCCGAATCTGTTCGATTTTTCCTACAACAACTTTCCAAAATTTCTGCAAAGACGGTCAACTTGCACACAAACAGATCAAACCCACAAATTTTCAAAAATTCTGACGAATAATTGATGAAATCGAAGCACAAGAACCCATAAATTTTAAAATCTTTCAAACAACTTTCAGCCAAAAATTTATATGTATACCCAAAATCCTTTCAATTTCAACAAATCGAAACTTTAATCTCAAAAATCAATAACTGAATTTCAATTTTTGATATCCAAAGCAATTGGTTTTCACAAAAATTTTAACAAAAACAGACCAATTTTTCAGATTAACGAGGACCTTTTGTTTCACAGAAGTTTAACTTTTATTTTGAACAAAACAGAAAAACCACGTTAAAATCAGTTTTCGTGCCACAACTTGGGTTCATATTCAGATGCAAATAAACAGTTTTTCAAACCAAAAGATGAACAACTCAAATCCACTAAGACCCAAGAAATATTCGACAGAAGAAAGAACTATAGAATAGACTGAAATAAAACAGAAATCAGACCTTTCTTATCGCACTTCGAACACAATCAGCAGCAAAAGCAACCTTCAATCTTCAAGATATCCGATCCAACCGAGCCTTCGTGAGACTACTTAGGCTCTGATACCAATTGTTAGTCCATAATCACTACAATCAGATATTAAACACCAAACAAGTAGCGGAATTACAAGTAAGATGTGAAAGATTGAAAGCAAAGTGTATTGATTCAAAGCACAAGAGCACACGATTTCTAGGAATCGTCTGGTACTCTGGATCGCCCAAAACACAAGTTTGCAAAAGAATCAACAACCTACATCAACTATAGATTCCCCTATTTATACTAACATAGGAGATACATTTACATTGGGCCAAGCCCATACCCCATAAACCTTAAAACAACTAAACAAGCCCACTATACATATCGAACCCAAAACATACAAGATAGCCCAAGACAGACGCAAACCTATACTAGTATATGCCCTTACAGACCGATAATAACAAACTGGTTCAGTTGTGGCCCCACAGCTAGGACATCATCTTCTATGGGCTTGCCATCGAGGACAGGGTCGGGTAGTGCAAAGGGCTGGAAGTCGTCGAGTTCCTCGTCGTCGGACAAAACAATCTCCACAATGGGCTCGTCATCAGATGATACGTCCATGTGGTTGTGGTCATCGTATACTCCGCTACTAGCAGATGATACCATGGTATCCTGGCAAAATAATCCGTACACATATATGTATATATATCAATGAATAACAATGTTACTTAGTATACACAGGCAAGTAAAGGTAGCGTATCAAATGTAATCACATTGTTCTTCTGTGGGTCATTTTTAGTTTGGTAAGTCTATCCCATATAGACTATGTCCCAACTAATGTCCTTGCTTTGTTTTTCCTTTGAAAAATGTTTGGTTCGTGGATCTTGTAAAAATTCTTTCGTGAGAGAATCCAAGTGATTGTAGACTTGACTCGAGAAGGACTCCTAGTTTACTACAATCGAAGCTCTGATACCAACCTATCACACCCTGTCTTTTGCGAAAGCGTGTGCGTGTGACTTGATCAGTTTTCATTGCATTAGATCATAATAAACAACTACATGATTAAAATAAGCGATTTCCATCCATTCATAAGTTTCAAAATATTACAACCACAAGTTGTTCAAGTTTCAAACCATCACAAGTATTTAGTTTAAGTTACAACCAACATAAGTTTTAAAGTTCCATAAAGGAGTTGTTAAACAAAAGTTTAAATTCATGAGGCTTTGCATCCTATATCTCTTCAAGGATAAGATACATGGATCAAATCCTCCAAAAGTGGATGACATCGAGACTTGAAACTCAAAAGCTTGAAAGTAACGCTGGCACCAAGATACATCTATATCCCTGAAATACATATAAGTTGAAAACATCAACAAAAGTTGAGCGAGTTCATGTGTTTTATGTGTATGCGCATCAAATGAATCGCAAAAACATTTGAAAGTTTAGTTTTGTAAGTAGGTATGTAAAGCGTCTATGAACATGTTGATCATTAATGTTTTGCAAGGATATTAATATATGTGACGACATAGGAGGTACTCAACCCGAGTAGACGATTTTTAGTGTCGATTCACTCTCGACTGGGATACAACAGCACTCTAAGTGGTCACCAATGGACCATGAGTGGGGCTCGCCCGTACCCATTAGATCTAACATTTGTTCCGCAGTCCTTAAAACGATTAATGGCACCTTAGTTACAACCTATGCTCACATGATCTAAGAGTTCATTCCATAGCTTAAACATACCCTAGTTGACATGTATTTCCCCATGAAAGTTGTAACCCTAAAACGTTAAAAGAAATGGGGGACATGAACTCACAGTTTTGCGTCCGGGCAAAGTGCGTACTCAAATGCGGTTTCCTGTGTTCGTTTTGCAACTTACAAATGTGCTACGTTTTGTTAGACACTTCGGTCTTGTAACGGTCCTTAGTCTTAAACACTTATTAAGACTTGTTTTGGATTTGTCTTTGTTTTGAGTTGCACTTTTAGTGTATTATGTCTTTATATAATTTCTCATAATTATATAAAATTCAAAGTTTAGTATATTAGTTAAAATGTTATATTTTAACTTATATTATTGCATGCTCTGTATGTATATCGTTTAAGGGTTTTGTTAAAAATAATATATTTTTTAGAAGTTTTGATATATTATTTCCGTTTATTTTTTACACGTGTGTTTGTAGTTTTCATAACCAAAATACCGTTTATTGAGTATTATACACTTGTAAGTATTCCGAAGTATAGGTATACTTCCATTATGAGGATGTTGACTATTTCACTTTGTATTCTCATATTTATGTACAACACTTGTATAAGGGTATTTTTACCAAGTGTTGGTAGTGTATGTTGGAATGTGTTTGTACGTATAGGAATACGTGTTTCCTTGTATTTATTAAGTATTTCATACTTCATATATATTTAGTCTTTCCGGAATATTGTTTTTTTCACAACTAAAACCAATATTCTTGCGTTTTTAAAATATAAATATTTAAAGATATGTTTATAGAAATTATCTACATTTTTTACTTGGTAAATATAAATGTTCACATATATTTTAAAAATAATTTATTCTTAAGATCAAGACTAGAAAATATACATTTTTGGTTTCCACCAAAATAATATATTTTAAAGTTCTTTATGAAAATAAATATTCTCATATGCTTCAAAAATAATATATTTCTATGTTTGACAAAATATGATATATTTTTATAATACTTGTAAAAATACATACTTTGTCATTTGTTTGGGTTGGAAAATACCGTTTACCAAGTTTTGTTATAATACCATTTTAAATTCCAGAATATTTATATAACTTGTCCAATAAATCCATTTGTCCAAATGTCCAATATTTGTGTACAAGACATATTTTTGTATTCTTGTAATTCTTGTAATTTTTAAATTACAATTTTTGGTATTTGTGTGGTATATTATTTCAAGTCCCTAAACTTTTAATATAACTAATACAAATAATATACACATAGCATATAGTTTATGTAGTCTCTAAATATATATTTTCCTAAACATATATTTCGTAATTTATTTTTGAAAATCAACCCCCATTGCTTGTATTTTTATACCAAAAATTATGGAAATTTTTAAATTTAAAACCATTAATCAAGATTACTTGTAAGAACTTGTTAAAAATATATTTCCTAAGTGTTTAAATTTTATAAAAATTTCACCATAGTTTCCTTTGTAAAATGGAGATTTCCATGCCTTCAAGCATATCATTTTCTTTTCAAAATCATCAACAATTCATCCACCACAATTTACAACCTAACATATATGCATAAAAATGCATTTTTTATGAAGATATGAACTTGAAAGTTTGTAAAATTTTGTAGTCTTTTAACAATGTGTTTATCATGATCCATTAACCTTAAAAACAGGGTTTATTTCTTGATGTGAAGCATTTTGTAAAAATTCATTCTTTACAACTTGTCACCCATTTTTACAAAAAAATTCATTTTCTTCAACATCTCAAGTTCTAAACACTTCAACAAGTTCATTTTTATATAGGTAACAAGTCCACTTATTTTCAAGTAACAAGAACCATGCTTACATGTAGTAATTTCTATTCTTTGAAACTTTAATATTTCAAATCTTTCATTTTTCAAGAACTACACTTTGTAAGAACCTAATTCTACTCATAAACATGATTATTTTTCAAGTTCATCCTTCACAGAACACATGTTTAACATAGATCTTTCAAGATCCTTTCACATACTTGTTAGACCATTTGTTTAATCATCATCTAACAAGTATTTATGTGGTTTTCATCATCAAACACATAAACAATCATCAAACAACTTCATCACATAACATAAACAACTTGTTTTCTTATGATTTTTAGTTTGGTTCAAGAGTTCATCTTCTTGGTTTTGTAAGATCTTTTAGATTCTTAGTTATACATAGGTTACATCTACTTAACCAAGATGAAAAATGGGTTCTCAAGAGATTTACTACTAGCTCAAGGATAAGAAGTGGCTAGAGAAACAAGATGAAGATGATGAGACAAAGATGATGGTTAATAGATCCCTAATGAGGTCCTTCAACTTCCTATGCTTGACACCTTCTTAGAAAGCCTTGATACACATTAGATGAGTCTTGGATTTGTTAGGAATTGAATGAAAATGAGGATGGGGGTGGGGGGGGGTGCTTACGATGGTGTTGTAGTGGTGGTGGAGTGGTGGCAAGTGAGAGAGAAGTGGTGGTGGATCCTGAGACTACACACACACTCTAAAAGATGGAAAATGGATGATGGTGGTGGATGATGGTGTTGTATTTGTGGTGGAGTGGTGGCAAGTGAGAGAGAAGTGGTTTGCCAAGGGATGGTTTGAAGTGGAACCAAGCACTTCTATTTGTAACTGAAATCAGAAGCTCCACCATGGCCCGTGCCCGCCTGGCACGGCCCTGTGGCCATCAGTCTCTCTCTTCTACATTAACTGCCATGTCAGATTTGTACTAACACGGCCTCGTGCATTAATGGCACGGTCTGTGGCCAATGTACTTGCTGTACTTCTTCAGATTCTGGAAATCCAAGAGTTGACCACGCCCCGTGTTACTTTAGCACGACCCCATGTTGAGCTTAGAATTTGTCTTTTGTTGTTGTCTCTTTCTGCTGCAGTGAATTCCCACTGGGCGCAGCCCGTGCTAGGTGAGCACGGCCTCGTGCCAGAGCTTCTGTTTGTTATTTCTTGGGTTTGGATATGGATGGGGGCTCGGCAAGTTTGGTCAGTCCTTCTTTATTGCATTTTATGTTGGTTTTTGCTGTCTTTTTGCTTCTTTTGTTCTTTTAAGCCATTTTAACCCTGTTTATTAAAAAGGAACAAAAACACAAGCTTTTTCCAACATTATTACTAAAAAAGGGTTGATTTTATGCCGCATTTGATGTAATTTGTATGTTGTATTTTAAGCACATCATTGATCATAAAAAGTGGTTTGCCAAGGGATGGTTTGAAGTGAAACTCCATTATTTAATATTTATACATGTTACATACTTGTGTTATACGTTGTAATCTTGAATACATGCTTTTACAAGAAAACCTATATTGCTTGAAACTTCAATTATATGTGCCTTATACTCATACATTAAACTTGCATGCTTGAAATACTTAAAACCGGCTAAAATACACGAAACTGACCCAACTTATAGCTCTCGCATGGATGAAACCCTTCGCACGAATGTACCCTTCGTGCGAACAAACCCACTCTCGTATGAACCAAGTCCCCTTCGTGCGGACTTACCTTCACTCGTGTGAACTGGCACCCTTTCGCATGAACTAACCACCTTCGCATGAACGACTCACATCCGCACGAGCCTCACATCCGCGTGAATGGATTTGGCAACGGGATGACGGGCAGAAAACGCAAACAGCCGCGTTTTCACCCACTTTTCACCTTTTTACAACACCCAACTACCTCCTACTTCATTTATGACTTAAACCCTAATCCCACACTATAAATAAGAGCCCTCTTTCACTTCTAAACACTTTCTAAACACTTCAAACTCTCTCTATTCTTCACATTTTTCTCTCTAATTCTACACACTTTGGGTAAAAAATTACAAGTGTTCTAAGTGAGTTCTATCTCACTTCCTTACTTATTTCTTCCTATTTTCTTCTATCATTCTACTTGGACAACCTCTAGGAAGGTTTTCACAAGTTTGTCATGGCAAACTAAAGTGAAACCTCACCACATTTGAGGTCCAAAGTAAGATGAAAATTATGTTTTTGTTTAAGTTCTTGTACATTACATTTCTTGATTAAAACTTGGTGGAATCTTGTACCCACCAAGCTCATAACTAAGTTCATAGTTGTGGGTTTGTGTTGAGGTTGATTTCCACCAAGAAATGGGTTCAATGACTCTTTTAATTTATGATCATACATGTTCCAAGTGTTGAAACCATACAAGATTCACCATCCTCAATATGGATGATCTTGTGTTTTGGTAGAAGTGTGAACCGTGGGAGCTTTGGCTTTCCAAACTAGATCCACTACCTCACTTATGGAATTATGTATGAACATCAAAGTAGTTTCCAAGAATCAAAGTAAGTTAACCTCGCCTCACCTCCAACATTTGCCATGTTGGGTATGACACGCCCGGGTTGTTCTTGTTTGGCTACTTGGATAATCCATTAGTTAGTTTATGTTATTCTTATTCATGACCAACCGGGTTTATCAACTATGCTGATAAACTTTGTGCTTTGGTGAATCATACAAAGAGGTATACATGTATGGACCGTTTCCCGAATGCTCTGACCGGTCAGAAATCCTCATATCTCATGCGGAATCCGAGTATGAAAATGACAAACACAAGAACAATCTAATTAAACCGGTTTCCATTGATTATCTAAAGGTACACAATCCTAAAACCAAATGGACAGAGTTTCCCCTCTCAAGTCCACCAAAATTCTAAATGACAAGAACCAACACCTCTACATATAGGACTACTCATTCATCCAAATAGCTAGGAACGACTGGGACATTATGAGCGTGAGGATCTGGGATGACTGGGTTGCCCTTTCTCACGAATTGCCCTTTCGTGCGACAGGGTACATACATTACAAACTCGTCTTTTCTAACACGAAATCCTATACAATCACCTACGACTCAATACATTGACGACTACAGATATGATTGACGGAGGCAATAAACATAATGCAATCACAGACTCCCCCTTGGATATTGCTGCAATCAATCTTTGACATAGTCAATCTTCATTTTCTTCAGAGTCTTCAAAATTTTTGAACTTTTTGTATCCAAACTCCCCCTCTCTTCAGACTCCCTCTTTGCATTCTTTCATTTGCTTTCATTTGACAATTTAGCTCCACGATCTTTTCCTAGTCTTTGAGCTTTATATCCATTTGACACAGTTATCAAGCTCCCCCTATCAATCAGCTTTATGTCATGGAATTCGCACATTCAAATATGCATTTTAGTTTTGACACTTTGAGAGAACTTTCTAAACATATAAATATCTAATATCATATTTGACTTTTAATCATGATCAACTTCAAAACCCTCACATATAATCAAGTTCAACTTAATGACCTTGACTATCCAATTATCTACCAAATCCAAATTAATGACCTTGGATGATAATCTCAAACAACTAATTTTTTTCATTTTCAAATTCAAGTTTGAAATTAATGAACTTGTAATTTTGTCGAGACATGTTCATCATACTTAGATTTTGAAATTCAGTTTTCCAACATTGGTTGTCGAAACATAAAGCAGAAATAATATATTTTTATATTTTACAAACTTTATGCTAAAATACACCCAAAATCTTTTTGTGGTTTTAACTGTAATGAAATGTAACAATAAAAATCATATTTGCAGGCATATTTGTGTTCAGTTGTGTTAGAGGATCATATCAGCTTTTAACAAATCACAAGCACCATTGTTCTATTTAAACTTTAAGTTCTAAACAGTTCACTTAGATTGTCAGTATACTTATCCACTTAAATTTTCTCACAGACTTCAAGTGATCCAAGATACGAGATTAATGTCTTAGGAACTAACTTAATCGCGTGTCCCACCTCAGAATATACTTCCGTATCAAGATTTTCAAGATTCAATCTTAAAGGTGAATATACCTAAATGATATTTGTATTAGGGTTAGAGCGAGGCCTTGAGAGCTCAGGTTAGAACCACCGTTCAGACAAAGAGATGAAGGCTCAACTTAAGGTGTGTTCTACTTAGGAATCTTATGAACTGCACTTGATATATCTTTCGATATTTTCAATTTTTATGCAGTTTTAGGGTTTAAGCACAAAAGTATTCTACAAGATCTAGGCCATTACTGACGTAAAATCAGAAGATCTTGTATAATATCCCAGATATCAATAAGTATAAAGACCAAATATCTCAGAATCAGACAATCTCTCAAACGAAATTTCGGAGTACTAAGTCTATATATCCGAGAGATGTTACCCACAAAGTGAGAAAGTTTTTGATTTAGGGTTATATCTCGAAATCAATTTACTGAGTGTGTAAAAACCTACTGGCATATAATCAGTGAGACCGTTTATCACTTTTTAGCAATTCATTTCTTTAGCATGCCGTGATTGTCTACTGATGTACTATCTTTTCCTCTTTTCACACTAACTTTTTTTTGTCTTTTTCATGTTTTTGTATTTTTTTTCTTATTTTCAAATGTTTTTGATTTTTTAATATTATTTATTTTTTACTCCCCCTAATATTATTTTGTTCAGCCGTGAGGGTTCGGCGATTTGCTTCTCAAATTTTCAAAAATTTAAATTGTCCAATCAAACCAATCACTTCCTGTTTTTCAAAACATCATTTTTCTTCATGTGTCATGCTGCTTCGTTGTTCATGCTAAACTTGTATTGTCCTCCAGAACACCTACACATGCTCGAACATAATCATTTGAATAATGCAACCCAAGCCTGCTAGGTCTTGGGTATCTTGACATGAATTGCTTCATTCAATCTCGGAAAATCTTTTTCAGTTTTCTTAAAAACATTATTTTTCTTGACTTCAACTTTCTCAGTTGAATCAAGTTTCTTTTCAGCATCAGATATTTTTTTCTTTTTGAACACCCAAGTTTGACCTTTTGAAACATTCTTTACATAAAACTTTGAATCATTTTGAATATTTCCTTTTGAAACTTGTTTTGATACAAACTTTGGTGATTTCGGACTCAAATCTTCTGATTTATCCTTTTTCATAACATAAACAGGCTTTGAATTTTGTGGACATTTGCGGCCATTGTGTCCAACTTGATTACATTTAAAGCACGTTTTATTTGAAACATCTTTAGCCAGTTATTGTTGTTTCTTCTGAGCAAATAATTCCTCATTAGTTTATCGACTAAAGTGTGATTCTTTCTCCTTTTCTGAACTTGTTTCATGACAAAGTTAATCTTTTTCTCAAAATTTGACTTTTGAAACCATTTGTTATGATTTTTCTTCTTTTTATAACCCAAACCAACTCTTTCATTTTTCTTTTGATAATGTGAATTTCTTGGTTTGTTATAAAAAGACTTCTCTTTCTTCGAAATTTTTGCTTCAGCTGCAAGATTTTCAACCTCTGAAATTTCAATTTCCACCAACTTCAATACTTTTTCGAGTTTTTCCACAATCACAATGTGAATCGGAAATTCAATATCTGAAAATAATTTGTCAGATCCAACCATTTGATACATCAAAATTATTGAATCATCATTCATTTGTAAATCAGATTTTGAAATTTTCAGATAATTCTTGTGAAAACTTTCTTCATCTTCAAATTATGATTCAGAATTCTCATTTTTGGTGAAACCATTTTGATTTTCACCATCAAAAACTTTTTCAACAACATTATTTACCAATTCTGACTCACAAACATCAGATTTGGTATACGTGACATTAATATCATCAGGCAGCTGATCAACTTCATTTGAAACATATTTTAATTTGATATTCAGCGCCTTTTCCACCCTCTCAAATTTTCTTTGACAATAATTTTCCATCATAGCAGGTGGAACCTAATGATACCCTAATCCTTTGCCATTTCCAACATCCTTTTTTACAGATTCATTCTCTTCTGTTGGCTTTTGAAAAATACGATCAAAAATATATGATGAAGATGAGTAACTAATCAATTGCTTATTGACCCTTTCAGTTTCAGCCAATTCTTGCTTAAGCAATGAAATTTGATCAAGATATACATTTATTGTCACTTGTTTATCTTCCAAAGTAGCTTCATGCATTCTTTTAGTATCAACGTCTGTTGGTGTATTACGTCTATCGACTTCGTCTTGTATTAGAATTGTTAGATCAGGGCACATTATACGAGAAACTAGGGTTTATGTTAAAGTGGGTAATTTCGCTTGAAACAGCCACTACCACTTTCAAGGGGAATTAACATTGTCATTCCGCTTGAAATGGTAAGTGCCACTTTCAAGGGAAATTAACATTTCTAATTCCGCTTGAAAGTGTCAGTGCCACTTTCAAGCGGAATCACCTCCACTATATATAGGCTTCATGTCTAGTCATTTGTAACGAAATTAGATTGATATACCGAGGTGCTGCCGGTCTGTTTAGTGATTTTCTGACTTCTACACCTTCTTTTCAAAATTGAACAAGTTTTTACGGTTAAAATGGACTGATCTTTTGATATTACGTGTAAAATACAGTTTTAACAAACCCTTGAAAGAATCAGACATAAATTCGGACTAAATCTTATAAAAATGGGCCAAAAAGGTAATTCCGTTTGAACGAGACATCTAATTCCGTTTGAAAGTTGTGGTAATTTCAAACGAAATTACCTGATTCCGCTTGAAATCGCTATTCCGCTTGAAAAATCATCTGATTCCGCTTGAAATTGTAATTCCGTTTGAAAAGTACACCTAATTCCGCTTGAAACTGGTATTCCGCTTGAAAAGTGATTCCGCTTAAAAAGTGATTCCGCTTGAAATAACCACTGCCACTTTCAAGGGAAATTAGCAAATTTTCTGTATTTCGTGTGAAACTTGAACTTTTGAGAAACAATTTTTCTAAACATGGAAGAGGAATTCTACAATGCGTTTGCGACACCGATTGCTCCTGTTACAGCTGCCGAAACTTTGTACAGTGAGAATGAGACGGGAACTCACCAAAAACCACCAAAGCTTATGTACATTGAAGATTTTCAAGGATGGAAAAATCGATTTGAGAACTGGGTGCAAGCTTACAAATTTGACGCATGGTGTTCATTGGAGAAAGATTACGAAAAACCGAAAAATGAATGTGGGCTTGAAAAGGGATTCAGTGACTTTATAGAGATTGATAAATTGAAGTATACAAGTGAAAAAATGATGATTAGTATTCTTCAACAAGCGATTAAAGAAGACATCTTTGTTTTGCTCCAACATGAGGGTACTGCTAGGTCTATTTGGACGGCATTGATTCAAAAGTTCAAAGGAAGCGCATATATGATAAAAAACAAAAAGGCGTTATTGAAGAAATCATTTGATATGTTTGCAGCTTTCGATCATGAAACAACAAAGATGACCATTGATAGATATTGTCACCTGGTATTGGAAATGGGAAGATTGGACATTAAGAAAGATGATGATGAATGGGTTGATAAACTTGCTGATGCATTACCACAGCAAAAATGGGGAACTTATCTGTTGATTGTGAAACACATGAGAAAATAAGAAAATATGAATCTGGCACAGTTTATTCAAAAGATTGAAGAGCACGAGTTGGATATTCAGAAAACGGCAATCATGAAGAATCCAAATGCTCAACAAGATGTCAGTTTATATTACAGAGGGAACAAGTTTGAGGCTAACCCCAGCCCTAGCCCAAAGATCCAAACTGGTTTTAGTGCTGACAGTTCATCTGGAACAAAGGGTAGTAATGTTACTCAGAGTGGTGGATCTTCGTCTTCCTATTCAAGCTTTGATCCAAATCATACACCACCAAGTCCTCAACAACAGAATTCTACAAATCTGCAGTGCAATGTTACTTTGAACATTCAAAATGGTCAAAATCTTTCTCCAGAAATAGCAAAGCAACACATGGCATCACTTGTTGCTATGTTAGAATCGTATGAAGGTTTGATTGCTGGCAAAATTGGAAATCCGATGCTTACAAAAGAGGATTATGACCAGATTGATGCTGAAGAACTTGAGTTGATGGATGTCAAATGGTGTTTGGCTAGTGCTTGGAGGAGGGCAAAAAAGTTTCAACAAATTACTGGTAGAGATGAGTTTCGAGGAATGGCTACTTCTCCATTAGGGTTTGACAAATCGAAAGTCATTTGTTTTCGTTGCAAAGGTGAAGGACATTTTAAACGAGAATGCAAAAACAAAGAAGCAACTGGAAGACAAGATGGAAAAAATGATTATTATCAAAAATCAATTTTTCATCAGATTACTCAACAAAGGGAACCCAAACTGCTCATGCTAGAATGATCGAAGACGCAAATAACAAAGCTTATTTTGGTATCATTGATCAAGATGATGAGAAAGTGGCTGAAGGTTTCGGCTGGGATAAATATATTCCACCAGGTTCAGGTCTTGTTGCTAGAATTCTGGGTGAAGATGAGGCTAATCGAAAAAGAATCCCAATTTTTCCAGATCTAGGAACTGATATTGATACCGATGATGAGGAAGAGTATCTTAACAAAGCTAGAAAAGGCATATATCCTGACAGTTTTAATTTTTTCTTTGCAGATAAAGTTGAGTTGCTGAATCAGAAGAAGATTGCTAGATTGAAGAGAGAGCTAGAAGCAACAAAGATACTAGCTGATGAAAAGGCAAAGACAGAAGCTAGAGAAGCAAATATTGAATCAGTGATTGAGAAAGTGGTAGAGAAAATAGTTGAAGTCAAAAAAATAGTCGAATTTGAGAAACTTGTCGAAGTAGAGAAAATCGTTGAAGTGGAGAAAATGGTTGAAGTAGAAAAAATCGTCGAAGTTGAAAAGATAATTGAAAAAATGGTTGAAGTTGAAAAACCACGTTTGAAGTGTTTAGAATCTTGCAAAGTTTGTGAAGAGAAAAAAAGCAGATTGTTGAATTAGAGAAGATTAAAGAAGATTTACTGTCTGATGTGAAGTATGTGAAGGAATCATATGATGTGCTGAACAAAACAGTTGATAGTCTGAAAAAGACAAATTCAGAAATCGAAAATGCAATGGAAAAAATGAGCTCAACATTAATGATGTAGCAGAAGGTCATCAATGAGTATATTGAAGACTGTGCAAAGCTGAAACAGGATTTAGAGCTTGAAAAGATTGAGAGTGAAAGGATTAAACGATTGTTGTTGAGTTATACAACATGTGATTATTTGATTGATCGTGTGTATCCTACTGTTGCAGGTCTTGAAGCGTTTAAAGATAAAGAAACGGAAGACATAGATGCTGGTAAGACACAAAGTGTCAAGTATAACAAGTGTCCGCCTCCAATCTATGAGAGTTATTCCCCTAGGAATCCTAATGAGGAGCGTCTAAAAAAGGCAGTCAACATCAAATTAAAGTCTGAAATCATTGATGAATTACCAGATAATATTGTTGTTACATTCACAGCCTCTGACACTGATCATGAGTCTGAGTTGTTAAAGAAAGTTGTCGATCAGGTGTTGGATATGGATGAAGAGTCAAAACTGGAGTCTAAATCTGAAAGTCAGAGTTCGTCAGAAAAGAGTCCGAGTTCACCAGTTAAACGGGTTTACAATAAAGAATTCCTGTTATCAAAATCTAATTTGAATGACGGACCTATCAAAGTAGCATATACTTTGAATGATTCAGACAAATTATATTCTGATGAGTAATTTCCAATAAGAAGTGTCAAAACTGAAATGATCAAACATGTTTTCAAATTAACATAAATTAATATTTCTGAAATAAAAGATTTAAATCTTTTTGAAAACCCTAAAAAGTACACTTCAAGAGTTCAACAGAGATTGAACAAGAAAAAAGGTTACGGTTCTGGTTATGGTTTTCAAAAGAAACCAAACCAAACCATAACAGTAATTTCAAAAAGAAAGGTCTTGGTTTTAATTCTTCAGAAAATTATAAAAATGAGAAAAGTTATAAACCAAAAACAACATTTGTTACAGAAGGAAGTTCTGAAGATGGGCAGAAGAAACCATTCTGGAAACAGTCAAATCAAGAGTTTCTTGCTGAAATAAAGAAGAATGTGAAGAAATTTGCTCCGAGAGTTGACAGAAGAACTTGTTTTAAATGTCAAAAGGTTGGACATATTGCTTGGAATTGCCAAGAGTCCACTTATTCAAAATAGGGAGTTTCTTCTAGCTTTAAAACATACAATAAATGTGTTGATAATAAGAAACAACCAACTGAGAAATCTAAGACGTTTGAAAATTCGACTTTCGAAACTGGTGATGTTTCAAAATGTTTTTACAAAAGAAATGTCGATTTAACTAAACAAAAATGGGTTGTCAAAAGTTCAGATGAAAGTTCTGACAATGAATCTGATTCCATAAAATCAGAGGAGTCATTTGTTGAGAAAAAGGTTGAGAATTCCGTTCCAGAGTTGAACGAAGAAAATTTTCCACCATTGTCAAAAGATAATCTGAAATCGAAAGGTAGGTTTGAGATTTCTGGTCAATTCTTCTCTAGTAAAGAAGAATTTGATGTTGAAAAGGCTTTCAATGGGAAAGTTAAACATATTTTTGGGAAGATGGTGGATGGGAAAGTTAAAGGTGCAAAAGAATTTTACAAATCAAAATGTTGGTGGGATAGATGTGTACCAGAATCTCCCAAGGCTGGTCAGGCTTGGGGGAAAGTATTTCAAAACTGAAAATCCGGACTTGCCGGAGCTCCCAGGTTGGTAAGCGTGGAGCAGGAATCGGAATCATTCTTGAATATGTTTGGTTGGTAAATCTACAGGTGATATCTTTATATTGTTATATTTTGATTTACAAGTGATTTTGATTGATGAGTGAACCTACAAGTGGTTGAAGAAAGGTTTTCACTTTCTAGTGGTAAATCAAGGACATTAAGTTGTACTTGTTTTTCCTACATATGTTTGAAAACGATGTGTTGAACCCCGATTTTACAAATGATAAAATCAACAAAACTTATTTTCCAGAAAAACTATTTGATTAAAACAAACTTAAGTGTTTTGAAATCATAATGGGAAAATAGTTTGTTGTAAGGGGGAGTTCTGATTGTTTTTGCCAAGTGGATGGTGAATTGAAGTGATTTGATATCAGTTGTCACTTTACTTGTATAGTTTGTTTTCAAATTTTAAATGATTTTGAATTTTAGGGAATTTGAAAAATTCAAAAACATGATAAAATCAAAAACGAGTTTTGTTGTGCAAAAGAGGAAATGATAGTACATCAGTGGACTGTCACAGCATGCTAAAGAAATGTAAAGTCAAAATGTGATAAATGGTCTCACTAAAGATGTGACGATAGGCTCAGCTAGACTAGTAGATTTGCGATAATGATACAAATCTAAAATGAAAAAGCCTAGTTCTAGTGGGAAACATGGTCAGAAGCATAGTACTTAGTTTTGTCCTTCTTGATTGTGTGCCTGCTCGGTAATCGCTGATTGTCAAAAGACATAAAACTGGTTTAGTCTGTGAACTTTCACAACTTTACTAAAAAGTCACTGTGATTGTGCTTTTTATTTTGCAAAGATTTAAACTTGTTTTATTTCTTTATTTTGTTTAAGCATTGGACATCCTCTGCGTATACGTGAGTATCGACCTGGATGTTATTGCCTAAACGTTCTGCGTTATTTTCTTTGGTGTTTCGTTTAAGCTTTGGATCACCTCAGCGTATACGGAAGTATCGACCTGGTGGTTAAAGCCTAAACAACTTCAACTTGATTTTTTATTTTCCTATTTTGTTTAAACATTGGACTTTCTCTGCGTATACGAAAGTATCGACCTAATTGTTAATGTTTAAACATTCTGCTTTATTTTCGCACATATCACAGTTGATGAAAGTTTAAAGGCATTACTTAAGTTTGTGTATTGCATGATGAGGGGATATGCTGAGATCGTGGGGTCCATAAGAACTTAGTGCTAATTAATATACCTTAACGTATCGGTAAGAATTTCGAAAGTTTTTAGATTGAGCTTAAGTGGACAACAATATCGTCAATCAACGTGAATCGTTTAGAGCTGAAAATGTTTAAAGTTTAACGGTGCTAGTGATTGGTCTCAAAAACTGATATGATCCTTTTACACAAACTCACAAAAAGATTGTTTGCAAATATTTCTTTACTGCATTTCAGTTAAAAACAAAATTCCAAAAAGATTTTCAGTGTGTTTTTGCATAAATTTTTTAAAATACAAAAAGATTTTCGACAACTGATGTTTGAAAAGCTGATTTTCAAAATTCCAAGTGCTAAACATGATGAACAATGTTGGGTTGGGAAATGTTTGAAAAGAATTTATAATGATATTTTTACAAGTGGTCATTAGAGATGTTAAAATGTTAAATCTGTTTGAATGTTGATTTGAGTTAGTTTTTACAAGTGGTTAACAAAGTTTAAATTTGTCAAATTATAAATTTGTGAAATTTATTGTGAGGTAGAGTTTGTGCAGGTTATGGCTATGAGAGAGCCAGGTTGCGATTCCTGAACCTGTAAACATGTGAGCAGAATATGAGCCAGATGATCCTGGAAATTGCAAGAGATTGTTAAATCATCATTCGAGGGGGAGTTTGAATGATTGAGCGCCAGGATGAGAGAGAAGAAGAGATAGAGATTTGATGGATGCGTACAATTGTTAGACATTTTGAAAGAAGCCCGAAGACTAATAAAGACTGAAGATTGTGAAGACTCGACACCGAAGACTTCGTCAATATCCGAGGGGGAGTCTGTTGGTGTATTACGTCTATCGACTTCGTCTTGTATCGAGTCTTGTATTAGAATTGTTAGATCAGGGCACATTGTACGAGAAACTAGGGTTTGTGTTAAAGTGGGTAATTTCGCTTGAAACAACCACTGCCACTTTCAAGGGAAATTAACATTGTAATTCCGCTTGAAATGGTCAATGCCACTTTCAAGGGAAATTAACATTGTAATTCCGCTTGAAATGGTCAGTGCCACTTTCAAGGGAAATTAACATTTCTAATTCCGCTTGAAAGTGTCGGTGCCACTTTCAAGCGGAATCACCTCCACTATATATAGGCTTCATGTCTAGTCATTTGTAACGGAATTAGATTGATATACCGAGGTGCTGCCGGTCTGTCTAGTGATTGTAAACAGTGTTAAATCAATATACAAGACGTTTAAAGTGTGAATCAAGTTGTTTCCAAGTCTATACGTCTGTTTCCACCTTTCGTATAGATAAGAACTCTTCTGATTGAATCGTTTACGGAATTAGATTGATATACCGAGGTGCTGCTGGTCTGTCTAGTGATTGTAAACAGTGTTAAATCAATATACAAGATGTTTAAAGTGTGAATCAAGCTGTTTCCAAGTCTATACGTCTGTTTCCGCCTTTCGTATAGATAAGAACTCTTCTGATTGACTCGTTTGGGTCACGGATCGATCCTACAACATCTTTATGCATTGTTGGGATGTGGCAAGGCACGCTACAAAATGGGCGAGAGTCCCGCAAGTGAGTGAATCGTCAAAAAGGACGAAAACAATCTCGTCTGAAACTCGTTCGGATACTCGTGATAAGGAGCTTGATATAAACTTGGATGACGATGATCTAAGCTTCGAGGTGGAATTGAGTCGCCCACCCGGTAGAGATAAGTTAAAAAAGAGGGCGCAAAAATCATCTACATCGGGCTCTACGTCGGGTAAAGGTGAAGCGCCATCGTGGAATTAAACAAGCTAAATAGTCATATTATTGAATTCAATACCATTCAACAAAAAGGCTCGACGAGAGGAAAAGGATCAAGGAGGCTTTCGAAGAAAAAAATAGTATGAAAGAAAACGTAAAGATATGAAATTCCTCGCTATGCTCGTCGATCACCTTTCCGGACCCGAGATGGAAATGACATTGCAAATAAAACAAGAAATAATGAAAAAATAGAGCATGTAGTAGGTTTATATTATTTGATGTATTTATTTTATTTAATTTGATGTATTTTTTAATTTAATTTAATGTATTTTTTAGTATTATTGTCATTGTCTGTTTTTTTAAATTAATATAAATGTCTTTTTTATGTATTTAATTCATTTATTTGAGAGTTAACTGTCATTTTCGTCCCTGTGGTTTGGTCACTTTGGCCATTCAGTCCATTTTTCAAAAATGCGCCATTTTCGTCCCCCACGTTCTAGAAAGGTGCCATTTCAGTCAAAAAATCATAACCCAGTTAAGTCAGTTAGTAAATAAGGACTGATTGTGTAAATTTGTAACATAAAGGACCATTTAAGTAAATATTAAACACCACCACCACTAGCCCTGCCACCACCACCACTCCGCTGCCACCACCACCGCCACCACCGCCACCACAGCCCTGCCACCACCACCACTCCGCTGCCACCACCACCGCCACCACCGCCACCACAGCCCTGCCACCACCACCACTCCGCTGCCACCACCACCGCCACCACCGCCACCACAGCCCTGCCACCACCACCACCGCCACCACAGCCCTGCCACCACCACCACAGCCCTGCCACCACAGCTCCCAAATCTCAATCTGGAAGATGTTGTTTCAAAGCTGCCATTACCATCTCTCATTGCTTGTTGCGGTGTTTCCAAGTCCCTCTTGAATCTCATTAAGATATCGATGGATGAATTCGGTAAAGTTAAAATGAGAACCCATACATTTAGTGAGGATCGCGAGAATTTTGTCAAAATCATTCAACAAAATTATTATTATTATTATTATTATTAGAATACAGTATTTAAAAATAAATTTATAGTTTAAATTTACTTGTATTCGTAAAGAACACATTTGAAAATTTACCGTTTATACATATGTAATATTATATTTTATTTACACATGTGTAAAAAATCTATTATGAATATTGAATAGTAAATTCCTTTTAATGCTGAATTTAACAATAATAATGATAGTATAAAAATTTGAGACTCCGTAGGCTTCTAGTAATATTTAGAGTTCTTAAAATAACATTTATAGGGTGTGAATTTCTAACACGATACGAATCTAAAACGAAATTTGCGGGTTTGGGTTTAGTCTAAACGGGTTCGGGTCAGTTTCAAGTTGAATCCGCCAACCCGTTTAGCTAAACGGGTCATGTTCGGGTCAACCCAGTCGGGTTGACGGGTTGAGCCGTTTAACCCATTTATGTAATATTATATTTTTTACAATATGTTTTATGTTATAAATTAAATTTGGTGTGTATTTTATGCTATACTTATAACTTAAAAATAGAGTTGGCAAGATAACTTTTTTCACTGTATCCATAATATATATGTATAAAATAACTATTGCTAAATCTTTTAAGAAACAACTTACACATTAATGCTTTCCTTTCTAGTCCTAACAACAAAAATCTAGTCACCTATTTTTTTTTTCATGTAAAAGATAATTTTTTTATCTAGTCATCTAGAAACCAGAATATGGTCTGCAATCTCTCTCGTGAAGCTCCAGCACATCTGTTTGGTTTAGTATACACCATCATAGTGATATCGATTTCCAACCTATATATAATGACATGATAAGATTACCATAACCTCTATATTAATTTGTTGTGGCTAATCATTCGATGACCCTAATAATATGGCTCTAGTTTATTTGTTTTGCTTATTCTTTAATTTCTAATAAAATAAAAATAATTAATATATTCGTTCAAAAGGATGTCCTTAACTTCTCACATTTTTTTATAAAGGCAAAGAGATATTCCTTCAGCAAAAATGCACCAGGCCACAAGGAAGTTACTGGCAACCTGAGGTCCTGAACGACCTCAAAGAATTACTTGTTAAAGATCTAAGGACAGTAAACAACACAAAACAAGGTCGGAATCGGAGTCCGCTAGCTGATCACTTATTTATTGCCTGTTTTATTGCTTCCATGGTGTGGGTTGGTGTGAGCTCCTGGTGCAAGATCCCGCCTATATTCGAGTTTTCCATTCAAGACCTTCTTTCTATTTATAATGGTCTAGTAGTTTCGGAGAAGAAAAAAGAGGCGGTGCAAGGAATTGTCAGGATTACATGTTGGAGTCTTTGGCGGGCGAGAAACAAGTTCAAGTTCTCTAATGTTCCGGTCAAAGTTGGAGATATTTTAAGTGAAATCAAGGTTTTGAGTTATTTTTGGTTTTCTAAAAGATCGAAATATAAAGACATAGAGTGAAAAGATTGGGCTTCATTTGTAAATATGTAATTTTGCTTGTTTTTGTCGGCCCGGCTTGGGTCGTTTGTGGTTAATAAAGTTTACCTTTCAAAAAAAAAAAAACACAAAACAAGGTCACATTACAATTTGGTACACCAAAGTAATCTTCACAAACTTTATTGCCGACTTTGCAAGTTTCAATGCATGAATTATTGCATCATTTTATAAACAACAACCTTGGAATACGATATTAGCATATGATAATCAATAATACTAACATAGATTTTCAATAACAATTAGATTAAAATGCTATATATTAAAATAATAAAATCACCGATATCATATTCGTCAAATATAATAATAATAATAATAATAATAATAATAGAAATAACAATAATAATAAAAATAACAATAACAACAATAATAATATGGGATGATATATATTAATAAAAGTATAACTAATATATAACAGATCAGGATGCCAAGTAAAAGGTCAACTTGATAAAGCAACAAACTTCATTAAACTCCTTATTTAAATATGTTGTGATAGGCTACTTCTTATTACACAAGCGGGCTCTTTTGTTAGAGTGTAAGGGGGCACTCCTCTAAGTGGGGAAAGTGGGGAGTGACCTCTCTTACCCACAGACAATCAGCACGCGCCACGTCAACTCCCCACTTAACTCCCTTCACACCTTCAATTTGATGGCCGCACTCCTCTCTTGGGGGACTTATTTTTTTAATTAAGTTGAAAATATCAAAAAGAAAAAAAAGGAAAATAACTTGATTGCTTGAAAATTTGGTGGGCCACCCTCTCCCTGTCTCCCTTCATGCGGTAACCTCTCGCCGAAATCCATCCCCTCCATGCGGTGAAAGTTGATGGTGGCACCTCCTCCCCTCGCGGTAACCACTCCCCGCACCTCCTCCCAGCAAAGCGCCCCCCACACCCTTATAAAAGCAACGATGTGATGAGTGGATGCTATAAGGCTATGCGGTATGGTGACCATCCTCCAATGATCCGACATGTAGGTGTCACATCATAGTCCTCTCAAGCATGGTCCATCTCACAAAACTAGTGAAAATTGGAGGATTGTCCTAGATGATCCTACCTCAGCACTTTTATATTTTTTATTTTTTTAATCTTCTACTTTTTTTAACATTTAACAAATAAACTAACAAAATATTTTCATTAGTATTAAAAACATTACATAACTTGATATAATTTTTGAACGTCGTGTGCTTGATATAATTTTTGAACGTCGTTTGCGTTCGGTCTCCGCAGGTATCTCTTGCTATATAATTTGACAACTCATTCGCAAAACTTGTGTAAACATAGACGTGCGGTTCTTTCGGACATCCTTAAATACTCGTCTAATGCATCGGGTGCGTAACCGTATGCCAGTTGGCGAATGGCCGACGTACATTTTTGTAAATTACTGAAACCCCTTTTCCCCCTAGCGTCGTTTCGCAGTGTAAAAAACGGATCAGACTGGGCCATGTCGCCTGCGATACGTAAAAAAGTCGACGACTCATGCGGAACCAACGTCGAAACATCTCGTCTGTGTACACGGGTTCGTCAGCAAAATAATCGGCTACTAGTTTATCGTGGGCGGCTATATCTTTAAAACGAAACATAGATGAAACTAATTATAAAATACATTTTCAAATCTATATAAAACATATGGAAAAAAATAGTAAAGTACCTTCTTGATCTCAGTTTAATTTTGCTCGTCTCGTTAGCCGTTAGGACGACGCTTCATCATCCACCATGAAGACCTGAGCCGCGTTCATAGTCAAGTTTTCCATAAATGCGTCATTATCTTCCGAAGATGATGAATACCACGTAGACGACGAAGATGAAGAAATGGAAGAAGGTGAAGCCATGGTAATTTTTGAGAGAGAGATGGGGTGGTAGTGGGTAAAAAATTGTATAAAAATTGTTTAGTTTTTATAAAAAGGGAAGAAGGTTTATAAAATGTGAGAGAGATATGAGATTGTAGTGGGTGAAAAGTTGTGAAAAATGGTGTAAAACAGGTGAGTATTTATAAAAGTGGGAGTGAATTTGGTATTTATTTTAAAAATAGCCGTTGCTTTTTAAATTAAAAGTTGAATTTAATTTTTTTTATTTCAACGGTCATAAACAATCTCGGTCCCCACATTTTTTTGTCGTTTTATGCCCGTCTCAAACGTCTTGATGTCGACGGAGACGACGGGGACTGTGTGGTGGGGGGGATGGTGTACACGCGGCGCCGGTACTCGACGCGTATGGGGACGTACCCCATACCGCACAGCCTAATAAACCAAGTAAATTGCAAAGCTTAAACTTGGCCGGTGGTTTGAACATTCCCCTCTTTTGCAATTGACTTGGTTCGATCCCACACAGAGCCGCCCACGTCTTTCCAGTCATTTATTAGGCTCCATCTATTCTCCACCCCCAGGTATATTTTAACACTCAATCGTCGTATATTCATCTCGTATAGGCTCATACAGGGCCGTCTCTGAAAATCACTAAGAATTTTTAGGTCATGTTCGAGTAGGAAAACTGAGGCCCTCAATATAAATACGTGTATATAAAATCAGTATTAGTATTAGTATTATGACCATGGTTGTAATAACAATAAACAATAAAAAATTATTATAGAAAAATGATCTATGTTAAATAGTAAGGTCTCCATATGTATTAGACGAATGAACAAGTTTTAGAATCGGACGACAATTTCTATATCTCAAAGTCCACAATAAGCAACAAAGATTTTAATATGCACATTACATGTTTCAATCAACATATAGGGTTCAAGTGTTATCTAAACATCGATATGAAAATGAGCTCAATCAATTTAAGAATTATTAAAAAAACTTATCAATTATCACAACTATTCATGTTCATAGAGTTAATACAAAGCTCAAATTAGCATGGATTGAGAAAAAATATATGAGTTTTATGTTACAAATAAATTATTACACCTAAGTACCTAACATTAGTTTCATGAACAAGCAAAAATAACTAACACTTCAATTCTTTAAGCAAAAAGAACTGTAATATGTATAAACATATCTAAATTAGTTTGCAACACTAACCATTTCATATAAGAAAAATAAATGAAACTAGAAAACGGAGTCCTACTAGGTTTATATTGTAAAAGAAAGAACTTATTATGTAAATGATAACATTAGAAAACCAGAACTGCCCCTTGTCAATTAACTGCGCCTATACGCCGCCACGTATAGGTCAATACTGACCGAGTTTCCATCGCGAAGCACGAAAAAACCCCACTAGTTCATAAAATTTATCAGTTTACACAAATATCTAATGCAATGTAATTAAAAAACTATATAGTATTATAAAAGAATAACTGAGTTATGAAGCATTAATGTAAAAACTAGACTCACCTTTAGAAATTTTATGTATAATTAAATGGACAAACTAATTTGCAAGAAAAGGACTTAAGGCCTTTCTAGTACTAGCTGGTACCACATTTTGTAACACTGAAAATTATGAGACTGTTATAAAACCACTGTAAAAATACAACTACTCTTGTGTATAACTTATCAAACAAAGGGCTAATTCACATCCCTTTCACCTTTCCTCCAAGATGTATGGTTTCCATATATCAATAGGGACAGAATCACTTGAATCCTTCATATCCGTCTTCTTCTTTCTTTCTTTAATTGGGGATAAGTTTTTCTTTCTCTAAAACTTCGTGTATATTTCTCTTATCATATCATACATATATATACAAAAGAATATCATATCATACATATATATACAAAAGAAGAACCGTTGTGAATGTGAGAATTTTGTCTGAACCTAATAATTCATAACACTCCCCCTCAGACATATTATCACCATTCACTTGATCAATAATCCATACGTTCCAAGTTGGATGACAATTTTCAACTTTAGGGTTTGACTATGGAATACTGCCTCGTTAAAAACCTTGCTAGGAAAACCCAGTGGGATAAAACCATAGCTAAGGGAAAAAGAGTGCAGTGTATAGTCTTCTCCTGATATTTCTGGATCATGTATGTTGCCTCATTAAAAACCTTACTAAGAAAACCCAATGGGATAAAACTTAGTTAAGGGAAAAAGAGTGCAACTTGTATAGTACTCCCCCTCATTTTAATATGTATTATTTATGTGACTTGTCTCTATCTTCCTTGAAAGTTGATCAAAGCTTTATAGACAACAATTTTTCGCTTGATCCTTAGGTAGGCAATCTTTTGCCGATTAGTGTTATATGAGACTTCTGGTTCCTTTTGGAAACAATTATCATAAGATCCATAACTGTGTTTTGTTACATTACCTGCATTTACAAAAACTAACCAAACTTGTTTCGATGTGTTAGTAAAAATATAAATTATACCTTACATACCTCAAGTGTATCAAAAATTTCGTTTCACCTTAGGAGAATATGAAAAGGAAAATATAATTCATCTTGCAATGTGTTAATGAAAAATTAAAATGGTGAAACTGGCCGTCCCCTGGATCGAACCCGGGTCTAGGCCACACCCTTTCGCGCACCTAGCCAACCGAGCTAGGTGCCTAGTTTGTGAGATTTCCTTTTTGGTTAAATATAAGCATATGTACAATAATTTCCTATTTTCAAGAAATTTAATGTTTGAAAAATCAAATGGTCTATTATGCTTCAAACTTTCTATTTCATCTTGATTCCATAATATATGTGTATGACCATAATTAATCGACAATTCTATGTTGGAATCATTTACTTCTTTCTGAGGGAAGGTATTATCATTCACTCCTTCCTAAGGGAATTGAATTTACCATTTTTCTTTTATGGTCAATTTCCCTTTTAGTGCCTTTTCTTTTTCGATGATGTTTTATCCTTTGAACCCAATTTCCTTTTCATGGCCTTTTTCTATTTCGAGGATGTTTTATCCTTTGAACCGACTGGCCTCTCATGTTTCAAACGGGATTCAATAGCCATATTATTATTATCCCTTTGCTTGTCTGTAATATCAACTCGAGCTAAAGCATTAGTATCTGATATATAAGATTTTCAATATGTCTTTGTCCTTCTTGAATATTAATTTTAACTGGAGCAATTCAAGACTTTTTTTTTTGAATTTCCTTCTTAAAATATCTTTTAGATATTTTACTCGAGGATACAGATAATATAATGATAACTTCAAAATTTATTTCACTTTTAGATATTTTACTCGAGGATACAGATAATATAATGATAACTTCAAAATTTATTTCACTTTTAGTTGTTTTCTATCTCCCCCTCATGTTGGGATTTATAATCAGCAAATGAAGCCCATAAGAAATCTCGCATTTATGGCTATATATTATTTATTCCCAACATGTCATTAAATCTCATCTTTGTGCGTTGTGTTGTAATAATTTCAGTATATATAGTATATATATCGCACACCCAAAGATGATAAATATTTGGTTTCTAAATAACTGTAATGGGGAGTAAATGTTTCAATAATAATACTTGTTCCAATGATCATTGATAATTTAGAAGTCTGGAATAATATTCTTGCTATATTAGCTTAGCCATATGTGCAAACTTCAAGTTGCGAATTGATAACCATTTAGACGATGCATCGATTTAAATACTAAATGGTATCATGCTAGGATATGTGTATCCTTTAATCCTTTTTAGGATTATCACCCCACCATGAATCCTTTTCATCATAGTATATCCTTGATGATATATATATATTCTTGAAACTCAACAATTTTCTTGTTGATATTTGGGAAAAATAGAGCGTCCTCTATTTAAAAGCTTTGTACCATTAGGTAATTAGCTTTTCCCATTCTTTCTATTAATTTTGAATGTCCTAGGCAGAACCGTTATTTGCATTATTCATATACATATGTTTGTTATTTGTATTTCCACAAAACATTTGTATGTGTGTATGTATGTACAACCCAAACTTGTATGTTTATCATGCTTCGTCTTTAATATATTTTGTAAATATAAACTTGTTTTATGAATCAAATAAACCTGACAGTTTTCTAACTTCCCAAAAATAACATTTCCTTAATATATCATTTATTATATATACATATATATATATATATAACTGTTGTATATATATAACCGTTGTACAACGGCTATAAAACGGTAATATAACCGTTACAAAACGGTAATATAACCGTTTCAAAACGGTTATAATTTACCACTATAAATAACCAATTATCAATCTCATTTTTTTTCACATCAAACCCTCTTCTTCTCAAAGTTATTCAAGGAAAGAAATTTCGAAGATGATTCACCCGGTTTTAATATTGACTGGCATAATGTTAATATTATTGCCGATATTAATGTATGAGCTTCCGCCTCATCTATTTAGTACTTATGTATTCATTTATTTGTTCATAGCTGTTCCTTTGTATGTTATCTCATTTTTAATGAGTATTTAGATTTTAATATTTATCTTATTTATGTTTTGTAACAAAATTGGCAACCTATAACTGAAGTAATTATTAATATGGTGGTAGGTTCCATCTAATTGTTATGGGAGTTGTTGTTGAGATGACAATGCTCGCGTGTCATCTTCCATATCAATGTTGTATGTAAACATGTTTCAATTCATATGGCTACTTATCCAGATACTTAAATAATTGAATCGTAGCAAAATGATTCTAGTATATAGTTATGTTTGCGGACCTCTGTCTGTGTATACAACTGAAATTAATCAGAATCATGAGGTGATGGTGGTGGCGGAGTAAATTATTTTGAGATAATACTAGCTACTTGTCTTAGCATTTCTTCCTGCCACTTATTCTTTTTCGTCAACCACTCTATTTGTCTTGACATTTCCGGTTCTTTTTTATTAGTTTATCAACCTTTATTGGATCTAAAAATGGATTTATTAGAGGCACCGTACTTGGTTCGGCTTCAACAATTGACTGTTGTTGTTGCTCCGGATGTAGTGAAGACTGTTGCTGTAATAGTGGTGATATGGGTTGTTCTGGTGCAAACAACTCTTCGAATGTCATGTTATCATTAAATATGGATTGTTGCATCATTTCTCTTTGCCCAAAAGATAAAGGTGAAAGTGCCTGGTAGATGCCTGGTGTTTGTGGTTGAGTATGCTGTGTTTGAGATGTGTTAGTTGAAATATGTTCAAACATGGGTGGTATTGGCTGCTGTTGAGACAACAAATCAAACTGATAAAAAGATGGTGGAGGAAACTGCGACAGTTGATGTTGTATATTTTGTGATGTATTTTCTGGGATAACCGGTGCTGCCTCAGATTGAAACGATCGTGTTTGTGTAGGAATATCAATAGGTATTATATCAATATTGGTAAAACTTACCACTCCAGGTAATCGTGGTGGGGATAATTCTTGAATAATCTGATCGTTTATGACACCTAGAGATTTAGCTATTTTTGTTATGTATGATCCTCCCATAAGGTTTTTCGGGAGACGTGTTTGGTATTGCTCAAAGTACATAGCAAGAGAGTAAGCAATATTACAATGGACTGACTCGAATATACTGTATAAGTGGAAGAGATCGGTACCACTAACTGTGTGTAGATTAGACGTGCGCCCCCTGATCGTGTTGGCTAGAACACGGTGCATATATTGATAAAGAGGATCTCTAAATGTTCTTGAATTATTATTTCTACTCCACACTGCTGGTGTAAGTGTAGACCAATAATCTTGTATGCGATCAGGATATTCGGTTAATGCGTTTATAAATATAGGTGATCTAACCTCTTCTTCTGTATAAATACCTAAATGTACTGCGAACTCAGATAATGACAAATTAAAAGTTTTTCCACCGAGTCTAAAATCGATAGAGGGCTCAGATAGGTTTTTATTTCGTGTGAAATGAAAAGTAGACCAGAACTCATATACAAATTCATCGTATGAGGGTTCTAAGATATCAAAAAAACGACGCCATGGTGAACCAATTGGTAGTAACCTTGTCAGTCGATCATCTTTGTCTAGAATCCCCGTTATGTTCCAGTCGATACTATTAATAGTATTAACTTTAAGCCTCCTGAGGGTTAGACATTTCGTATGGGTGCGTGCATCCCTAAACTGAAGAAATTTATGGACTTCGATCTGGGCACGAATTTCTGCTGCGTTTGAAGATTCAGCGTGTGCACGAGTAGAAAACTGAAGACTCATGATAGTAATATTGGGATTTGTTTGAGATCTAAAAAAATAGAATTTGAGTATGAGTTGTTTTGGGTATGTGTCGAACTATATCAGAAGTTCAGTTGGTTTGAGGATTTACACGAGTGGTGGGTTACTTATATAGATAAAAATTAAGCTTACACAATATGCTTGGTTAAGGCTTCAATGATACACCTTGAAAATAGTTTTACTGTATTAGGTTTGAAAATTTCGATAACAAACAAAATGTTTAAACTAATATTAGATTCGGTAGGTATCGTGGGTAACGTGCTGAGTATCACTTCTAAATGGTTTCGATAATAACAGCGATGATATTAATAATTGGTAATTTTATAATAAAATATCCATAGCCATTTTTACGGATATATATATAAAATTAGTATGCACAATAATAAATAAATTATTATGAATGTGGATGATAACGACACGCACAGTAGCGCACAGTAAATGAAATAATTCGAACGAATTATTATGATATAGGCCCCACCAGTTTTGTTTTATTTCTTTTTCCTTAAAGAAACTGCAATAAAGGAGCTCAAAAAGGAGCCTAAGTCTCCATCACACAAAATGCTTTTAGGCCAGTTTTTATAACATAAATAAACGTTATTAAACATTAGAAAATAAATGTTGGATAACATAAATATAAATATTAGGTGCATAAATAAATGTTAGATAACATAAATGTAAATGTTAGGTGCATAAATGAAATTTTGATTGTTAGTAGTCCCAAGTTATTATGTATGAGGTTCTCTGCACTAATTTAGATTGTTAGTAGTCCCATAGTTATTATATTCCCATAGCAATAGGTATCTCGTACTCATTTTATTATTAAGTATGAGATTTAGATGTTTTTATGATAGGAGTGTCTGGATAACTGAGTCTCCTAAAGGAAAACAATCTCACGGTATAAAAGAAATATTACGTTTATCATAACAATTATAGTTTATATAAATTAATCAAACACTTACTTTGATTATAATTGCTTGAACGTTTCCTTGGCTAGAGCCTCGTGCTTGGCTAGAGCTTCGTGCTAATAACGTGTTATAAATCCACTGTAAAAATACAACTACTCTTGTGTATAACTGATCAAACAAAGGGCTAATTCACATCCCTTTCACCTTTCCTCCAAGATGTATGGTTTCCATATATCAATAGGGACAGAATCACTTGAATCCTTCATATCCGTCTTCTTCTTTCTTTCTTTAATTGGGGATAAGTTTTTCTTTCTCTAAAACTTCGTGTATATTTCTCTTATCATATCATACATATATATACAAAAGAATATCATATCATACATATATATACAAAAGAAGAACCGTTGTGAATGTGAGAATTTTGTCTGAACCTAATAATTCATAACAGAGACAACAAATAAACATGCATACTTAAAAATATAAGACGATGTTGTGGAAACTAAAATTTCTATACGTGACCGATGTATTATTTTCTTCAAATTTAGGTAGATTATTGGGATTTTTGTGGGCTATACGCCTCGCATAGACCAATACCAGACGTATAGAGTTTAATTTTTAACTTCGAATTTGTTTTGTTTTATTTAATATCTATAGTTTTAATGAGATTTAAAAAGGTTTTTCTTATAAAAAAATAATACATGCAATATTTTTTTCATTTTAAATATTATGAATATTACAAAAAAAAAACTTATTAATATTTATGCATATATATATATATATATATATAGTGGAGGGTTCAAATGAGAAGAAATTTTTTGTAAGAATAAAAAAGAACAAATTTAAACCAATAAGAATACTTCATTTAATTTTTGTATTTAATATTAGTGTAAGGGTATATTGGTACACTTAGATAGATCATTAATTATTAGTCTTCCTTTTTAATAGCTAGTAAATTAAATTCGTAACTTATTTTCAAAAAATATATTTTTTCAAAGAAAAAAAAAACAATTAATTTAAAGTGTAGGATAAATTACGATGTGTGTAGGATGCATTACGAGTTGTGTAGGATAAATTTCAATATTTGTAGGATAAATTTTCAAAACGTGTATGCAAAAAAATTAGTGTGAAGGACAATAGTCTTTATGACTAATTAATTAGTCAAAGATAATAATAAATAAGATGTAAGAAAAACTATTTAATATTTTACAATTGTACCCTTTGTTATTTTTCTTCTCAATTTAATTTTCTTCTCAAATGACCTCCCCCTATATATATATATATATATATATATATATATATATATATATATATATATAGGGTCAGGATCATTTCAGAACCATAAATATTTACAGAACTCGCAGAACTCCTAATAAAAAATCTTTTTATTTATATATTTTTATGTTTAGGATAATTTTATCATTTATTATGTGTATTTTTACTATTGCATACATGTTAAGAGTAATTTTATCATTTTTTGTATGTATGTAATTTTATAATTACACATATGTAAACTAGTTTTTTTACATATATGTAAACTACTTTTAACATGTATGTAATCAAAGAAATAAATATGATAGATGATAAAAAGATCCTAAATACAAAAACTTATATATAAAATGATTGTTTATTAGGAGTTCTGAAAGTTCTGTAGTTATTTAGAGTTCTGAAATGAACTCAACCATATATATATATATATATATATATAGGGCCAATATCATTTCAGAAACATAAATATTTACAGAACTCGCAGAACTTCTAATAAACAATCTTTTTATTTATATATTTATAAGTTTATGATAATTTTATCATTTATTATGTGTATTTTTATGATTACATACATGTTAAGAGTAATTTTATCATTTTTATATGTAATTTTATAATTACACATATGTAAACTAGTTTTTTTACATATATGTAATTAGTTATGACACATATATATAAATTTGGCAATTAAACATATATAAACTACTTTTAACATGTATGTAATCAAAGAAATACATATAATAAATTATAAAAGATCCTAAATACAAAAACTTATATATAAAATGATTGTTTATTAGGAGTTCTGAAAGTTCTGTAGTTATTTAGAGTTCTGAAATGAACTCAACCCTATATATATAGAGGCCGGTTAACGTACAATACCTCTTGTCATACATTATGTACGCGATGCCCTCAGCCGTACGATCTTCAATCGATCAAACGCGGGCGAAACTAATTTAAATGATTAAATTAATCATTTTAATATATCTAAATCATATCAGGAAGGTTAAAAACGTCATTGCGAGGTCATAAATTTCTGTAATTGACCGATGATGGTTCAAAATCAAACCCTAAATCAAATTCAAAAACCTGAAAATCTTCTTCCCCAACCTCCCTTCGTTCCTTTTAGTGCGATATCGATAGTAAGAACTACTAATTTGGGAGTTGTAAGGGTCAAACGGAAGAAGACTGACAATGATCGACCAACAATGGAAGAAGATGAACAGTAACACACACACAGATTTTTCACATGCGATATTCAATTTTCCACATGCGATTCTACACACCCCATGCCATTTTTCACATTACCCCATGCTAGCCATTTTTTCACATGCGATATTCAATTTTTCACATGCGATTCTACACACCCCATGCCATTTTTCACATTACCCCATGCCATTTTTTCACATGCGATATTCAATTTTCCACATGCGATTCTACACACCCCATGCCATTTTTCACATTACCCCATGCCATTTTTTCACATGCGATATTCAATTTTCCACATGCGATTCTACACACCCCATGCTATTTTTCACATTACCCCATGCTAGCCATTTTTTCACATGCGATATTCAATCTTCCACATGCGATTCTACACACCCCATGCCATTTTTCACATTACCCCATGCCATTTTTTCACATGTGATATTCAAATCTTCCACATGCGATTTTGTCCATCTACACACCCCATGCCATTTTTCACACTACCCCATGCTAACCATTTTTTCATATGCGATATTTATTGAATTCGCACCAGATCTGCACCTGATCGAACGGCTAGGATAATCGCGTACATATCGTACGATAAGCGCATTTGTATTTTACTCTTTACCTATATATATATATATATATACACACACACATTTTTTAAAATCCAAAACGTTATATAAATGAATATTTTATTACTTAACGCAAAGATTTTAACTTAATCGAAACTAAACTATCGTATGAAACACAACCAACCAAACATGCTAAATATTACAAACAAACATCACAGATATAAACAACCAAAGCCGTACATATTTATAACATCAATTTGTACATACATAACAAAACAAAGATACAACTGAATGTGAGTTAAAAAAAAGAACGAACAAAACTATGCATCATCTTAATGTGCCTCCGGATCATGGCTTGCCGGGGGGTCATGAGTGCCGGACAAGGATCTAGATACTGAATGCCAATGGTAAAGGTCAGGGTTTGAGATCGACGGCACTCCTCCTCTCAGTAAACATCATTAATCCAATTGATCTGCTGAGTAATCTCGTGGAGGAAGACCTGTGTGGCGGTGATATATCATGATCAGGCAGCTGTTGCGTCTTCCCACCCTCGATCAGCACCCATGAAGCATGACTAGGATTACCACCGGAATCACGACTCCCTAAAAAGCTGGTGGTCCCATGTGCAAAATAAACGGGCAACGCCCGTTAAATTGCCCATGATGTGCATGCCATGCATCGTGTGCCTATCTAACCTCATCGGCATGATCGGCGGGGACAAATGGGACCATCATCCAGTAAGTGACCATCATCCAGTAGCTAGTAGACCCCCGGCTCCTCTCACTTAAGGCGTTAGAAGTGACAATAAGCCTGTGTAGGTACCTGTAGAGCCGGTCTACTAGCTAGTGACCCTCGCTTTGGAGTCACCAAAGGGAGCATCAGCAATCACCATCCGAATTTAGAGGATCGTGGCTCTATCTACATTTGTGTTCCCCAGTGTGAAGCGAGGGTGTATTGATTTTTATTATAATTTTTAAGTACTTTTACTCTTTTATCAATTTTTCATTCTATAAAACACAATATAACACTATCAATCTCTACAACACGCTAGAGCAAGTGCACCCATCGTTGACATAGCAGTGATGGTAAGATACCGAGGTCGTCCAAGGAAACAAGAGCTTTTAATACCGTAATATCGTCAACGTCTAATCTAATCAAATTTTGAGGAATTATTTTTAATTGTAATATATTTATAAGGGATTCAAGCCATTCTTACTTCCCTCGATTTGATACTGTCTGCCTGAAAAGAAGTCCTAATAAGCTTGAATTAAGTCTTCACAGGATCTATACACTGAATGAGGCAGGAACTTTACTCATACCACCCTTCTAACCCCCTTCTAAGTAGTTAACGTGCTTGATATAGACTGTAAAGACACGAATGAGTGAATCAACGAAACATGAAGATATGATAGATTAAAGTTCACTTTCAATATAAAAACTCGTTATTAAATTCATTAATACATACCGAATTAAAAAGTTAACCAAAGATTGGAAATCAAAAGTAATACAGAAATGACATGTCTTCACCAAGTGATGTAAGAGATTAGCTAAGCATTGCCTTTGTTTAACAAAAACTCTTATCAATCTTGGATTCCGAGACTACTACACACACTCTAGAGATGGATAATGGATGAATGTGGTGGATGATGGTGGTATTGTGGTGGTGGAGTGGTGGCAGGTGTGAGAGAAATGGTTTGCCAAGGGATGGAATGCTATTGAACCAAGCACCCCTATTTGTAGCTGAAAACATAAGCTTTACACGGCCTCGTACATGGTGGTTACAGCTTCATGCTTTACTTCTTCTCTGTCTTCATTTAATGAGCTTGTCAGTTCGGATGCTCACACGGCCCTGTGTGTCAATGGCACGGCCTCGTGGCCATTGTACTTGATGTAATATCCAAGATTTTCATATCTGGGAGTTGACCATGGCCCGTGCCCATGAGACACGGCCCCGTGTCTCTTGTCTGCTTCTGTTTGTCTTCTTCTTCCTGGAATCTTGGGTGGGGCATGGTCCCATACCTGGTAGGCACGGCTCGTTCTTATCTTCTGATTTGTTGGTTTTGGCCTTGGGATGAAGCTCGGAGGGTTGGTATATTGTATCAACTTCCCTTCTTCTGTATTTATCCTGGTTTTTTCTGTTAATTTATTCCTTTTGTATATTTAAGCTTTTTTAATCCTGAAAATCAAAAGTATACAAAGAAACGCACTTTTTCCAACATTAGTACTAAAAAGAGTTGTTTTTATACCTTATTTGATATAATTTATATGTTACATTTGGCGCATATCAAATACCCCCACACTTGAATTTGTTTGTCCTCAAGCAAAACTCTTTAATATTGCTTACACAACCAAATGGAATTGGTAGAGAAGAAGTTTTCAGGTCTTGTTTGTAGAGTGTCGGGAATACAAGTTCTTTTTATTCTTGTTTTTATATTATTTATAGTCCTATTCGACATGATTTATTTAGAACTTTTCAAGAAAAATAAATATTTTTGGGCATAACACGCCTTTTTAAAATTTCATTTATCTATATACAAATTTACACACCTCACAAGTGATCACTCAACACTCGGCCGAAGATGTATAAGTGAAACGCTCGATCCCGGTATGGAACTTACTCCTACCATATGCTTGACAAGTAATCAAACCTCGTCCTTGTTAACATAATCTTTGTAAATATCAAGAGGACTTTTAAGGGTAGGTTTTTGGTTAGGGGTACGGTAGTTTTATTTGAAAAGTGGCTAAAAGCGTAAAATGTCAGTTTTCTTTTGAAAAATTGTTTGTGACTTAGGTATTAACTAGATGCGTATAAGCAATAAGTTTGCTTATTGTATTTTAAGCAACTAGATATTTTTTTTGATGGAATATTCACAAGAAAATTAAGTCACATACTTTTGCGTATTCAAAAGTACCGAATTTTACTAAAATAAAGGGGTGTAAAAGTAAAAGATGGTTTTTGGTGATGGGTAATTTATACAAAATGGTGTTTTGCGGGTTTTGAAATGAAAGGTTTAGGCTCAAAGGAGTTGACTAAGGGGAAATTTTGTGGGGAGATAAATAGAAAATAAGGTTGAAAAAGAAAACAAGTTTATGGTCCTAATGCCTCAATCATGTACTTACTTGGATTAGTCAATAAGGACCGGGAATGTATTGCCTTGTTAAGTTTTAGATTCGTAAGAACCGTACGAGCTATTCACACAAGAAATGAAAAGTGAGTATTTAGTAAAGATATGATATTGAATGCTCGGTGAAGGCTCAAAACTCACAATTTGTGGGAAAAGGTTAAAAGTGTGAAAACATATATAAAATCAAATTTTAAAAAGATTGCCATGCCTTTGTATGAATTTTTCTTATATTGTTCTTTTTATCACGGCGCTATCGTTTGTAAATTTGTAAAAACTTGAACTTTTAGAACTTGGTTTTCTAACTTAAACTATAAACAAGACAAAACAAACTAAAAAGAATTATTTTTGAAAAAGATTTGGGGTATTTTAGGGTTCCAAGTAGAGTTTTGTGCAAGGCTTGTTTTAGGACAAACAAATTCAAGCCCCCCCCCCCCCCCCACACTTCAATTACACATTGTCCTCAATGTGTCCAAAATTGGTTAGATTTGATTGAATGTATAAATGTGGGTTAAAAAGAACAAAATTTTCAAAAATCAGACACTAGACACGGGGGCGTGTTTGGGGGACACGGCCCCATGTAAAAAGTGCCAGTACCATGACTTCTGTGAAAATTTTCAGAAGGCAGACATTGGGGCGTGTCCGGTAGGCACGAACCCATGTCAAAAGTACCAGTAACGAAAATTTCCAGAAGACAAACATGGGGGCGTGCCTATGGGACACGGCCCCATGTAAAAGGTCTAGAATCAAAATTATTTTATGTAGACTTGAGGCACGGGGTTATGCTTACCTTACACGACCACGTGCTGCACTTACTGGTTTGAAGATTTTGTTTCGGGACACATCTGTTTACGTGCATGAGGTGCTGTTTCAACGTCCTTCGGCCATTTTCCACATTTTGCACACTTTGTTTTCAAAACACCAAATTTCATTCCATTCATCCATCATTACAACTAAAAAGAAAAATAAAAATACAAGAAAGACTTAAATCCTAAGATAGATAATTGGTGGATACCCTACGAGAATTTTTTTAAACCCAAATAGTTTTCCCCTAGATAAATCGATGAAAGATTAGCAAAAACTGAAACTAGTTTTCGGAAAATGAGGGCTTTGAGCTATTTTCCGGGAATGCTCCTTCAAAGTTCGTTGAGCATCTCCTCAATCTCCCTTAGTAGGAAGATGAAGGGTTCCTCATAGACTTCCTCTTGTGGGAGAGGAGCGCGGTTTACCAGAACCTCAAAGTAGGCGTTGATGGGAGGAGCGCGGTTTACTAGAACCATATGTGAGGCACAGTCCCATATTCTTCTTTACACACCATCATGTCTGGGGAGCAGCTGGGACACGACCCCGTGGGTGAGGAACACAGCCCCGTGTTTTAGGGTTTTATGAAGTTTTGTCAGAATTTTTAAGGAACCGTGTTTTATCGGGAGGTTCCTTACTGGTTGGAACAACGCTAAAATGCCTGATGTACCCTAGGTTCCGGCGAGAGGTATGAAAACGCAAGAGGTTGTCGGAAAGGTAGAAACCTAAGCTAAAAGTAGGAGGGCGAAACCTTCCTTTATTTACCTTTTCTGGGCTCTTGATAAAGAAGGTGTGAGTCGACTTGCTATGGTCTAAACCGTTGGTGTGAAATTCACAAGCCGTTAAGGAGTCCTTCATTGCGAGGCCGATACAGGTTCGACTATTGCCTTCGTTTTTGCACGGGGCTAGGGTAGAATTGTTGGCGTCGGCATCGTTTATTCCTGAATGTGGCTCCATCGAATCTCCTTCATTTTTGCTCCTTGATGAATATCGCGCCTTCATCATGGATTCTATTTCTTTGAGTTTTTGGAGAATCCTCTAGTCTATTTGACATAATTCTTCCGAGCTTATGTCTCCTTTGCAAGAGGTTTGATTGAATTCAGGTGGATGGTAGTTATTGTTTTTACTCCCGCCCATCTTAAGGTGATCACCACAGAAAAACGATGGGTCTAAGTAGTGGGGATTAAATTTTAGAATGGGACATTCTTGATCTTTATCAATTCCTCCACATAACTGACACCATTCACCGTAAGAGTGTTGGGGGTAAAAATAATCACTGACATCCATAGTTGCCAGACAAGTTTTAACCATCGGGATCAAATGTTACTGTTTTCTTAGGAACTGCTGTTGAGGCATGGTCCTGTGTGCTTGTCACACGGCCCCGTGCTATAGCTTTTATCAGGAAGAAGAATATTTTGTGTTACTGGGGAGTTGGCCCAGGCCCGTGTTGATCAAACACGACCCCATATTATTCCTGTAGAAAGTAGAAAAATTAGAGAAAATGAAGAAAAACCTAAAAAGAAAAATTAGAAAAGCATAAAAATGATTAGGCTGCCAATTTTAAACTTTCTTAAAATGCTTGTGTTCCTGGCAACGGCGCCAAAAATTTGGTCGTGAAGCGAGGGTGTATTGATTTTTATTATAATTTTTAAGTACTTTTACTCTTTCATCAAGTTTTAAATTTATAAAAGACGATATAAAACTATCACTCTCTACAACACGCTAGGGCAAGTGCACCCTTTGTTGATGTAGTAGAGTGATGGTAAGATACCGAGGTCGTCCAAGCACACAAAAGCTTTTAATACTGGAATATCGTCGACGTCTAATCTAATAAAATTTTGAGGAAAGATTTTTAATAAGTAAAATAAAGAAACAAAATAAATAAAGAAACAAACAGACAAGATAGAATCACTTGGCTTCGACTCATCTTTTATGTATCCTTTGACGATTTCCGCACTTTGGGTTTTTTAATATATTATCTTAGTTATAGTGGCATGTCCCTCTTTTGGAGGCATCGCTACCCTCAGCCATAATGGTCTGAGTCAGTAGGGATACAGTCCTGCAAGGCTGGAATATTGAAAGATAATTAAGAAAGTTATTAATGCAAAATATAGCACGTCCCTCTTTTGCAGGCGACGCTACCCTCAGCCATATTGGTCTGAGTCAGTAGGGATACAGTCCCGCATGGCCGGTTTAAAATTTTAATAGTAATTTATTTATAAGGGATTTAAACCGTTTTTTTCCCCGATTTGATGCTATGTGCCTCAAAGGAAGTCCTAATAAGCTTGAATCAAGTCCTCGCAGGGTCTATACACTAAACGAGGCAAGAACTTTACCCATACCACCCTTCTAACCCCTTCTAGGCAGTGATCATACTTTATATAGACCGTAAAGACACGAATGAGTGAATCAACGTAACATGAAGAGAAGATAGAATAAAGTTCACTTTCAATATGAAAAACTAGTTATTAAAATAATTAATACATACCCAATTAAAAAGTTAACCAAAGATTGGAAATCAAAAGTAATACATAAATGAATTGCCTTCACCAAGTGTTGTAAGAGATTAGCCAAGCATGGCATTTGTTTGACAAAAACTCTTATGATCAATCTTGGATCCCGAGACTACTACACACACTCTAGAGATGGATGATCGATGAATGTGGTGGATGATGGTGGTATTGTGGTGGTGGAGTTGTGGCTGTTGTGAGAGAAGTGGTTTACCAAGGGATGGATTGCTATTGAACCAGTTATCCCTATTTATAGCTGAAAACAAAAGTTTAACACGGCCCCGTGCCTGGTGGGCACGACCCTGTGCCTTCCTTCTTCTCGGTCTTCATTTAATGAGCTTGTCAGTCTAGATGCTCATACGGCCCCGTGTGTTAACGGCACGGCCCTCAAACTGTATCCCCGTTGACTCAGACGAATATGGCTGAGGGTAGCGTTGCCTCCAAAAGAGGGATATGCCACTTTTTGCATTAATAACTTACTTAATTATCTTCCAATAATCTGGCCTTGCGGGACTGTGTCCTTCCTGACTCATGTGAATTTAGGATCGGATGAATTCCTTGACCGTTGAATGCTAATCAACACGTGAAATGTGCGGAACCCAATCACGTGTGTGGACAGAACACGAAGAAGTAATTATAAACTGTTTTCTATTGATGATATAACAATCACAAAACCACGAAAACAATTGGACAGAGTTTACCCACTCTAGTCACGAAAAGTTACAGATGACAAAGACCTACTCTCCTATATTTAGGCAAGACTCATCCGGATGGATTAAGGAAGCTGATGGCCTCATCTGGATGGATGGACCTCATCCGGGCGGATGGGCTTCCGGATGGACAAATCTGCATTTGTCCGGATGGACCATGTGTCCATCCATCCGAATGGACTTCAGTATATTTCAACTTTGCCTTTTGCTATGTTTACCACCGGTCTTGTATCATCTGATGAAGCTACATTATGTGGTTGATGCAAGCGATAGACATATACATTCACAGACTCCCCCTTGGATATTGCTACAGTCAATCTCGTAGCTTTCTGTCTTTCTCCGAGTCTTTGTAGAAATGTTGACATTTTCAGCAACACAGACTCCCTTTTTTTCTCTAACGGAATCCCCGTGGATCTGCTTTCAACTTCCAGATACTCCCCCTTTCGTTTAGCTTCTCTTTGAGGCTCCCCCTTGCTTTAAGCTTCCATGCTTTCAGCTGCTAGGATCATCACTTGGCTCTATAAACTCCCCCTTACATTGAGCTTGTCTTCAGACTCCCCTTAAGCTCATCTATCCGGATCATAGTTTGGCTCAATCGCCTGAAAAATCTTAAATAATCTATAACATTTTGACAATGTAAAGTTTATAATCAACACTCTAGCTCTAATCATATAACCGTGATAAGCTGGAGCATTTCAAATATGTGACAGCACAAGACATCATTTGTTCACAGAAATCTGGATTTTAAATTTAACAACGAAAGCGATTTGGTTTTCCAGAACGGATGACCTGGCTCTAATTATTCTCTGATCGAGAACCTGGCTTTTAATCATATATGTATTTGACAATTTTAAAATTTTCAGGAATCAAAACCTGGCTCTTTCGCCCTATCAAACAACTCTATATATGACAGCTTAAGTATCCAAAATCTTCACGTTTTGTCATCCAAGTCCAAATTAATGACCTTGGAGATTTTACAAACTGTTTTTGATTTTTCATTTAAAATTCTCAAGTATCAAATTATTGAACTTGTTTTATTTTCAGAAACATGTTCAACATACTTGTTTTATGAACTTGAAACTCAGCTCTCAGACATCGGTTGTCGAAAATAAAGTAGAACAAAATCTTTTGTAATTTTATGAAATGTAAAATAAGTAAACAAATATTTACGGACAATATTTTTGTTTGAGTTCGCGTTAGAGAATTATATCAGTTTATGACAAATCACTAGCACCATTGAGCTATTAACACTTTAAGTTTTAAACGGTTCACTTAGATTGTCAGTATACTGATCCACTTAAATTTTCACACAAAGTTCAACTGATTCGAGATACGAGATTAGTGTTTTAATAACTTCACTTATTCGCGTGTCCCACCTCAGAATATACTCTCGTATAGAGATTCCCTAGATTTAGTCTTACAGGTGAATATAATATATTGATATCTGTTCTCTGGGTTAGTGCGAGACCTTGAGAGCTCAGGTATGAACTACCGTTCAGTCAAAGAGATGAAGGCTCGACTTTGAGGTGTGTCTCACTTAGGGATCTTCTTAGCAACTGCACTTGATATATATCTTTCGGTATTTTTCAATTTTTATGCAGAGGGTAAGCGTTAAGCGCGTAAAGTATTATACGAGGTCTAGGCCATTGCTTCCGCAATATCAGAAGATCAAGTATAATACCCCAGATATCAAACAGTATAAAAACCTAGTATCTCAGAATCAGGCAATCTCTCAAACAAGATTTCAGGGGTTACCCATATATTCGAGAGATGTTCCCCACGAGATAAGTAAAATATTGATATTTAGATTTATATCTCGAAATCAATCTACTAGATGTGTAAAAACCTACTAGCATGTCATCAGTGAGACTGTTTATCACATTTTAACATTCAATTTCTTTAGCGTACTGTGAATGTCTATTGATGTACTATCATTCCTCTTTTTTCACAGAAACTCATTTTTTTTAATTTTATCATGTTTTTAACTTTTTTCAAATTTTCAAATGTTTTTGTATTTTCTGAAATTTTCTTACTCCCCTTAAAATTCAAAATATTTAAAGAAAATTTGACAACCCAATGCAATTAGCTTTGTCTTGCCATCCATTTTCTGCATCTCGTGCTCTGTTTTGCAAAAAGTACCCCCATGATTTACAACACATTGATTTTTAACAATGATAAAACCATTTTCAAATGTGAAATAACTATGTTTGTTCAGCCGTGAGGGTTTCGGCATATTCAATCAACATTTATTTTTTCAAATTTTTGATTTTTTTACAAAATAAAAACTTATTTTTGGTTTTTAAATTATCTGTTTTTAGGGCTTTTAATATGGTTTATTTATGTACAGAATAAAAAAAACTCCCCGTTTCTTAGTTGCAGGGATCAGCAACCTCCTCTCGTGCCAGGATGCTCCTCTCCTTGATTTGACATTCTGCAGTCTTTAGGAGCACCTACACATTCGAACAATTCAATCACTTAAACAAAGCAACCCAAGCCTGTTTAGACTCATGTAACTGAATGTGAATCTTTCCAGGTAAAACTGGATAGTTTCTATCATTCTGTTCAAAAACATTTTTTTTAATTTTCTCATCATTAGAAACCTTTTGTTGCTTGACCACCCAGATCTGCCCTTTTGAAACATTTCTTTGATAAAATCTTTCATTTTGAATATTTTGATTTTGAACAACAACTTTTGGTTTCCAAAACTGATTTGGTTTTGTTGCATCAACCGTTGTTTTCCAACTTTGTGTTGTTCTAACTCTGGGTGTCACCAGTTTCCAAGTGTGTTGTAATTCAGCCTTTGATATATTTGGCTTCCAAGTTTGTTTTGATTCAAACTTGGTTGATTTCTGATTCATACCAACAGGTTTAAGATTTGGACAATTTCGACTGAGATGTCCAATTTGTTCACACTTAAAACATATGTTCTCTTTGAAACATCTTTCGCCTGCAGTTGTTTTTTCTTTTTAGCATAGAACTTTTCATTAGACTGTCGTCTAAATTGAAGTTCTTTCTCTTCTTCAGAACTTATTCCATGAACAAAGTTTGTCTTTTTTCTGAAAATTTTTCTTTTCAAAACGTTTCTGATGGTTTTTCTTCTTATAACTCAACCCAGCCCTCATGTTTTTCTTCTTGTAATTAGGTTTGTTAAAAGAACATTTCTTGCTCTTTCCAGCAAATTTTGAAATTTTAGACTTTTCAATTTCTACCAATTTAAACACTTTATCAATTTTTTCTGAAATCATATTTCGAATCAGAAATTCAATTTCTGAGAATAATTTGTCCGATCCAATCATGGTATAAACCAATCCTGTCGAATCATCATTTGCATTTTTCTCAGATTTTGAATTTTTAAGATAACTTTCATGAAAACTTCCCTCATTTTCATCTTGTGACTCAGACTTATCTGTTTTGGTAGACTCCTCTGACAGAACATTTTCAACAACCTTACCTACCACCTCTGAATCAACGAGATCATCAGATTTGGTGTAAATCACATCGATGTTGTCAGGTAATTGGTCAACCATATTTATAGTTTTTCCACCTTTTCACCATCATAGAATGTATAATTATCCTCCAACAGTGGTGGAACCTGATGGTATTCTGACCTAATTCCTTTTTTGTTCTTTTCAGACTCTTTTCCATCCGGTGTGATGTTGAAAATACGTTCAAGAATGTATGAAGAAGCATGATGCTTTGAAGTTTGTTAACTAATTTTTCTTTTTCAGCCAGTTCTTGTTTCAGTTTAGCTACTTCATCAATATAGTTATTTAACACCTTTTGTTTTCCTTCATATCTAGCTTCTAGAAATCCAGTTGTTTCTTGACATGCTAGCAATCTGTTATCCAGACTTTTGACTTTACTTTTCAAAATTTCATAAGCTTCTTTTACAGTGTGATATGACAATTTCATTCCATTATATTCTTTTTGCAACTCTTGAATAGTTTTATCTTTCGGAATACATTCATTGCATTCAGCTAAAGACTTTTGTTTTAAAATTTCGTTTTCTTTTTCAAGATTGTCACATTTCTCTATTAGCTCTTTTTCTTTTTCGTTCAACAATCTCTCATTTTCAAACATTTCATTACAATTTTCTTTGAAGATCTTTTCAATTTTCGTAAATTCAATGTCTCTGGATCTCATATTGTTATCCTTTTCAGTACAAGCCTTGCACGTTTCCATGCATTTCTTGCACTGTTGTTTAGTTTTGTGATCAGATTTATCTAACATTTCAGAAGATTCAGTTTGAATTTTTACCTCAGCAATTGGCACCTCGGCATCTTTGATGTGTGCAAAATGCAACATATAAATTACATCAATTGTGGCATAAAACTAACCCCTTTTAGTACTAATGTTGGAAAAAATGTGTTTTTGTCTTCCTTTTGTATTTTCAGGATTAAATGAGCTCAAATTAACAAAAGAAACAAAAAGGCAGCAAAATCTAACATAAATACAAGAAAAGGAATAAACGTGGCATGCCCGACCTCCCCGAAAGCATCTTCCCAAGCAAAACAAGAGCGTAGAAGGCTGAACACGCCTCGTGCTCAGTGAGCACGGGGGCGTGCCAAAGCGTCAGTATAAAAGACAAAGTTGTAGAAGCTTCCATCGCCCACTACGGGGCCGTGCTCAACGGACACGGGGCCGTGGTCAACTATAAGATTCGCAGAATCCAGGCAAATCTTGATAGTACAGATATGCTTCTGCACACGGGGTCGTGCTTAGCGGACACGGGGCCGTGGTCAGCTAATAAAGACAAGAGCAATTAATGAAGACAAAGAAGGATGTGGACACGGGGCCGTGCCCGAGCTTCTGTTCAACCTATAAATAGGAGTGCTTGGTTCAAGCTCAAACCATCCCTTGGCACACCACCTCTCTCACACTTCACCCACCACCCACCACCACCATAACACCATCATCCACCACCATCATCCATTGTCCATCATAGAGTGTGTGAGTCGTCTCGGGATCCAAGATTGATCGTAAGAGTTCTTGACAATCAAGGCCATGTTTGCCCAAGTCTCTTACATCACTTGGTGAAGACAAAGTGTCTAGTGTAATACTTTTTATTTTTAATCTTTTCGCACTTTTTAATTGGTTATGTATTAATGACTTTAATAATTAGTTTCTTATTTTGAAGGTGATTCTTCCTTATCGTTTGTCTGTGGTGTCTTGGCATTATTTTACTGTCTATATAAAATAAAAGATTTTCACCATTCATATCTCCACTGACTATATGGAGGTATGTTGGCTACCTGGTTGGGGGTTAAGGGAACGGTTTGGTAAGAGTCTTGCCATTGTTCAGTGTATAGATCCTGCAAAGGACCTGGGTCAAATTTAGTAGGACCTCCTTCAATACTTAACGGTATTGGATGCGGGGGTCCAAACTCTTTGATCCCCTCATAAGTTAAACTACTATTAAAACTTTAACCCAGCTACTTAGGACTGTATCCCTGCTGACTCAGACTACTAAGCCGAGGGTAACGTCGCCTTCAAAAGAGGGGCCTACCACATTATGCATTAATAACTTAATTAATTATCTTTCAATAATCCGACCCTTTAAGATTGTTTCCTTGCTGACTCAAACTACTGGGTTGAGGGGTAACGTCACCTTCAAAAGAGGGGCCTACTACAATAACTAAGATAATCTCTTAAATAGTGCAAAAGTGCGGAAATAATTAATGGTTACACTAAATACGAGTCGGAGCCAAGTGATTCATCTTGTCTATCTGTTTTTACTTTTATTTTTATTTTTCAGCATTTTAGATAGTTTTTATTTTCTTAGTTTAAAACATTTTTCTAAACTTTTCATTTGATTAGACGTTGAGGATAAACCGGTATTAAAAGCTCTTGTGTCCTTGGACGACCTCGGTATCTTACCAACACTATACTACGCTCACGATGGGTGCACTTGCCCATATGTGTGTTTAGTGTTAGTAAATATCGTGTTTTATAAATTTAAAACTTGGCTAAAAAAGTGTAAAAGGGCTTAAAATATACTTAAACTTATATACACACTTCACACGCATCAAAGTTTTTGGCGCCATTTCCGGGGACACAAGGATTTTAAGAAAGTTAGGAATTAGCGGCCTAATCGTTTTTCTTATTTTTCTATTTTTTTAGGAATTTTCTTAGTTTTTCAGCTTCTGCAGAACTCAGCACGGGCCGTGCCTGCTGAACACGCCCCGTGCCCAATCATTGGAACTGGCAATCTTGTTTTAAGTCAGACAGTAAGCTGAACACGGGGCCGTGCCCACTCAACACGCCCCGTGCCCAAGATTCAGTTACTGAAAACAGAACCGTAAGATCCCGACGGTTGGTAATTTCTGACCCAAACATGAGTGATACTGATACTTTTTACTTTCGGCACTCTTATGGTACGTGGTGTCAATTATGTGGTGGTACCCATAAGGAATTAGAATGTTATTTTCTAAATTATAAGCCCCACTATATAGACCCATCGTTTCCTTGTATCCTTAAGAGGGGCGAAAGTAAAAATAATCCCTATCTCTCCCTTGAATGCTCCCAACCAGATTTTCTAGGAGAAATGCTTCTTGATGAATTATTTCAATTAGAAGATCTAATTCTTAATTGGTTAAAAGAACTTAGGATAGATTTCAATAATAAAATCTCAAGATGATAACCAAGAAGAAGTGTTGGAATCGCATTCAAACAACTTCGTTGTCCCCGACGATACTTCTAACTCTAGTGAGGACTTGAGCGATAGTTGTCCCTATGCCGATTGTGCCGTGAAGGACTCCCCATCGACTTCGTTCGATGCATACATAGACCCGAGCGATTCGGCATACACCTTCTTTAACGAGAGCCCGGGAAAGGGTTGGACTTGTCCACCTACTTATAGCATAGGAATCACCCACACCGACAACCTCTTGCGTTCTAGTCTTAATCTAGGTCAATTAAGGTATCTTAGGCACTTTGGGGTTGTTCCATCCAGTAAGGAACCACCCGATCTGGAAAAGTTCCTTGAAAATAGACGAATTCCATAAGACAGCTTCTAGACACGGGGCCGTGTCCAGGTTAGCACGCCCCCGTGCCCACCAAAAGATTCCCTTCTGATTTCATTAGAATACGGACAAAATTGTGTCAGGATTCTGTCTGCACACGGGGCCGTGTCCAGCCGACACGGGGCTGTGTGCAACGTACTGTCGTTTTCTATAAATGCAGCCAAGAATCCTGCACATTTGAACCATTCCAGGGACAGAGATTTGGGGAATATTCTCACATACCATCCTAGGTATTTTCTAAAAGAAGTTTCTCAATTACCTTCTTGTCCTTTCCTCTTTTATCCACTATCATCTTCTTCAATTTTTCTTTCCTTATACTTCCATTAAAGCTTGAACCTTCCATAATTTCAAGCTTTGTTGAGATGTTTGTTAGATTTTTGTTCATGGAATCTTGTTAAGAATAAGTTCTACAACAATGTTTTAAGTTGTTTCTGTTCAAAAATGCTTTAAAAATCACGAAAACAATTTAAAACCCCAAGATTCCTTGTTCCTAAATCCTGCAGATATCTGAACACAGGGCCGTGTTCGTTGAACACGGGGCCGTGTCGGAAGTACTGGTCCCATAAAATTGAACTCTTTTTGGTATGTTTTCTCAGAATGGCAAGCAGAACAATCGAAAACTCTTCGTCGCATTCCAGAAACAACCGGCATGAGAGAAGATCATCAACGGTTGAGGACTCTCTTGTAAACTATGTTTACGCTCTAAGAGAGGCCATTGATGAGATAACGGGGGTAGAAGAAGCATTGGTCGACCGTATTAATCATCTAACGTGGTACTAGAAGGATGTCTCCGGGAAGTCAACCTTTTGCACCAAAGGTTGAACATTCTCGCCTCTCCTCCTTTGGTGTCGATTATCACCCAAAGGGCATGGAATTTGGTACCGAAAGTCATCATTCCGGCCGAATGGTACGCCTTACATCCGGAGCCCCCTCGAGACATACTACAAGGGGTTCCGATTGGTGTCACTCCCCCTCCACAATATGTTGAGGAACATAAAGCCGCCTCCCTTCACCCGAGGGAGATAGAAGAATGGCTTTAGCAACATCTAAGGGACACCGCTCGGCTTGGAGTTCTGCAAAACTTTCAGAAACCGGAAAACTATTTCCGGAATTTTGGTTCTTATTGTAGTAGAGCTCCTTAGGATGATTTTACGTATCACTTGACCTATCTAATTTAGGACTTTTAACTTTTATTTTCTGCTTTGTTTTTCATTTTTTTAGGACTATTATGTAATTCTCTCTATGACTTAATGAATGATGGTTTTAGTTAATTTAGTGTTTGGATGGTGTTAAAACGAATAAAACACACTCGGGATGGCAAAGGATAACAAGGGAAACTTGAACCAGCACCCCATGCAGGAAAACAGGGCCATCCGGCAATTTTCTTCATTAACAGTAAGCTCAGCACGGGCCGTGTCCGCCCAACACGGCCCCGTGCTGCACAGTCTGCAGAAATGACCCAGTTCAGGTAAAATGGACACGGGCCGTGTTCACCTAACATGCCCCCGTGTCCAGGCTTCTGTTTCTTTGTTTAATTTTTGTTACTGGCACTTGAACACGGGGCCGTGTCCAGCACCCAGTATCACAAATTTTTGCTTGATTCACACCTTTTACACATTCAATCAACCTAAAAACTTATTTTTGGGACACATTGAGGACAATGTGTAATTTAAGTGTGGGGGGGATGCTAAAACCTTGAATCTTGCAATTCCTAATAACAAGCCTTACACAAAACTCTATTGGAACCGCTAATCACCCCAAATTTTTTCAAAAAAAAATTCATTTTTTTTTACTTGTCTAGGTTTAATTTGGGAATTTCAAAATTCTAAAAAGGTTATATTTTTACAAATTTACAACCGATAGCGTCGTGATAAAAAGAACCAACATAAGAAAATTATGAAAAGGCATGACAAGCTTAGCTAAAATTTAATTATATATACTTGATCACATAAAAACCCATTCCCACAAAAGTGAGTTTTGAGCCTTTATTGAGCATACAAATACATATCTTTAAATTAAATGCTCATTTTTCGTTTCTTGTGTGAATAGCCGCTTGGTTCTTACAACTCTAGAACTTGCCACGACGATACATTCCCGGTCCTTACCAACTTAAACCCGAGTAAGTAAATGATGGAGGCATTAGGACTAACCCTTTTTATTTCTATACCATTATTTTTCTTTTTTGTACCACCTACCCAAAATCCCCCTAGTTAACCCCTTTGAGCCTAAACCTTTTCATTTCTTAACCCAAACCAAACACCCTTTCACCCACCAAAACCTTTTTATTTTTAACCCTTTATTTTAGTAACAAGCCCGGTTTTTCGTATGACTTTCAATATATATATATATATAATAAAAACTTTGTTGATGATGAAGCAAAAGAAATAAACAAGCAAGTTCATCAAAAGTAACTTTGTTTGAATTATGGCTTCATCAAAATAAAAAGTAGAGAAAGTCTTACGAAAACCGACGCTTGGTGAGCTTTTCGCCCTCTTCTAACCACTAACCCAACCACCTACCTTTAACCCAAGCGTAACCCTTCACCCAAAAAGTCCTCTTGATATTTACAAAGGTATATAGTTAAAAAGGAGGAGGATTGATTGCTTGGCAAGCTTATGGTAGGAGTAAGTTCCATGCCGCTGTCGAGTGATTCACTAAAATACATCTTCGGCCGAGTGTTGAGTGATCCCCCGTGAGGTATGTGAACTTGTATATAAGTAAAATTTTAAAGAGGCATGTTATGCCCTAATAAGTAATTTATCTTATGAAAAGTTTTAAATAAATCATGACGAATAGGATTGTAAATAAATAAAAATAAAACTTAGTAAAAAATCTTGGAGATCCCGACACTCTATGACAAGCCCAAAAACCTTCTCTTCTACCCATTCCATTTGGGAGTGTAAAGTCATATTATAAAGAGTTTTGCTTGAGGACAAGCAAAGATTCAAGTGTGGGGGTATTTGATGTGTGCAAAATGCAACATATAAATTACATCAATTGTGGCATAAAACTAACCCCTTTTAGTACTAATGTTGGAAAAAGTGTGTTTTTGTCTTCCTTTTATATTTTCAGGATTAAATGAGATCAAATTAACAAAAAAAGCAAAAAGGCAGCAAAATCTAACATAGATACAAGAAAAGGAATAAATGTGGCATGCCCGACCTCCCCGAAAGCATCTTCCCAAGCAAAACAAGAGCGCAGAAGGCTGAACATGCCCCGTGCTCATTGAGCACGGGGGCGTGCCCAAGCATTATCATAAAAGACAAAGTTGTAGAAGCTTCCATCGCCCACCACGGGGCCGTGCTCAGCGGACACAGGGCCGTGGTCAACTATAAGATTCGCAGAATCCAGGCAAATCTTGATAGTACAGATATGCTTCTGCACACGGGGTCGTGCCCAGCGGACACGGGGTCGTGGTCAACTAATAAAGACAAGAGCAATTAATTAAGACAGAGAAGGATGTGGACACGGGGCCGTGCCGAAGCTTCTGTTCAGCCTATAAATAGGAGTGCTTGGTTCAAGCTCAAACCATCCCTTGGCACACCACCTCTCTCACACTTCACCCACCACCCACCACCACCATAACACCATCATCCATTGTCCATCATAGAGTGTGTGAGTCATCTCGGGATCCAAGATTGATCGTAAGAGTTCTTGACAATCAAGGCCATATTTGCCTAAGTCTCTTACATCACTTGGTGAAGACAAAGTGTCTAGTGTAATACTTTTTATTTTTAATCTTTTCTCACTTTTTAATTGGTTATGTATTAATGACTTTAATAATTAGTTTCTTATGTTGAAGGTGATTCTTCCTTATCGTTTATCCGTGGTGTCTTGGCATTATTTTACTGTCTATATAAAATAAAAGATTTTCACCATTCATATCTCCATGGTCTATATGGAGGTATGTTGGATACCTGGTCGGGGGTTAAGGGAACGGTTTGGTAAGAGTCTTGCTATTGTTCAGTGTATAGATCCTGCAAAGGACCTGGGTCAAATTTAGTAGGACCTCCTTCAATACTTAACGGTATTGGATGGCGGGGGTCCAAACTCTTTGATCCCCTCATAAGTTAAACTACTATTAAAACTTTAACCCGGCTACTTAGGACTATATCCCTACTGACTCAGACTACTTAGCCGAGGGTAACGTCGCCTTCAAAAGAGGGGCCTACCACATTATGCATTAATAACTTAATTAATTATCTTTTAATAATCCGACCCTTTAGGATTGTATCCTTGCTGACTCAAACTGCTGGGTTGAGGGTAACTTCACCTTCAAAAGAGGGGCCTACTACAATAACTAAGATAATCTCTTAAACACGAGTCGGAGCCAAGTGATTCATCTTGTCTATCTATTTTTACTTTTATTTATATTTTTCAGCATTCTAGATAGTTTTTATTTTCTTAGTTTAAAACATTTTTCTAAACTTTTGATTTGATTAGACGTTGAGGATAAACCGGTATTAAAAGCTCTTGTGTCCTTGGACGACCTCGGTATCTTACCAACACTATACTACGCTCACGATGGGTGCACTTGCCCATATGTGTGTTTAGTGTTAGTAAATATCGTGTTTTATAAATTTAAAACTTGGCTAAAAAAGTGTAAAAGGGCTTAAACTATACTTAAACTTCTATACACACTTCACACGCATCAATCTTTCACCGTTTTGTTTTCTAATCTTCCATCACTTGTTTTTCTGCCACAACTTTCTCTACCTTTTTAACAGCTTTCTTTACCTACTGTTCTGCAGCAACAACTTAATCAACCAACTTCTTTTTCTTCACCTCCTTCACCATTTTCTGACTTTCAACCACAATCTCCTTTACCGTCTTCTTCTTCTTCTCTAGGCTCGCATAGAGCAACTTGTTTATTTCTTGATCCACTTTTTCTATGTAGTGTGGAATCTCTTTGAGCCCTTGACAACAGACACCAACAGTTGGTATTACAACAACTAAAGCATCAAAATCTACCACATCAGGGTCAACTGTCGGGTTTCCTTTAGGGTCAGCATAGCACTCCTTTTCTCGACTCCATTTATTTGCACGTCTTTCTTCTTTGTGAGCATCGTATACTTTATCCAAATAGGCTCATGCATGTTCAACCTCTCGACTTTGTTTAACCTCAGCAATAAACGCCTTTTTTTCCTTTTTCTCTTTTCTCTCATCTTTTATATACTTACTCCAATCAAATCCTTCATCATCTTGAGGTAACATACTTGGTCCGGAACTCTCATCATGAATCGTCAACATAACTTGTTTCTTTTCTTTAGACGATCCTTCTTCAATCTGCTTTCTTGTTGGCTGTTCGTTGTTGCGATGATAGATAGCCTTTTTGTAGTAGTCATCATGAAAAGGATTCACACTATCATCAGCTTGACGATTTGAGCACTCTCTCTTGAAGTTTCCCTTTTGTTTGCACTTGAAACAAGTGACTTTTTCTTTGTCGAATCCTAGTTTCATATCAGGACCTTCCAGACAAGTCCTGCCAGTAATCTCCATAAACCGTTGAGCTCTCCTGATGACGCTTGCCATGCACCAATGAATATCCATGAGCTCCATCTCTTCAAGGTCAACTTGATCGTAATCTTCTTTGGTCATGTTTGGATTATCGATCTGTCCTACAATTAAACTTTCGTAGGACTCCAGAACTAACGCCAAGAAGCTCATGTGTTGTCTTGCGAAATCAAAGTTCAAATTTGGAGAATCTTTCCAGCTTTGATTCGGACTGGATTTTGATGATGTAGGCGATGAATGATATCCTGGATCATAACTTGAAGACTTGTTCTTTGATGAATCACCAGCTTTATCAGTACTAAATGCTGTACCGATCTTTGGTGACTGGCTGTTTTGCAACAAGCTTCTTCGATAGTATAGGTCAACGTTTTGCTGATAACTCGAACTGGACATTTTGTTTTGTTTTTGTAATTCAAGATCATATCCTTCGAGTTTTTCAATCAAACCATCCAACGTTATATCTTCAAACTTTGCATCATTTTTCAGAACAATCACAAATGTTTTCCAGTCATCAACTTGCGGTAACGCCTCGAAAAGTTTATCAACAATCTCTTCTCTGTCTTTGTGGATTCCAAATATATCTAACTCAATCTTGAGATGACAAAATCTTTCAATCATCTGTCGAACCGTTTCTCCTTTCATACAACCGAACAGATCAAACTCCTTTTCCAACAGATATATTTTATTCTTCTTAATATCTTTGCCACCATTGGCTTTCAACTTTAAAGCTTCCCACATTGACTCGGATGTTTCACCATCTTGTAACAAAAACAGAATATCCTCCTTAACCGATTGTTGTAATAATGTTACCATTTTTAGTTCATCAGAATGTTTTTCTTTTTCGATTCTTGAGTATTTTGGAATTGGACATAATTCATTTTGTTCGTTTATAGGTTTTTTATATCCATAAGTCATCATTATCCAACTCTCATAGGCATACGCCTTCACCCAATTCTCAAAACGAGTACTCCACCAATGGTAATCTTCTATGTTCATTAGTTTCGGTGGTCGTTGATGATTTCCATACAAAGTATCATTCTTTAGACTTTCAGAAATAGCACTCGAAACCGTTTTAGTTGATACTGGAATTGGATCAGTCGTTGTTTTAGATGTATAGGCGTTGTAAAACATGTTGTAGAATTCTTCAGCCATGATCACCTATAAACACAAAAACACTTGATCAAACTTGAAAATTAAACAAAAAAAATATTTTGTTCGGATGGACCCGTCCGGATGAAGTTTGCTCCGAATAGCTATTGTCCGGATGAGCTTTTTGGTCTGGATGGACTTGGTCTGGATGAGAATCGTCCGGATGGACTCGTCCGTATGAACAAATTTTTGAACAGAAACACTTAGGAACATTCTATCCGTCCGGGTGAACCACTCTATCCGTCCGGATGGACAGTGATGTCAACAAACATGGTTCCGAAGTTCATGATTTTGACAGATTTGAGTATGATTTTGTTTGAAATTTGATCTGAAACTTTGTAGGATTTGTTAAAACTGAGTTTCGCACAACATACTGAAAATTTAGCCAATTTTAACCATGAAATCTTTGTGAATCTGAGATTTTAAGTTCAAAGAGAAATGTAAAAGATGAGTAGAAGAAGAAGATGAAGATTTGTCTCTGAATCTGATGAAGTTGTTGAATCTTCGTGTCTTCAATCCTTGTAATCAAGCACCTTGCTCTGATACCAATTGTGAATTCAAGATCGGATAAATTCCTTGACCGTTGAATGCGAATCATCACGTGAAATGTGTGAAATCCAATCACGTGTGTGGACAAAACACGAAGAAGTAATTATAAACTATTTTTATTGATAATATAACAATCACAAAATCACGAAAACAATTGGACATAGTTTCCCCACTCTAGTCATGAAAAGTTACAAATGATAAAGACCTACTCTCCTATATATAGGCAAGACTCATCCGGATGGATCAAGGAAGCGGATGGCCTCATCCGGACAGATGGACTTCATCCGGATGGATGAGCTTCCGGATGGACAAATCTGCATTCGTCCGGATGGACCATGTGCCCATCCGTCCGAATGAACTTCAGTACATTTCATCTTTGCCTTTTGCTCTGTTCAGCACCGGTCTTGTATCATCTGATGAAGCTACATTACGTGATTGATGCAAGCGATAGACATATGCTACAACTCAGACTAATATGGCCGAGGGTAGTGTTTCCATCGAAAGAGGGACATGCCACTATAACTAAGATAATCTCTTAAAAAAGTCAAAATGTGGAAATCATCAAAGGATATATAAATGACGAGTCGGATCCAAGTGATTCTATCTTGTCTATTTGTTTTATTTATTTATTTTGTTTCTTTATTTTTAACAACAAAAATTTTCTCTCAATATTTGGTTAGATTAGACGTCAGCGATATTCCTGTATTAAAAGCTCTTGTGTCGTTGGACAACCTCGGTATCTTACCATCACTATACTACACCAATGATGGGTGCAATTACCCTAGCTTGTTGTAGAGAGTGATAGTTTTATATCGTGTTTTATACATTAAAAGCTTGTTAAAAGAGTAAAAAGGCACTAAAAATATATTAAAAATCCGTACACACTCCGACACATCATAGTACCTCCTGCAATCTTATTATTTCATCAACAAACCAAACTAGTTAAGCTAGTGTGTTGTTAATATTTCTAATGTATCTCTATAAATTTGTGTGGTGGCTCTTGACTCTATTGGTTGTATGCTAACCAAATTTGAGGTTTCTATTAGTCCAGCAAAATACATATATTTCTTTATGCGGTTGGAACCTGAAAACACCACAACTCGACCTATCACCACCATCCATCGTGACACACCATCATGCCACTTTACTTGTTACAACATTCACAACCACCATCCCTCCACCAACCAGTAGCCATCACCACCTTCACCCATGACCATCGCCTCACCACCTTCACCCATATCCATCCTCAAAATCACCACAACATCACTAACCACTATCTAACTACCTAACTCCACCATCGTTACCTGCCCACCACCGAACACCACCTAACCTGCAACCCACCATCACCACCGAAGACCTCAACCCACCTACATCTGACCACCATTTGGTATCCAACACCTAAAACTTGAACACCCTTCGTTGTCATCGTACGACCTCCACTGTTGTATTTCCAGTGTGGGAGTCTCACAAATTGCCACATGTGGATACGTTTTCGGATCGAATTTGAACTCCCAATGTCGTAGCCCCCGTCCCCAGTCCCGGGAGCGAGCGGCCGTGAGACGCACACTCAGAGCCGGTGGTATCGGTGTTTATTAATTTGGTAGCGGAACTAAGACATCAGGACCGTAGTTAGGAAATATTTATCAGAGTTTAAAAAACACCAAACTTTTTCTAATAATTAAATTGGATAAAACCCAAGTTTTCATTACAATGTATTTATAGGAATAAACCCTAATTTGTTGAAAACAAAATCTCCTTTTTATTTAGGTAACTTTTATAGCAACTTCTTTAAGCCTCCAGTGCTCTCCAGCTGGCTTCTATTAGCTTTACATTAAGTTACCTGAAACGCGTTTTAAAAAGATTTTATCAGCAAGAAATACTGGCGAGTGCATCCCAGTTTAATCAATACAACTTTTATAACTTTACAATATTGAGAGCGATTACAATGTTTATATCTACCAATATACTCATTCAGTATTGTCAAATTAATGACTTGTGGTCATGTTACTCATTGGCTAACTCGTTATCCAATAGTAACGGATTACAAGTAATGTATACAAAACCCCAACATACCGGCAGCAATTGTAGAATACATAGACTCAGTCACTGTTAAGTATAATTTAAAACATTTGAGGTTTTGGTAAAATAGTTTGTTAGAAATGACTCACAAAAAGGGTTTACAAAAAGTGAATGTACTCACATTGTAGACTTAGATAATACTATAGCTTCCTGGTGATTCTCCTGGTTATTATCTATTAAAATTAAACAATGCACACGTGTTAGTAAGATAACCCAAATCACATTAGCCATACAACATGAGATAGAACTCCAACGAACTGAGTCAGGCAGAGCCTTGACATGTGTTACGGAGCCCTAAATCAATCGGGAAGGGTAATAAATACGTGATCGGGGGTGATAATACTTACAACGGGGCAGAGCTTTGCTTTTTAGGGGTATTATACCAGGCAATACTTCGCTATTATACGGACAGAGGAAACAAAAGAATTTGAGCAACTGAAACTGAGGTCTCGGCATCCTTTTATATGCCTGATCAAAGGCGGCTCGCGCCCCGCGACCCACTTGGGTCAGTCCTTCGTGGTCCGCGAGGACACTAGGCTAGGGCCTAGGCATGGCGAGTCAACACAGTAGCTTCAACACGCACCTAGACACGTGGCGCAAGGTGGTCCGACCAGCTGCCCCTCGGTTGCTCCCCGCGACTCCTTGGGTGAGCTGGGTCGCGGCCCGCGAGAACCCACATGTTTTTGTTTTATTTGATTTTTATAAATTTTAATGTTATTTAGGGCCTTTTACGAGTATACGGGGTTGAATTAGGGCGTTTAGGGTGTTTTAGGAGGGTTGTTATATCCTCCCCACCTTTTTTTAAATCTTGTCCTCGAGTTCTAGTAGAACAGGTGTGGATATTTCCTTTGCATCTCTGACTCGAGCTTCCAAGTGTATTCTGGTCCTCTCTAGGAATCCCATTTTACTTTGACCAGAATTAATCTCTTGTGTTTGAGATTCTTGACCATTCTATCTTCAATCTGAAGTGGTTTCTCTATAAACTTAAGGTTTTCATTTACCTCTATGTCCTGAAGAGGTATCACTAATGATTCGTCTGCTAAGCACTTTTTGAGGTTACATACATGAAACACATCATGTATTCCTGCCATTTCCTCTGGCAGTTGTAGCTGATAAGCTACTTGTCCTATTCTTTTGATAATCTCAAAAGGTCCAACATACCTTGGGCTTAGCTTTCCTCTTTTAACGAATCTGACCCCTCCTTTCCAAGGAGAGACTTTTAACAATACCTTATCTCCAATTTGAAATTCCAATGGTTTTTGTATTCTTTTGGTATAACTCTTTGACGATCTCTTGCAGCTTTTAGTCTTTCCTTGACTTGAATAATCTTGTCCGTTGTTTCTTGCACTATCTCTGGTCCAGATAGTTGCTTTTCTCTAATTTCTGCCCAACAGACTGGAGTTCGGCACTTTTGTCCATAAAGTGCTTCAAAGGGTGCAACATTAATGCTGGTATGATAGCTGTTATTATAGAAAAATTCTATTATGTCACACCCCGACCACGTAAAACAACAAAACGTGGCGGAAACGTCTGGGAGCGTTGTAACAGAATCATTGTTTCACAACCATGGATTAAATAATTTCGTTTTATTAAATTATTGAACTCATTGTTTATAACAAATCAAATAAATACAATTATTATCTTTCAAGTTTTAAAGTCGCTAAGGCACGAGTCCATCCTATGTATAGCATGTATCAACAATCATCACAAAGTAGTACCTGAAACATGTGTAAAAATAGGTACGTCAGCATAACAATGCCTGTGAGATACATATGTTTTGTTTATGCATGATTCATGACTTATTAGTTTAAAAGAATGTTTTAACAAAAAGTAGTCATGAACCTAAAAATGTTTTCTTTATAAAATCATGTGAAAATTTATGAGAAATTTGATGATATAAAAGAATGATGCATAAATAAATAATCAAGTAAAATGAGTTTATAAAATAATGTTTTGAATAAAATGTTTGTAGTATATATATAAATATACTTTGGTTTTAAGAAAGTCGATTAGGTAATATATCAAAATATATTTCGGTTCCAAAATCGTTAAACAGATAGTATATTAAATATACTTTGGTTGTCAAAATAATCATTTTCGATAGTATATCAAAAGTGTACTTTGGATTTATGTATAACATATTAAACTATGTTTTGGTTTAATAAATAACATATTTAAAATATGTTTTGGTAGTTAACAAATTATATGTTGTTTTGTACCATATCACATATGAGAGTATATCAAAGTATACTTTTGGGAGTATAACAAGATATACCATAAAATGTGATTTAAGAATTCAGTCAGACCTTAGTGCATCAAACTACACCAATTGAGACTATAGAGATACCACGAAGGCAATCCCTATTTGGATAAAATATTGGTTTCTGACATTCCATGACAACAGGAATGGGGTGTCTAGTCCTATAGCGCTATATCATACTACCAATCGGTCTTGTGAACATAAATAAGTACAATTCAATAATTAATTTCATAATCTTTGAAAAATCAGTGTTTAGATCATAAATAATCATTCGGTTTGTCAAAAGATAAGTACTAATATGTATAATCAATTATACTTTGAAATCATAAACATAATAAATAGGTACACATGCTTCACCCCAAAACATTGAAAACAGTAAAAGAGGGGACTATGTACTCACTTGAGGGTGCTTAGAAGTCTTGAACAACAACCAAGCAAAGCTAGAGGGAGTACGGAATCAAACGGCACCTAATATAGGTAACTATGTTAATAACCGGATCCTAATTCGGGAGATAGGATAGAATGATGTTCTATAAATCAAATGAGTAATTGAACCCATATGGTATGATTTAATAGAGCTAACATTCTGATTTGAAAGTCTACCTAAGTGCTTTTGACCTGTTTCGACCCATTATGGTAGTATAAGCTACTATAATGTGTCGTTTGCGCAAAACTATGTTCGGATGGTTAACTATGTGCTATGTTAAGTCTTACATGCCCAATTATACCTAAACATGTTACTAAATCAGATTAGATGTCAAAAATATGTTCACATATGCACATTATGGATTTATGCTTCAAAAGGGCATTTTGGTCATTTTCTATTGGCATACAAGCTAACTAGCAAATGACTAACCAATCCTGTGTGATCATAAGGTATAACCTCAGTGGTTATTCCCTATGCAACTATGATCACTAATCATGCTTGGTCGGATCTTAATGATCGACCAAACGGGTCGGGTTCGAAAGTCTAAGCTGTTGTTTAGACCGCTTAACTTACGACCCTAAACAAGCATTAAAGTAATAGTGACGAGTTAAACATGTCAAAACATGTTTAACTAACTTAGAAAACTGATTTGGTATCAAAACAAAGTGTTTTGATACCTAAAAGTAGTTCCGTGGCAAAATGCGTGCTAAGACGCATTTTGACCGAAACTTTGACTCGTCACTACGCCTAGTTAACGTGGTAATCAGTAGGTATAATTGCTAAGGATTATAACCATCGTGATTACAATCACGTTACAAAGTTCAAACGAACTTTGCGTTGACCATTGACTGGTCAAACTGAAAGTCAAACACTGTTTGACTTTTTAAGCTAGAAAGCAATAAAAGAATGAAAGAAGGCTTACAAAAGGTCCTTGCTTGAACTTGATCTTATAAACTCTCAGGTATGAAGTTATACAACTCCAACTTAGAGAATTTTAGACCAAGTGTGAGTTGCAACAATGAATTGGTAGGCTATTTATAGTTATTGCAAACTCACAAGATCAAGACACGTGTTTGTGTAACCTCCAAGCAAGAATCATGGCCATACAATTGTCACAAGCAGGTACAAATCCTTGGGGAGGTGTTAACTTGCTCATCACACCAAGAAATTTGCATTTTTGGCCCCTGAATTATCAAACAATTGCTGATTTCAAGTTTCTGGTCGCTGGGCATCTCACACGGCCCGCGTAAGGTATAGGGGAGGGGCTACACGGCCCGCCTGGCCTTCCCAGATCAGCAACAGTTTCAAATAATTACAGTTCAGGCCCCTGCACTTGTATTAAGCTTATTTCAGCACCTTTTGACCCCCGTTAAGCCATTTTCAAGGCACTACAAGGTCAATAAAGTTTAGAGGACTCAAAATGTTCTCGGAAAACTCTCGGATGTCGGTTCGTTTGGTCGGGACGGTCACGTTATTCGTTAAATTACGACGAAACTCAAACGGACGCGAAAACGAACCAAATTAAGCGACGAATGGTGTGTTTTTGCATGCCGATCACTAAAATAAAAATATTTTAGTGTGTACAAAAATTTTGGATGTCCAGATGTGGTCAGAACGTAAGATATGCGCGAAAATGCAAATTTACGCCGTTTTTGACACTTTTAGTCCCTGTAAGATCAAATAAGTATATTTTCACACACTGAACCACTCAAAGCTTATTTCTAAGCTATGTTTAGGTTATTTATGGTATGTTTAGCTTATGATCATGTTCCGTACTGTACGTTGCCTTACGAAACGACAGACTTTTCTAAGTTGACGCAAATAGTCCATGTGAGTGAATAAACTTGATTTCGCAACACCAAACCTTCCAAAACTTATTTCTAAGTTATGTAAAGGTTATTTAAGGTATGTTAAGCCTATTTCACTATTCCAGAGTGTTTGTTGCATTAAACTGGTTGTATTTACGCATTAGATTGCGTATAACCTTCCAGAAAGCAATTTAAAGCTCGAAATCGAACAAGAATTGATATGTGCAAACGATACACATATTTATACAAATCCCAAGTATGAAACACAATGTTTCATTGGTTTGGTATTTGTATGATGGTTGAAGTGACACAGGTGTCACATATTAATGGTAAATGATCGTCCCAATTTCCTCCAAAGTCAATTACACAGGCTCTAAGCATATCTTCCATTGTCTGAACTGTCCTTTCGCTTTGTCCGTCCATTTAAGGATGATAAGATGTGCTTAGATTCAACCTGGTTCCCATTGCTTTTTGGAAACTTGTCCAAAAATGAGAAGTAAAAGAGCTATCTCTATCAGAAATAATAGATAAAGGAATTCCATGTAATCAAACTATTTCATTTACATATAACTTAGCTAACTGTTCCATACTAAAAATGTCTTTCATAGGTAAGAAATGAGCAGATTTGGTTAATCTGTGAATAATCACCCAGATTGTATCATTACCTTTTCATGTCTTGGGTAACTTGGTAACAAAGTCCATTGTTATCAATTCCCATTTTCAGATTGGCATTTCTAATTGCTGTAATAATCCTGAGGGTTTCTGATGTTCAGCTTTAACCTATAAACATGTTAGACATTTAGCAACATAGGTTGCTATATCCTTTTTCATTCCCATCCACCAGAAATTCTTCCTTAAATCTTGATACATCTTATCACTATCGGGATGTATCGTATACTTAGACTTATGGGCTTCTTCCAAAATTTGGTTTCTTAGGTTTCCTTGTTTAGGTATCCAGATCCTTTTCTTATGGAATCTCCAAATTCCATCTGTTTTTTTGTTTTAATTCCTTAATAATTCCTTTTAAACCTTCAGCATCGTCCTTGATTGCTGTTTCCTGTACCTCTTTAATTTTTTCATTTAAATCTATCTGCAGATTAATCTAAGACTGCATACTCATTTCAGCCTTTCACGATACTTTCGACTTAAAGCATCAACTACTACATTAACTTTTCCTGCATGATACTTGATATCACAATCATAATCACTAAGAATTTCCATCCAACGTTTCTGTCTCATATTTAATTCCTTTTTCCCAAAAACATATCTTAAACTCTAATGATCTGTGAAGACAAAAAAGTTACTACCATAAAGATAGTGTCTCCAAATCTTAAGGGCAAAAATTATGGCTCCAAATTCTAGATCATGGGTTGTATAATTCTCTTCATGTTTCTTAAGCTGTCTAGAAGCGTAAGCTATAACCTTTTGACGTTGCATCAACACACCTCCACATCCTAACTTAGACGCGTCACAATAGACTATAAAGTCCGCAGTTCCTTCTGGTAACGCGAGTATGGGTGTGTTGGTTAACCTTTATTTTAAAATTCTAAAGGCTTCCTCCTATTTTGGTCCCCATTCAATCTTAACTGATTTGTAGGTCAGTTTGGTTAATGGAATGGCTATTCTAGAAAAATCTTGAATAAACCGCCTATAATATCCTGCCAGTCCTAGAAAACTTCTTACTTGCGTTGGCGATTCAGGGACTTTCCATTTGGTAATCGTCTTGATCTTTGTGGGATCCACACGAATTCCTTCATGATTAACCAGATGTCTAAGGAATTGCACTTCTTGTAACCAAAATTCACATTTTGAGAATTTAGCATAAAGCCTTTCTTTTCTTAATAATGTCAGAAGTATATGCAGATTCTCTGCACGATCCTCTTTACTCTTACAGTAAATTAGAATATCATCTATAAAGACAATTATGAATTTATCCAGGTATGGCTTACATAACCTATTCATCATGTCCATAAATGCGGCTGGGGCATTGGTTAAACCAAATGGCATGACTGTAAATTCATAATGACCGTACCTTGTTCTAAAAGCAATCTTAGGAATGTCCTCTTCCTGTACTTTCAATTGATGATATCCTGAACATAAGTCTATCTTAGAAAAGAATCGAGCTCCTTGAAGTTGATCAAACAGATCATCGATTCTCGGTAGTGGGTACCGATTTTTAATCGTAACCTTGTTCAATTCCCGGTAATCAATGCGCATACGCATTGACCCGTCCTTCTTCTTGAGAAATAACACTGGTGCTCCCCATGGTGATGAACTAGGTTGTATGAAACATTTTCTGAGCAGTTCGTCCAACTGTTTCTTTAGTTCCTGCATTTCCGTCGGTGCTAGTCGGTAAGGTGCTTTAGCAATCGGTGTCGTTCCTGGTATGAGGCGAATTTGTTGGATCTGAGTTTCTTTTTGATTGTATTTTCGTTTGTAATTAAGATGGAAATGAAAGAGTTGTGCAGCGGAAATAAGATGAAAGCAAACTTTGCATACAATCAAACGAGAGTAATACTTTTATCAAACATCTTTTCACAAAGAACCGAATGATTGAATTTGTTTCAACAACGATTACAATGATTGATGTAAGAATGCAAACTCCCCCTCAGCCAGAGCTCAGTAGTTTGTTCGTGCAAAGAAGACGATTGATCAAAAGAGCTAATAGAACAGTACAAAGTACTGAACTATTTATAGGCACTTGCAAAGCACTGAGCATCTTAGCTGACGTCACCATGAAAGTGACATCTAACCTCCTAACAAACTCTAACTACTGATCTATAAACACTGATGTACTAAACTACTGCTATTACAATACATTACATAAAAGACACTTAAACTGCTGCTGCATCCTTCCACTGCTGTGAACCCAGCAGTGCTTGTCCGGATCAGCAGTACTTGACCCAAGGCAGTAGATAGAGTCAACAGAGCTTTGGTCTTCCATCAGTCTTTGACTTTGGTCAGTAGATATAAAGCAGCAGTTGTAGGTCAGCACTTAGTATGATCAGCAGATAGGAGGTCGGCAGATATGAAACCACTTTCAAGGGGAGAGATTTGCATGAACCAACTGTAAACGTCTGCTTATTCTGGATCCACTGCTTTGATCCAGTTTTGGCTTTACATTATCTGTTCCTCTGATAGGGTTCAATCCCAACAATCTCCCCCTGGAACAGATAATGCCAAAACTCTTCATTATTTGTGGAAATCTTTATTGCCTCAACAACAGCTCCCTTATCTGACCTTTGAATTGTAGTTCAAAGTCAAGGGCATCTGTATCTTCATCATCCCTGCTGAGTGGAAGATCAAGGAGATCCTGCAAATCTTCAAGACTCAGGCCAAGAGCTTGTTCCCTTGATATTTTCTCCACTCCTCCACCAGACCTGAGCAAAGTCAATACGCAGGTCTGTTTGTCAGTTTCCCACTTTTGTATTTTTGAGCCTGGTGGGTTTCTTGGGAGATGTTTATTTGCAGAAGTATTTGGAGAGGCTGGCCTATTCATGACTGGCTGAGCAGTACTTGCAGTTTGATCCAAACCAAGAGTTTCCATGATCATTTTCTTTATACCCTCTTTTCCAAGGTCTTCACCTTCCATTAACTCTTTGATGGTTTCAGCAATCAGTTGTTTGTGTGGCCTTCTTTTGTAGATGGTAGCACCAACTGGAGCTGTGGATCTCCTGATTTGCAGCTTTGAAGGTCTTTTTGAAACCGCTGCTTCAGGATAGTTAGGCTTTTGAGGAACTGTGGGATCTTTCTTTCTTAATTGTTCCAACTTTTTGTAAGTAGCCCTGACCATATGTTCTTTCCATCTAGCAACTTGTCTTTTGTTACTATAATCAGCTGCTACCAATTCCTCTTTCATCCTCTTCAGCTCTTCCTGTTTGTCAGGTACATTCTTTCTAAATTTTGCCCAGTTAGGAGGAGTGTGAGTGACCTTCCTTTTTATCATGTCTTGAATTCTTGCAGCTTCATCTTCAAGCTCAGGAACAGTCCACTCTTTGTACATATATCTCTCTCCTTTGTACCTTTTGTGAGCCATAATGCTTTCAATGTAGTCTTTCTTCAGAGATTCAGCTGCTCTTTCAGAAATTTGTTGACTAACATTTTTTGCAAATTGCTCTAGGGATCTGACTTGTGTGAGCAAATATTGATAATTTCTTGAAATTTCTTTGTCAGACTTCCCTTGTGTGTTTCTTTTTGAAATATCCTCTGCTTGCTTGGCTTTGATTTCCAAGTATTCATCAACATTTTTAGGTCACGGATATCCTTTTATTGATGGCAACCTCCTTTTGGCAGGGTCATCCTCATAGTAGAAGGATTTTATTTCATCTCTAACAGCTGCTAGTTCAAGAGGAAATTGAACACCTGCAGGAGGTAAGGGCTTGTACATTGGAACTGAAGAGAGAGGAACAGGTTTTGGTATTGTGACAAGAGCTAAAGATTTTGAAGATGTTGGTGATGGTGAATTGTCATCATCTTTGAGAACTAGTCTTCTCCTTTTTGTAGGAGGGACTGATGATGCTTTGGATGGAACAGTGGTGGTAGATGTATAGGCAGTGGATTGTGATTGACTAACAGTTGTTGAAACAACTGGTGTTTCAACCACTGTTGTCATTACAACAGATGTTATAACATCTGCTGTCTTCTGCTGTATGTCAGCAGGTGTTGTTTTTGGTGGTGATGATGGTAAAGCAGTGGATGTTGTGTGTGTTGATGTGGTGTGTGTTGATGGAACAACTGTTTGGCAAGCAGTAGTTTTTGTAACTCCTGATGCATCAGCTGTTTTGTGTGGTGGTTTTTGAGCAGACTTTGAACGTCTGATAGGAATGGATTTGGGTTGCCTCACTTTTCTAGTAGGCTTCTTCTTTTCCTCAACAGGATTTTCATGATCCCTTGACCCAGAAGTACCCTGTTCTGGATGATCCATTCTTTCCACCCTGGCTTTCCTTTTGGCCTCTCTATCTCTCTTCACACTTGCAATTGCTTCTGCTAGTGCATTTGTTGTCACATCAATCTTCTTGCTGCCATCTGGCAAAGGGATCTTTTTGGTCATGTTTGAATTTTCTGGTTCAAGATAAAGACCATCTTCTATACCCTTCCTTTTCCACTCCTTAAATTTCTCCCCCTTTTTGGCATTATCTTCTGGGAGGTCATAAATGAAACGTACAGTTGGAGGAGCAGTGCCAGTGGTGTGCAAGATCTGAGTTTTGAGAGCCTTTAAGTCAGCCTGAGTGTTCTTGAATCTTGACTCCATTGCATTTCTCAGCTGTTGTACATGTTTTTCATGTTGCTGATCTGCTAGTTGTGCTTGGTGTTGGAGAAAAGATTGAAATAGATTCCAGAGCTCATTTGTAGCAGGTGTCCTTTGTGGGGCAGGTGCTTGAGGTGGAATAGCAGTTGTGTGTACCTTCTGAACCTGTAACACCTGTTGGAGCAGATCTTTGAGTTCTGCAACAGAGTTATCAAGCTTTGCAATACGATCCGTCAATTTCTGGTACTTTAAACCATCACCCAAGTTAATGGGATCATCTGATTTCCCACAAGCAGTGGTTTTATCAGAGGTAGATGTAGGGAATATACTCCAAACATTAACCACTGATGCCCCTTTTTCTTAGTACTGGGGTCTTCTTCCTTCAACACTTGACAACCTTTTGATGTTGCCAGTAGGATAAATAAATCCACTTGTGGTTGACAGAGGTGCTATAAAAGGAATTGCCTCCAAGGAAGTCTTATGAATGTAACCACTGTCCAAATGTAACCCAGTGGGTGTAACAGTTGTAGTGGCTGCTTCACTTGGATTACCACCAAGAGTTACTTGTAACTCAAGGGGTGTAACCTCCTCAGGTTGTGTTGGTGGGTTAGCAAAGATTGATACATCAGACCCAGTCAGTTGTTGAGGTATATTCTCATTAATAGGTGATTGAGAAGGACTGGATAATGCCTGGTTCAAATAAATTGCATCCAACAGTGGTTTTATTGGTGAGGGAAATGTGGATGTGATGGTTGGTGTAGAAGTAGGATGTGTCCCGGGCATTGGACTGTGGATGATAGAAACGAGTGTTTCCAGAGCATCATGATGTGGAGACCCTATTTGTACAACCTGTTCTTTTTGTGAAGAAACAGGAGGAGTTTTGGTTATGGGTGGAGATATTTGTACCAACTGCTGTGAGGAAGAAGCAGCAGTGGTTTCTTGTGACTTTTGTGTTGTCACTGGCAGAAGCTCTGGTATCTCATCCTCCAGAGATGCCTTTTTGAGGGTTTTGGGGGGTTTTTGTGTTTTTCTTTTTGTTGGCTTTTTGGTGATTGTAGGTGTGGGTTTCAAAGCAGTTGTGCTGCTGCTCTGATCACCTTGAGCAGTGGGCTCAGCAGCAGATACCTGAGGAGCAGTTGTAACTACTAAAATCTGCTCAGGCACCTCTGCTTGTGTTTTGCAGGGTGCTAACATCCTTGAAAAAGTTTCAGTAGTTAAACTGTTTATTTGAGTAGGAGCACCCTGATTTATTATAGTTAAATCATCCTTACTGAATTTCTTTGAAAAATAGTAACTTAAAAACCGTGGAAACAGTAAGAATGATTTTGTTTCAACATTATTAACCAAATCTTTAAAAATTTCCCGAGAATAGTTAAAATTTTCTCCTTGAAGAATAGCATATCCCAGATTTTGAATCTTTAAAGGGATTTCATTAAAAGAAGTGGTTTTATTTGAAACACATAGTAGGAGGGTATGAAATAAAAATCTGGTTGCAGAAGGAAAATAACCTTTTTCTAAGGTTATTTTCTTCATCATTGTGGCTTCATACCCTCGCTCAATGAAGTCAATTTTTAACTCGTTTTTAGTGAAAGAAATTTTACCTTCCTGATCACCGAGTTGAAAGACCTCTGAAATGGATTGTGGCGTGATTTGGACAGCTTTACCCTTTATATAAGAGTTTATGGTGGTTGCAATGTCGCCTTGTTTTTCAAGGGTTGCATTTTTCCAGAACTCCCTTTGGGTTGCCAAATAGATTGGTGCATCGGCAGTGATCAAGGTTTTGTACTTTGATTTTGCCATGAGATCAATGATGGAATCGAAATCTTTTTTGGTTCCTGGTTTTGTGAGAATACCCAGGAGATTGTGAGATGGTTTGTGTGGAATTTCAGTGGAGATTGCCTTTTGAGAGGCTGTTTGCGATGAAGATTTGGATGAGGGTTTTGAAGATTTCTTTGATTTTGTCATTTTGAGGATGATTGATCGAAGAAATTTGTGAAGAAATGTGAAGAAAAACTGCTTTGAGAAGAGAATTTTTAAGAATTCAATTCGACAGTAAAACCCTGTTTTGGTGGTGAGTGGGGGATTTTATAGGGAAGAAAGTGAATGCTGAGGTGGCAGCCGTTACAAAAGGTCTGACCAATATGTACTGTCCACGTGACAACCCCTGTTGAAAGTGAAGGACAGTACTTTTGTTGAAAGTGACTGATGAAGGCAGTGGTATGAAAGCAGTGGATGATTTTTACTATCAGTGGATAGCATATCAGTAGATAAGACACTGCTTTTGAACAACAGAGTTTATCAAAATAATGAGAGAGCAGGGGTTGACTTTCAGCAGTGGACAGACTTTTGAAGTATAGCAGACTTTTGAACAATCAGTGGTTAGTGGCAGACTTTTAAGGACTTAATGAAAAAACTTCATTTTTAACTATTTTTAAGGATGGAGTTTTGATTTTCTGAAAACATTTTGTTCCTTTTATTCATAGAAAAACAAGATGTTGCTTGTTATTCCATGTTCAGCATCCCAATCCTAGAGACCAAACTTTCAAAAGTGGCTGTATCAAGTGCTTTTGTGAGCACATCAGCCAGTTGGTCTTTAGTTGGGACATGATGCAGAGAAATCAAACCTTTTTCATAGCAGTCCCTCACAAAGTGATGTCTGATGTCAATATGTTTGGTGGTTGAGTGGGAAACTGGATTTTTGATGATATTTTCTGCTGCCTGACTGTCCAACATGAGTGGTGTCTTTAAGGAAGTGATACCAAAATCCAGCAACTGATTTTGAAGCCACAGGAGTTGGGCTGTACAGCTTGCAGCAGCAATGTATTCAGCTTCAGCAGTGGATGTCGAAACAGCTGCTTGCTTTTTGCTTTGCCAAGAAACTATGCAGTCACCTAGAAACTGGCACCCTCCTGATGTGGACTTCTTTGTGGTGTGACATCCAGCAAAGTCACTGTCTGAGAAACCTGAAAGCTTGATGTTCCCATTAGCTGGATACCAGATACCAAGTGTGGGAGCACCTTTTATGTATCTGAAGATCCTTTTTACAGCAATGAGATTTGATTTTCTGGGAGCTGATTGACTTCTTGCACAGACACATGTTGCAAACATGATGTCTGGTCTAGATGCAGTTAGGTACAATAAAGACCCAATCATGCTTCTATAAAGTGTTTGGTCAATCAGCTCATCTTTTTCATCAGACATGACCAGCTTATTTGTTGCCATGGGTGTGCTGCATGGTTTACAATCATTCATATCAAATTTGGTTAAAAGTTCTTTAGCATATTTGCTTTGATGAATGAAAGTTCCATTTTGCAATTGCTGTACTTGGAGACCAAGAAAGCATTGCAGCTCACCCATTGCACTCATTTCAAACTCAGCTGTCATGAGTTCTCTAAACTCTTCACACATTGAGTTACATGTGCTTCCAAAAATAATGTCATCCACATAAATCTGGACAATCATTAAATCCTTCCCTCTCCATTTTAAAAACAGTGTTTTATCAATGGTACCTCTTTTGAAACCATTTGAGAGTAGGAAGTTGGAAAGAGTTTCATACCAGGCTCTTGGTGCTTGTTTCAAGCCATACAAGGCTTTGTTTAGCCTGTAGACATGATCTGGATAAAATGGATCCTCAAAACCTGGAGGTTGACAAACATACACCTCTTCTTGAATTGTACCATAGAGGAAAGCACTTTTGATATCCATTTGAAACACCTTCATATTGTGGTTGACAGCAAAGGCCAGGAACAGTCTAATTGCTTCTAATCTTGCAACAGGGGCAAATGTTTCATCATAATCAATCCCCTCTTCCTGTCTGTAACCTTGAACCACAAGCATGGCTTTATTCTTGACAACAATACCCCTTTCATCAGTTTTGTTCTTGAAGACCCACTTTGTGCCAATGGGACTAACCTCTTCTGGCAGTGGTACAAGCTCCCATACTTGTTGTCTTTTAAACTGTTGGAGCTCCTCTTGCATAGCTTCTACCCAGCTGTTGTCTTTCAGTGCCTCTTGGTACTTGACTGGCTGATGGAGTGATAGAAAACCAGCAAAAAGACAAATGTTTTGGGTTTGGCTTCTTGTGAGCACCCCTTCATTTATGTTGCCAATGATTTGATCAGGTGGATGAGATCTCAAGAAGATTAAATCTCCTTGGTATGGTATGATGGCATTGGTTGGTGAAGGCTGCAAATGTGTATCATCTGAGCTAACCACTGCTGGGGACTTTGATGATCCAGCAGTGGTTTCAAAAGGTGGTGGAATAGGAGGTAATGAGGTGGACAACTGCTGGCTTTTATCCACTGTTTGAGGACTTTTGTCAGCAGTGTTTGAGGATGTGGAAGCAGTGGTTGATGGGCTACTTTGGTCAACAATTGTTGAGGTAGCAGTGGTAGAGCTTTGACAACTGTTTTGAACAGCTGATGCTTTTCCCTTTGTGGCAGACTTTTGAGGGATGATGATTTCATACCCATAGTCTGGTGTTGTATCCTCTGATGGACCTGCACTGTTAGTCTTGACAGCAGTATTTTCAAAAGTGAATTTTTCAAGATCAAACAGATCTGCAGGATTTGCTGGGATTTTCATTGATGAAAGTTCATTGAACTTAACATTCAAAGTCTCCTCCACTGCCTTGGTCCGTGTATTAAACACTTTGTAGGCCTTGGCAGTGGTTGAGTATCCCAGATGATAACCACAATCAATTTTGGCTGCAAATTTTGAAATGGAATCTTTTAAATTCAAAATAAAGCATGGGCAGCCAAACACTTTGAAATATGAGATCAGTGGTTTAATTTTATACAGAATTTCATAGGCAGTCTTTTTGTGTCTGGGGTTTATTAAAACTCTGTTCTGAACATAGCAAGCAGTGTTTACTGCCTCTGCCCAGAAAGTTAAAGGCAAACCTGAATCTGCAAGCATGGTTCTGGTAGCCTCAATCAGAGTTCTGTTCTTCCTTTCCACTACCCCATTCTGCTCTGGTGTTCTTGGGATGCTGTACTGCCTTACAATCCCTTTCTTCACACAGAAGGCATCCAACTCCCTATTTTTGAATTCTGTGCCATTGTCACTCCTGAAGCTTTTTACTGGAAGGTCAAATTGCTTTTCAACCTGTATTACAAAGTCTTGCAAAATGCTTGCAGTTTCATCTTTTGAGTGCAAGAAGAAAGTCCATGTGAACCTAGAAAAGTCATCAACAATAACCAAACAATATCTTTTCTTTTTAAGGCTCATGACTTGAACTGGGCCAAACAAATCCATGTGTAGCATTTGCAGACACTGGGTTGTTTTGGACTCTTCAATGGACTTATAAGAACTTTTATGTTGTTTTCCTTTTAAACAGGAAATGCAATGTTCAGGACATGAAAACAATTTTTGTGGTAGGCCTCTCACCAAACCATTTTTTGAAATTTCTGTGATTGTCTTAAGATTTGTGTGTCCCAGCCTTCTGTGCCAAAGTTCTGTCTCTTTGTTAGAGGCAGCTGAGAACAGACAGGCATCAGCTCTGGGACACTCTTTTGACATGTCAACAACATAAACATTGCCACTTCTTTGAGCAACAAGTTTAGTATGACCAGATTTAATTATTGCTTCAATCTTTTTGACCATTTCTGGTCCAACAATCCTACAACAGTCTTTTGTGAAGAATGACCCAAATCCCTTGTCACTCATTTGGGACACACTCAGAAGGTTGAATTTTAGATTGTCTATTAGATTGACATTTTCAAACTTTACATTTCCAGATTGCACTGTACCAGACCCCAGAACCTTCCCTTTACTATTATTCCCAAAGGATATATCACCCCCACCATGGATTTTAAAGTCTTTGAGGAGGGCTTTACATCCTGTCATGTGCCTGGAGCCTCCACTATCTACATACCAAAGACTATCAAAGCATGCAGAAGCTCCCTGCACATGAAGTAAAAGGATTAGTTCATTAAGGTCTCCAAAGCCAATAAGGCTTTGGATGGGGTCTCAACAGTGTCTGGAATGGATGCAAGATGATGGACAGTGGTTAGGTCAGGGGTTTGAACTGTTTTAGGACAGTGTTTCTCTAACCACTGTTGTGGGTCCTGACCTATCATCTGCTGGTAACCAAAAGGATGCCTGTTCACTTTGGGTTTAGAGGGCCTTTTGTAGGTCTCATAAACGTGTGGAATCCTTTGGTAAGACTGTTTTTCTCTGCCCTTTTTGAACTGATTGGCAGGGGGTGCATCAGTAACCTGAACATCTCTTTTGACAGATGTTTGGTTCAGCTGTTTTGTGACAGCTGTTTGTACTGGCACAAACAGTGGTTGTTTCTTGGTGAATTTGACAGATGATGAGGATGATGGTGGACTCAAGGATGTTTTAGCCATGTACTCATTCTTTTTCACATCAAAGTTTTTGAGGTACACACATGCTTGAGTTTTGTGGTTTGTTTTCCCACAAACAATGCAGCTTTCTGCTGAAACAATGACACTTGTTTTGTTTAGATCATAAGCTTTTAAGTGGAAACAATCTTTTGTTAGATGATTCCTTTTCTCACAGAATTCACAAAACAAGTTATCATTTTTTTCTTTCTTCTTTCTCTTTTCAGATTCCTTTGCAGCAGAGGTTTTAACCACTGCTGGGATATCTTTGAGAGGTATGACTTTAGCTTTTGGGGCTTTAGCACCATCAATTGATGTAAAGTCCATTGGCTTGAAATTTTCAAGAATATCACACTCATCAGACCATTTTGGTTTAAACTGATGATCTTCAAGCTCCTTGAAAGTGGAGGAGCCCATTGGTCTGTTAAGTGTGATTTTGTTGCCAAGTTTGTCAGTGATTTTCACTTCTTGGCCATTCTTGTTTGTGGGGATAAGCACAGTAGCTTCATCAGTGGTTTGAACAGAGTTTTCAAAAGCAGTGTTTTCATCATCATATTTTCTATACCCAACCCCAAACTTCACATTGCTTTTTCTCTGTTTTTCAAGCATAACCTCATATCCTTTGCAGGATTCCACCCATCTTTCACAAGTAATCTGGGCAGACTCCAACTCCTTTTTGCAAACTTGGTATTTTTCTACCATAGTTTGAAGTTAGGTTTTGGTTATACTTTGCTCTTCTTTTAAACAGCTGATTTCTTTTTCTTTTTCAGTCAATTTGTTTTTAAGTTCTTTTAAAGAGCTTTCAAATTTGACCTCATCAGTTAAGATTTTGTCCCGAAGGTTTTCATTCACCTCTTTGATGTTAGCAAAAGCAATTATGCAATTGTCTGAACACAGTTTTTCAAGAACTTGAGGAGATACCTTGGCAGCTGCCATCATTGCACAATCACATTGATGATCTTTATCATCATCAGCTCTTACCTTCTTTTCACCAGCCTTTTCTTCTTTCTCTTCTTCTTTGTCCTCTATGGACCATGGATCTATCATTGGTTCAATCAGAGTACCTGAACTTTCTTCCAACAGTACTTCATCAGCCACAGCAGTAATCACTGCTTCAATCACCTCTTCCACTGTTTCAGAGTACTGCTGTTCCTCCTCAGCTTCAACCCCCTCCTGTATTGACTCTAGTGCCATCAAACAAAACTCATCATGTGAAGAATCATTAGAAGCATAGAGTGCAAAATTTTCATCACAAAGATCATCAGGCATACTGCTCCAGTCAACAAACCCTTGAGTGAAAAAGCTTTGTTGATCTGGTTGTGTTGCTGCTGGAGCAGTGGTTTGAGGTGCAACAGGTTGCACTTGTACCTGTGGAACAGGGGTTTGAACATATTGGATTTGTGGAACAGTAGTTTGGACATAATGTACTGGCACAGGGGCAGCAGCATAGTGAGCAGTGTTCACTTGTGCTGCTGGGGCATATTGGGCATAATGCACAGTGTTTTGGTTTTGAGGTCTAGGATTTGAGCTAGGATGAGTAATTATGGGACCAGTATTTTGACTCCTACATTCCCTAGCAAAATGTCCCAACCTATTACACTTGTAGCACTTGATTTTCGATTTATCCAACCCAACCCTTAGATTCCCATGCAAACCTGGGAATTTTCTCCCTGTTCTTTTGTAAAACTTGCTAGTTCTAACACTTAGCAAAGCCAGTTGGTGCAGGATGTCCATTTCCTCTAAATCAGTGGGATCAAAATGTTGCAAATCATTTAGTTCAAAGCTTAAATTATCTGACATCTGGTTTTCGTTTGCAGTGAATGCATAACTTGCAGAGTGAGGATCAGGGTTGTTAAAGTTAGCTCCAGCAGTTATGTCAATGAAATGGTCATAACCCTGGTCCTTACCACTGCTCCCAGATTCTTCTTGACCCAAAAGAGCAGTGTTACCGAATGTATAATCATCAACGGCTTTTCCTGACTCTTGTAACTTCCTTTTCTGGTTCAACTCCCTTTCATAGGTCAGGAGTCGACCATGGAGTTGGGTCAAGGTCAGATCCTTGAACTCAGGTGAATTTCTGGTGACAAAGGCTATAGTGTCCCATTTTTCGGGCAGTGACCTGAGGAACCTGCTGTTTTGAGTTGAGTTTGTAAAAGTGGTATTAACAAGCCTCAGTTCACTGATGAGATAACTAAACCGCTCAAATTGTTGAGTCAGTGATTCACCTCTAACATGACAAAACGTTTCGTACTGTTGGTTCAGGATTTCCCTATTGTTTTCTATAACTTCTTCAGTACCTCCAAACTGTTCCTTAAGTGCGTCCCACAATTCTTTGGCACTGTTACAATGTAACAGTCCAGCATATATTTCATTGGGCAGCGCTGATGCTATGATGCTAAACGCTTTAGCATCTAGTTCGATCTTTTGAAAATCAGTTTCGGTGTAATTTTCAACTGGTTTTGGAACGAACTTTTTAGCATCTTCAGCGCTTGGCACTGAAGGAACATGAGGACCAAAGGTGACAGACCTCCAACAACCTGTGCTTTGTTGAGCGAGGATGTGACCCATCCTCCTCTGCCAGATGTTGTACTCATTTCTTTTTAGCATAGGTGGTTTAAAAAGTGAGCCAATGTTGTTTTTATCATCCTGAGATTGTGACGTCATTCTTGTTGTTTTACAGACACTGAGAAATCAACTTTAATGGTGATTTATCCTTGCTCTGTTTTTCAACGGACGAACAAACGATCAGTATCAACTGTTATGAGCTGAACTATTTACGTCAAAATGATTGTTAAATCAAATTTGACTGTCCAAGCTCTGATACCAATTGTTGGATCTGAGTTTCTTTTTGATTGTATTTTCGTTTGTAATTAAGATGGAAATGAAAAAGTTGTGCAGCGGAAATAAGATGAAAGCAAACTTTGCATACAATCAAACGAGAGTAATACTTTTATCAAACATCTTTTCACAAAGAACCGAATGATTGAATTTGTTTCAACAACGATTACAATGATTGATGTAAGAATGCAAACTCCCCCTCAGCCAGAGCTCAGTAGTTTGTTCGTGCAAAGAAGACGATTGATCAAAAGAGCTAATAGAACAGTACAAAGTACTGAACTATTTATAGGCACTTGCAAAGCACTGAGCATCTTAGCTGACGTCACCATGAAAGTGACATCTAACCTCCTAACAAACTCTAACTACTGATCTATAAACACTGATGTACTAAACTACTGCTATTACAATACATTACATAAAAGACACTTAAACTGCTGTTGCATCCTTCCACTGCTGTGAACCCAGCAGTGCTTGTCCGGATCAGCAGTACTTGACCCAAGGCAGTAGATAGAGTCAACAGAGCTTTGGTCTTCCATCAGTCTTTGACTTTGGTCAGTAGATATAAAGCAGCAGTTGTAGGTCAGCACTTAGTATGATCAGCAGATAGGAGGTCAGCAGATATGAAACCACTTTCAAGGGGAGAGATTTGCATGAACCAACTGTAAACGTCTGCTTATTCTGGATCCACTGCTTTGATCCAGTTTTGGCTTTACATTATATGTTCCTCTGATAGGGTTCAATCCCAACAGAATTCTAAATTCAACCTCTCTATCTGGCGGTAGTCCAGGTAATTCTTCTGGAAAGACATCTACGAATTTAGATACTACATGAATATCTTTTAATTCTTTTCCTTTAGTGTTAATGATTATGGAAATCATATACATTATTTCCCTTTCCTTCCACAACTTGCAGTTTTCATCACAGAGATGAATTTTGTTGACCTGGTTCGCTTGTCTCCTTTAATTGTGATCTATTCACCCTTTGGTGTACTTACTTGTAATGACTTTTGATCACATAAAGTATTGGCATGATTGGCTACCAACCAATCCATTCCTAGTACAACATCGAATCCGACTAGATTCATTGGGTAAAGGTTAGCAGAAAAATTATGGTTTAGAATTTCTATCCTTGCTCCCTGCAGGATTTCGCTTATCTTAATGGAATCTCCATTTGCTGTCTTTACCAGACAATCTTGTTGAAGTTTAGTTAATGGTTGGTTGAGAAGTTTTTAGAAAGAAGTATTGATAAAACTTTGGTTTGCACCAGAGTCAAATAATACTTTGGCAAAAATATCATTAACTAAAAACGTACCGGCATTCACATCTGGAATCAACTTGGCTTCCTTAGCTGTCAGAATGAATGCTCTGGCATTCTTTTTGGTCCTTCAGTTGCCTTAGCTTTGCTGGCTGTTGCTAGAGCTTGTTTAAGACAGTTCGGTTTAATATGACCATCTTCTCCACAATTGAAGCATAGCCTATTGCTAGTCTTCTTCCTACAATCTTCTTCCTTATGTCCAGACATCTTGCAGAAATTGCAGTATATTGAACACCTTCCTGAGTGCTTCCTTTTGAAATACTTGCAGTAGGGTGCAGAGGAAGAACCTGTACCTTTCCCACGGTTGGAATTACCATAGAGAAATTATTGGGTAAGCTTTTGAGCTAGGTTCTTTCTCTGGTCTTCCTCTTATGTACGTACCAACTCATCAGTCAGGGTATTAGCTAGTTCTACTTCTTCTTCTATGGTTTGGGGCCTAGCTGCCTTGACTACGTGTCTGATCTCACTAATTAATCCCAAATGTAACGGGAGATTATGTCGTAACCCCCGATTCAAGGTTCCCCGGGAACGTTCGGCCGCGAGCCAGTTTCGGTGGTATCTCGTATTGTCTAATTTGGCAGCGGAATCTTTTTCATCAGGACCGTAGTTAGGAAATATTGATCAGAGTAAAATACCACATTTTTATAACATTAAACAAATGGGTTAAAACCCAAGTTCATAGTACATGCGTTTTCATATGAATAAATCCTATTTATTTAATAAAAACATCTATTTTATATTTTGGTAACTTTATTGCCACTTTTCCAAGCCTTCAGTGCTGTCCAGCTGGCTTCTATTTGGCTTTCACAGTTTGTTACCTGAAACGCGTTTTAAAAACATTTGTAAGTGGGAAATACTGGTGAGTGAATCCCAGTTTAATCAAGTTTAAATAAAAATCTCACTGTACAGTATTGAGGGCGATCCCGCAATTATATTTGTTTCCAAGACATATCAATTAACATCCATGGTATTGTCGAATCCGACTTGTGGACATGTTACTCCTTGACCAGGTGGTAACAAATTTTTTATACAAAACCCCAACATACTCATCATAATTGTATTCTTACAAATACTCAATAACTTTTATTCGCAAGGAAAAGTATTTAAGGTTTTGTAAAACATTTAACAAAAGGTTTACAAAAAGTGGATCAACTCACATTGCTGTCTTAGATTTTCCGTAAGGGTTTCCTGGTGATAATCTAAAATTTACACAAATGTACATGCGTTAATATAACCATTTTAACATTAGCAATACCTTCCCCGAGACGACATTCCAATGACTCCGTCGGGCAGAACCACGACAGCCATTACGGAACCCTAGATCAATCGGGCAGCGTATCTAATACGTATCCAGGGGTTATAATACTTACAACGGAGCAGAACTTCGCTTATTAGGGGGGTATAATACCCGAGTATTATGCCATCTATTCAGAAATTGTGATTGAGAAATGAAAATGGGAAGAACAGACTGAAGATCCGAGGCCATCTTTTTATAGTTGCTGATTCTGGCTTTGCCGCGGCCCGCATAACATAGGGGCAGGGCTTACGCGACCCGCGTTGACTCCGGGTCAACGTATAGCCCATCCGGATCACTATGTAGGCTCGACATGTGTTGGGCCAGGTGGCGGCCCAGGGTTGCGCCACATTTCTGATCTCACGCGGCCCGCGTAAGCTTGAGGTGAGGTTCACGCGGCCCGCCTCAACTTATAAATCAACGAAATCTAATTTAAACCTCTATACCGCCCGCGTAAAGGTTGGGGTGTGTCTACGCGGCCCGCCTCAGCCCAAGATTTCAATTTTTATTTATTTTTAATACTATTTAATATACTTGACGCTCGTATTCGCGTATGGGGTGTATTTTGGGACATTTTGGGATATTTTAAAATATACTAGGGTGTCAGAAAAATTATGAGGGTATCGGTTCATTGAGGATTGTTATATCCTCCCCACATTGTTTTAGAGCTCGTCCTCGAGATCTACTGGAATAGGTGTGGATATTTCCTTTGCATTTCAGATTCAAGCTCCCATGTGTACTCAGGTCCTCTTTTGGAGCCCCACTTCACTCTGACCAGAACTAATCTCTTATGCTTGAGGTTCTTGACTTTCCTGTCTTCAATCTATAGAGGCCTTTCTACAAACTTAAGTTGTTCATTTACCTCTATATCCTTAAGAGGTACTATTAGCGATTCATCAGTTAAACACTTCTTGAGATTAGATACATGAAATACATCATGGATTCCTGCCATTTCCTCTAGCAGTTGTAGTTGATAGGCTACAAGTCCTATCCTTTTAATAATCTCAAAAGATCCAATATACCTGGGACTTAGCTTTCCTCTTTTGATGAATCTTACTACTCCTTTCCAAGGAGAGACTTTCAACAATACTTTGTCTCCTACTTGAAATTCTAATGGCTTGCGTCGGTTATCAGCATAGCTCTTTTGTCGATCTCGTGCTGCTTTCAGTCGTTCCTTGACTTGAATGATCTTGTCGGTTGTTTCTTGTACTATTTCAGGTCCAGATAGTTGCTTTTCCCCAATTTCTGCCCAACAGACTGGGGTTTGGCACTTTCGTCCATAAAGTGCTTCGAATGGTGCTGCATTGATACTTGTGTGATAACTATTATTATAAGAAAATTCTATTAAAGGTAAGTGATCGTCCCAATTACCTCCGAAATCAATTACACAAGCTCTAAGCATGTCTTCCATTGTCTGAATTGTTCTTTCGCTTTGTCCATCCGTTTGAGGATGATAAGTTGTGCTCAGATTTAACTTGGTTCCCATGGCTGTTTGGAAACTTGACCAAAAATGAGAGGTAAATCGACTATCTCTATCAGAAACAATTGATAAAGGAATTCCATGTAATGAAACAATTTCATTTACATACAATTTAGCTAGCTGTTCCATACTGAAAGTTTCCTTCATTGGTAGGAAATGAGCTGACTTGGTTAGCCTATCTACAATCACCCAGATTGTATCATTACCTTTCCTTGTTTTGGGTAATTTAGTAACAAAATCCATTGTTCATAATTCCCATTTCCACACTGGCATTTCTAATTGCTGTAACAAACCTGAGGGTTTCTGGTGTTCAGCTTTAACTTGTGAACAAGTTAAACATTTAGAAACATAGGCTGCTATGTCCTTTTTCCTTCCTATCCACCAGAAATTTTTCCTTAAATCCTGGTACATTTTCTCACTCCCTGGATGCATCGTATACTTAGACTTATGGGCTTCTTCTAATATATGATGGCGTAGATTTCCTAATTTAGGTATCCACATTCTCTTTTTATGGAATCTCCAAATCCAATCTGTTCCTTGTTCTAATTCCTTAATCATACCTTTTAATTTTTCAGTATCATCCTTGATTACTGATTCTTGTGCTTCTCTTATTTGATCATTTAAATCTACTTGTAGATTTAATTTAAGAGAACATACCCTTTTTGGCTTTTCATGATACTTTCGGCTTAAAGCATCTGCTACTACATTTTCTTTTCCTTCACGGTACTGGATATCACAATCATAGTCACAAAGCATTTCCATCCAGCGTCTTTGTCTCATATTCAACTCCTTTTGCCCGAAAACATACCTTAAACTTTTATGACCAGTGAATATGGTAAACTTACTATCATAAAGGTAATGTCTCCAAATTTTAAGGGCAAAAATTATAGCTCCTAACTCTAGATCATGAGTTGAATAATTCTCTTCATGATTCTTAAGTTGTCTAGATGCGTAAGCTATAACCTTTTGACGTTGCATTAATACGCATCCATAACCTAACTTTGAAGCGCCACAATAGACTACAAAATTTTCAGTTCCTTCTGGTAACACTAATATGGGTGTATTAGTTAATCTTTGCTTAAGTATTCTAAAAGCTTCTTCTTATTTTGGTCCCCATTCAAACTTAATTTTTTACAGGTTAATTTAGTTAAGGGAATGGCTATTCTAGAGAAATCTCAAATAAACCTTCTATAGTAACCGGCCAATCCTAAGAAACTTCTAACCTCGGTTGGTGACTCAGGGGTTTTCCATTTAGTAATCGCCTCGATTTTTGTTGGATCCACATGAATTCCTTCATTATTGACTAAATGTCCAAGAAATTGTACCTGTTCTAACCAAAACTCGCACTTTGAAAATTTACCATAAAGCTTTTACTTTCTTAATCGACTTAAAAGTGCGTGCAAATGCTTTGCATGATCCTCTTTGCTCTTAGAGTAAATTAGAATATCATCTATGAAGACGATTATGAATTTATCCAAATATGGCTTACATATTCGGTTCATCATGTCCATAAATGCAGCTGGGGCATTGGTTAAACCAAATGGCATGACAGTAAATTCATAATGACCATACCTTGTTCTGAAGGCAGTCTTAGGAATATCCTCTTCCTGTACCTTTAATTGATGATATCCTGACCTCAAATCGATTTTAGAGAAAAATCAAGCTTCATGCACTTGATCGAACAGATCATCGATTCTCGGTAATAGGTACCGATTCTTAATCGTGACTTTGGTCAATTCACGGTAATCAATGCACATACGCATTGATCCGTCCTTCTTTTTAACGAACAGTATTGGTGCTCCCCAAGGTGACGAACTTGGTTATATAAATCATTTTTCCAACAATTCATCTAATTGTTTCTTTAGTTCCTGCATTTCGGCTGGTGCCAAACGGTAAGGTGCTTTGGCAATTGGTGCTGTTCCTGGTAGCAGATGAATTCTGAATTCAACTTCTCTGTCTGGAGGTAGTACTGGCAATTCTTCTGGAAATACATCTGAAAACTGGGACACTACTGGAATGTCTTTTAGTTCTTTTCCTTTAGTGTTAGTGATTATGGAAATCAAATACACTATAGAACCTTTTCTTATATAACTTGCAGTTTTCATCACAGAGATGAATTTTGTGGACCTAGAGGGCTTATCTCCTTTAATTGTGATCATTTTACCTTTTGGTGAATTTACTTGGATTGACTTTTGATCACATAAAATACTGGCTTTATTGGCTATTAGCCAATCCATTCCTATCACGACATCAAATCCCGTCAGATTCATAGGATAAAGGTTTGCCATAAACTTTTGATTTACAACTTCTTTTCTTGGTCCCTGCAAGATTTCAGAAATCCTAACAGTTTCTCCATTAGCTGTCTCTACGAGACATTCTTGTGGTAGTTTAGTTAATGACTGGTTTAGCAGTTTGCAAAACGAAGTATTAATAAAACTTTGGTGTGCAACAGAGTCAAATAATACTTTAGCAAAAACATCATTAACTAAAAACGTACCAGCTATCACGTCTGGAATCATCTTGGCTTCATCTGCAGTCAGAACAAATGCTCTAGCATTTTTAGTGTTCCTGTTGTTCACAGTTGGAGCCAATTTCGGACAGTTTGGCTTCATGTGACCTTTTTCTCCACAGTTGTAGCATAATCCATTACTGGATTTTCTCCTGCAAACTTCTTCCTTGTGTCCCGGCATCTTGCAAAAATTGCAAAGAGTGGAGCATTTTCCCGAATGCTTTTTCTTGCAGACCTTGCAGAAAGGCGCATAGGTATAACCCATATTCCTACGGTTGTAATTCCCAGAACGGAATTCTTGAGTAAGCCTTTGGGTTAGGTTTCTCCTCTATTCTTCTTCTCTAGTATGGATTAATTCATCTGTCAAGGTATTTGCTAGTTCTACAGCTTCTTCTATAGTTTGAGGTCTAGCTGCGTTGACTACAGGTCTAATTTCTCCAATTAATCCCCATATGTAACGGGAGATTAACACTGGTTCAGGTGATGTAAGGGTTGGTACTATTCTAGCATTATTTTGTCTTCTTCAGCACACTTGCTTATTTTTAAAACAGCCTCAGTTTTCTCTATCCAGCGTAGAGCTACAATGGGTCCTTCATTGCCCGAGAATTCTATTGGTTTGCAGGACCAGAATTCCTTGTAAGAACAACCGTAAGACACGGTTCTTCTTCTTTTAGGAATGGGCACTTGAAGTACAGGTCCATTGTTCACGCTGTCTTCTGGTTCAATTGGACGCTTACTGCTATGTTTACTTTTATTATTCGCTTCTTGAACCATTTGAATAATAAATGGCGTTGCATCTATAATTCCTTATGCCACTATGTGTTGAACGGCACTATTATCCATTTGGTTTCCATTGTTATTGATGCTCGGATTCTCATTAACCACGTTAATGTTACTCTGGTTATCGTTATTCACATTTCCTTGATTTCCTTCGTCGGCCATCTGAATTTTAAACATTTACCCCGTATTAATATCACAAAATAATATTTAATATAGTCAATCACATGACACGCATTTTTGCCAAAAGCGTCGATCATTGTGACTTTACTCTATTCATATACTATTATGCATCTATTACATACTAGTACTGAAATGAAAATTACAATATCAACTGAAATAGAATTACACTAATAGTAATAGGCATCCATACACACATATTTTATTTTTATTTATTATATTATTATTATTATTACTATTACCATTTCAACATCATATTCACGGATATGGAGTCATCCAAAAATCCATATTGCGCTCATCGTATTTCCATACGAGTCGCTCTCCCACCTGTCGCATTCTCTCACTGCTTTCTAAAATTTCCTCACCAAATGTCCTAAGTTCTTGTACGTTTTCTGCACTCATTGGGGGTGCAGGTTCTAGGACTGGGTTTGGAATTTGGGGTGCGGGTTCCTGGTATGGGGTGAATGTGCCTGAAATCGGTAAGGATCTTCTAAGATCTCCCTAATGTATTCATCGTGGTAATAGGGATCTAAAGGGTCCATACCTGGGTAGGCTCCTATGTTCTGCATAGGTGTGTCTTCATGGATCGGGTAACGTTGCACATAGTCCCTAACGTCATCCCACCAGGGATCGTAATTTAGGTCTAGGGGGTTTGGTGCTGGTACCCTAGGAATTTCTTCCGGATTGAAGTCATGCATCTCCACTTCGTTTTCAGGGTTTTCTATTTCCATGGGTTGGTCTGGGATTTGTGGCTGTGGTTGGGGTGCTATTATTTGCTCCAGATTAGGGTCAGCTGTAGTGGTGGCAAAGATATGGATGTCTCTCTCTTGGCTGCTAAGATATGGATGTTGGCTATACCCCTATTTATCATAGCAGATAGTCAAATAACATATAACAAATAAATACAGTTATGCACGTATTTCCGTAATTTATTTCCTAACATTTTAAATTTTGATGTCAGCAGAACACCTCTGTGGCTGAATCAGTGGCTTAGCTCTGATACCACCTCCTGTCGCAACCCCCGATTCCAGGTTCCCCAGAAACGGGCAGCCGCGAGCCAATTTTGGTGGTATCTCGTATTGTCTAATTTGGCAGCGGAATTTTTTTCATCAGGACCGTAGTTAGGAAATATTGATTAGAGTAAAATACCACATTTTTCTAACATTAAACAAATGGGTTAAAACCCAAGTTCATAGTACATGCGTTTTCATAGGAATAAATCCTATTTATTTAATAAAAACATCTATTTAATATTTGAAACTTTATTGCCACTTTTCCAAGCCTTCAGTGCTGTCCAGCTGGCTTCTATTTGGCTTTCACAGTTTGTTACCTGAATCGCGTTTTAAAAACATTTGTCAGTGGGAAATACTGGTGAGTGAATCCCAGTTTAATCAAGTTTAAATAAAAATCTCATTGTACAGTATTGAGGGCGATCCCGCAATTATATTTGTTTCCAAGACATATCAATTAACATCCATGGTACTGTCGAACCCGACTTGTGGACATGTTACTCCTTGACCAGGTGGTAACAAATTTTGTATACAAAACTCAACATACTCATCATAATTGTATTCTTACAAATACTCAATAAGTGTTATTCGCATGGAAAAGTATTTAAGGTTTTGTAAAACATTTAACAAAAGGTTTACAAAAAGTGGATCAACTCACATTGCTGTCTTAGATTTTCCGTAAGGGTTTCCTGGTGATAATCTAAAATTTACACAAATGTACATGCGTTAGTATAATAACCCATTTTAACATTAGCAATACCCTCCCTGAGACGGCATTCTAATGACTACGTCGGCAGAACCACGACAACCATTACGGAACCCTAGATCAATCGGGCAGTGTATCTAATACGTATCCAGGGGTTATAATACTTACAATGGAGCAGAACTTCGCTAATTAGGGGGTATAATACCCGAGTATTATGCCATCTATTCAGAAATTGTGATTGAGAAATGAAAATGGGACGAACAGACTGAAGATCCGAGGCCATCTATTTATAGTTGCTGATTCTGGCTTTGTCGCGGCCCGCGTAACATAGGGGCAGGGCTTACGCGGCCCGCGTTGACTCCGGGTCAACGTATAGCCCATCCGGATCACTATATAGGCTCGACATGTGTTGGGCCAGGTGGCGGCCCAGGGCTGCGCCACATTTCTGATCTCACGCGGCCCGCGTAAGGTTGAGGTAAGGTTCACGCGGCCCACCTCAACTTATAAATCAACGAAATCTGATTTAAAGCTCTATACCGCCCGCGTAAAGGTTGGGGTGGGTCTACGCGGCCCACCTCAGCCCAAGATTTCAATTTTTATTTATTTTTAATACTATTTAATATACTTGAGGCCCGTATTCGCGTATGGGGTGTATTTTTGGACATTTTGGAATATTTTAAAATATACTAGGGTGTCAGAAAAATTATGAGGGTGTCGGTTCATGGAGGATTGTTATAGATTAACACTGGCTCAGGTGAGGCTAAGGTTGGTACTATCCTAGCATATTCAAAGAATATGGTAGTGTACTCCCTGCAGTCTGTTACAATCATTTTGTAATTTAGGAACTTATTGGAGATTTGTTCTTTTTCATGAAGAGGACATAATTTTCTTTCAACTATCTCCTTAAAGTTGGTCCATTTCATATTATAAACTCTGTCACTTCGTCTAGATTGGAGAATGGTATTCCACCGCTCTAAGGCTGCATTCTTAAAAAGATTAGAAGCAAACATAATTTTATCCTCATCGGCACATTTACTTATTTTTATGACTTCTTCTGTCTTTTCTATCCAGCGCAAGGCTTAAATGGCTCCTTCATTGCCTGAGAATTCTATTGGTTTGCAGGCTAAGAATTCTTTATAAGCACAACCATAAGAGATGTTTCTTCTTCTTTTAGGAATTGGAGCTTTGATAAGGGGTCCGTGATTTTCGTTCACGCTGTGACTTGGTTCAGTGGGTTGACGTTTACTTCCAATTACATTGTTATTATTTTCTGCTTCTTTAATAGTCTTGATAATATATGGCATAACATATATGATTCCTTGGGCGACTATATGTTCAATGGCACTTTTATTCACTTGGTTCCCGTTATTATAATTATTTTGGTTTTCCTGATTTACTTCGTTGTCCATCTGAATTGTAAACATTTATCAGATATTAATATCACAGAATAAGATTTAATACAAGCAATCACACAAGCAGATTGATAAAAAACGACGAACATTGCGACTTTACTCTTTATATATATATATATATATATATATATGGGTCGATTACAAATTACAACTGAAAATTAAACACACTAGTAATTATGCATCGATATCTAATTTAGTCTATATATTTTAGTTGGTTATATATATTTATTATTACTTTTTTGATCAAAGCACAAAATTACACACACACACACACACACACACACACACATATATATATATATATATATATATATATAGGAGAAGGATCCGTTAGGAACCACCCTTTATTGCGAGAACCAATGTGAACACAACCAAAAATACCTAAAAATAGCTAAAAACACACACAAATACCAAAAATACCTAAAAATACCAAAAATACCTAAAAATAGCTAAATACTTAACTGGCTTAAATCACTAGCTCTGATACCACCTTTTTCTGTCACGGCCCCCGGCCTGGTGTGACCCAGTCTAGAAGCCGTGGGACAGAAAACCCATGGTATTTGCATTTAGTTTGGCAGCGGAAATATTTATAGGATCGTTTAAACTTGGAAATGCCCAATTATTTTATTTCACAATTTGGGACAAACCCCATAATTTACAATAAAGGAAATTTCACTAGGAAATTCCTTGTTTTACAAAACGTGTTTATTTATTTCATTGAGCCACCTCTTCAAGCTTTTTAGTGCTACCTAGCACTTTTCCTTGATTCACAGTAAGTCACCTGAAACATGTTTAAAAAGATTTTATCAGCGGGGAAATACTGGCGAGTCATTCAATTTGCACAAAAGACACATTGCTATAAATTTACAGCATCAAGGGTTTTTATATATGCTCCTATCATATAATTATCTGGTTCAGCTGTCACTCGACCGAATCTATGACTGTGGGCATATCACTAATTAGGCCCGCCCACCTAACGTGATAAATCGTTAGTAGTAATGTGCTCAAAACCCCCCACATACTGCCAGTAATTAAAGATTAGCAAAGACTTAATCACTGCAAAGTTTAACTGGAAAACATTTAGGGTTTTGTAAAACAATTTGATAAAAAGAGAATGACTCACTTTGCAAGTTTAGTTGGACATAACCTTGCCTACTGATTTAGCCTTGTAACCTAGTTAAATAACAATGCACACGAAACTAGGTCAGTAACTTAATACAACTTTTTTACGATAAACTCATGAAATCAAAACCCTCACGACGAATGAAAAAGTATAGCCCGAGTTCGGGCAGCACTTAACCATCCATCGGATCGGTTTCAATCGATCGGACATTGTATCATAGCAGTGATCGAGTTATTACCCTGTTGTCGTAACAGAGGGTCGAGACTTGATTTTTTTTAAGAAACGGGTATAACTAAACGTACGTAATGAAATTCTCCATCGTAATAACACCAACATGCAAGTGCCAAACCCTTGCTATATATACTTAAAAAAGGTCTCCCCCGCGTGGCGCGCTAGACCCACCTGGTCCTGGCGCGTGGCGCGACGGGTCCCTTTTTAGGCTAGGGTTGCCTCGTGTCTTGTATAGCCTATGTGAGTCAACAGCAAACGAATTTCGTGTTCTACAACGAATTTTGAAGATAATCGTCAATTAGGGGATACCCCCCTTGAGTTTTAGGGGCCCTGATCCTAGTTTCAATTATTCTGAAAATTTTATGGGTCATGCTATACTATTTGGGGGTCTCAATTAGGGTTTCCTATTGGACATAATAAAATAAGAAATAATACTTTTTGTGAGAGTTGTTACATCAATTAATTTAAGAAAATTCAGAACACTTATGTGATCTGTTTATCAACAATGTTCAGGGGACAACAAAGGTTAGTTCAAGCTAAGTTAAGCTATCTACTATTACCTGGTATGTTTTCTTACTTGAAATATTTCTCATCCAAGATGTATGTCCATGCCCTGAATCAAGTTTCAAATTATGATAAGGGTCAGAAAAATAATTTCTAGGTTGTGAAATTTTTATAACATACTTTTTGTATTTGCCTATTTTTTCAAAGTATGGTTTAACAAAAGGTAAATTTTAATAAAGATTAAAGTTTTGTTTAGAAACCTATTCTCTATTTTGGAATCCCTAAAGGATCTAGTATCCTGAATGGATACCAAAATTCATTTTATCAATCATCACGTTCACGTATGGCAAATAAAGAACAACCATGGTAAACAAGAGATAAGTCATAAGTTATTACATTGCATAAACTAAAGGATGGTTTAAAATTCATCCTAAACCAGGACCCATCTATTCAAACCATCAATTGTTCAAAAGCATAAAAGGAAAAAGTTGGTTTGAACTTCTGTGATACCCCGTATTTTTTCGATCATTATACATATTGTAACTAAAACGTGTTATTATGAAATGGTGCAATTAAACTTGTTATATGTGTGATTAAAGTAAAATGGAAGTTTAACAAAGCCAAGTGTACAATGGATTTACAAATTATAAATTTAGAGAATTTCTGTGTTATGAAACAGTGTTATACCCGAGACGAACGTTGGTGACAACCTTTAGTGTTTACAAGCCCATAAATGTGCCTGATATGTTGGTTTAAAGTGGAATGATATGTCATGGGAGAAATATATGTGAAAATATGTAAAAGCCTTAATTGATGGTTTTCGGCATAAATTGTAACGCTTCGCATATTTGTACTTTCCCGATTTAGCAAGTATTGTTGTACTTTCTATTTTTAGACACTTCTACTCTTGTTGTACTCTATTTCGTTTCAATTTTTAATCTGAGACAATTGATCATAATGAAAATGTATGTCTTTTAATCATATTTATGTTATCCACGTTAAACTTATGTGTAAACTTTTAATCATAATTCACATCTTGAACGCTATGTTATACATGATTCTTGATTTCACGTTACACATTGATGCTTGATACCCGAAAAACCGATTAAAACACGTAAAACACCCAAACTTGAAACTCAAAACCAACATTTGAAGTCGGTTTGCACGAAGCTGCAGATCCGCACCAAATGTGCATCCGCACCAACTATGCATCTACGCGAAAAATCAGGAAACCCTAATTTCACCTGAAGCCTATAAATAGGCACACTACCCCAGTCCACAATTCGCCCTATTCTTTGCAAACACTCTCAAGCTCTCTTTGGCGACTAGAATCTGTGGTAAGGATCGTTCCTTCATTTTCAATTTCATTTCATTTTCTTGCATTATTATGAATTCTTAAACTTTTCACAAAACCCTCTTGATTCAACCTATCTCGAGGATGGTTTCCACAAGTCTTGCTTGGCCAAACTGCTGTAGAGCATCACACATACGAGATTGAATCAAACATGGTAAATTCTAGACATTTTACAACTTAATCATAACTTTCTTTTGATTATTACATGATCTTGAAGGAATCTGGAACCCACCAGACCCTCGACTCATTTCATAGTCAAGGGTTTGCATTAGGGTTAATTTCTATCAAGAAATGATCTGTTTTGAAAGAATCAAACACCCATTTTCAACCATGACAGTCAGTTCACACGGACGGACTATGTCCATACGCATGAACGGACAATCCTTGGCGTATTCTGTTTTGATTTTCATTTCTTTTCTCACACCTATTTACCATGGTTTAAGCATTTTATTAACTGAATTGAATAACTCAAACAATTACAAAACTGTTTGCAATTAAATCAGCTTATAACGAAACTTGACATAACATAAACAGTCGGTTCGCACAGACGGACCATGTCCATCCGCACGAACAGACCCATTTTGTATAATCCAAATCAACTTCGCTTTCACAACAGTTTACAACGTTTAATCATTTTATCTTTCTATTTTGATTATCCCAAACAATTACACTGCTGTTCCCAATCAAATCAGTTCATAATCATGTGTTAGCAGCCGGTTCATTTTTAATAGTAAACCCCGTTCGCACCAATGGACAATGTCCATCCGCACGAACGAACTGTTAAACACTTAAACTCACTTAATTCACGCATTTCACGCAAACTGATCCGACACTCTTTCGCAACCAAATACTTATACCCTTGTTTAACCATTTCAGTGTAATCTCGGTGCTTGAAACTTCCTCAATCCCGCTCGTGGTTTAGTGTTTACCTTACGCAAAGTTATCAATATACTCGATCCCATTTTTGTTTTAAACACTTTAGGTGCAACATGTACATTATACAAAAACACGCAACACTATGACACTTGTTTATACAAATCACACTCTATCCACGTTTAAACATGAAAACATGTTATACTTGTTAATCTCATATGGTCTGTATACATTGTGACTATATGCTCATTAACTTTGAAAGCCTACCTTAACAATTATAGCGTTATAGGATTAACGCACTGCCAGTATTCTTGAGGTTTTGTTAAGTAAAACATGTTACACCCTCTTCGTCTCGACGATGTTAGGTAATCACTATTGTGTTGGAAACTTTGGTTTGACATATAGTCTACACCCGTTTAGCATATTAGTAACTTGTATACATTGTTCATGTTGGATATGAGCACGTTAAAATATTTTATTATTATGCTATGTATTCAAACTGGTATACTCGACAACATTTTTGTTGATCATTATTTTAATACATGTTGTAGGCTGATAGACGAAGTGATGAAGAAACAAGTTTAGGGTGGACTTAGAAACACACCTAGATAATAAACAATGTTTGAAATTTGATTCATGTTTTGATCATATTTGGTTTGAAAAATGTATGATATTTTAGTCTTTTATGAAATATTGATTAATCATATATCGTCACAATTAGTGTTATGATTCTAAGAACAATCATGTTTTCGTCTCACTCCGATGTTTCTGTCATCGGTTGGGGTGTGACATATTGGTATCAGAGCCATAACTATAGGGAATTAGGAAAAGTAGGAATTCTTTTACCTAGTCTATAGTTTAGGAACATATCCTTATTTTTTCTTTAAAAACTACTTGCATTCTATCTTGTTTGCTTCTTATCTATTCTCTTTAATCTTTAAATATACATGCCTTTCCTAAGGCTAACACAATACATACTTGGAGGCTTGGTAAAGACACTCGTATCCCACAATTGAAACGACTAACTAAGATAGAGGTGATTCCCACATTTGGTGATGACTTTCATTCAGCTATACTTGATATTTTGCACAAAATTTGCCCTCAAGTTTGGAGTGATATCCATATCTTGAAGGAAATTTCCATTTCAGATTCTAGACCCTTATGTAACACCTAGTAAAATCACGTCCAATGAAGTTTTGACACGTGTAATGAACCCTAATAAAGTCAAACATTGAAATTTAGGGACTAATTTTTCGAAAAATCAAAAACTTTGATTAAGAAAGGACTGGAAGTGTTAGCATACCTAAAATAAGTTTCTAAATAACCTCTTACGATGTTTATATTCACAAATGTGCCACTTGATGGTTAAGTGTAGCCGTTTGCGTAATTAATTGAAGGTTGGTGTAATAAAGGGTTAAAAGCGTCAACATGTCAATTCTAACCTCTGAGTGACCTTTTAACAAACCGAGAGCTTCATGATATTTAATTATACTCTCAGGAATACCAAATAATGGCCGTCTAAAGTTTTTATGCCTATAAGTAAAGTTACGCGCAACTTTGCAAGTTAAAGGGGCTAAAAGTGTCAATATGTTTAATTATACCTCCGAATGACCTTTTAGCGAATCTGAAGCATCGTGATGTTTGATAATACTATCAAGAATGCCTAATATGGATTAGATGAGGCTTCAATACTATTAAATGATGAAATGCGCAAGTTTGCGCAATAGAGGGACCTAAAGCGTCAACTTTTGAATCTATGCCATTCGGTGACCATTTAAGCAAACGGGAGCGTAGTAATATTTAAATATATGCTTGGGAATGATTATTATGGGCCATGGAAGGCTTAGATATCATTAAACGGCATTTCGCGCTACTTTGCGCAATTAAGGGACTAATTGCATCAAACTGCAAAAGGAGGTCGAATCGTATGGTAACGGACCTTCCGGAATATGTCCATAAGTTAAATATACCCTATTTATCCTTTATATAGCTTAGATATAGGCTTAGAGGTGTTTGGTGCGCAAAAATAAACTTTTATGTCATACAGGGACTAAAAGTGTCAAAAAGTGCACAAGTTTGCACTTTTGCGCGTAGCTCGCATTCTGAATATCCCCGGACACCCAAAAATTTATGTAAGCACTAAAATATTTTATTTTAGTGATCGCCTTGATAAAATTCCATTCGTCGCGTAATTTGGATCGTTTTTCGCGTCCGTTCGTGTTTCGTCGTAATTAGACGAACAACGTGACCATACGGCCAAACGGACCGACATCCGACATGTTTTTGAGCATGTTTCATGTCCCCTATGTCTAAAAATCATAGTGGAGCCTTGAAATGAGGTTAACGGGCCTTGAACGTGCCTAAAGGGACCATAAAAGCTTATAGGGGCCATTTCTGCCATATATGAAAGTGCTGTTTGCTGCTAAACAGTTGTAAACAGCCTGTTCCAGCAGTTTCTATCAATTGTAAATGGTTTTTTTTTAAACTAGGGGCTGCCCATTGTTTATAAAACCATGGGTAATATGTGTAGGGTTCAGATTCAATCACGGTTTACGAGGAACGATCCTAACGGTCCTCAAAAACCTACAAATACCCTTCCCCACTTCCTTCATAACCCACACTTGATCTTGAATTCTCTAAGTTGTGGACTTTGCTCCTCATACCTGAGAAATTAGGATCAACCCTCCTTGCTTGGACCCTTTTGTATGTCCCCTTTCGTGCCTAGTTTGAATTTTAGCGTTTTAAACAGAAAAGTCAAGCGTTATCGATAAACGCTTTGACTTTTAAATGGTTAAGCTATTGTTTGTAACGAACATGGCTACGTGACCGTAATTAGGTAGGTAATTAACCCTCAAAAGGGCGACTCCTAATTACCACGTTTACTTAGTTTAATTGTCGGGTCAAATGAAAGTCAAACGGGTTAGTTTTAAATAAAATGCATAACTATTAAATTAAAAGTCATAAAATTAGTTTTGCCAAATTAATAACTTGGTAAATATTAGTTGAACATGTCTAAGCATGTTCAACCCGATAATTCTAAGTATAGACTCGGTTCGGAACCGAAAGTCGCAAAAGTTGACTATTGCTTTGACTTTCAGTTCTGACCTGATTTAGCTTAGTTTAGATATGCCTTAGGATTCTATTAGGACCATATTATAAGTTAGTATAACCATCCAAGGTTATACAACTTGGTTCCATAGAAATCCTAGTTCATGCGTGTTTCCGTTATATGCCTAAATGTTGACCGTTATCCCCTTTTGACCATGAAATAATATTTTTGAAAATGTGAAAGAATAGAAACCTTTATTACTGATATATAAACGTGTCCCTAAAATTTGACATCAGTTGGAGGTCTAGATTAGGAGTTATGCTCAATAGCGTAATTAAAAAGCTTTTTATTAATTAAACGGCGTAATTAGCCTATAACCTATTTAAACCCAATTTTTATACCAAACTTTTTACCCACTGATATAAAATAATATTTTGGGATTTTTGAATATTTTTAATTATTTTTAGGCTGAGCATAACATAGGGTTTTAAGCTTGATTCGGTAATTGCCGGTTTTGCCCTTTTGGACTATAAAATGAGTTTTATAAATCCTTTTGACCCCAAACCTTTTTCTACTGATCTAATATATTAAATAAAATATTTTGAGCCTTCTGGAATATTAAAAATATCAGCTTTCTATACAAAACCCGGAAATGGCTCCAAATCGCCTTTTTAAGCGTTTTTAACGCATAGTATGTATCAAAACTAGTTTAAAGATATAAGGGTTGATTCCTACTGATTTTCTCAGTAAATTTTTATATTTTAACAGTAAGCAAAAGTTTTAAACTCAGATTTCCAGTTTTGGCCTTTTTAGGCTTATGTGAAATTACCAAAATGCCCCTACGGTGCATAGTATGATTATAATTAATAAATTTTACGTATAAGTGATACCCTAGTGTTATAACTTATTAAAATGAGTATATTTACTGATTTAATCAGACCTATAACTCAGATTACTATTTAAACTCTTTTATAAACTTTAAAAGGACCAAAATGCCCTTACGAGACATAGTTTGAGTTTAAAATCATCCTGGGCATAACGGAAGGTATCTTACTGATATCACATCATATATAAGGCATATTAACTTAGGAAACCTGTATATGACTCTTATGGTCACCCGTTACGCATTTTCGCGTTCGGTACGGTTTATGTAACTAGTTTGCATAAATTGACCGAAACGGGTCAAACCTTATCATTTTCACTTCAAAATCCAGAATGTGTTTAAGTTTACCCATATTATACAAGTCCCCAAACTTGTCGGTTCTAAATCACATTCCAATCCGGTCTGCGCTTAATCTTGCGTTTTGAACCGTAAACCTTTCCTTAAAACTAACCGGTCTAAGTTTCAACTTACATAAGACCCGTTAGGAATCTAATAGGTTATTAAAAACCTTCGTTCCAGATTAAGAGCCCCAGTAGAGGTACTTGTGCTTGCTGATTAGGATATACGGCTGAGTATAAATTGCATTTTAAGCTCAGGTAAATACTCTTAACTTATTTTCCCTATACGGGCTTGGGATACGGTATTATAAAGATACCGCTTGGTCGGGTATTGAATGTTTAATCGTATTGTGATTAAATTATTGAGGTAACCCGCTTTAATCTGTCTTGTTTGAAATAAAGGCCTTTAGGGGTTAATGACCATGTCCCGTATATCCTTGGCATCATTGTATTATAAAATGGCCACGTCTTATGCACGGGGTGTAGGCATACACCTGACAGTTGCATAAGGGAAATGGTATCTCACTCTCTTGTGGGCCTATACTTGTGGCGCGTCTGTTAATCTTGACTCGGTTTCTACATCGGGCCCTAAATGTATAACGAACATGTAAATCTGTATACAGGATTATTTTTATATAATTGTCCCAAGTTATAAAAGTTTTGTGCCATGTGCATTCAAATCAATTTTCTAAAACATTTTCAAAATGAGTCAGTTAAGTTGTATTTACCAGTGAAAACTGACGTATTTTCCCAAAAGTTTAAGTGACAGGTACTATACGTAATTGGCTAAGAGCTCAGGGCGTCAATAGGGAATCTCGCAAGTTCTAGATGCCTAAAGTCTGTTGAACAATGTTATCTTTCTGTTTAAGATCCGCCTGTGGATCCAACTTACATTCCGTTGTAATAATTGATATTACTTTTGAATCGGATTGTAATGTATTTATCTTTTGCTTCCGCTGTGCATTTAAATTGTGTTGTTTGACTATGATGATATCAACTACGTCACTATACCCCCACCGGTGACACGTGGAAAATTCGGGGTGTGACAGGTTGGTATCAGAGCCAACACTGAGTGAATTAAACACTAGCCTTTCGTGTTTAATCTCAGTGACACAGTTGCACATTCTTGAGTCTAGACAAAGAACTTAGGACTACTCCTGATTTGTTTTTGTCCTTTATTTGTTTCCTTTGTTATTTTTCTGATTAGCCCCTGCATGGGCGAGTCAGTATTGTTAGAAGTCCTGTGTTAGGGCAACCATGTACCTGTTTAAATTTTAAATGGAATGGTTAGATTTAAAATAACGTTCCTATTATAAGATCTACCAATGTTATAAAATGGCAAAATCTAAAAAGGGACAAGACCTAGCCCATGTGTCATTTTAAGAACAGGGCCAAGATGGCAGTTCCTTAAGTAGATTCAGATCATTATTAACATCTCAATCTAGGAATGTTCGTCTCTTAATACTAAAAAGAATCTTAAAGTTAAAACCTAGCCTACCTGTCATTTCAGGCATGGCCAAGATGGTAAAACCTATTCAAAAGATTCAAATTCTTGTTAACATCTGAAAGCATGTTAACATTTTTGACAATCTGTGATATGATAAAATCACATAGGTCATCTTTAAATTGGGATATTTCAATTTCCCTTATTTATATAACCATCCCTTAAGGATGAAGTGCCTACGGGCTATAATTAACGTCCTGTGAGACAAAAGACAGTTGTAGTCTTTGACTCTCTGTCAAGAAAAGGTAATGAAAAATGATCAAACCTGAATGCCTCGATTCTCCGAAATCATGGCTTATAATATGTTCAAAAACTGTCTTTATGACTAGGCCTTTTGCGCCACTTTAATATCCTTAATGTTTTATAACTAGGATAAACTATAATGAAAATACTAATTAAATATAACTAACAAATTAACCAATATGGTTTATATTATCATGGTTAATGCATCGTTAAAAAATGATGATTCCATAACAATCCCTAAATAATCATTGTCAATATTTAAGCTCAGCAAACAAGCTACATGGCTGGATCAGATGAGGTTAACAGCCACCCAAGGGAGAATAATGATGCTACCAGAGTTAATATAACTGGTGCGGAACTGCAGGCATTAATAGATAATGTTGTTACTCGGGCTCTTGACAGACAATATAAGGAATCAAGTGATACCCACTCTAAGACTCTATTTGTGGCTCATAGTAAGCCCCCTGTTAAAACACATGATTCAAAAGAGGACGATGTTCATAACTCGTCAAATCAGAGGAGTGTTCCGCCTAGACAGGTTGTGCTTAATCAAGAACCACATGTTAAAACCTGTTCGTATAAATATTTTGTCTCCTGCAAGCCCAGAGACTTCACAGGAGAAAAAGGAGCCATCGACTGCATGACGTAGCTCGAGGAAATGGACACTGTTGTTGATATTAGCGGATGTGCAGAGCAAGACATTGTGAAGTTTGTTTCACAATCTTTTAAAGGAGAAGCTCTAGCTTGGTGGAGGTCGCTAATCCAGGCTACTGGGAAAATCCCGTTGTATAATCAAACATGGGATCAGTTTGTTGCTCTTATCAAGGAAAATTACTGTCCTCAACATGAAGTTGAGAAAATTGAAACCGATTTCTTGGCATTAGTCATGGAAGACTTAGATTGCTAGGCATATCTTACAAATTTCAATACTATGTCTCGATTGGTTCCTTACTTGATCACACCAGAACCAAAGCGTATAGCTCGCTTTATTGGGGGCCTAGCCCCGGAAGTCAAGGCAAGCGTGAAAGAATCGAGACCTACTACATTCCGATCAGCGGCAGCATTGTCGCTATCTCTCACACTCGACTTAGCCAGAAACAAGGCTGCAAAAGCTTCGGAAGAAGGGAAGCGTAAAAAGGAGGATGAGGGTTCTCATCACTTCGATAAGAAGAAAAAGGGGAACTCTGGTCATAGGAAGAGTTCCGAGTTTAATAAGGGTAACCAGCAGACGGGTGAAAAGACCAGGTGCAAAACATGTAGGAAATTCCACCTGGGGAAATGCAGATTTGAATCGCAGCCTCTTCCTTGTGGAATCTGCAAGTCCAAGGAGCATAAGACCTTGGATTGCAAAAAGTTGAAAGATGTGACCTGTTATGGTTGCAACGAGAAGGGGCACATCAAGAGTAACTGCCCTAGGAATCAGAAGAAGTCTGAAGAGGCCAAGAAAGTAAACGCATGAGTCTTCCAGATGGACACTAGGAGGCGATATAGAAAGATGACATCGTAAAAGGTACTTTTCCTTATCAATGATGCTTATATGGGGATTATTTCTGGCGCAGAAAAGTCTACTGAGGACAATAAATATTGTAAGCTGTTGTATCCGCCTATTAGGATCTTAGGCTTATAACGCGAGGTAGAATTGGCCAATAACATTTAGAGACTGCTTCAACAACCTTAGATGGATGCTTTATATCCATTAGGAAACGCTCTTATCCAATATCCTAATGTTAAGCTTTCAAGCTATCCAAAATCATCAATATGATCAAGACAGACGTGACAACTGATCCCCTGTCAAACAGGTGATGGACTAGGTCCAAACCTTAATTGCCATTAATGGTCTTTTATGGCCTAGGCTAAGCATAATTGATATATATACATATTTAAATGACGTTCATTGAGAATGTTCGTACTATATTAACCTGTATGGTTTAACGATACCATGGTTGGTATATATTAGGGCATCAGGATGATGAGTAGCGGTTGTTGGATTGCAACTAAATAATTGTTTGATTTGGTGTTAGGAATCAAATATCGAGTATGACAAACTCGGATAAGACAGCCATTGATCGTGTTATGGATAATGCGACACATACGAATGATGACACAATTGTGAACCTTAGAATTTCCAAGGTTGTTCTACAGACTATGATAGACGCAGCTGTTGGAAAAGCTGTGAAGAAGGCTGTGAAAAAGCTCAAGGAGCCCAATGCTACTTGCTCCAAATCTCAACCAATACCACCCTTCATTACTCACGAGAAGGATCTCGTTCATGCCTCCAATGTAAAGGGTGAACTAAAAAGGAAAAGGGAGAAAGATAACTCCCAGAGTTCTAAAAAGAAGAACAAACAAAAGTCCAACCAGAAACCTGTATGCAAGACCTGCAAAAAGCGCCATTATGGGAAATGCAGATTCGAATCAAAATCCCAATCACAGCCCAGGGCTTGTGGGATCTGCAAATCTAGTGAGCATAAAACATTGGAATGCCAGAAGATAGGAGATGCGACTTGTTACAACTGTAACGAGAAAGGGCATATCAAATCATATTGCCCAAGGTATGCTAAGAAGCTTGAAGGAGATAAGAAGACCTACGCTAAGGTCTCCCAGATGGATGCAAAAGAGGCCATACAAGATGACAATGTTATAACCGGTACGTCCTTATCCGTGATGTATATGCAAGGATATTGTTTGATTCGGGTGCAAATAAGTCGTTGTGGAATAAATTTTGTAAGTTATTTAATCTGCCTGTTAGAACCCTAAGCATAAAATATGAAGTTAAAACGCTAGGAGTTCTGCTTTATTTCGTATACCAATCAATCCTTCATAGATGGTAAGTATAGCAAACTCTTAAAGACTCCCATGAGAACCTTAGATATTAAGTGTAAGGTAAAACTTACTGGCGAAAATCATAAGAACCATTTCTTTTGTTCCCGTCAGAAACCTTCAGCCATAAAATTTTTGAAGTATCTTCTCTATAGAGGAAGTACGTCAGCATATATGGTTGATATCTCTTTAATCTCTATCGATTCTGAATACCAGATTGTATGATAAAAGCGTCATATGTGGTTGGTGTATCTTAATAAGTTCCATAGATTACTTCCATGCCTGATCAGTATGGAGGTTTAATGCATGGGACCACAAAGATATCCCGATAGTCATATGGTACTAAAGTCAACTAATGGTATTCAAAGAAGATATCAAGAATGGAATTGTCCAAATAAATATTCCCGATTAAGGAATTCGTGGACTTGTAACATAAATGTGTCACTTATTTGACACAAGCAATAATGGATGAACTTGAGCCTGAGAATTGGAAAATCTCTGTAACCTCCTTGCGTTTTGACTATCTTCTCCAAGATTACCCTGTTTACCTCCTGAGAGGCGAGTAGAGTTAAGATTAAACATCCCGCTTAGGGCTGCAGTATTATGAAATCTCCCTGTTGATTAGTACCACCAATTAGGGAATAATCGAAACCCTGATTAAGTAAGTTTTAAAATAGAGGATTCATATAGCCTAACTTAGTATTCTGAGAATTCGGTATAGTTAATTAAGAAAGACGGTTCATTTTGCTTATGCACTTGATTACCGCAACCCTATTTAGGCAACAATTAAGAATCGCCATTAGCTGCCCAGGATCGTCGATTTGATCGACTAACAGCAAGGATTAGCTATTCCTTAATATTACATTTAAGCAATGGTTGGAATAACTATCTCACCTTAAGATAAGCTCTTCTATAATAATTGATATATAAGTATCAAGTTGCTTCTTTGGATACATTGTATAGATAGAATGTTAAATAATTATCGTTAGACAGAAAACTGGTAACTTCAATTATCAGGATCTGAAAGTTGCCTTAGAAACAACGAATAAGATCATACAAATTCATAATCATCTTAGAGTTGCCAGTAATCGGCAGAAAATCAAGGATTAATAAAAATCGCAACCCTCTTAAGTCCTTAATAAGGACTAGGGTTCAATTGAAAGTATCGCTCTAAGAAGAGTGTACTGAAAATTTTATACAACAGGCTAGTTAAGCTCTGATTATATATAGGATCATTCGAGGAAAATCGAATACATCAAAGGTCAATAGCTTTTAAACTAAAACCTAGTTATGGAATGTGGTGGAACTCGCAGTGTGACCCACACTAATGATTTAAGGATGTATGTCACCAATAAGTCGAGAAGCATTATCACATAATGATAGACGTATCTAAGATATTATAAGAAACCCGTATCGATTAAGGATCGTCAAGATTAGAATCTAAGGAAGAAAACATGAACCTATTATAAAGGTCATTTAGGATGCCTCTAGAGGCCCAAATAGGCTGTGGAAGTTAAGTCCGTTATGCGACAAAAAGTACTTCCATTACATTAGCAAATCTCGAGGTCGAGATTTCTTTTAAGGGGGTGAGGATGTAACACCTTGTAAAATCACGTCCAATGAAGTCTTGACACGTGTAATGAACCCTAATGAAGTCAAACATTGAAATTTAGGGACTAATTTTTCGAAAAATCAAAAACTTTGATTAAGAAAGGACTGGAAGTGTTAGCATACCTAAAATAAGTTTCTAAATAACCTCTTACGATGTTTATATTCACAAATGTGCCACTTGATGGTTAAGTGTAGCCGTTTGCGTAATTAATTGAAGGTTTGCGTAATAATGGGTTAAAAGCGTCAACATGTCAATTCTAACTTCTGAGTGACCTTTTAACAAACCGAGATCTTCATGATATTTAATTATACTCTCGGGAATACCAAATAATGGCCGTCTAAAGTTTTTATGCCTATAAGGAAAGTTACGCGCAACTTTGAAAGTTAAAGGGGCTAAAAGTGTCAATATATTTAATTATACCTCTGAATGACCTTTTAGCGAATCCGAAGCATCGTGATGTTTGATAATACTATCAAGAATGCCTAATATGGATTAGATGAGGCTTCAATACTATTAAATGATGAAATGCGCAAGTTTGCGCAATAGAGGGACCTAAAGCGTCAACTTTTGAATCTACGCCATTCGGTGACCATTTAAGCAAACGGGAGCGTAGTAATATTTAAATATATGCTTGGGAATGATTATTATGGGCCATGGAAGGCTTAGATATCATTAAACGGCATTTCGCGCTACTTTGCGCAATTAAGGGACTAATTGCGTCAAACTGCAAAAGGAGGTCGAATCGTATGGTAACGGACCTTCCGGAATATGTCCATAAGTTAAATATACCCTATTTATCCTTTATATAGCTTAGATATAGGCTTAGAGGTGTTTGGTGCGCAAAAATAAACTTTTATGTCTTACAGGGACTAAAAGTGTCAAAAAGTGCACAAGTTTGCACTCTTGCGCGTATCTCGCATTCTGAATATCCCCGGACAGACAAAAATTTATGTAAGCACTAAAATATTTTTACTTTAGTGATCGCCTTGATAAAATTCCATTCGTCACATAATTTGGATCATTTTTCGCGTCCGTTCGTGTTTCGTCGTAATTAGACGAACAACGTGACCATACGGCCAAACGGACCGACATCCGACATGTTTTTGAGCATGTTTCATGTCCCCTATGTCTAAACATCATAGTGGAGCCTTGAAATGAGGTTAACGGGCCTTGAACGTGCCTAAAGGGACCATAAAAGCTTATAGGGGCCATTTCTGCCATATATGAAAGTGCTGTTTCCTGCTAAACAGTTGTAAACAGCCTGTTCCAGCAGTTTCTATCAATTGTAAATGGTTTTTTTTTGAAACTAGGGGCTGCCCACTGTTTATAAAACCATGGGTAATATGTGTAGGATTCAGATTCAATCACGGTTTACGAGGAACGATCCTAACGGTCCTCAAAAACCTATAAATACCCTTCCCCACTTCCTTCATAACCCACACTTGATCTTGAATTCTCTAAGTTGGGGACTTTGCTCCTCATACCTGAGAAATTAGGATCAACCCTCCTTGCTTGGACCCCTTTGTAAGTCCCCTTTCGTGCCTAGTTTAAATTTTAGCGTTTTAAACAGAAAAGTCAAGCGTTATCGATAAACGCTTTGACTTTTAAATGGTTAAGCTATTGTTTGTAACGAACATGGCTACGTGACCGTAATTAGGTAGGTAATTAACCCTCAAAAGGGCGCCTCCTAATTACCACGTTTACTTAGTTTAATTGTCGGGTCAAATGAAAGTCAAACGGGTTAGTTTTAAATAAAATGCATAACTATTAAATTAAAAGTCATAAAATCAGTTTTGCCAAATTAATAACTTGGTAAATATTAGTTGAACATGTCTAAGCATGTTCAACCCGACAATTCTAAGTATAGACTCGGTTCGGAACCGAAAGTCGCAAAAGTTGACTTTTGCTTTGACTTTCAGTTCTGACCCGATTTAGCTTAGTTTAGATATGCCTTAGGATTCCATTAGGACCATATTATAAGTTAGTATAACCCTCCAAGGTTATACAACTTGGTTCCATAGAAATCCTAGTTCATGCGTGTTTCCGTTATATGCCTAAATGTTGACCGTTATGCCCTTTTGACCATGAAATGATATTTTTGAAAATGTGAAAGAATAGAAACCTTTATTACTGATATATAAACGTGTCCCTAAAATTTGACATCAGTTGGAGGTCTAGATTAGGAGTTATGCTCAATAGCGTAATTAAAAAGCTTTTTATTAATTAAACGGCGTAATTAGCATATAACCTATTTAAACCCAATTTTTTTACCAAACTTTTTACCCACTGATATAAAATAATATTTTGGGATTTTTGAATATTTTTAATTAATTTTAGGCTGAGCATAACATAGGGTTTTAAGCTTGATTTGGTAATTGCCGGTTTTGCCCTTTTGGGCTATAAAATGAGTTTTATAAATCCTTTTGACCCCAAACCTTTTTTCTACTGATCTAATATATTAAATAAAATATTTTGAGCCTTCTGGAATATTAAAAATATCAGCTTTCTATACAAAACCCGGAAATGGCTCCAAATCGCCTTTTTAAGCGTTTTTAACGCATAGTATGTATCAAAACTAGTTTAAAGATATAAGGGTTGATGCCTACTGATTTTCTCAGTAAATTTTTATATTTTAACAGTAAGCAAAAGTTTTAAACTCAGATTTCCAGTTTTGGCCTTTTTAGGCTTATGTGAAATTACCAAAATGCCCATACGGTGCATAGTATGATTATAATTAATAAATTTTACGTATAAGTGATACCCTACTGTTATAACTTATTAAAATGAGTATATTTACTGATTTAATCATACCTATAACTCAGATTACTATTTAAACTCTTTTATAAACTTTAAAAGGACCAAAATGCCCTTGCGAGACATAGTTTGAGTTTAAAATCATCCTGGGCATAACGGAATGTATCTTACTGATATCACAACATATATAAGGCATATTAACTTAGGAAACCTGTATATGACTCTTATGGTCACCCGTTACGCATTTTCGCGTTCGGTACGGTTTATGTAACTAGTTTGCATAAATTGACCGAAACGGGTCAAACCTTATCATTTTCACTTCAAAATCCAGAATGTGTTTAAGTTTACCCATATTATACAAGTCCCCAAACTTGTCGGGTCTAAATCACATTCCAATCCGGTCTGCGCTTAATCTTGCGTTTTGAACCGTAAACCTTTCCTTAAAACTAACCGGTCTAAGTTTCAACTTACATAAGACCCGTTAGGAATCTAATAGGTTATTAAAAACCTTCGTTCCAGATTAAGAGCCCCAGTAGAGGTACTTGTGCTTGCTGATTAGGATATACGGCTGAGTATAAATTGCATTTTAAGCTCAGGTAAATACTCTTAACTTATTTTCCCTATACGGGCTTGGGATACGGTATTATAAAGATACCGCTTGGTCGGGTATTGAATGTTTAATCGTATTGTGATTAAATTATTGAGGTAACCCGCTTTAATTTGTCTTGTTTGAAATAAAGGCCTTTAGGGGTTAATGACCATGTCCCGGATATCCTTGGCATCATTGTATTATAAGATTGCCACGTCTTATGCACGGGGTGTAGGCGTACACCTGACAGTTGCATAAGGGAAACGGTATCTCACTCTCTTGTAGGCCTATACTTGTGGCGTGTCTGTTAATCTTGACTCGGTTTCTACATCGGGCCCTAAATGTATAACGAACATGTAAATCTGTATACAGGATTATTTTTATATAATTGTCCCAAGTTATAAAAGTTTTGTGCCATGTGCATTCAAATCAATTTTCTAAAACATTTTCAAAATGAGTCAGTTAAGTTGTATTTACCAGTGAAAACTGACGTATTTTCCCAAAAGTTTAAGTGACAGGTACTATACGTAATTGGCTGAGAGCTCAGGGCGTCAATAGGGAATCTCGCAAGTTCTAGATGCCTAAAGTCTGTTGAACAATGTTATCTTTCTGTTTAAGATCCGCCTGTGGATCCAACTTACATTCCGTTGTAATAATTGATATTACTTTTGAATCAGATTGTAATGTATTTATCTTTTGCTTCCGCTGTGCATTTAAATTGTGTTGTTTGACTATGATGATATCAACTACGTCACTATACCCCCACCGGTGACACGTGGAAAATTCGGGGTGTGACAGGTTGGTATCAGAGCCAACACTGAGTGAATTAAACACTAGCCTTTCGTGTTTAATCTCAGTTACACAGTTGCACATTCTTGAGTCTAGACAAAGAACTTTGGACTACTCCTGATTTGTTTTTGTCCTTTATTTGTTTCCTTTGTTATTTTTCTGATTAGCCCCAGCATGGGCGAGTCAGTATTGTTAGAAGTCCTGTGTTAGGGCAACCATGTACCTGTTTAAATTTTAAATGGAACGGTTAGATTTAAAATAACGTTCCTATGATGATATCAACTACGTCACTATACCCCCACCGGGCCCACCGGTGACACGTGGAAAATTCGGGGTGTGACATCTTATCATTTGATAAGTACCAACCACACTAGGGTACGATGTTACCAAGTTAGGAGTGAAACCCGCATCTTTATAACTAGTCCTACTCTTCAATTTTCAATCTCTCCAAAGTTTCAATTTTCCAATCGACTAGGGACGTGTAGTAGCTGGAAGGACAAATACCGTTAATCGCTTCTCGATGAGAGTATTTGTTTATTAGGCCAAAGCACGTTTCCCTAATTCGAAAGGACTTCGATTTACTTTGGAATAGTCTTAGTTACCTTCCATTACAATCGAAATTTTACGTTAACTCTCTTTTATGCTATCTCAATATTAATGTGTTTTACATTTGTACATTATATCGTTTCAACTTTGGAGACATGAATCGCACAACCCTCGCAACCTAAAACAATAATAGTCTCTCGTGAACAAATTAAATTTACAACGCTTTCATTATCCATGTTACACTATGTGAAATGCTTGTTATGCTATGTGAAATTATTTGAACATTATATGCTATGGGATGCATTCATGAAAACAAATTTCTATAAACAAAACATTATGATCAAGTCTTATCCACTCCTATGTTTTTTAATCTCTAGATGTCTTCCAGCCATCTTTCAAACTCGACCAAGAGGTCCAAGACCGGTTTGAAGAAGAAGATGCTCGCATTTATGGCTACTCAGATATTCCCCGAAATCATTATCAAGATCAATACAACCTCTACCCCAAACTCCTCAGTCGACTCAAAGGCTGAGCAACCTAAACCCGTCTCTTTTAACTTCAAGCACTTTTTAGCATGCAACCCTAAGCCCTTCACTGGCAATGATGGGGTGACAACAATGCTTGAGTGGTTCGATAGCATTGAGCTCACTTTCATCAACAGTGAATGTCCCGAAAACCTCAAGACTCGTAGTGCTACTAGGGTCTTTCAAGCCAGAGCTTTAGAATGGTGGACCAATGAAAGAAACATCCACTCCAATGAAGAAACTTATGCCCTACCCTTGGCCGAAGTCAAGGAATTAATGATGGCCGAGTTCTGTCCTGCTCACAAGCAGCAGAAGCTCGAAGAAGAGTTTTGGGCTCTCAAACAAATTGGTGATGACAATCTTGCGTACACCACTCGATTTAAACAGTTGAGCTTTATCGTACCACACCTGGTGTCCACTCCTGACCGCATGATCAGGAAATATATCCATGGCTTACCTTCTGCCATGCGTGACACCATTGAAGCAGCAAAGCTTGACACCATCGAGGTCGTCTATCGCCTCGCAGCCAGCCTGAACAACAATCGTGTTAGGGATAAGCAAGCTGCAACAACCGTCTCCACTAAACCGGCCAACCAAATCACCGCACAGTCAAGTGGTAGCAAGGGCAAGAAACGAAAGTTTCAAAACCCAAGTTGCAACGCGATTTTTCCTGTTGCAAACCCGAACCCTTTTACGCCTGAAACTACAAAAGGCCATACACTGGGTTGCATCCCAAGTGTAATACTTGCCATTATCATCATCCAGCCAACACCACCTGCCGCCATTGCACAAGGTGCAATTGGTTTGGTCACACAGCTCCGTATTATCGCAGTGGCCCTACGCCACAAGTTAACCAAATTCAACAAGCTCCCCAAAACCCCAAGCCAGTGAACAATGTCAGAGAATGCTACAAATGTGGAGACATGACTCATCATCGCCCACAATGTCCTCAATTGAATCAGGAGCAATAGCAGCAACAAGCTCCACGAGGACAAGCCTCCAATATCAAGCTCAAAACGACAATGAAGTCGTGAATGGTACGTTTCTCGTTAACAATCTTTATGCTTCTATACTATTTGATACTGGCGCGGATAAAAACTTTGTGTCCGTTAAATTTGAATCTATGTTAAATTGTACTCGCTCGAAACTACCTAAGTCATTCACAGTCAAAGTTGCCAATGGCAAATCCATCATCGTTGATTCTGTTCTACGCGATTTTTTTTCTCATACTCAATAAACATGTTTTCCCTATCGATCTCATACCCATGCAATTGGGTAGCTTCGATATCATAGTAGGCATGGATTGGCTTCATAAGAACAATGCTGAAATCGCTTGTCATGAGAAATATGTTCGTTTACCTCTCCCTTCTAGCTACTTTACATGTTTATGGAGACAGACCTTCAAAGGGACTAAATGTTATGTCATGTACACAAGCGAACAAGTACTTACATAAACAGTACTTTGGCTTTTTGGCCCACGTTGTGGAAGAAAAGGGCAAGGAAAAGAGCCTAAGTGTCACACCCCAAAAACGTCGCAGCGGAATATAAAACGTAGTGGTGACGGAAGCTGGTGCCCATTTATATCTTGTCGATCGATGCATTTAATTGTTGGACATTTTAGTATATATTTAGATGTAAGTTAATCAAACATTACGTTTTAAGACACGACACAACCACGTCATAGTTAAGTTGTTTTGATCCTCATGGATCTAATTACATTTGTCCCAGAAAGTTTAAAATTAGTCCAACATATTTAACTGATAAAACATGCATCAACAACCAACAGATACGCCATAATTCCTGAAGCCGAACTCAAGTACATGTAGAACAAGTTAAAATCAAGTGTCAACACAAAGGAAGGTGAGTTCACGTATTCATTTACTACCAAAATTTTATTTCAAGGAAAACTTTCTGATTAGGTGTTTATTTGAAAAATCCAAGTAATTTTAGAAAGTCCATTTTACTTCCTTAATAAAATCCATGGGCCTTCATTCGGTTCATTACTCCGACAACAGTAATACTGTCCAGGTTTTGTATATTAAATTATAGCGTCAATTTTCAGACTCGTATGTTAGCTAGACGATACGAACTATATATTAACCATGCAGGGATAATCAATGCTAGATAATAAACAGAATATTAATTCATCGTTTGACATTGACACGGGGCGACCAGTCACGACGGGGTTGTCAACCCAATAGATCTACCAACAATTCATCACGTGCAATACTTAACTGATTAAACGACATCATGGGCGCAGGGTTCTCTCTTTGAGAACAATATGATGTCTGCCTCACGTACAATATATATATATCCTACTAATATGACAATTTAATACACGATGTGGTACGAATCCCCTGAATCTCCATCACTCGAGACCCAGGCCGGCATTCGTCCCCCAACCGTACGGTCTTGTATCACTTAAGAAATACCGTACATACAATATTCATTTATCAAAAACGTTTTACTTCGAAATGTATAACTTATCAAATCTCATATATTTTCAGCGAAAATATATATTTTATAGAAAAGGTATGTTTTATTTCGAAAACATTATTAAACCCTTTTAACAACGTGTTCCACCCCCAAAATATATACAAAACAGTAAAAAGAGGGGTTTAGTGACACTCACCTTTGGGTGCGTATTTTAATACCGCAATCCCAGAGATTGATTTTTAAATACACCCTAATATAGGAACAATTCTAAATCAATATATATTTAACACAAAAATCCTAGGTTTCTCCGTTTCTTAGAATTATCACATAACTTTGAGATTTTCTCGAAAAGTTATCATTTTTTATTATGTTGGCACGTTAATATATACATATGAGTCCATACATATTTTTATGATTTTGCGACTTAAATGATTTTATTGGTGACCATTATTGTGTAAATCCGTTAACTCTCCCGTTTATACGCAATATATCTACGGTTTGCGCGTCGTAATACAAATACATAAACATTCACATAAATTATCATCGAAACACACGAAATCTTGTTAACTTATCTATTTTTTCATTTTTAAGGCAAATATACATAAAATATCTTATATGTATCAAATTTTATGCTCGCCAAACAAGTTATACATTTAACGCAATTTTTACCTTTTCTACCGCACAAAACGTACAAGTATACATGCATAGTCTAAATTTCCCTCTATCAAGTTAATGCTAAACATATTATCACATTCACATGTTTAAATCACATAAAACATTTTTAACACATAAGATTCACCCAAAAATAACCCATACTAGTGTTCATCGAAAAATGCGTATTTTAGTGATTCGGTAGCGTTTTCGGGCGTCGGAAGTCACGTATGACCAACCAAACACCAAGTAAACCTAAAATTAGTTAAAATACTTGTTTTTAAACTAAAAAAACCAGTTTATTTACTGATCTAAATCAGTTTTACAAAAATCACCCAAAAACCCGATTTTTGACCGTTTTAACGCATAGTTTTGCGTTAAACGTTACTATAATCATCCCGACTCGAAATGACTTGGTATTTTAACACAATACATGTTATTTACTGATTAAAATAATGGTTATAATCAGATTAGTGCAGTTTTTGTTTAAGTCAGATAAATCAAGCGATTTCACGTATTTTACAACTTTAATGCACCAAGTACAACATGCAAAGCTATCAAACATTATAAAAAAGTTATATATCACTAAACACTTTAAAATAATTTTGTTTTAGTGTTTGTAATCTGCTCATAACTGATTTTTTTTAAATCATACTCAAAACACACAATTTCACCTATTTTACAAGTTTCTAAGCCTCATGTATAACATGCAAAGCTAGTAAACCTCATGACAAAGTTTTATATCATTAAATACTTCAAAATAATCATATTTTAATGTTTATAATCTGATCAAATATCATTTTTATCAAATCATGTTCAAATCATCCTTTCATGCTTACATATCATCATGCATGTTCAAGTAAATGCATCTAATGCACTCATACAACATGATCATCATCTTTTATGTTCTAATCATGCTCAATAACACATATACATATATACACACGAAATGTTTACACCTACATAAACCTTCAAATGCTCACTTTCTCATCAAATCCCTTTTTAAATCATGAAACACTTTTAGATCCTTGTTTTATGACATTTTTTATTCATGCATGTATTCTATCATTCAAGATTCATATTATTCAAGAATCACTTAATCAAATCAAAACACAACTAAATACACTCACTCATATAATTTTCATCCATACATATATGTATATACATACTCATTTTTATTCTCTTTAAAAAAACCATTTATTATTACCTTCAAGTTTTGTGATTAAACTCAAGAACAAGAGATACTTTTCGCTATTATTCTCATCAACAAGAATCAAGAACATGTTTAAAAAGAATGATTTTATACCCTTAAGATTCAAATGAGTTTTTGACAAAGTATGATGATATGAGGCTTGGTTCTTGCTTGTAACACCTTCAAATCACCATAGGATCTTCAAAAGTGCATGGAACAAGCTTGAAAATGGCTTGAATCTTGATGTAATGGCAGAATTTTCGAAAATGAGAGAGATATGAGGTGTTCGGCTGAATTTGTGAAGAGAGAGAGAGAGAGAGAGAGTTTGAATTGTATTTAATTGCATGTTCTTGATTTATGCAAGATGTTTTAGATTCTTGCAAAAGCATCATCATGCACCTCCCAAAATGGCCAATGAAAATATGAGAGAGGAGAGAGAGAGTGTTAAATTGATGCCACCTCTCTCTACAAACACACACTTCATGAATACACACTCATATATATATTTATATATATGTATATATATGTATATATATATATGTATATACATATATATATATACATATACATATATGTAGTATAGTATAAAAGCAGGTATTTTACTTGATACCGGGTATTTTATCGAGCGTTTTAATCCCGTTTTAGTGCGTTTTAAATTATTTTTAACACTCTATAAAATAAACTCACCAAAATATTATGGAACAATATTTTGTTTGCCTGGACTGGCGACATTGACAGTATTTGGCAGTATGCGCGCTGTGCTGCGCGGTATGCGCTTAAAATCGCAAAAAATAGGCATTTAAGTGTTTTTATTTATTTTTATCATTCTAAAGTAATAAACTCATCAAATTATTACTGGAATGATTATCGGTTGCCTTGACAGGCTGTGTTGACAGTATTTTGTCGGTATACGCATTGCATCGCGCGGTACGCCCTTAAACTCGAAAAATAGAGTTTCTTAGCGTTTTGATTTATTTTTCCTCATGAATATGATTAAAATTATTATTCTAATTATAACAGACTATTTTTAGGATTTTAACACTGATTGGATGGTCACCGACGTTCGTTTCGCATTTTAACCGTTACGCGATAAGCGTTTATCTTACCGTTGCCAACATAATTTTTATCAAAGTTTAAATTTACCAACTCATTAAATTTCACATATAAACATCATAATCAGTCAAATATGGCCTTTTATCTATTCACGACAAGTGTTACAATTGTACAGTACGGCCTGAAAAGTCGGGTGTTACAGTCTCCCCCTGTTTAGGAAATTTCGTCCCCGAAATTTTACTCTACAAGTTTTGTTTTCACACTAGGTGAAAATAGTGAAAACAAGCTTAATGAATATAGTCTTGTAGTTTCTGCTAGAAACTTTGAATCTTACGAAGAATCTTTGTAGACCTATATTACACACATCCTTAATTCCAAATCTCACGTCTCAACGCTCTCCGCCCTTTCCACGGTTCAACATTTACAAGCACTTAATCAAGAAGATTAAGTCAAAATTCCACCAATTCGGGTTCTACATATATATATTTACATATACATTACCCCGTACCTAAGATGGTATGAGTTTACACCCGATTGATCCAACTCGAGATGGGCTCTCGAAAGAATCAAATCCCATTCCGACATTCATTTCAGATATCCACAAATCGCCAAATCAATAAATCGCATACACGACTAGAACGATGTAATCACATGTCCAGTTATTAGCATAATTCTTCTAGCTATACGTACTGCTTCTACAGTGCTTTGATAAACTTCCGTTTATCTTCCAAACCAATTTCTATAAAGAACAAAATCAGTGTATCATCCATTATACACTTTCTCAACTGAACCCGAACAATACATCATTGTACTACTCCATCCTTATGGTAGCTTGAGCCTATAAGCGACTAATCCAACTCAAGATGGGCTCTTGAAAGGACCAAGTCAATGTGGCTCAACTTTTCTTTCCTCTGCTAAACCTACTAACATCTCTCTCAAGATAATTCCTTTAACTGAACTAAATCTTCAATCTAGAATCCCAATAGTTCCTTCAATTATCCATGTAATCCTTCTGTTGATCAATTGGTGACTCTTAACATTCCCTCGATCCAGGCAAATCCTGTCGCTGGTTTCCTAGATAAACTAAGGTCTGGTTAATTATCCTTTGTCATGTTATCTCAACAAAATGGTGATCAACACTTCCATCCATGCAAGGCTTTAAACTGAGCAACCTGAATATTAGCGTGTTAATTATTGTTGTAAGATAACTCTGCCAAGGGCATGTGAGTATCTTAGCTTCCTTCGGAGTCCATTCATACACACTCCCAACTTTTCTTTCAAGGGTCCGAAAAGCTTTCTACTATCTTGCTGTCCAATCAATTTCCCTTTCCTTTTGGGGTTATTAGTGTCGAAGGTTGCACTAATTTAGGGAAATTTCTTAATAATTCTCCGGTAGCACCTAGCTAGTCATATGGATCATCATACTCCCGACGGGGTCTTTGGCCCTCCTCATCATTTGATTGCTCCCATCTTAGACTGATCTACATGCATACCTTCCTTATTCCTTAACAACTCCATAGTCAACCTCAATGTTTCTCATGAGTTTCCTTGGCTCGCGTGAAAGCAAGTATGTCATCGACGAATATTATCACGAATTCATCCGATTAGGGTTTCCATACCTTGTTCATGAGATTTACGAATATAAATGGCGCATTAATTTAGTCAAAGGCATGACTAATAACTCGTAATGGCCATATCGTGTTCGAAAAGCAGTCCTCAGCATATCTTCGTCAGCAACCTTCAACTGATAATATTCCAATCGTAGATCGATCTTCGTGTAGCGGCTGGATCCCAGTAGCTTGATCGAACAAATCGTCAATCCTCGGTAAAGGGTACCGATTCTTGATAATTAACTCGTCCAGCTTTCTGAAATCATCACATATCCTGAAGGACCCATCCTTCTTTCTCTCAACAAAACAGATGCGCCTCAAAGCGAAAAGCTTGATCAAATGAAACCCTTGCCCAATAGCTCTTGAAACAGACTCGATATTTCTATCATTCTCAAACGGTGCTTAATTTATAAGGAGATTGTGCAATTGGGTGCAGCACCGTGAGCCAGATCGATTCGAAATTCGATCCGTCTCGCAGGGTAGATCCAGGTAAGTCTTTTTAGGAAGACTTCCGGATAGTTGCGATTGATAGAAATCTCTCCGACGTTCCTACATTCGGCTTTCGTATCCACCACGTTTACTAAGAACGCAGGATAGCCCCTTTTGCAACCACATGTGCATCCTCAGAACACTGACGACTCTCAACCATCAACACTCGACACTCGACACGGTCGGTCATCGAGAACAACTACCACCTTTCTACCGTCATCAGGATGAGATATCCCAGCTAGCTTTTTCAAGCGATGGTCTCCACTTTGCTCTTGGAAAATAAATTTATCCTCACACCTTCGCCAAAGCTCCCCAACTCCTTTGGAAATAAACCAACACTAGAACTACGATCACCTAACTAAATACTACAACCGCAAGCGACCTCACTAGTTTCCATCAACTTACCAAACTCGTAGCATCCCTCGAGTGTACCTCCCTCCGATGTACTCTTAACATAGCACTTGCGAATCATATATCCAGTCCGACCAAATCTGGCGCACTTTCTCCACTCATCCTCGTGAGTCTTCCTCGAACTCCTAGACTCTCGCTTTCGCGAATCCCCAGATCTAGGCTCGGAATGCGGAATTATTTGAATCGTCGATCTGCTGTGACGGCTCCACATCACGCATATCGTTGCCACGTCATTGCATAGGGTACCAGCAAATGATCTTGGGTTACAACCCTAGATTATTTTATGTGTACATCTATGTACTGTTCACAAAGTTAGTGAAAATCAGGAATACGCTTCGATTATATCATAACATATGAACTACTAAAACTTTCCGATCATTATATCACCTAAAGGGTTTCCGATTCTATGTCCTACCAAAACCGTGCCTAGGAGCACCACGTCCACGTTCCTGACCATTATTTTGGTTAGCATCGCGTTGTTCCGTGGCAGTATTAATGTGTTGGGCTATGAATTGTGCCAACTCTTTCGGGGTAATAGGTAGTCCAGAACCCTGTCTCGCTTTTGGCAGCATTTCGTCGTTTCTATTATTACAACATAATATCAACATAAGACGATAACCAAAATAATTCAATCATTAAACGTTAGTGGACCAAACATGGCGCATGTATAATATCCACATATTAATGAGAACAATTCTTAAACTAAAAGAAACCCATTTGATATTTATACCGGAAATTTACAAAGCTTGTTTTTAGTACTAAGACTAATCAAAATTCGGAGTGTCTACATCAACACCCGCAACAAGTCTATATGAAATTTCCTCCTAAATATCAGAAAATTTGGCATGCAAGCCATAAATAGGGTTCATCAAATGAGACATACAAAACAAACACCCGAAACAACCAACAACTAACGCTTCAATCCCTGGAAGTTCAACATCTTCCTAACAAGCTTTTCTAGCTCATAATAGCAGTCCATCTGTCCCTTTGAGTCCTTCATTGTCTCCATGCCTCCGCGTAACGTGGCGAACTGACGATCTCAGTGAGAGTGATTGACCCAAATCTCCTTCTGCTTCTTCAAAGCGGACGCTGTCTCAACTCTCGAAGTCGATGCGATCTCTGCAATGGGTCGAGTCCTCTTCCTACGGCGAGTATAGACTAAAAGAGGTATAGCAAAACACGCGACTCGAATAGCGGAATAGACGATTCCAAAACGACGAGCGAAGGAATCTCATGAGTAGGCTCAACAGTATCAGTGAGCAGGACTACTAATGGCTCTATAGACCGAGACTTGACATATCGTAACCGTACAAAGTAAGTGTGTGATCAACGTGAATAGTAACACATAAGGCCTAAATAAACAGAAAATCATATATGCACACAAACACATAAGGGTTTTCATACATGATAAAATTTTTCTATGTTTATTTAAAATTCTTGGCTTCGAGAATTTTGGATTTTATATTTCAAAATTCTCCGGTTGAAGTCTAGTGTTTTCCTCCGAAAACATCTAGTTCGCTAACAACCAATGGCTCTGATACTAACTTCTATCACACCCTAAAAACGTCGCAGCGGAATATAAAACGTAGTGGTGACGGAAGCTGGTGCCCATTTATATCTTGTCGATCGATGCATTTAATTGTTGGACATTTTAGTATATATTTAGATGTAAGTTATTCAAACATTACGTTTTAAGACACGACATAGTTAAGTTGTTTTGATCCTCACGGATCTTATTACATTTATCCCAGAAAGTTTAAAATTAGTCCAACATATTTAAGTGATAAAACATGCATCAAAAACCACAAGATAAGCCATAATTCCCGAAGCCGAACTCAAGTACCTGTAGAACACGTTAAAATCAAGTGTCAACACAAAGGAAGGTGAGTTCACGTATTCATTTACTACCAAAATTTTATTTCAAGGAAAACTTTCTGGTTAGGTGTTTATTTGAAAACATCCAAGTAATTTTAGAAAGTCCATTTTACTTCCTTAATAAAGTCAATGGGCCTTCCGTCGGTTCATTACTCCGACAACAGTAATAATGCCCAGGTTTTATATATTAAATTATAGCGTCAATTTTCAGACTCGTATGTTAGTTAGAAGATACGAACTATATATTAACCATGCAGGGAAAATCAATGCTAGACAATAAACAGAATATTAATTCGTCGTTTGACATTGACATGGGGCGACCGGTCACGAAGGGGTTGTCAACCCGATAGATCTACCAACAATTCATAACGTGCAATACTTAACTGATTAAACGACATCATGGGCGCAAGGTTCTCTCTTTGACAACAATATGATGTCTGCCTCACGTACAATATATATATCCTACTAATATGACAATTTAATACAGGATGTGGTACGAATCCCCATAATCTCCATCACTCGAGACCCAGGCCGACATTCGTCCCCCAACCGTACGGTCTTGTATCACTTAAGAAATACCGTACATACAATATTCATTTATCAAAAATGTTTTACTTCGAAACGTATAACTTATCAAATCTCATATATTTTCAGCGAAAATATATATTTTATAGAAAAATGGATGTTTTATTTCGAAAACATTATTAAACCCTTTTAACAACTTGTTCCACCCCCAAAATATATACAAAATAGTAAAAAGAGGGGTTTAGTGACACTCACCTTTGGGTGCGTATTTTAATACCGCAATCCCAGTGAGTGATTTTTAAATACGTCCTAATATAGGAACAATTCTAAATCAATATATATTCGACAGAAAAATCCTAGGTTTCTCCGTTTCTTAGAATTATCACATAACTTTGAGATTTTCTCAAAAAGTTATCATTTTTTATTCTGTTGGCACGTTAATATATACCTATGAGTCCATACATATTTTTATGATTTTGCGACTTGAACGATTTTATTGGTGACCATTATTGTGTAAATCCATTAACTCTCCCGTTTATACGCAATATATCTACGGTTTGCGCGTCGTAATACATATACATAAACGTTCACATAAATTATCATCGAAAGACACGAAATCTTGTTAACTTATCTATTTTGTCATTTTTAAGGCAAATATACATAAAATATCTTATATGTATCAAATTTTATGCTCGCCAAACAAGTTATACATTTAACGCAATTTTTAACGTTTCTACCTCACAAAACGTACAAGTATACATGCATAGTCTAAATTTCCCTCTATCAAGTTAACACTTAACATATTATCACATTCACATGTTTAAATCACATAACACATTTTAACACATAAGATTCACCCAAAAATAACCCTTTCTAGTGTTCATCGAAAAATGCGTATTTTAGTGATTCGGTAACGTTTTCGGGCGTCAGAAGTCACGTATGACCAACCAAACACCAAGTAAACTTAAAATTAGCTAAAATACTTGTTTTTAAACTAAAAAATCAGTTTACTTACTGATCTAAATCAGTTTTACTAAAATCACCCAAAAAGCCGATTTTTGACCGTTTTAACGCATAATTTTGCGTTAAACGTTACTATAGTCATCCCAACTCGAAATGACTTGATATTTTAACACAATATATGTTATTTACTGATTGAAATATTGGTTATAATCAGTTTTGTGAAGTTTTTGTTTAAGTCACATAAATCATGCGATTTCACGTATTTTACAACCTTTAATGCACCAAGTACAACATGCAAAGCTATCAAACATTATGACAAAGTTATATATCACTAAACACTTTAAAATAACTTTATTTTAGTGTTTATAATCTGCTCATAACTGATTTTTACTAAATCATACTCAAAACACATAATTTCACCTATTTTACAAGTTTCTAAGCCTCATATATAACATGCAAAGCTAGTAAACCTCATGACAAAGTTTTATATCATTAAATACTTCAAACTAATCATATTTTAATGTTTATAATCTGATAAAATATCATTTTTATCAAATCATGTTCAAATTACCCTTTCATGCTTTCATATCATCATGCATGTTCAAGTAAATGCATCTAATGCACTCATACAACATCATCATCATCTTTTATGTTCTAATCATGCTCAAGAACACATATACATATATACACACGAAATGTTTACACCTACATAAACCTTCAAAAGCTCACTTTCTCATCAAATCGCTTTTTAAATCATGAAACACTTTTAGATCCTTGGTTTATGACATTTTTGATTCATGCATGTATTCTATCATTCAAGATTCATATTATTCAAGAATCACTTAATCAAATTAAAACACAACTAAATACACACATTCATATAATTTTCGGCCATACATATATGTATATACATACTCATTTTTATTCTCTTTAAAAAAAACCATTTATTATTACCTTCAAGTTTTGTGATTAAACTCAAGAACAAGAGAAACTTTTCACTATTATTCTCATCAACAAGAATCAAGAACATGTTTAAAAAGAATGGTTTTATACCCTTAAGATTCAAGTGGGTTTTTGATAAAGTATGATGATATGAGGCTTGGTTCTTGCTTGTAACACCTTCAAATCACCATAGGATCTTCAAAAGTGCATGGAACAAGCTTGAAAATGGCTTGAATCTTGATGTAATGGCTGAATTTTCGAAAATGAGAGAGATAGGAGGTGTTCGGCTGAATTTGTGAAGAGAGAGAGAGAGAGTTTGAATTGTATTTAATTGCATTTTCTTGATTTATGCAAGATGTGTAAGATTCTTACAAAAGCATCATCATGCACCTCCCAAAATGGCCAATGAAAATATGAGAGAGGAGAGAGAGAGTGTTAAATTGTTGCCACCTCTCTCTACAAACACACACCTCACGAATACACACTCATATATATATATATATATATACACACACACATATATGTAGTATAGTATAAAAGCCGATATTTTACTAGATACCGGGTATTTTATCTAGCGTTTTAATCCCGTTTTAGTGCGTTTTAAATTATTTTTAACACTCTATAAAAATAAACTCACCAAAATATTATGGAACAATATTTTGTTTGCCTAGACTGGCGATATTGACGGTATTTGGCAGTATGCGCGTTGTGCTGCGCGGTACGCTCTTAAAATCGCAAAAATAGGAATTTAAGCGTTTTTATTTATTTTTATCATTATAAAGTACTAAACTCATCAAATTATTACTAAAATGATTATCGGTTTCCTTGACAGGCTGTGTTGACAGTATTTTGTTGGTATACGCACTGCATCGCGCGGTACGCGCTTAAAATCGAAAAATAGAGTTTCTTAGCGTTTTAATTTATTTTTCCTCACGAATATGATTAAAATTTTTATTCTAATTATAACAAACTATTTTTAGGATTTTAACACTGATCGGGTGGTCACCGACATTCGTTTCGCATTTTAACCGTTACTCGATAAGCGTTTATCTTACCGTTGCCAACATAATTTTTATCATAGTTTAAATTTACCAACTCATTAAATTTCACATATAAACATCATAATCAGTCAAATATGGACTTTTATCTTTTCACAACAAGTGTTACAATTGTACGTTACGGCCTGAAAAGTCGGGTGTCACACTAAGTGATGTTTTAGTGGTGCGTGATTTTCCTGATGTCTTTCCTGAAGATCTATCTGGTCCTCCTCCATCTCAATCTGTTGATTTTCGCATTGATCTCATCCATACTTCGACTCCCGTTTCTAAAGCTCCTTATCGCCTTGCACCCTATGAGATGCAAGAGTTGTCAAGTCAACTTCAAGAGTTACTCGATAAAGGTTTCATATGCCCAAGTACTTCCCCTTGGGGTGCTCCTGTGCTTTTCGTCAAGAAGAAGGATGGTTCGTTCCGCATGTGTATCGATTATCGTAGCCTAACAAACTAACTGCCAAAAACCGTTATCCTCTCCCTCGCATCAATGATCTCTTTGATCAACTCCAAGGCGCAACGTGCTTTTCCAAGATCGATCTTCAATCTGGCTATCATCAACTTCGTGTTCTCGAAGAGGACATCCCTAAAACCGCTTTTCACACTCGCTGTGGCCACTATAAGTTTGTGGCTATGCCTTTTGGCTTGACTAACGCACCTACTATCTTCATGGACTTAATGAACCACGTTTGTAAACCCTACTTGGATCGTTTCGTAATTTTCATCAACGACATTCTCATTTATTCGAAAACTCAAGCTGAACAAGAACGTCATTTGCACCTCATTCTCGAACCCTTACATGGTGAACGCCTATACACGAAATTTTCTAAGTGTGAGTTTTGGATCAAAGAAGTTCAATTCCTTGGACACGTCGTGAGTGAAAAAGGAATTCACGTTGACCCTTCCTAGATTGAGGCATTGAAGAATTGGATCACGCCTAAATCCCCAAGTTGGGCGCAGTTGTTTTTGCATTAAAGATTTGGCGACACTATTTGTATGGTACAAAGTGTGTGGTCTTCACTGACCATAAGAGCCTACAACATATCTTTAACAAAAAGAGCTAAACATGCGTCAACGTCGTTGGGTGGAATTACTTAACGACTACGATTGCGAAATTCGCTATCACCCTAGCAAAGCGAATGTCATGGCCGACGCACTCAGTCATAAGTCTCATGTTAGTAGCTTTCGTTGTTCTCAAATCGTTAGCGATCTTCATACTCAAATTCGTGAGGCTCAGTATTCATCCTTCAATGAGGCAAACATGTTCAACGAAATGAAGTGTGGTGCTGAAAACCAACTCATGACAAAATCCGATGGACTCCAATACTACCTCGATCGAGTTTGGGTGCCAAATCGCGAGGATCTTCCTGAACTTATAATGAAGGAAGTGCACAAATCACGATACTCTATTCATCCTAGTGCTGAAAAGATGTACCATGACCTTCGTACATCCTATTGGTGGCCTGGTATGAAGAAAGACATTGCCACTTTTGTTTCAAAATGTCTCACTTGCTCGAAAGTCAAGGTTGAGCATCAGCGTCCTTCTGGTTTTCTTGAAAAACCTGAAATTCCTGTTTGGAAATGGGATAGCATTGCTATGGACTTCATAACCAAACTCCCTCGCACACCTTCTGGTCATGATAGCATTTGGGTGATCATTGACCATCTGACCAAATCCGCTCACTCCTCCCCATTCGTGAGGATTTCAAAGTTGAGAAACTATCTCAAATCTACACAGACGAAATCATATGTCGTCATGGTATACCCATTGACATCATCTCCAACCGCTATTTTCATTTCACCTCACGCCAAACCGCTATGGGTACTCACTTGAATCTCAATACGACTTTTCGTCCTCAAACGGATGGACCGACTGAACGTACTATCCAAACCCTAGAGGACATGCTTCGCTCTTGTGTTATTGACTTTGGTGGTAATTGGGATGTACATTTACCTTTGATTGAGTTCTCGTACGACAACAACAACTATCACTCCAGTATTCAAATGGCTCCTTTCGAGGCATTATATGGTCGCAAGTGCTGATATCCTATATGTTAGCACGAGATTGGTGATGCTCAAATTACTGGCCCTGAGCTTATTCAAGAGACGATGGATAAGATTCTTCAAATCCGCGACAACCTCCTTAAGGCTAGGAGCAGACAAAAGAGCTATGCCGATAAGAGACGCAAACCTTTAGAGTTCAATGTTGGTGATCACGTGTTACTCAAAGTATCTCCTTGGAAAGGAGTAATCCGTTTTGGTAAAAAGTGTAGGATCGTTTTCAGACCCGAACGAGTCGATCAGAAGAATTTATCTCAATATGAGTGGCGGAAACAAACGTATCGAGGTCAATTAAGCTAGAATATCACTTTAAACTGTTCGTATATTGATTTTGGATCAAATACAAGCCTGCGGTCACTTCGGCAACACTTCGTTACACTAACCAAAAACTCTTACAAATGAAATGGCACACAAGGTATTTATAGGAAGTCTGATTTCGCTTGAAATTGTCTCTAGCGAAATTACATTCAATTGATTTCGCTTGAAATGAACTAATCATGATTTCAAGCGAAATAAGAACTTATGATTTCGCTTGAAATGGTTATTGACCATTTCGAGCGAAATAACCTATAAACACAATTCCTTGATTTCCGTGCTCTAATCTTTCATTCTACGTACAAGACTCGATACAAGACGAAGTCGACAAACGTATGCACCAACAGACTCCCCCTCGAATGTTGACGAGTCTTTAGTGTCGAGTATTCGGTTGTCAAACCTTCAGTCTTTATCAGTCTGCTCGCTTTCTTTAAAATTCTCCATTGTAAGTATCCACAATCAATCTCTTTCTTGTAATCTTCAGGATCTGAATCTCACTCTACAATCTTCAGAGTCCCTCTCGATATCCTCAGACTCCCCCTTTCACTAAGCTGGGATCGTAGTCTGGAATTCACTTTCACAGGTTCTCAGATCGTAACCTGGCACTCATCTAACTCAGGTATCGGAACTTGGTTAACCTGCACAAATCTCTACCCAAAAATAAGCTTCACAAATTTTAATATTTTGCAAATTTAGAAACCACTTGCACGTATCATTCAAAAATGATTTAATCTTTGATAACCACTGAAAATACAACTTTTTCATACATTTTTTTCCCAAACCTGTTCATCAAGTTTAGCACTTGGAATTTTGAAAATCAGCTCTCCAACATCAGTTGTCGAAAATCTTTTTGTATTTTTCAAAATTTATGCTAAAATACACTAAAATCTCTTTGGATTTTTTGAATGTAATAAAAATGCAATAAAGAAATATTTACAGACACTATTTTTGTGAGCTTGTGTAAGAGGATCATATCAGTTTATAAGACAAATCACCAACACCGTTATGCTTTAAACATTTTCAGTTCTAAACGATTCACATAAATTGACAATATTGTTGTCCACTTAAACTCAATCTAAAAACTTTCAAAATGCTTATCGATACATTAAGGTATATTAATTTTGCACTAAATTCTTATGGACCCCACGATCTCAGCATATCCCCTCATCATGCAATACACTGACTCAAGTAATGCCTTTAAACTTTTATTAACTGTGATTTGTGCGAAAACAAAGCAAAATGTTTAAACATTAACAATCAGGTCGATACTTCCGTATACGCAGAGAAAGTCCAATGTTTAAACAAAATAAGAAAATAAAAAAAAGTTGAAGGTGTTTAGGCTTTAACCACCAGGTCGATACTTCCGTATACACAGAGGAGGTCCAAAGCTTAAACGAAACACCAAAGAAAATAAAGCAGAATGTTTAGGCAATAACATCCAGGTCGATACTCACGTATACGCAGAGGATGTCCAATGCTTAAAGAAAATAAAGAAATAAAACAAGTTTAAATCTTTGCAAAATGAAATGCACAATCACAGCGACTTTTCAGCAAAGTTGTGAAAGTTCACAAACTTAACCAGTTTTATGTCTTTCGACAATCAGCGATTACTGAGTAGGCACACAATCAAGAAGGACAAAACTAAGTACTATGCTTCCGACCATGTTTCCCACTAGAACTAGGCTTTTTCATTTAAGTTTGTATCGTTATCGCAAATCTACTAGTCTAGCTGAGCCTACCGTCACATCCTTAGTGAGATCATTTATCACATTTTATCTTTCCATTTCTTTAGCATGCTGTGACAGTCCACTGATGTACTATCATTTCCTCTTTTATACTACAAAACTCATTTTTGATTCTATCATGTTTTTGGCTTTTTCAATTTTCAAATGTTTTTGGATTTTCTGAAATTTCATACTCCCCCTAAAATTCAAACACATTTAAAGGAAATTTGAAACAAACTATACAAGTAAAGTGACAACTGATATCGAATCACTTCAGTTCGCCATCCACTTGGCATAAACAATCGGAACTCCCCCTTACAACAAACTATTTTCCCATTGATTTCAAAACACTTAAGTTTGTTTTAATCAAATGGTTTTTCCGTAAAATTAGTTTTGTTGAATGATTTTATCATTTGTAGGTTAGGGGTTTGATTCATCACATTATCTTTCAACCACTGTAGGAAAATGCAAGTACAACTTAATGTCCTTGATTTACCACTCGTAGGTAAAAACCTTTTTCAACCACATGGCTTACCAACCAATACCACTTGTAAGTTACCATATGTAGGTTGAATTCTCAAGATGCCGATTCCTACTCCTCGCTTACCAACCTGGAAGTTCCGGCAATTCATACTCATGACCAATTCTCAATTTTTCAAAAACAATATAAGAAAGATGCCGATTCATGCTCCGTGATTAGCAACTTGGAAGCTCCGGCAAGTCAGGTTTTTTCAGTTAGAAAATTTCTCCCAAGCCTGACAGTCCTTGGGAGATTCCGGGTTACCAACACTCGGTTCTTTACCTGCTATCTTTTTCTCATAAAATTCTTTAACCCCCTTTACCTTCCCATCAATCATTTTACCAAAAATGTTTTGAACTGTGGGGTTAAAAGTATTTTCAACATCAAATTCTTTCTTTTCAGAGAAGAATTGATTTGAAATTTCAACTTTGCCAATTTTAGATTTCAAATTTTCAGCCCTCAATGGTGGAAAGTTTTCATCATCCAAATGCGGAACTGAATTCTCCTTTTTCATACCAACCTGTGGCTCCTCTGATTTTGTGGAATCAGATTCATCGCCAGAATTCTCACTTGAATTCTTAACAACCCATTTTTGGTTATTAAGTTTCTCTTTTCTCTTGAAAACATTTTTCGAACATTCACCAACCTCATAAATTGAATTTTCAAAAACTCTGAATCTGTTTGTTGGTGGTTCGTTTTTCTCTACAAGTTTTTCTTTTAGTTTACCAGAGACTCCCTGTTTTGTTTGCATTGCCTTTGGACAATTCCTGGCAATATGACCAACTGTTTTACATTGAAAACAGGTTCTAGTCTCTATCTTCTTCTAAGCAAAGCTTTTCTTCATTTCTTCTTGCTTTTTGGCAAGGAATTCTTTGTTCGTCTCTTTCCAAAATGAACTCTTTTGTTCTTTCTCAGCACTTGTTCCTGAAACAAAAACAGTTTTTGGTTTATAAATTTTCTCATTTTTATAATTTTTTGATGCAATAAAACCTTGTCCATTCTTTTTGAAATTACTGTTATGGTTTGGTTTCTTTTGAAAACCTAAACCAGAACTGTAACCCTTTTTCTTGTTTAAACGTTGTTGAACTCTTGAGGTGTAATGATTTGGTTTTTCAGAAAGATTTACATCTTTTATTTCAGAAATATTAATTTCTGTTAGTTTGAAAACATTTTTGATCATTTCTGGTTTAACACCTCTTATTGGAAAAGCCTCATCAGAATATAATTTGTCAGAATCTTTCAAAGTATATGCTACTTTGATCGGTTCGTCATCCAAATTAGATTTTGATAACAAAAACTCTTTATTATACACCCGTTTTCCCTGTTTGGATTTTTGACTTGACGTGTCGGACTTTGACTTTGACTCTGATTTTGACTCCGACATTAACTCCTCTGTTTCATCTTGATCCAACACCTGATCGACCACCTTTTTTATTAATTCGGACTCATGATCAGTATCGGACGACGTGAAAGTGACATCTATACTTTCTGGCAAGTTATCTGACAACCCAGACTCCCACTGTAAATTTGTTGCCTTTTCGACTCTTTCAGAATTTGGATTTCGAGGAGAATATCCATTTTCGACCGGGGGTGGACATTTGTTATAGACAACACTTGGTTTCTTACCAGAAATCTTCACTTCATCATCTTCCTTTGTTTCGGACTTCTTCTCTTCCGAAGTCTTCTCATCTTCAAACGTCTTCAATCCCTCCACTATAGGGTAAATCCTGTCTACAACAAAAGTAGAACATGAGTAACTTTTTAATAAATTGTTAACTCTTTCAGTTTCAATTCTTTGTGTTGCCAACTTTAATTCAAGTTCAGCACACTTCTCTGTGTAGTAGTTGACATCGTCAAGCTGTCTCATGTAAGCTCCTTTGAGTGTATTCGTTGCTACAACTTGTTCACTACTTGACTCGTTGTACTTATTCATCTCTCTGTTCAAAGTATCATATGATTCTTTCAGCCTTTTTATGTTGTGCAGCAATTCACTGTTCTGTATTATCGGAGAGTCACAATTCATACACTTCCCAGCAACCTTAACTACCTCCTCATCTGTTTTGATTTCAAATGCTGGAACTTCTTTAACTACTCTCACTTGAACTTCTTCTAAAACTTCTTTCTTTTTCTTTTCTTCACCATTTAAACGTTTTCTGACTTTTTCTGCGCAATAATCATCAGTATAATCATTGATAACATGAGCAACAAATCCTTTAGCCAGAAATTCTTTGTCTGGGCAATAATCGTCCCAACTGAAACCTTCTGCCAATTTTTCATCTTCTTGTTCTGCCACACATACTTTACTATCTGTTGGAATGTATTTATCCCAACTGAAACCATTTCCTTTATCTTGATTAACAAGACATGCTCTCTTTGAATCTTCAATTTCTTTCCTACTATGAGCTGTTTGTGGTTGTTGTTGTTGATGTGGCTGTTGAGCAACTTGATGATATAATGCTTTTCGATAGTAATCATTGTTTCCAAAGGGATTTTGAGCTCCACTTGCTTCACGATTTGTGCACTCCCTCTTGAAATGCCCTTTTTCCCTGCATTGAAAACAACTAACTTTAGACTTATCAAATCCTAAAGCTAAAACATGTGCATCGCGAAAATCATCTCTGCCTGTAATTTCTTTAAACTTTTCAGCTCGTCTCAGTACACTAGCCATGCACCATTTTATATCCATCAATTCCATCTCTTCAGCATCAATTTGATCGTAATCCTCATTTGTTAGCATTGGATTTCCGATCTTTCCTGCAACTAAACCTCCATAGGATTCAAGCACAGTTACCAACAAAGACATGTGGCTTTTAGAAACTTCCTCGGTATAATTCTGATCATTTTAAAGGTTTAAAGCAATGTTGCATTGAAGTACTTTGCCACTTTTTGTTGTAAAAAAGTGTGGATCAAATGATGGAAATGAAGAAAATCCCATCTTGTTACTTGATCCTTGAGATGGCTTTTCAGAAGATCTCGTTGTATTGAAAGCAGTTTCAACTTTTGGCCAAAATTTGGTTTTGTCATTAACACCACTTTTGTAGTACAAACCAATGTCTTGCTCTCCATCATAATTCTTCATTCTAGCTATCTTTCGTTGCTCTATTTCTTGAGCTTCAAGCTGTTTAATAAAATCACTCAATATTAGATCATTAAAACCTGGTTTGTTTTTCAACATCATAAGATACGTGCCCCACTCATCATGTGGCAACGCATCAGCTAATTTTTCAATCAACTCATCTTTATCCTTTCTGATACTTAATATGTTCATGTTTTTCAATAAATTGCAGTATCTTTCAATGATCTGCTTGGTGCTTTCATTTCTTAAACCTCGGAACAAATCAAATTCCTTCTTCATCAACGACTTTTTGTTCTTAAGCATGTCATCACTACCAAGAAACTTTGCTTCTAATTCTGTCCATATCGAATGTGCAGTTCCATTATGTTGAAGTAAAATCAAGATGTCTTCTTTAATCGCCTGCTGCAACAAACTAACCATCAACTTCTCATCTTTGTATTTCTTTTTCTCCTCAGCACTCAAATCTCTAATTGGTATTTTCTCTCGATCGCTACCAACTGGTCTAATATATTGAACTTCAGTATGTTACCATGCATCTAAATGATAAGCTTCAACCCAGTTACCAAATCGTTTAGCACATCCACTAAAATCATCAATATCCAAAAGCTTAGGCGGTTTTTGTGTTGTTCCAGTTTCATTTTCAAGCAATGTACTTTGAGTAACAGTCATTGGGCTAGCAAAGGCATTATAAAACTCGCTCTCCATATGTTAAGTTATCACAAGTTCACAAAACAGATTGTTCAAATAGAATAACTGTTCAAGCGAAATCACTAGAATTTTTCAAGCGAAATACTGGTTCGAACGGAATCAGGACAATTTCTCAAGTGAAATACCGGTTCGAGCGGAATCAGTTCAATATCTCAAGCGAAATATCGATTTCAAGCGAAAAGAACATAAAATCTCAAGCGAAATCAGATCCAAAGTGCAATCTCAAGCGAAATCAACAAGAATAATTCAAGCGAAATCAGCATGATGTCAGCAGTTTGATCCAAATTTTGTCCAATTGATCAAGTTTTAAGCCGAATTAAGTTATGAAACTCTCAAGGGTTTGTTAAAACACAATTACGCACACATTGTGAGAAAATTAGCAGATTTTAACCAAGAAAACTTGTTTAGTTTTGAAAAGAAGGTGTAGAAAACAGAAATTGCAGCTGAATTGGTATGAACTCTTCCTCCTGAGCTCTGATACCACTTGTAGGATCGTTTTCAGACCCGAACGAGTCGATCAGAAGAGTTTATATCAATACGAGTGGCGAAAACAAACGTATCGAGGTCAATTTAGCTAGAATATCACTTTAAACTGTCCGTATATTGATTTTGGATCAAATACAAGCCTGTGGACACTTCGGCAGCACTTCGTTACACTGACCGGAAACTCTTACAAATGAAATGGCACACAAGGTATTTATAGGAAGTCTGATTTCGCTTGAAATTGTCTCGAGCGAAATCACATTCAATTGATTTCACTTGAAATGAACTAATCATGATTTCAAGCGAAATAAGAACTTATGATTTCGCTTGAAATGGTTATTGACCATTTCGAGCGAAATAACCTATAAACACAATTCCTTGATTTCCGTGCTCTAATCTTTCATTCTACGTACAAGACTCGATACAAGACGAAGTCGACAGACGTATGCACCAACAAAAAGGGAAAACTTGCTCCACGCTTTGTTGGTCCTTTCAAGATACTCAAAAGGATTGGTAAAGTGGCTTATCGACTCGATTTACCTCAAGAACTTAGCAACGTTCATCCAACGTTTCACGTTTCAAATCTTAGGAAGTGCTTAACTCAAGAAGGACTTCAAGTTCCTACCGACGACTTGCAAATCAACGAGACCCTTCACTTTGTGGAAAAAACGGTCGAAATCATGGATCAAGGAACCAAACAACTTAGGGGCAACTGAATTCACATAGCCAAGATGCGATGGGAAGGAAAGCGTGGTGCCGAATTCACTTGGGAACTCAAGAGCAAGATGAAGACCAAGAATCCACAACTCTTCGTTCAGCCTTCCTCTTAGATTTTGAGGACGAAATCTCCTAAATTAGGGGAGACTGTAATGCTTCGCATATTTATACTTTCCTGATTTAGCAAGTATTGTTGTACATTCTATTTTTAGACATGTGTACTCTTGTTGTACTCTATTTCATTTCAATTTGTAATCTGAGACAATTGATCATAATGAAAACGCAAGTCTTTTAATCATATTCATGTTATCCACATTAAAATTATGTGCAAACTTTTAATCATAATTCACATATTGAATGTTATGTTATACATGATTCTTGATTTCACGTTACACATTGATGCATGATACTCGAAAAACTGATTAAAACACGTAAAACACCAAAACTTGAAACTCAAAACCAACATTTGGAGTCAGTTCGCACGAACCCGCAGATCTGCATGGATCTGCACATCCGCACCATATGTGTTTCCGCACCAAATGTGCAACCGGGCGAAAAATTGGGAAACCCTAATTTCACCTGAAGCCTATAAATAGGCACACTACCCCACTCCACAATTAGCCCTATTCTTTGCAAACACTCTCAAGCTCTCTTTGGCGACCAGAATCTGTTGTAAGGATCGTTCCTTCATTTTCAATTACATTTCATTTCATTTTCTTGCATTTTATTATGAATTCTTAAACTTTTCACAAAACCCTTTTGATTCAACCTATCTCGAGGATGGTTTCCACTAGTCTTGCTTGGGCAAACTACTGTGGAGCATCACACATACGAGATTGAATCAAACTTGGTAAATTCTAAACATTTTACAACTTAATCATAACTTTCTTTTGATTATTACACAATCTTGAAGGAATCTGGAATCCACCAGACCCTCGACTCATTTCATTGTCAAGGGTTTGCATTAGGGTTCATTTCCATCAAGAATTATCTGTTTTGAATGGATCAAACACCCGTTTTCAACCATGACAGTCGGTTCGCACGGACGGATTATGTCCATCCGCACGAACGGACAATCCTCGGCGTATTCTATTTTTATTTTCATTTCTATTCTCACACTTGTTTACCATGGTTTAAACGTTTTATTAACTGAATTGAATAATTAAAAGAATTACAAAACTGTTTGTAGCTAAATCAGCTTATAATGAAACTTGACATAACGTAAACAGTTAGTTCGCACGGACCGACCATGTCCATCTGCACGAACGGACTCAGTTTGTATAATCTAAATTAACTTCGGTTTCACATCAGTTTACAACGTTTGATCATTTTATCTTTTTGTTTTGATTATCCTAAACAATTACACTACTGTTCCCAATCAAATCAGTTTATAATCATGTGTTAGCATCCGGTTTGTTTTTAATAGAAAACCCCGTTCACACGAATGGACTATGTCCATCTTCACGAACGGACTGTTAAACACTTAAACTCGCTTAATTCCCGCATTTCACGTAAAATGCTCCGACACACTCTCGCAACCGAATACTTATACTCTTGTTTAACAATTTCAGTGTAATCTCGGTGCTTGAAACTTCGTCAATCCTGCTCGGGGTTTAGTGTTTACCTTACAAAAAGCTGTGAGTATACTCGATCCCATTTTTGTTTTAAACACTTTGTGTGTAACATGTATATTATACAAAAACACGCAACACTGTGAGACTTGTTTATTCAAATCACACTCTATCCACGTTTAAACATGAAAACATGTTATACTTGTTAATCTCATATGCTCTGTATACATTGTGTCTATATGCTCATTAACTTTGCAAGCCTACCTTAACAATTATAGCGCTATAGGATTAACGCACCACCCGCATTCTTGACGTATTGTTAAGTAAAACATCTTACACTCTCTTCGTCTCGACGATGTTGGGTAATCACGATTGCGTTGGAAACTTTGGTTTGACATATAGTTTACACATGTTCAACATATTAATAACTTGTATACATTATGCATATTGGATATGAGCACGTTAAAACATTTTATTATTATGCTATGTATTCAAACTTGTATACTCACCAACATTTTTGTTGATCATTATTTTAATACATGTTGCAGGTTGATAGACGAAGTGATGAAGAAACAAGTTTAGGGTGGACTTTGAAACACACCTAGATAAGAAACAATGTTTGAAATTTGATTCATGTTTTGATCATATTTGGTTTGAACAACGTATGACATTTTAGTCTTTTATGAAATATTGATTAATCATATATTGTCGCAATTAGTGTCATAATGCTATGAACAATCATGTTTTCGTCTCACTCCGTTGTTTCCACCATTGGTTGGGGTGTGACATAAAAGTAATACATAAAAGACTTGTCTTCACCAAGTGATGTAAGAGGCTTAACCAAACATGGCCTTTGATTGGCAAGAACCTTTATAATCAATCTTGGATCCCAAGACTACTACACACTCTAAAGATGGATGATGGATGATGGTGGTGGGTGTTGGTGTTGTAGTGGTGGTAGAGTGGTGGCAAAGTGGGAGAGTACTGGTTTGCCAAATGGATGGCTTTCAAGAGAACCAAGCACCCCTATTTATAGCCAGTACAGAGCTCTGGCCACGGCCCCGTGTCCAGCGGGCACGCCCCCATGGCCAGCATCTTCTCTTCCTTCATTTATTGCAATTGTCAGCAAAGGGCCCCACGCGACCCCGTGTTTCCTTGGCACGGCCCCGTGGTCAACTCGTATCCTATCAAGATTCTGCGTATCTTTGCGTTGACCATGCCCTGTGCTGAGCTAGGCACGCCCCCGTGGTGGGCGTGGAAGCTTCTACTGGTTTGTCTTTTGTGCAGGCCCCTGACAACGCCCCGTGTTCACCTGGGCACGGCCCCATGGTCAGTCTTCTGCTTCCTTGTTTTTGCTTTGGGGATGCTGCCGAGGGGTCGGGCATGTCACGTTTATTCCTTCTTTTTGTATTTATGTTGGTTTTGGCTGCTTATTTGCTCATTTTGTTCTTTTAAGCTCGTTTGGTCCTGTAAATTCAAAAGGAAGAAAGAAACACGCTTTTTCCAACATTAGTACTAAAAAAGGATTAGTTTTATGCCTCATTGATGTAATTTATATGTTGAATTTTGCACACATCAAGGTGCAACATATTTCTTGGCCCATTGTAAAGATCATCTAGTTCATATGCATGAGTGGCCTTGAGCAACTCCATTTCCTTGTTGACTAGAGTAAGCTCTTGAGCCTGTTTCTCCATTAGCTTGCTCTTAGCAGCGACCATCTTCCTTAGGTCCACCACCGTCTCCTTGGCTTCATCAAGCTCTTTAAGCTCAACATCGCAATACCTGGTCATCCGCTCTATTCTCTGTAACAAACAAATGTGTTTAGAATGTGCAACATAGGTCCAGGATCAGGGATACCATAAATAACTTAGTAGCCACACATTCGCATGGATTATCCTCTAGGCATCAAGGTGGTTCAAGCCTTTATAGGTAGGCACCTAAGGAGCATCACTAGGCTTCCTCTTCTTGCTAGTTGAGGCTTTGGAGCGAGAGGCAGGAGCTTGAGGATTTGGGATCTCGGTAGTAGGTTACTCCTTCTTAACAACATGATCCTTAGAGATCATGTTGTCGATATCATCCACGATAAAGCGAGAGCTTGATCTACAAATTCATGTAACAGGTTTACAATCAGCATAGTTGTAAAACAATGTATCCAAGGCCGAGTACTCCCCGAGTAATTGCTACAAAGTCGTCTGCCGAGGCGACTTTCTTCAACTCTGCCTAATTACTCAGAATCTATCAAACGCAGTCAACCTCGGCCAGAATCAGATCCAGTAAGTCAACTCATGCTGAGTTTGACTTAAAGAAAATAAAACATAATTTCTATGCCTATTATAGTAAAGAATGAATATCATTTTCATGTATTTTGTTGTAAATATTAGTAAATTTATGTTATTTAACCAAGATTTAATTTCTGAAAACTAATTTCTTTATAACGTAACATGTTCGAGTATTCCACGAGTACTCTCCGCCTAAGCTGAGTACTCTCAACCCCCCCCCGGTCGACCGACTAGGGAGCGCCTAGCGACTTTTGCAACCATGATGTCAGAACATTATATATCATATAATTAACATACAAAGGAAGAGTTTTTACTTACCAAACACGTCCGACTCTGAGTCTTGGTTGGTATAGGTTTCTGTGGTTGAGTCAGGGATCTCCGCTTGAAATCTTCGATCCACAATCGGTACCTACAAGATGGCACTCACCTTGTCGAATGTATCAGCCTTGGAAGGAGCTAGATTAGAAAACTTGGGCACGATATGAGAACAAACCAAAATCAAAATAAACCACAAAAAATATGGGATACTTAGGGATCATACAGATCCAAACCCTACCCTTTTTAATCTATTTCAAGGGCAAAATTTCTCCATTAGAAATAGAATCTTACTTCACAAAAAAAGTATTTCCCCTTCCAATTGTTATCGTTCTGGGTGGCCTTCATAATAAGGTGGGTTTTGTCCGGTTCAGAGTTGGAAGACGAAGCGAGAGGAGTCATGGGTTCCTAAGTTGTAAACACTAGCAAGCTCAAGGATACCGATATCAAGGCCATAAGAGCTAGTTAGTTTCTCTAGGACAAACAAAATCCTCTAGATCATGGGCATGGTCTGAGCATTACTCAGACCAGTGATTCTGAAGATCTCAGTGATCAGTGGAGGGAAAGGGAAGTCATGCCAAAAGTAAATGGGTAGGAAAGAAAGGAAACCAGATTTTTGAGGTAAGGTCGGAACGGGTTTTGGAATCGAAAGGTGTAATAACAACTTGGTTTGGAAAAGACTTACTTGCTTCTATCAGAGAGATATCGTGATCGGAAAAAGGGCACACATTTCTATTGCTTGGGATGATCCAACATATTTTAAGGAATAAAGTCCCAGACAGAATCCTCATAATGGAAGGCTGATCTTGTCATTTTCTTCCCCATATTTTGAACAAACGAAAAAACAAATAAAATGGTTGAAGAATTTGACAGAGAATGATATATTACCTTGAAGATCTATGGAAGAAAAACATAACAACTTCAACGACTCTGATAGTTGTCCTATTTTTTCGAACGATTGTTATGGATCAATTTCATGGTCCGGAATCATGAACCCCGGGTACGTTCAGTATCCTAGATTTACTTGCGATATTAACTAATATGTCATGTTATATTCTTGACTTCTATTTGCAGGAGATAAATTACGACTTACTCATTGCTAAAGACTCGCAAATGTGGGTATCAAATACGTGTGGAACAAGTCCTCAACGGTCAAGAAAAAATATGCAATATTCCCCAGGTTGATCGAGATAGTTTGTTATTTTTCTTTTGTTTATAATGAGACATGAACAATCATAGTAGAACATATGCAACATTCTCACTTTACAAGTTCACGGCAAAATACACTCATTGAAACACTTAGCGCGATCGCTCATTGTTCCCGTGTTGTACTACATTAAAATATCAATAACACAAACAAGAGACAGAGTGACTATTGTCACATCCCAAGGTTTTATGCCAGAGATCTTAATGGATTAAAAGTTTTCCTCATAACACATTATGTCGGTTTACTAGTTTCTTAACTTTGTTCTTTGCAAACATTCATCAAGCATGCTACCTCACATTCTAATTTGATCACTAAATTATTTTGGTAATTTTTACAAAAATAATGATAATGATAATGATAATAATAATAATAATAATAATAATAATAACAAAATTTGATTTATGTATCCTCCTGACCCGGTCATCACTTGTTTAATCAAATAACACTACTACAAAATGTAGCATTAGACGGTGTCAAGGATTTGTTTTAGACGGTATTAAAGTAATAACACCATCTTAAAACCAATACCAATATAAACGTTTAGCTCTTTTTAATAAAATATTCAATAAAATTCAGAAGAACACCGTCTAATGCTTAAACACCGTCTCATACTAATTTCTCTAACCTTTAGACGGTGTTGTCTCTGAACACCGTCTTATAAATATTAAATAAAATTCAAAAGAACCCCGTCTAACGCTTAAACACCGTCTTATAAACTAATTTCTGCATCCTTTAGACGGTGTTGTCTGTGAACACCGTCTTATAAACTGAAAAAGGATCGCTCAAATATCAACCACCGAAACCTTATCTCTTTCCTTTCATCTTCCTCATAACAAATTCTTCATCTTCTCCATCTTCTTCACCATTAACAACCTTACAAAGTTTCAAGGTTAGTTTTTTTTCTCTTTACATATGTTATTTAATGTATTTTAGTTTTATAAATAGTAGTTATATCATGTTTAATTATATGTTGTTAAAAATTCAAATTTGATTTTTTCTTGCTTTGTTTTGATAAATCACTAGTACATTGTATATAAAAATTAGTTTATATATAGTAATAAAGTATGTTTAAGTTTTAACCTTGTTGTAATATGTTTTTAGTGAAATATAAAATATTAATATTTATGGCTTTGAAGTTAATGTTACATTCTACTAGTAACCTATCAATGTGTCCAAATTAACACCACTGGTTTCGCTACAATGCTCTCAACAACCGACTATTGATCTAGAATAATAAACCACGAAAATTGGAGAAAAAAGTAATAATCACGAAAATGACTCCTAGATTTTGTCAAATTTAATAAAACATTATTCAATAACAATTAGATGTTATTTATATTTTTATTAACATATAGATGTTATTTATATTTATATTTACATTTACATATAGGTGTATAAATATAGATTTATATAACCCTTTAGAATTACCCGTCTAAAATTTATCTAATAGAGATAAATTTTGGATTGTCCCGTTTTGGGACTGCTTTTTGAATATTCTATCTCATTTAGGATGTGTATACATTTTAACGAAACGTCATTTAAGAAAAGATCGGTTGGTATTTCCTCTACTCCTACGGGTTTGCGGTTTTATGCATACTTGGGGAGTTAAGGGGAAATGCTGCCGATTTTTTCTTAAATGTCGTCTCGTTAAAATGTATACTTATGAGATGGAATATTCAAAAAGTGGGTTAGGATTCACCGCCTTCGAGCATTGATTTACATCATACGCATACGCTCACATCATTATTTATTCATTTATTTTAATATTCAGATGGAGGATCGTGAAGATTGGATGTACCATAGAAGTCGTACGGATGCAATATATATTATGGGTGTTCAAAGTTTTCTTAAGGCCGCCGAAACTAATTACTACCGCCTTAGGATCCGAGTTCAACTACACTATGGTTGATGTATGTGTGTTTGCTATTTCTAAATTGTTTGATTTTCGTTACTTTTAAATAATAATTTGTTAATTTATTACAGTGTAAGCAACAAAAGGGTGGATGGGAATGCGGCTACATGGTTCTCCAACATATGTTTGACTTTGTCAATTTGTATCAAAACCAATTTCCCGATGAAGTAAGTAAAATATACTTGTTTATCAATTTATTACTTAACTGTTTATTTTTTTTAAAACTTAGAAGGTTTAGATGTATATAACATGTAAATATATACATAGCTTTATTGCCGATGTTGTTATCGATTTTTCTCTTTGCATTTAGATTTATTCTATAATATTTGTAATAACTCTTTCTATCTACTTTTATTTTAGATGTGACACGACACGAGAGAGGCTACGGATAATGAAATAGATTTGATGACATTGATGCCGAAGTTTTTTAGCGAGTTAGGTATTCCGTTAGTTTAGCTTATGTGTAGTTTGTTATGTATTCACAAATGATTGTAATTTGACGGGTTTATTTCCGAATTGGATGTCTACGGGTTTATTTTGGATTTGAATGTGTATTGTTTTGGTTTGATTTGAAAATGTTTCATTGGTGTATATAAGGTTGATGTATTTTTTTTCCAGCAAATGTATTTTTGGTGTATTTTTTTTCCAGCAAATGTATTTTTTTTTCAGCTGTTTATAAGACGGTGTTGGTATTAAAAGACGGGGTTTTAATAAATGTTTTGATATTAAAAGACGGGGTTCACAAAGTTTAAGCCAGTGTTCAAACTGAACACCGTCTAATAAAACTTGAGTTTAAGCCGGTGTTCAAATAGAACACCGTCTAATAATACTTGATTTTAAGTTTAAGATGATGTTGAAAACACCGTCTTAAAACCCATTTCACCTCGTCTTAAGCTCTATTTTGTAGTAGTGTAACACATAATACATAATACAACATATAATATATTACAATATCTTAAATGTTAATCACTTGTTAATTAAACAATAAAATAGAAGATAAGATAATATCTTAAATGTTAATAGATATGCTACCTGACCTGAAAAGACGGCATATGTATATTTTAAGGCATGGTTTGAAAATAAGTTATCCAGTTCTGTATGTAAAACGGGATGTTAAATTGGTCAACTTTTAGAATTCACATATGAATAATTATAAATAAATAACACCCAAAACTCATTCAAACAATACTCCACCCCACACCCTATCAACTACCACAACCTGTATGTGTATATATACACCCCTTGGCTCCTTGTTTACTTAGCAACCTTCTCTGTTGCCATCCATCACAACTACAAACAAAAGAAATTTCCAACAAAATTTTCCCAGAGCGTCTTGAATTTTCTACGCATTTCCAACAAATAAATGGACTCGTTGCCTATCTTACTTTATGTTATACTCCCTCTCTTGACCCTCTTTCTTCTCTCCCGTTTTCGCCGAAAACCGTATCCACCGGGTCCACGAGGATGGCCAATTATCGGCAACATGCTGATGATGGACCAACTCACCCACCGCGGACTTGCTAGTTTGGCTGAAAAATACGGTGGTTTACTTCACCTTAAGATGGGCTTCGGCCATACCGTCGCTGTTTCGTCGCCAGAGATGGCGCGGCAAGTACTCCAAGTCCAGGACAACATATTTTCCAACCGTCCAGCCACCATCGCCATCTCGTATCTCACATACGACTGTCAAGACATGGCGTTCGCCAACTATGGCCCCTTTTGGCGCCAGATGCGTAAGCTATGTGTCATGAAGTTATTCAGCCGAAAGCGAGCGGAGTCATGGGACTCCGTCCGCAACGAGGTTGATTCCATGATCAAAATAACCGCAGCCAGCTCTGGCTCCCCGGTTAACCTAGGCGAGCTCGTGTTCGGGTTAACACATGATATAATATACCGAGCAGCGTTCGGGTCAATTTCACATGAAGGGAAAGAAGAATTTATTAAAATTCTACAAGAATACACTAAGCTTTTTGGTGCGTTTAACTTGGCGGATTTTATCCCGTGGCTAGGGTTTATCGACCCTGCGGGATTAAACACCCGTCTACCCAAAGCCCGGGCCGCGTTAGACGGGTTCATCGATAAAATTATCGATGAACATCTGAACAAGAAGAAGAAAACCGACGAGGTTGAAAATGATATGGTGGATGAGATGTTGGCGTTTTATGGCGAAGAGGGGAAAATAAACGAAGGGGAGGATTTGCAGAACGCTATTAGACTCACCCGTAACAATATCAAAGCCATTATTATGGTATGGTACCTTTTGAAATTTAATCTACATATACACACACACATATATCATATATTTCAGAAAAAAGTCTTAAATAGTTTTATTAAATTAAGAAACACAACGTTACTAAATTAACATCTAGTCGACAATGAAGGAAATATAGAATAACCGGAATAATCTTTATATATTAAGATTAGGTAAGATTTTGTGAATATATTATTATTTACAAGCAATGATTCATGTTTTTAAGTATTGTTTAGAAAAAAAATATATATATTATATCAAGCATATATAAAAGAGTAAATTTCAAAGTTCGTCCTTTATGTATGTCTAATATATCAAAGTATGTCCTTTATCTTTAATATCCTCAGAAAACATACTTAATGTTTGCAAATCCTTACATGTTACGTCCTTTAGTCCTAATCCAGTTACTTTTCATGGTTAAATTTGACTAAGTCAGTCACACATAGGGGTATTTTGGTCTTTTTATCATATTTGAAATTTACTCTATATAAAACTTAACCAACTCTTTTAGCATAACTGTGTGAAAACATGAAAATATCGGATCTATTATTATGATATATACATATATCAATATATACATATAACTCCATGTGATTATAGCCTAGTATTTTAAGGGTAGGATATGACTTAGGTCATAGGTTTGATTCTCACAAGTAAGTTTTCTCATATTTATTGGATTTCGTCATGAATTGATGTATATTCATTATAGATTTACAGCCTAGTTGAGATGGATATGATTGTGTGGTTTCCCTGGTGACATAATGATACTCTAGTGATCCGTCAATAATCTAAATTTATCATTCAAAAATAAATTTATTATAATATATATATATATATATAGGATTAAGTTCATTTGTGAACCTTCCCTATTCGTGAACTAATGTAGACCACTAATCTTGTTTACATTTTATTTGTATATTTATTCAAAAGGGTAATTATAAAAAGTAAAAAAAATATGTTTTCCTTAATTGTCTTTTTGACTTTTAAATAAACCACTCATACCCATAATTTTAATTGACCATAATATTTTCATACGTTTAAATTTTTTTAAAACAATTAAATGATAAAAAAAAGCATTTTATTCTTTTAATTTAAGTATGGTTTGCTATGGTTTTTTTTTAATTTAAAAAATTAAAGGTATCGATGGTGTATAGTGATTGTTCGTATTTTATACACATGTGTATAATTGTTGTTCGCTGAACAATTTGTGTTTTATACACATTCGTATAGTGATTGTTTTCTTGTTCGCTGAACAATTAAGGTTTTATCCACATGTGTATGGTGAGTATTTGTTTTTTTACACATGTGTATGGTAACTTTTTGTTTTTTATACACAACTAAAAAACACTTTTATTGTATATATATTTTTCATACACGTAAAGAAAACATTTAAATCTAATCTAAGAGAGAAAATATTAAAACTTTATTATTATACCCTTTCTATTTATTTTTTAATATATAAAAACAAAAAAGAATGACTACTCTAGATTGGTTTATTTTGCTCACAAAAACCATAAGGTTCACTCTTGAACCCTACCATATATATATATATATATATATAGGGCTTATTGGCCTGTAATAATCTCACCTACACCTTTTTGGCCAATAATAATCCCACCTCAGAATATTCCCCACACCAGTCCAATTTTTCAGATTTTTGGCCCACACTGGTCCCCAGTTAAAAATCCCTAACTCAGTTAGTAAAATGGCTGATGTGGCAGATGATGTGTTAAAAACTGATTATGTGGCAGATATGTGGCAGATGATGTGTTAAAAACTGATTACCTGTAATAATCCCACCTACACCTTTTTGGCCAATAATAATCCCACCTACACCTTTTTGGCCAATAATAATCCCACATCAGCCATTTTACTAACTGAGTTAGGGATTTTTAACTAGGGACCAGTGTGGGCCAAAAATCTGAAAAATGGGACTGGTGTGGGGAATATTCTGAGGTGGGATTATTATTGGCCAAAAAGGTGTAGGTGAGATTATTACAGGCCAATTTGCCTATATATAGGGGGCTGCTAGAATGAGAACCACCCCGAGTTATGAGAACCGCGGGAACCACACCATCCGGGCCGCCGTTTACCAAAATTTTTTTTTACAATTAGATGTTTATATTTTAAACACATTCGTAAAAAAAAAAAAAATTAAAAAAGGCCGAGGGGGTAGTTTTTTACACCCAAAGTTTGTGAACAAAAAAAAAAAAACAAAAAACACCAAAGTTTGGGTGTAAAAAACTATCCCCTCAGCCTTTTTTTAAAATTTTTTTTTACGAATGTGTTTAAAATATAAACATCTAGTTTTAAAAAAAAAAAATTTGGTCAACGGCTGCTCGGATGGTGTGGTTCTCGCGGTTCTCATAACTCGGGGTGGTTCTGATTCTAGCGGTCCCCTATATATATATATATATATATATATAGGGGATCGCTAGAATGAGAACCACCACGAGTTATGAGAACCACGAGAACCGCGCCCCGCGGGTGGCCGTCGGCGACGAAATTTTTTTTACACCTAGATCCGTATATTTTAGTGGGGGGTTTAAATTTTCGGTTCAAACGGCGCGCCCGAGGGCGTAGTTTTTTACGCCCAAAGTTTGGGTTTTTTTAATTTTTCTTTTTTTTTTTACCAAACTTTGGGCGTAAAAAACTACCCCCTCGGGCGCGCCGTTTGAACCGAAAATTTAAACCCCCCACTAAAATATACGGATCTAGGTGTAAAAAAAAATTTGTCGCCGACGGCCACCCGCGGGGCGCGGTTCTCGTGGTTCTCATAACTCGTGGTGGTTCTCATTCTAGCGGCTCCCTATATATATATATATATATATATAAGAGTTATCTTAAGAACGCTAAATATTACGAGAACCGTGAGAACGAATGAGAACAATCAAAACCTTTTTTTAATACAACCCTCACTGAAATTAAAATACATCAAAAAAGAACTTACAACATCAAATAATCATTTATGCTCTTAAAATCACTCTTATTAGATTTTTTACAAATGTGCAAATATAACAAATTTAAACACGTGTAAATGGCAAAATTACACATCGGTAAATTTTCTTTATTTACGAATTCACTTAAATTTATACGTGTAAATTTAATTTCTAACACTGTATTCGGATAATAATGATACTGTAAAAAGAAATTTTGAATTTGAATTGTTTTTTACTAAGTTCTCATGTTTTTTTTTTCGTTCTTATGGTTCTCACAATATTTAGCGTTCTTATTTAAACTCTCCCCTATCTAGGAAACTCTATTGAGTTAAGAAAACTTTGAAAACTCAATCTCTATCACTCATCAAAAAAAATCTATGGTTGAAATTGGATGTTACATAAAACAACTTTTCTGACCATGTGACAGACTGGCTAATAGTACACGTAACAGTTTTTTGTTTTTTCACTTTTCTAGACTGACACACTAACATGTAACAGGTTTGTCTGTTACACTAATTTTTTTTTCTATAAAACATGTAACATGTTTTTTACATGCACTACATGTTGAAAACTCGTAAAATTTATGCTCGAAAATCTTACACTTTGTAAAACTTGTAAAATTTGCTACTGAAAACAAATATATATATGTATGTATACATATATATATATATAACATATGATGTTACATCTACGTAAACGATCGAAAAAGGTGTAACATATCAACTCTCTCTATCCTGACAAAGATGTTATATATCATAAATCTGAAAAAGATTGTAACACGTGACAATATATGGTCTATTCATTAAATTTCTTGAGTTTTTTTTTAACTTAAGAGGGTTTTTCTTTTATAATTTCCTATATATATATATATATATATATATAGGGTGGGGTTTTAGAGTGAACACTAATGTATTTGCGAACTAAGTGAACAAATCTTAGCCATTGATTAACACACGTGGATGACTAGGATTTCATTATCAAATCGTAAAATACACTTGTGTATTTAATCATCAAATCCTAGCCACTGATCTACACATATGTATGGCCTGGATTAGTTCGCTCAGTTCGCAAGCTACACTAGTATTCACTCTTGAACCTAAACTTATATATATATATATATATATATATATATGGGCCAGGATCATTTCAGAACCATAAATATTTACAGAACTCACAGAACTCCTAATAAACAATCTTTTTATTTATATATTTTTATGTTTAGGATAATTTTATCATTTATTATGTGTATTTTTACGATTACATACATTTTAAGAGTAATTTTATCAATTTTTATATGTACTTTTATAATTACACATATGTAAACTAGTGTTTTTACATATATGTAATTAGATATGACGAATATATATAATTTTGGCAATTAAAACATATGTAAACTACCTTTAACATGTATGTAATAAAAGAAATAAATATAATAGATGATAAAAAGATCCTAAATACAAAAACTTATATATAAAATGATTGTTTATTAGGAGTTCTGAAAGTTGTGTAGTTATTTAAAGTTCTGAAATAAACTCAACCCTATATATATATATATATATATATATATATATATATATATATATATATATATATAGTGTGAGGTTCATTGGGGAACACTAAAAAAGTGGGGAACAGTGGGGAACCGACTCAAACGAACTCCGATTGGACTCATTCCAGCGGCGTTGGAACCATCTCGTCGAACCCTAACTAGGATCTCTTAACCCTAAACCCTAAATCATAACTTAAATAAACTCAACCCTATATATATATATATATATATGTGTGTGTGTGTGTGTGGGGTTGTCTTTGTTAATGTAGGACATTGTATCATATCTTCACCCTACCGGTTTCTTTAAAAGCATTGAAAAACATTGGTGATGGGAAGTTCACGAATGATTGCATGTTACAAATCTTTTTGCCCAATTTATTTTATCTTAATTTATTGGTTTCTTGTTTTTTTTCAAATTATAAAGAATACGCATATTATTAGTTTAGTTTGCCGGTGGAGTCGAATATAACGACAAATATCATCAAATCACACTGGGATAGGGCTCTTCAAAAAGCTCGCGGCTCGTAGCTCGCTCGAAGCTTGCCTCGGTTTAAAAGTGAGCCGAGCCGCTCGGCTCGGTTTAGCTCGAATTATTTTACTTATAATAAGTTTTCATTTTATAAACATTATAATATATTATAAAAAACTGATTATGATTTACTTGTATATAGGTTTGTAATTTGATATTTATGGCATATTTGAAGATTGATTACCATAATAATGAACTAATATTGTATTTTATTGAAATTAAAACTTATTTTGCGCTGTTAAACTTGATTTTGGTTTGAATTGTATTAGGTTAAACATATTTTGAATATATATTTTCTTTTAAATTATTGAATAATATTTTAGGCTATTAAATTTTAAGAGGTATATATTAGTTTTTTTTTTATAAAATCGAGCCAAACCAAGCCGAGCCGAGCTAGCTCGGTTTAAAACCAAGCCGAGCCCGAGCTTAGATTTTCAGCTCGGTTTCAAATCCGAGCCGAGCCGAGCCAGCTCGGTTTATAATCGAGCCGAGCCCGAGCTTGGCCTGGCTCGGCTCGGCTCGGCTCATGAACAGCCCTACACTGGGATATGGATAGATGTGGTGGTCACGCTCTCAATAGCTTGTAATTCATATTCTATAATATAACAATTGTTGAAACTCCTTATAAATAGTATGTTAATTGGGCAACTATAGTATACTAATTACATTTTTATCATCCATCTTTTTTGTGTTGGAAAAACCCTTTTTTGATCCACCAATCATATTTATCAAAGTTAAGTGATGTACTTAGAATATAAATTAAATTTGATTTCTTAAATTTGTATTCTTTATATTAATGTAATTTTAAATAGTTACCTTATTTTCTCTATTTAAATCTTGATAAATTTTATTAGGAAAGTTTTTATATCAAGTAATAAGAATGTGTTTTTTTATTTATTTGTTTCTTTTGTATTCTTTTGATCTAAAAATACTCTAGACATAGTGCTTTTCTTTCAATTACGATAGCGAGTGCCAATACCTTAAAGAAGCAAAACGATACCGATCGAACTCCCGTCGCGAAGCACGGAAGAATTCTACTAGTTCCTAACAATATATATTTCTTGATACAAATATATTTCCTAATACAAATATATTTCCTATATACAACGGGTAACATCTGTAACGAAAAAGTATCAAACTAATGTTTTATATGTATACAAACTAGTGTTATGTGGTGTCCGAGTTGCGGGGCGCTAAGCCGAATATTTCTTAGTTTCATAACATGCATGCATGTATTTTGGTTAATTGTACATACTAATTATAACATGATCTCTAAAAAATAAATCAAATCAACCAATTAAAAAAAAACACTATCATACTTTTACAAAAAAAAAAAAAAAAAAAAAAAAAAAAAAACCCTTAAAGCAATGAGAAGCCTGCAGTAAGTTTGAGTTTGGTGCAAAATAACAATTTGTTAGAGTGCTAGACAGCTGTTTGACACAAATACTTACATCGAGTCAACCAAGTAACATAAAACACTACTATAGTTTTGCAAAAAAAAAAAAAAACAAAAAACACTAAAACGATGGCAGCAGTACAATTTTTAACTGAGGGCAATATCCTAATTTTTGAAACGAGAGCAAAACCATAACTTTCTCTCTCTATATATATACACACCATTTTTACCTGTTAATATTAGTGTTTCTCATTATTAATATTGGAAAGAATTGAGTGTTAATAACTTTAAGTTATGGTTTACAGGACGTAATGTTTGGTGGCACAGAGACCGTAGCCTCTGCTATTGAATGGTCTTTGACTGAGCTAATGCATACCCCCGAATCACTCAAGCGTGTACAACAAGAGCTTGCTGATGTTGTTGGTCTTGATCGTCGCGTCGAAGAATCGGACTTCGAGAAACTCACCTACTTTAAATGCGTCATCAAAGAAACACTTCGCCTTCACCCTCCAATTCCGCTCCTCTTGCATCAATCTGCTGAAGCTACAGAGGTTGGTGGTTATCACATCCCTAAAGGCACTCGTGTCATGATTAACGCATATGCTGTTAATCGTGACAAGGGTGCTTGGGAGAATCCTAACACATTCAACCCATCACGTTTCTTGCAAAGTGGGGCTCCAGACTTTAAAGGAAGTAACTATGAGTTTATTCCCTTTGGGTCTGGGCGTAGATCATGTCCGGGCATGCAACTTGGATTGTATGCATTGGAGATGGCGGTGGCTCACCTCCTCCACTCATTCACATGGGAATTACCAGACGGGATGAAACCAAGTGAAATTGATATGACTGATGTGTTTGGACTCACTGCACCAAAGGCGATTCGGCTTGTTGCAGTGCCAACTCCACGTCTCTTGTGCCCATTGTATTAACACTTCTAAGCTCCAAAAGTTGAAATGTAGTGAATGTTGCACCAACAATTTCACTTTTTTCTGTCATCGTGATTTTATTTTCTGTAAAAGAACAATAACCATAAAATTGTAATTTTATATATATATGCTTAAATTTAAACACTTTGTATTTTGCATTGATGTTTACTTTTGATTTCTTCAAGATAAGAAAGCTTTTTCTTTCAAATTTTATGAACTAAGCCATGTTCTTTTATCAAATTTATTTTTCTCCTTTTGAATAGGATTCTAATATTAGCTACAAGGTCAAACATCTATATCTATATCTAGGGTTGTAAACAAACCGAACAAACAAAAACAAGGCCTTATTCATGTTCGTTTGTTAAGAAATATATGTGTTCACGAACGTTTCATGAACACTAATCGAACAAGATTTATGTTCGTGTTCGTTTGTTAAGAAAATGAACGTGTTCGTGTTCGTTTGTGTTTGTTTGTTAATTTTAGGCAACGAATGAAAACAAACGTTGATAAACACAAACTAATATTCATGAACACTAATGAAAACAAACGAACACACACAAGCGTTCATAAACATCTATAGTTTCTATAAAAGGAGAAATCCCAATGACATAAGAAAAGCTGATGTGTCAGCAAGAGAGGCTGTCCAACAATGCTTTTCTTATGTCATTATTACATCATAAAGCCTAATATAAAAATCACTTTAAAATACATTTAATTTAATTTCAAAGCACTGCCTTGTGTATTCAAATGTTAAAGGTCTGACCCACATTCCAAAGGGCAAACCACTACCTATCTACAAGAAAGTAGCAAATGGTTCCTTTGGCAAACGTATACGTTAGCAGATGTTTTGAAATTGCGGGTAATTTGAAATTCAAAATGCATGGTGATATGTAATTTTCAATTAATGCATGTCACTTACTCACTTCTGTCAATCATCTTCTTATATAAACTGATTTATATTCTCATTTCACTCTTCATATTTACATTCTCGTGTTCTCTTCTTTTGTATTTTCAAACCACATTTCTAATGTATCTCTCCCTCAAATCCCTTCTTCTCAATACTCGACATTTGTTCATAAAGGATAAGAGAAAACAAAAGCTATCTCTGACCCACTTTCAGAACAAATTCTGGCGATATGTGGTTTGCCTTGATGATGGTAATGTGATATATATGATTTTGTTTGCTTTTGTTTTTGATTTTTACTAAAGTGATTTTATCTGAGTTATGACTAAATGATGATTGTGAATGATCTGAGCAGATGATGATGATGATTGTTCTACGGTTGTTTCCAGCATCATTGTTCCAACATCGTTTAAAGTATGTTTTTTTTGCTACTCTAATTTTGAAATTTTGAATTTCTAATTTTAAAGTGATATACTCTAATTCTCGCTTTATATTTCAGTTTAATCACAGTTGTATGAAATTGATACAGTCTGCTGCGGGTTATTATAGGTTTGTATTAAAAGAAGGATAAAGTTAAATTAAACAGAAAGAAAGATTACTAAATGTACATTTAAAATGACCTGTGTGTAGATGATGATGATGATGATGATGTAGAATCCACAGTAATTCCTACTAAATGCAAGAAAGGATCTGCTACTACTGTAAGTAAGATTTTATCTTACTAGAGTAATGGTCTTTCCTGCCTTTTTTGTAATAAAAGAAGCATAAAGTTTGGTTTAAAGCAGCTCTTTTTGAAGCAAGTTAAGGATTAAGTATATAAAGATAGGGCTACTCTTCAACAACAGAAGAAGTGTTTTCATGTACTGCATCTTGGTCTGTTCACGAGAGACCAGGTTTCCAGAAACCTGATGTTGATGCATTCAGTACTTCCGTGGAGTTCATGGTGATTGTCGAAGATATACATTGAGAAGTTCGGTACTTGATGGAGTTTAAGCTAAAAGCACTTAATTTTTGCTGTTAGATTCGTAAATTTCTTGGTGTTGTTGTTAGATTTTAAAGTTTGTTGTTCAGTACTCGATGTAATTGTTGATCTTTTAATCTTCATAATGTTTGTGGAGCATTTTATTTTTACTTATTTTAAGCTGAATAAGTATTATTATGTAATTTTTAATATCATCTGATTATTGCAGATCGGTACTTTTGATGTAGAAGTGAAATTGTCTCTGAGTTTAATTAGATTATGTTGATGTTGTATCAATTTCTGTTAGTGTATAGATATGTCAAAGTTAAAGTTTGCCAAAAAAGAACATCTGATGTACATCATCATCTGCTGATCTAACGACTGTTTGACTTGCTACTGTTGCCAACATCTGTTGTTGCCAACATCTCCTACTTTAACTTTCTGTCAAGGGTAAAGTATGCCCAAAGAGAACATTTGTTTAGTGGTGATCTTCTGCTAATCTAACGGCTGTTTGACTTGCTACTGTTGGCAATATCTATTGTTGGATAATAGATGTTCGCAATATCTTTGTATTGCTGGTCTTTAAAATGAATAGATTTTTTATCTGAGATGTTTTATCTGAGTTAACTACTGCTCTATATTTAAATGTCAAAGATCTGGCCCACATTCAAGAGGGCAAACTACTGCCCATCGCCAACAAAGTATAACTTAGCAGATGTTACCTTTGGCAAACATATATCTTAGAAGTGGTTTTGAAATTGTTGGTGCACTAAATGTCTGTTGATTACGTCATAATCAAGTCTTGTGTCTAGATAGGTTGAATGTACACACAACAGGGTATTAATTAGGGTTTGTAGTGATTTAGCTTGAAGATTTCGCTTGAAACCAGTTCAAGCGAAATCAACATGACATGATTTCGCTTCAGACCATTTCAAGCGAAATCAACAAGACATGATTTCGCTTCAGATCATCTCAAGTGAAATCTCAGTTCTATAAATAGGGTTGTGTTGTTCATTTGTGTAACAGACTTGGATCATTGCTTGTGGAACAAAACTCTGTCAAATTGTAATCAGAAAGCAATAAAAGAGAAGAAATTAAAGAGAATAGCTGTTGATTAAAGAGAATAGTTGTTGTAACTTTGTATGCATTGATTCTGCCTTTACATATGAAGATGAATGTCCTTGACTGACTTTTCGAGGTCGTAGAACGGTCCAACAAGTGGTATCAGAGCTCAGGACGAGGAGTTCATACTACTACAGCTTGATTCTACCGATTTCTCTCATTTCTACTCATTTCTTTTTATAATTTTCTGATCTGAACAAGTTCCAACGGTCGAAATGGTCTGATTTTCGAGTATATCGTGTAAAAAGTAGTTTTAACAAAGCCTACAAAGTTTCGGACTAAAATTCAGATTAAATCTTGTGAAAAATGACCTAAAACTAGATTTCGCTTGAAAGTGTTCGAATTGTGTAGTTGCTTTCGCTTCAAAATCAGATATTTAGGCTGGATTTCGCTTGAAGTTGTTGAAGCGAAATTGATTCTCTGTTAATTTCGCTTGAATCAGATCTGGACTTGGTTTTCGCTTGAGATCAGTTGAAGCGAAACTGATCTTGTGGTTTTCGCTTGAATCAGAATTGTTCATGGATTTCGCTTGAACCAGTGTTGTTCTTTGTTTTCGCTTGAAACAGATTGAAGCGAAATTGTTATATCAGATTTCGCTTGAAACACTTTGAAACAGATTTCGCTTGAACAAGTTATATAGGGCTGATTTCGCTTGAAGTCATTTCATTTCAAGGAATTTCGTTTGAACTTGCTGATTTTTCAAAACCTAAAAAATTTTCTAAGTGTTTGACTGATTTTTTCAGGTACGTTCACGATGGATGATATTTTCATAAACCCGTTTAGCGATATGTACGCGTTCACTTCCGAATCGTCAGATAGAAGATCTGAGATGAAAGAATATTCAAAAGAGATTTCGGAGAATTTGAAGTTTGAGAACATGTACGGGAGTCAACAGAAGCCACCAAAGCTAATGAAAGTGGAAGATTATCATTGGTGGAAAAATAGATTTGAGGGTTGGGTAAAAGCCTTTGCTACTGAAAGCTGGTTAAAACTGACAGATGGATACAATAAACCCGTAAAAGAGGGAGGAGAGTTAATAGAACCAAAAGATTTTACAGAAAAAGATATAAAAAATGTTGTGGCTGAATATAGAATGATAACATTGATCAAACAGTCAGTAAGAGAAGATATTATTTCATTGTTCGAACAAGAAAAGACTTCAAAGAGTTTGTGGGAAGCGTTAGAGAGAAAATGTGTAGGACGTAATGAAATTGTTAAAAACAAAAAGAAATTGTTGCGTAAAGAGTTTGATTTATTCAATTGTATGAAAAATGAATCTGTTTGTAAAATGATTGAGAGATTCGGACATCTGAAAATGGAGCTGATCAGACACCAAATCTTACCTTCAGAAGAGGAGCTGGTGGATAAATTGTTTGATTCATTGCCAAATGATCAAGAGTGGCAATACTTCGCTCTAATGTTGAAAAATACAATCAAGCCTGAAGATTTGAAATTGGATATGCTGATTGAAAAGCTTGAAAGTCATGAGTTGGAGATAAAAAGATCTAAAGTCAACAATCCAACTTATCAGCAGAATATAGAGCTTTACTACAGAGTACCGCAGGCTGGGTCTCCAAGAACAACATTTTCTGCAGAAAGTTCAAGTTCAGTGAACAATGAAAGTCTTCACAGTGGTTTTCACAGTGGATCTTCTTCAACAACTTCTGATCAATCTGCTTCAAAGAATTTATTCCAGTGTAATATCGCAATTGATTTGAAGAATGCTCAGAATCTTGATGAGGAATCGGCCAAGCAGCAGATGATCTTCTTAGCTTCGGTATTGGAATCGTATGAAGGGTTGGTAGCTGGGAAAATTGGCAACACAAATCTGACAAAAGAAGATTACGATCAGATTGACCCCGAGGAGATGGAACTAATGGATATAAGATGGTGCATGGCCAGTGCGGTTCGTCGAGCACAGCGGTTCATGGAGATCACGGGGAGAAAGTCAATTGGTGGTGCATCTACTAAGTTGGGGTTTGATAAATCGAAGGTGACTTGTTTCAAGTGTAAGCAGAAGGGTCACTTCAAACGAGAATGTCGAAACGCTTATGCTAATGAATCGGAGAACCCTTTCAATGAAGATTACTACAGGAAGGCGATTTACCATCAGAACAAGTCTGAGCCACCAAGATTAAAGCAACCAGAAGAAAGATCAAGGGCTCTTGCAGTTATATATGATGATAAAGGTTACGACTGGAGTCAAGTTTTCCCTGAAGAAGATGCAGTCGGATATGCATTTGTTGCAAATGATGATCATGATAATTGGTGGAGAAGAGACAGTGCGAGATGGGAGATTAGCAAATTGAATGAACCATTTAAGGAAGCACAAAGAGCCAAGAGATGGAATGAAGAATTAGAGTGTTACATGGATCCACAGGGTAATCCAGTAGTTGATCCATCAAAAGTGGATTTTGATGCTGTAACCAATGTGTTTCCAAGTGAAGGCACTTTCAACACAAGAAGGCTTTCTGATAAAAGCTATTTGCCAAATTTGATGATCAAGTTAAGAGAAGTTTTTGAAGCAAGTTTACCGAAGGTGGTAGAACTGAAGAAAAGAAAAGAAGAAGAATTGAAGAAGATGATTGAAGAAGTGAAAACTGTTGCGAAGATTGCTGCTGAAGAGGAACAGAAAGCTGAAGAAGAACAGAAGAATGCAGAAGTTCAGAAAGAAGAAAAGGAGAACGATCAGAAAGTTGAATCAGAAGAACCGGTGCTGAATGAGACTGAGGTTAGAAAATCTTCTGATCTATCTAATGTTGAAATGGTTGATGAAAAAGAAAACAAGTGCAGGAATTGCATAGAAATGTGCAAAGCCTGTACTCAAAAGGATGACATTATAAAAACAAAAGAAATTGAAGCAATCAAATTTGAAAATGTTTTCAAAATAAAATGTAAAGAAATGGTTGAAACAGAAGAAATTTTGAAATTAAAAGTTGAAAATTTAACACAGAAATGTCAAGGTCTTGAAAAGGATAATGATGTTTATGGACAACTGTGTTCTACAAAATGTGTCGATTGTGTTGAAAAAGAATCTAAGTTTCAAGATTTACAAAAACAGTATGATTCTTTAAAGTGGTCGAGTCAGAGAGTACAAGAAGCTTATGATACTTTGAAGAGCCAAGTCAAAAGTTTTGATCAAAGATTGTCTGAAACTTTAACAACTAAAGAAATGTATGAGAGACAGTTTAAAGAAAAGCAAATTGAATTAAACAAATGTGTTGATGAAATTGCAAATCTTAAACAAGTCTTGGCTGAAAAAGAAAAGGTTGTTACAAAACTTCAAAGTTATCATAACTCTTCGTACATTCTCGAACGCATTTTCAACATCACACCAGATGACAAAGATACTGAAAATTGCAAAAAGGGTATTGGTTCAGAATTTCATCAGGTACCACCACCATTGAGAAACAATTATACTTTTTATGATGAGGAAAAGGTGGCAAAGGGTTTGAACATAGCTGACCAGTTACCTGAAAGTATCGATGTGACTTACTCCAAATCTGATGATGCTAATGATTCAGAGGTGGTAAGTAAGGTTGTTGAAAGCGTTTTGAAAGATGAGTCTACAAAAGGTAAGTCTGAATCACAGGATGAAGATGAAGGAAATCTTTATGATGGTTATCTGAAAAACACAAAATCCGAGAAAAAATTGAATGATGATTCAAAAGGATTGGTTTATACCATGATTGGATCGGACAAATTATTCTTAGATGTTGTATTCCCGATTCAGAATGTGATTTCAGAAAAGGTTGATAAAGTTTTCAAAATGGTTGAAATTGAGAAGTCTGAGATTCCAAAATTTGCTGGTAAAGGTCATAAATCGTTTTATAACAAACCTGGTTTTAAGAAGAAAAACATGAAGGCTGGTTTAGGTTATAAAAAGAAACGGAATTGGAATCAAAGTAAAAATTCAAATTTGCAACAAAAGATGAATTTTGTTCAAGGGAAAAACTTGAAAGAAGAGGAAAAACTCAAATTTGGACAACAGTCTAATGAAGAGTTTGATGCTATGAAAAAGAAACAACAATAGGCCAAGGATGTTTCAAAGAAAGTGTGTTTTAAATGTGATCAAATTGGACATGTTGCACGAAAGTGTCCAAATCCAAAGCCTGTTGATGTTGAAAAACAGAAATCTGAGGATGTGAAATCAAGGTCAACCAGATTTGATTCGAAACAAACTTGGAGGTACAATACAAATAAGTTTGCTTCAAATCAAAATTGGAAATCAAACCCGAACAGGTTCGATTCAAGACAGACCTGGAATTCTTACACACCCAGATTGAGAACAACACAGAGTTGGAGAACATCTGTTGATATGACAAAACCTCAAGAGTTTTGGAAACCTAAAAATGTTGTTCAAAATCAAAAGGTTCAAAAAGAGACAAATTTTTACAAAAGAGGTACTCCGGAAGGTCAAATGTGGAGTGCTAAGAAACAAGTAACGATGGTAAAAGATGAAAAAGTTGAATTCAAAATTGAAAACGTTTTAAATGACAAAGAGTTTCCGAAATTGAATGAACATTATTGTATTGAAATGCCTAAGGTCCAACAGACCTGGGCTAAATTGTTCAAATGATTGATAAAGTTTGAAATGTGCAGGTGCTCAACGAAGCTGAAGATTGTGAAAATGGTAGTAGGAGCAGCCTGGCACAGGAAGAGGTTGCAGGACACTGGTTTGGTTGAACAGGGAGTTTAGTTTGAGTTTGTACATAAATAAACGATATTTTCAAAATTCTAAAAAAAAATTGAAAAATTAAAAACCAAAAATATGTTTTTAAGTTTGTTAAAATTTGAAAAACCAAAAATATGTTTGTTTTTAATTTTGTTTGAATGTATGTTGATTGAATATGCCGAAACCCTCACGGCTGAACAAACATGATTACTTTCATCATATTGAAAAACGGTTTTCAAACTGTTAATATCAATGGGTTGTAAATCATGGGGGTACGTTATATTTTCTGCAAATCAGAGCACTTGAAGCAGAAAATGGATGGCGAGACAAAGCTATCAGTGTTGGTTGTCAAATTTTCTTTAAATGGTTTTTCATTTTAGGGGGAGAAAAATTGTCATTAGAAAATCCAAAAACATTTGAAAATTTAAAAATGACAAAAACATGATAAAATTCAAAAATTTGAGTTTTGCGTAAAAACAGGAAATGATAGTACATCAGTAGACAGTTACAGTACGCTAAAGAAATGGAAAGTTTAAATGTGTTAAATGATCTCACTGTGGATGTGTCGGTAGATTTTTATATATTTAGTAAACTTTTTCGGGATATAAACCTAAATTTCACACTTGCTTATTTCGTGGGGAACACTACTTGGATATATAGGTAACCCCTGAAATCTCGGTTGAAAGGTTTCGTATTCTGATATACAGGTTTTTATACTCAATGATGTCTGGGGTATTATTCCGGGACTTCTGCTGAACGACAGTTCTGACCTAGTCCTCGAATAATACTTTCCGCAAATGCTTGAAACATAGCATAAACCCTCAGCATATATGATAAGACAATAAAATTGCTTAGCAATGCTGTTGTAAAAAAGATCCTCTAAAGGGGACACACCCAAGTTGAGTCATGATCTCTCTGCTGAACGGTAGTTCTGACCTGAGCTCTCATGATTCTTCATAATTTATTAACCCCTTACAGATATCATTTGTGTTATAATTGCCTGTAAGACTGAATATTGGGATCTGGATACGGGAGTATATTCAAGAGGTGGGACACATGAATGAGTTTAAGTTCTTAATTCACCTAATTCGTATCCTGAATCAGTTGAAGTTTGTATGAAAATTTAAGTGGACCAGTATATCGACAATCTAAGTGAATTGTTTAATGTATAATGTGATTTTAAGCTCAACGGTACTTGTGACTTGTCATAAACTGATATGATCCTCTAATGCATTCTCAAAACAAAAATATTATTTGTAAATATGTTTGTACATATTTCTTTATTGCTTTATATTTTCAGAAAATACAAAAAGATTTTTGATTCTGCTTTATCTTCGACAACCGATGTCTGAGTGCTGAGTTTCAAAATCTAAGTAAGCTGATTGTGTTTCTGAAAATAAAACAAGTTCATTAATTTGAAACTTGAGGTTTTAAAATCAAAAATCAAAAACAGTTTGTGATATCTCCAAGGTCATTAAGTTGGAATTGGATGATTAACTGTGGGGGATTTGGATGTTTATATTGTTATAGAGCTAGTTTCCGATACGATTCGATGAAACTGCCAAATTCATGAGAAGTGGTTTAGAAGGTTTGAAATGTCAGATTACATTATCTGAAAGTTTTAAATGTTGTTACTTATAGTTGGATGAGTGATTGCAGGTTTCAGGAATTTCCACGGAAGCTAAATGTCAAAGCTTGAACCAGATATCTCAGATTCTAGCATATCGAGAGGGGGAGTCTGTGAAAGGGGGAGTCTGGGTCAACGGTCAAAGGAAAGATTGAAGTTTGAAGTTTAAAAGTTGAAGATAAAGATTGAGGAAAGTTTTTACAAGGTTTGAAGAATGATAAAGACAAAGACTTGAAGCCAAAGACTTCATCAACATCCAAGGGGGAGTCTGTTGGTGCACTAAATGTCTGTTGATTACATCATAATCAAGTCTTATGTCTAGATAGGTTGAATGTACACACAACAGGGTATTAATTAGGGTTTGTAGTGATTTAGCTTGAAGATTTCGCTTGAAACCAGTTCAAGCGAAATCAACATGACATGATTTCGCTTCAGGCCATTTCAAGCGAAATCAACAAGACATGATTTCGCTTCAGATCATCTCAAGCGAAATCTCAGTTCTATAAATAGGGTTGTGTTGTTCATTTGTGTAACAGACTTGGATCATTGCTTGTGGAACGAAACTCTGTCAAATTGTAATCAGAAAGCAATAAAAGAGAAGAAATTAAAGAGAATAGCTGTTGATTAAAGAGAATAGCTGTTGTAACTTTGTATGCATTGATTCCGCCTTTACATATGAAGATGAATGTCCTTGACTGACTTTTCGAGGTCGTAGAACGGTCCAACAGAAATTGCCGGTAATTTCAAATTCAAAATGCCTGGGGATATGTACTTTGCAATTAATGCACGTCACTCACTCAGTTCTGTCTTATGGTAAAGACGTCATATGGTAAATGAAGAGGTTAATTGTAATTATAATAACGTGTTTAATTTTATATTTTTCCCATGGAAATGCATTAAAAGCCTAACGAGTGTCGCATCATATTCTTTCGTCTGACGATGTATTTAGTCATAACCGCCTTCATTGGGTATATAAAATACATTGGGCAGAGGTTTTGATCATTACTGTTTTCATCCATCTACTCAATCATCTTCAAAAGTTTTTTGTTTATCAATATCATTACAATTTCTTTTACTTTCAAAGACGCATTGGTTCACTGCAAAATGGAAAACATTGGGTTTCAAGTGATTGTTGACGAAATTTTCACAAGGCTCTCTGCAGAAGATATTGGTCGTTTCAAATGTCTTTCCAAGAATTTTTATAGGGAATTGTTAAGTCATGGATTTCAGATGATGCATGCTTTCTAAAGTGGAGATTCACTACAAAAGAAACTACTCTCCTTTAAAGAGACGTCAATTGTCGTTGACGACGTAGTTGCTGGTAATTTGGATGTTGTTAGAAGCAAAACCTTAAGTTTTCCTAACAATGTCCACCCTAGCTTCTTACGTATTCTATCGTCATTTAATGGTTTGTTGTTAGTTTGCAATGAAGGGATTTGCTGTGAGCTGATTCTTTGGAATCTAACTACCAGGTGCTTTAAGGTTTTGTCTGATGACTACTTCAATTACAATCATGATCGAAACACTGATACTGGTGGAATATATTTTGATCAATTCAATGATATGAAAGTGCTGAACATCAGATGTTACCGTAATGTAGCTGCTGCTCGTGTTTACTCACGAAGTCGTGAGTCATGGAGAACAATAAATTTCGGTAGCGTAAACAATTATGGTTCAAGTGGTTATTCATGGTCTACAGGAGTTTATGCTGATAAAACCATATATTTTATGGTTTCAAATTATTGGTATCCAATAGGTGAGAGGAACATCGTTGCTTTTGATGTTTTGACTGAGACTTTCAGAATGCTTCGTTTTCCAGAGAGTATTGTAGTCAATTCTTGCCAAGGGCATTTTTTGACCATCGCAAAGAGGCTGCATTTGATTGTTATTGGAAAGTCTTCTGAGCTAACTGCTGATTTGCTCAGATATGAAGAAGAAGACTGGAAGAAGGTGTTTGTTTTCAATAATCCTCGTGTAGTTGATTATGTAGATAGGCGCCGAAGGACTAATATAATTGAAGACAACAAGTGGCTGATAACAAGCATCTGGGGGGATATGGTGGAAGTTGATCTGAGCAACGAACTTCTGAAATACCTCCAACATGTTGACAACTACAATGGTCCGAAATGAGCTTTACTTATCGAGACTACTGTTTCACCCATTGATTAGGAATTAGTATGTTGTATTTTATTGAATGTTGTTTGCTGTTTTGACTCTTGTAGTTTTTATATAATTAGTTGTGTTAAAATTATTAACCATGTTTGTTATTTAAATTAAGTAAATGAATATTTATGTTTGAGAGTGTAAAAGCTTGTAATATTGGCAAATGTCTGTTTAAATGATCAAAGCTCTGTTATTGGGAACAGATGTCTGAAAATAAAACAGTGGTTGATACATCTGTTGACTTGGGTCAACAGATGGATGAACTTTGTATGCTGTTTCACCCATTGATTAGGAATTAGTATGCTGTATTCTATTAATTGATGTTTGCTGTTTTGAACTTTGTTTATTATATAGTTACCTCTGTTTGACACTTGTAGTTTTTATATAATTAGTTGTGTTAAAGTTATTAACCATGATTGTTATTTAAATTAAGTAAATAAATATTTAGGTTTGAGAGTGTAAAAGCTTGTAATATTGGCAAAGGTCTGCTTAAATGATCAAAGCTCTGTTATTGGGAACAAATGTTTGAAAATAAAACAGTGGTTGATACATCTGTTGACTTTGGTCAACAGATGGATGAAAACAGATGTTTGGAACTACTGTTGAGATAAAGTAGAGTGTTGTGGAGAAAACTGTGGTTGAAACCGCTGTTTGGTTAAAACGGTGGTTTAAAACCACGATTGGGTTTAAATAGTGTTTTGTGGAGGTTGAAGGGGATTGAAACGAATATTGGGTTAAAATATTGTATTTTTGGAGAAGGAACATGCTTGAAATCAAACAGTAGTTGATACATCTCTTGACTTTAGTCAACAGATGGAGGAAAACAAATGTTTGAAACCACAGTTGGGTTAAATGTATTTGTTGTGGAGAAAACTATGGTTAAAACTGCTGTTGGGTTAAAACGGTGGTTTAAAACCACCGTTGGGTTAAAATAGTGTTTTGTGGAGGTTGAAGGAAAAGCAAAAAGCAAATTCCTATGCAATTGCTTAGTGTCTTGGCAAAGTAAAAAGGAAGCAGTTGTTTCAACATCCACTGCTGAGGCAGAGTATATTGCTGCTGCAAGCTGTACATCCCAACTACTATGGCTTCAAAATCAACTGCTGGATTTTGGTATCACTGCCTTAAAGACACCACTCATATTGGAAAGTCAGGCAGCAGAAAATATCATCAAAAATCCTGTTTCACATTCAACCACCAAGCACATTGATATCAGACATCACTTTGTGAGGGATTGCTATGAAAAAGGTTTGATTTCTGTACACCATGTTCCAACTAAAGATCAGCTGGTAGATGTGCTAACAAAGGCTTTAGACACATCTACCTTTGAAAGCTTGATCTCTAGGATTGGCATGCTGAACATGGAATAACAGGCAAAATCCTGTTTTTCTATGAATAAAAGCATTAAAATGTTTTCAGAAAATAAAAAAATCATCGTTAAAAATAGCTAAAAATGAAAATTTTCATTAAATCCTTAAAAGTCTGCCATAACCACTGTTTGTTTCAAACATCTGTTCTGCTGAATATTATCCACTGCTGAAAGTCAACCTCTGTTCTCTCATTTTCTTTGTTAATCACTGTTGTTAAACCTCAGTGTTTTAATCCACTGATAGGCTATCCACTAATAGTTATAGTCATCCACTGTTTTCATTTTTCAGCACTGTAAACCACTGATATTGATTCATCAGTGGTTACCTAACAACTGTCATCCATTATTCATCAGAGGTTGTCACGTGGACAGTACTTAGCAGATGATCTTTTGTAATCACGGCCACGTCAGCATTCACTTTTTCCACCTATAAAACCCTGATCAAAACCCCAAACAGGGTTTTCACTGTCAAGTCGAATTTAAAATTCCTTTCAAAGCAGTTTCCACCTATAAAACCCTGATCAAAACCCCAAAATCCACACGCGGAGTATCACCGCTTGGAGGCGTGACTGGCAAGGATCGAGCCACCAATCATATTGAAAAATATAGTAAAGTAATTAAAAGTTCAACCACACAATATAATTGGTGTCCAAAAACAATTTAATAAGTCTAAGTTATCAGCGGAAGCAAATAGTTCAAAACCTAAATCATAAATTCAGAGTATTTAAGTTTATCATGAACACTCAATGTCCATGCTCCACAACGACTCTTCCCCATGCAAGCTCCTGCTAAACCTAGTGACCTGCAAAGCATGTAGTAACGAGTCAACAACAATGTTGAGCGAGTTCACAGTTGGTTGTCCATTTTAGAGTTGTTCCAAAAACATAGTTTAGTCTTAACCGGCTATCTAGCCGTGGGGGTTACCCCATAGTTTCAAAAACATTCACTTGTTAACCCATTTTTCACTTCGACCATTCCAGTCGTGGGGGCTACCCCATGTTCTCAATCTTTGGCTATCCAGCCCGACACTTCGACCGTGGGGGCTACCCCATGTTTTAAACTACCAGACTCGTTACCATATCGACTACTAACATTCGTCATGTTTATGTGCCCTAGCGTCGGTGTCTATCATCACCGACGTGCCATAGTCCATTAGTCCACGCCCGTCCTCTGCGGCACGGTGTGTGGTTTGTAAAACCTAATAGCGCTATTTAACTAATGACCCGTTCACCATTGGCCTCGGCTATTAAGTCGATATAAAAGGAGGGACTTCGTTGATAGAGTTCTAGTCTAGTAAATCTAAATCCGTCTCAATAGGACGAGGAATTCACATTCCTGAACACATCCCAACAGGACGAGGAATCCCTATTCCTTAACCCATTCCCAACCCCTGGGAATCCCATGCTTTGTAGGGAAGTGTGAACTTACCTTGGGTTAGCTCGGCAGATAAGTAAGGGTCGATCGAGTTGCTAGGGGTCAACCACGTCCTAACATGGTTACCATACAAGTCAGGTCTTGGTTCAAGTAATGCACATAATTATTACACATAGCCTAGCAGGTTACAATACGTAATGATCATGGCAAACACATAGAATCACGTAAACAGCCAAGTCCACATAATGCCCAACTTGTGCGACTCAGATGGTTTGGCTCGCACAAGTTCAATAGCCCAATAATCTTGTGCGGATCAATAAATGAAGCCCAAAAACAATCGGCCCAACCTGTTGTGCGTCCAGCACAACCTTGTGCGACTCACAACGGGTTGTGCGATCCTAACATACCAGACCCAAATAACATAAGCAGTCCAGCATGTAAACGGCCCAAACAAATAAGCATGAATCAAATTATGCGATCCATTTGACCTTGTGCGACTCGGAACATCTTGTGCGACTGGGTTCTGGGCTTTAAGGCCCAACCTTCATTATAAAGTCCAAACCGTGTGTGTGGCCTAAGGCTTGTGCGATCGGCACTGTCTTGTGCGATCCAAAAGTCTTTTGCGATCATGCATACTCTAGTTATACACTGTGCTTTATGTGACTGTACCCCGTCTTGTGCGATGCACCTTGTGCGATCAGATCAGGTCTTGTGTGATCTGATCTTGTGCGACCGACAGACTTTTGCGATTGGTTAAGTGATTCTCCTAAAATCATGCTATCAGTTACAACAACTTCCTAATTCTCATCCATTCAATTAAATCATCACTAACAGTTTCCATCTCTACATTAATCGATCAAATCATGGTTCTCATCACATAATTCATATGAATTCTAATCATATTCAAAACATACTCGATCATGCCTTAAACCCGAAGACATACACACAACCGATTTCATTGCATCCATTCGGTTCTTAGATCAATAGCATACAATCCGATTTACATAAACATCATCACATAAACCCTAATTCCAAATCAACACTAGTTTCACAATTATCATATAGGTTTGGTTCGATCATTTAAAAGCATCAACCAATTATATATATATATATATATATCTATCATTTGTTCATACGTTAACACAACATCAGAAATCATTCATCATTCATACTAACAACCCTAGCTATCATATTAACTCATGGAATCATAATACCATATAACAAAACAATAATCATGAAACACTAACCGGTTATAAGGTAGAACAAGGATGATCCGAACAAGAAAGCTTCAAGAGAAAGGGATGTTGGGCGTCGAGTTTGAGAGGGAGAGGGAGAGCGAGTAGGGTTTGTGTGTATTGTGATTTGCAAGTAATGAGGAACACAATCCTACCCCAGGTGATTGTAGGCGCATAAAGGAGTGGGCCGAACCCATATATGGGCTGCCCCTATGGTTCGAATACAAGAGCGTGGCCCGAATAGGGCTTGTGCGATTACATACATACATTACACAAAATCACATAACACGTAACCCATATGCATTAAAACCAACATATCAACTTGTCATATAGAGTTTATACACGTTACATTAAACACAAAACAGGTTCTGAAATACGAGTTTTCAAATTATCCCCAAGTTGAAAGAAATTTCGTCCCGAAATTTAGCACGTACTCACTGAGGAAGCTAGTTAAGTTGCATGGTTTCCTGGTTTTCCTGGGGTGTCACATCCTTCCCCCGTTAGTTTGGAATTTCGTCCCGAAATTCCGCAGTAGCTTCAGCCTCAGTAGTGGTTTCACTGTTCGTGAACAACTGGGGATACTTGTGCTTCATTTGGTCTTCGCGTTCCCAGGTGAACTCTGGGCCACGACGGGAGTTCCAACAAACCCGAACAAGAGGTATTCTGGTACGCTTGAGAATCTTAACATCTCGGTCAGTAATCTCTACTGGTTCCTCAACGAATCGTAGCTGATCGTCGATAGTGAGCTCCTTCAAAGGAACTATGAGGGTCTCATCTGACAGACACTTCTTCAGATTCGACACGTGGAAAACGTTGTGAACTCCACTGAGTTCTGCTGGTAGGTTCAGTTTGTAGGCCACCTTGCCTATTTTTTCTATGATGTCGAATGGTCCAACGTATCGCGGGTTGAGTTTGCCTCGTCTACCAAAACGAACAACACCTTTCCAAGGTGAGACTTTGAGTAGCACTCGATCCCCAACCTTGAACTCGAGTGGTTTCCTGCGCTTATCAGCGTAGCTTTTCTGACGGTCACGAGCTGCCGCCATTCGTTTTCGTATTTGAGCAATCCTTTCTTTTGTGTCTACCACAAGTTCTGGGCCAGTGATCTGGCTATCACCAACCTCTGCCCAGCAAAGAGGTGATCGGCATTTACGTCCATACAATGCCTCAAACGGAGCGGCCTGGATACTGGTGTGGTAACTGTTATTATATGAGAACTCCACTAATGGGAGATGCTTTTCCCAGCCATTGCCAAAATCGATTACACATGCCCTAAGCATGTCTTCAAGGGTTTGGATGGTGCGTTCAGACTGCCCATCTGTTTGCGGGTGATATGCTGTGCTCATATCTAATCGAGAGCCAAAAGACTTGTGCATTTCTTGCCACAGTTCAGAAGTAAAATGCGCATCACGATCAGATATGATAGAGGTTGGCACCCCGTTCCTCGAAACCACTTCCTTCAAGTAAACGTCTGCTAAAGTAGAGAACTTGTCTGTTTCTTTGATAGCCAAAAAGTGTGCAGACTTTGTGAGTCGATCCACGATCACCCAAATATTGTCATTTCCGCGTTGAGATCTAGGTAGGCCAATAATGAAATCCATGGAAATTTGCTCCCATTTCCATTTTGGTATCTCTGGTTGTTGAAGTAGGCCTGATGGTTTCTGGTACTCAACTTTGACTCTCGCACAAGTCAAACAATTACTGACGTAAGTTGCTATGTGAGCTTTCATGCTAGGCCACCAGTATGTAGTTTTGAGATCGTTGAACATCTTATCCGAACCAGGATGTACTGAGTAACGAGACTTGTGTGCTTCATCCATCACCAGTTCGCGTAAGTTTCCATAAAGTGGGACCCAAATGCGCCCTGTTACGTAGTATGCGTCGTCTTCCTTTTGTTCTAACCGTTTCCTCGATCCTCGCAGGGACTCCGCCCTGATGTTCTCTGCTTTCAAAGCTTCTAGCTGAGCATCCCGTATTTGAGTAGGAAGACTAGATTGGATGGTAAGTTGTAACGCGCTTACTCGCTTAGGTTTTGTTTCCTTTTGACTGAGGGCGTCGGCCACAACATTGGCTTGGCCTGGATGGTACTTGATCGCGCATTCGTAATCATTCAAAAGTTCGACCCATCGACGTTGTCGCATGTTCAACTCCTTTTTCTTGAAGATATGCTCGAGACTCCTGTGATCAGTGTAAATGGTGAACTTGGTACCGTACAGGTAATGTCTCCATATCTTAAGAGCAAAAACCACTGCTCCTAACTCCAAGTCATGCGTAGTGTAGTTCCTTTCGTGAATTTTGAGTTGACGTGACGCGTAAGCAATGACCTTGTCACGTTGCATCAACACACAACCAAGTCCTTGGATGGACGCGTCGCAATAGACCACAAAATCGTCTGTGCCTTCAGGCAATGAGAGAATAGGTGCGCTACACAGTCTATCCTTTAAGTGTTGAAACGCAGTTTCCTATGCATCACCCTAACGATAGGTGACACCCTTCTGAGTTAGCAAAGTGAGAGGTTGCACAATTTTGGAGAAATCCTTGATAAACCTTCTATAATAACCTACCAAACCCAAGAATTGGCGGATTTCTGTTGGTGTACGGGGTGCAGGACAGTTCTTGATCGAGTCGACCTTGGATGGATCAACATGAATCCCATCCTTGTTTACCACGTGGCGTAGGAAATGGACTTCGCGAAGCCAGAAGTCACATTTCGAAAACTTAGCATAAAGCTGTTCTGTTCGAAGGAGTTCCAAAATTACTCGTAGATGCTGCTCGTGTTCCTCTTGACTCTTAGAATAGATCAGGATGTCGTTGATGAAAACTATAACGAACTTATCCAGGTAAGGTTTACACACTCGGTTCATAAGGTCCATGAAGACCGCATGTGCGTTTGTCAGCCCAAAAGGCATGACCAAAAACTCGTAGTGTCCATAATGAGTTCTAAAGGCTGTTTTGGAGACGTCATCTTCTCGGACGCTCAGCTGGTGGTATCCCGATCTCAGATCAATCTTTGAATAGAAGCTCGACCCCTGCAGCTGGTCGAATAGGTCATCAATGCGTGGAAGTGGATATCGATTCTTCACAGTCACCTTGTTGAGTTCGCGATAGTCAATACACATTCTGAAGGTACCGTCTTTCTTCTTCACGAATAGCACTGGAGCTCCCCAGGGCGAATAACTAGGACGAATGAAACCCTTGTCCAAGAGTTCTTGTAGTTGCGTGGATTGTTCTTCAAGTTCTGATGGAGCTAAACGATAAGGTGCTCGAGCTATGGGCGCTGCTCTAGGTGTTAGCTCAATTTGGAATTCAACCTGACGGTGGGGCGGAAGACCAGGTAATTCCCCAGGAAATACCTCAGGAAAGTCGCGCACAATCGGAAAATCTTCTATCTTCTTCTCCTTCGTTGAGGTATCAGTAACGAGAGCCAGAATAGCAGTGTGGCCCTTCCGCAAACACTTCTGGGCCTTAAGGAAAGAGATGATGCTCACGACCGCGCCACTCTTGTCGCCACGAATCACGAGAGGTTCATCACCTGAACGGGGAATATGGACAATCTTCTCGTTGCAAAGAATCTCTGCTTGGTGTTGGGATAACCAATCCATCCTAATGACAACGTCAAAACTACCCAGAACGATAGGAATGAGGTCGATATAGAAGGTCTGACCAGCAAGAACAAGTTTACAACCCTTGACTACGTGTGTGGCCTCTAAACGCTTACCATTAGCTAGCCCTACAGTGTGCTTGGTGTTCAAAAGTGTTGGGGTACGCTTAAGCATTTGACTAACTTTTAAGGACACATAGCTAGTATCGGCACCCGAATCAAATAAAATAGTAACATAAAAGTTGTCCAGTAGGAACTTACCCATCACGACATTGGGATCATTCCTCGCTTCACCCTGGCCAATCACGAATACATGCCCCATGGCACCATTGCCATTGTTACCCCCGTTGTTTCCATTCCTCTGGTTATTATTATTGTTGTTGTTCTGATTCTGGTTTAGCTGGGGACAGTCTTTCTTGAAGTGGCCTTCAGCACCACATTGAAAACACCCTTTTTTGTTACCTTGCTGTTGCTGGCGTTGGCTTAGTGGGGCTCGCTGTTGTTGCCGATTCTGATTCGCGGGAAGCTGACTCCCATAATCTCTTGCAATGTTACCCGGCTTGTTGCACCGATGACAGCTGCCTCTACTACATGGTCCGCTATGGTGCAAGTTACAGCGATTACATTTGGGGTGACTCCCCTTGTATCCACCCTGCCCTTGACTTCCAGAAGACTGCTGACTGGGGCTCCTATAATCCTCAGTCCTTCGATGCTGTGACTGAGATTGAACAGAAGTTGAACCTTTGCTTGAAGTTCCATCCCATTTACGCTTGTTATCGCTGGGAGTATCAGAAGTAGTAGCACCAATACGCTTTGGTAACATGTTCTGCTCCACCGCCTGATCAGTGAGACGATGAGCCAACTTGAAGATTTGCTGAATGGTTCCAAGATTAGTTGAGGTCACGTGACTTTGAATTTCTGGCACCAAACCCTTGAGATACAACTCGATACGTTTGATGGGAGGGTCTACCATAGTAGGACACAAGATAGCCAGCTTGTTTGATCTCTTCGTATATGCTTCAATTTCTGACCACGTCATCTTTAAGTTGAAGAACTCTACCTCCAGCTTGTGAATGTCATCACGACTACAATACTCTTCTTTGATCAGTTCTTTGAAACCGTTCCATGCGGTGGCATTAGCAACCGCCAACCCTAACAGTTAAACCTGCGCTTTCCACCAGGTTAACGCAACACCTTCAAGTGTTCCAGTAGCAAACTTTACCCTACGAGCCTCAGGGCATTCAGACATCTCGAAGACAGATTCGAGCTTCTCAAACCAGTGGAGGAGAACTACAGCTCCTTCTGTACCACTGAAGGTACTTGGTCTACAGTCCATAAAGGTCTTGAACGTACACGCGGGAGGCTGAGCAGGCTGACCTGTCGTGCGAGAAAGAAAAGACAAGATTAAGCACGAGGTTTGGTTCGCGAGAGTAGGATCTAAACATCCTAGGATAGGTCGAAATGGCAGGTTATACCTCCTGCAGGGAAAACTACGAGTGCCTCAGCAACTCGTTCATTGATTAGAGCCGTCAGCTGGGCTTGAGTCAAGTTCAGGCGTCCACTCATGATCTTCATATCGAAGGAAACACAAGTAAGAAAATTGTCGCGCATGTGTGTAAATGTGGAGGGACAGAAGAGAGTAAGCACACATAGTTCAAGCAACAGTTGTTATACTAACTAAGCATACCATGAGCAATGTACTATGTAACTAGCAAGTAGGCAATATAAACATGAATCATATCACCTATAGTGTTGAGCCTTGCACGTGGAGCGAAGCGTCGTTGTGGGTCGTTGAGCACTGTACAGGTTATAGTCTGGTTTTACCAAAAAGCTTTTCCCCCTTTTTAAAACCAAGTTCACTATAACCAATGGCTCTGATACCAATCTGTCACACCCCCAAAATCCACACGCGGAGTATCACCGCTTGGAGGCGTGACTGGCCAGGATCGAGCCACCAATCATATTGAACAATACAGTAAAGTAATTAAAAGTTCAACCACACAATATAATTGGTGTCCAAAAACAATTTAATAAGTCTAAGTTATCAGCGGAAGCAAATAGTTCAAAACCCAAATCATAAATTCAGAGTATTTAAGTTTATCATGAACACTCAATGTCCATGCTCCACAATGACTCTTCCCCATGCAAGCTCCTGCTATACCTAGTGACCTGCAAAGCATGTAGTAACGAGTCAACAACAAAGTTGAGCGAGTTCACAGTTGGTTGTCCATTTTAGAGTTGTTCCATAAAAATAGTTTAGTCTTAACCGACTATCTAGCCGTGGGGGTTACCCCATAGTTTCAAAAACTTTCACTTGTTAACCCATTTTTCACTTCGACCATTCCAGTCGTGGGGGCTACCCCATGTTCTCAATCTTTGGCTATCCAGCCCGGCACTTCGGCCGTGGGGGCTACCCCATGTTTTAAACTACCAGACTCGTTACCATATCGACTACTAACGTTCGTTATGTTTATGTGCCCTAGCGTCGGTGACTATCATCACCGACATGCCATAGTCCGTTAGTCCACGCCCGTCCTCTGTGGCACGGTGTGAGGTTTGTAAAACCTAATAGAGTTATTTAACTAATGACCCATTCGCCATTGGCCTCGGCGATTAAGTCGATATAAAAGGATGGACTTCGTTGATAGAGTTCTAGTCTAGTAAATCTAAATCCGTCTCAACAGGACGAGGAATTCACATTCCTGAACACATCCCAACAGGACGAGGAATCCCTATTCCTTAACCCATTCCCAACCCCTGGGGATCCCATGATTTGTAAAGAAGTGTGAACTCACCTTGGGTTAGCTCGGCAGATAAGTAAGGGTCGATCGAGTTGCTAGGGGTCAACCACGTCCTAACATGGTTACCATACAAGTCAAGTCTAGGTTCAAGTAATGCACATAATTATTACACATAGCCTAGCCGGTTACAATACGTAATGATCATGCCAAACACGTAGAATCACGTAAACTACAAGTCCACATAATGCCCAACTTATGCGACTCAGATGGTTGGGCTCGCACAAGTTCATTAGCCCAATAATCTTGTGCGGTTCAATAAATGAAGCCCAAAAACAATCGGCCCAACCTGTTGTGCGTGCAGCACAACCTTGTGCGACTCACAACGGGTTGTGCGATCCTAACATAACCGGCCCAAATAACATAAGCAGTCCAGCATGTAAACGGCCCAAACAAATAAGCATGAATCAAATTGTGCGATCCATTTGACCTTGTGCGACTCTGAACATCTTGTGCGACTGGTTCTGGGCTTTAAGGCCCAACCTTCATAATAAAGTCCAAACCGTGTGTGTGGCCCAAGGCTTGTGCGATCGGCTCTGTCTTGTGCGATCCACAAGTCGTGTGCGATCATGCATACCCTAGTTATACACTGTGCTTTATGTGACTCTACCCCGACTTGTGCGATGCACCTTGTGCGATCAGATCAGGTCTTGTGTGATCTGATCTTGTGCGACCGATAGACTTGTGCGATTGGTTAAGTGATTCTCCTTAATCATGCTATCAGTTACAACAACTTCCTAATTCTCATCCATTCAATGAAATCATCACTAACAGTTTCCATCTCTACATTAATCGATCAAATCATGGTTCTCATCACATAATTCATATGAATTCTAATCATATTCAAAACATACTCGATCATGCCTTAAACCCGAACACATACACACAGCCGATTTCATTGCATCCATTCAGTTCTTAGATCAATAGCATACAATCCGATTTACATAAACATCATCACATAAACCCTAATTCCAAATCAACACTAGTTTCACAATTATCATATAGGTTTGGTTCGATCATTTAAAAGCATCAACCAATTTTATATATATATATATATATATATATATATATATATATATATATCATTTGTTCATACGTTAACACAACATCAGTAATCATTCATCATTCATACTAACAACCCTAGCTATCATATCAACTCATGGAATCATAATACCATCTAACAAAACAATAATCATGAAACACTAACCGGTTATAAGGTAGAACAAGGATGATCCGAACAAGAAAGCTTCAAGAGAAAGGGATGTTGGGCGTCGAGTTTGAGAGGGAGAGGGAGAGCGAGTAGGGTTTGTGTGTTGTGATTTGCAAGTAATGAGGAACACAATCCTACCCTAGGTGATTGTAGGCGCATAAAGGAGTGGGCCGAACACATATATGGGCTGCCCCTATGGTTCGAATAAAAGAGCGTGGCCCGAATAGGGCTTGTGCGATTACATACATACATTACACAAAATCACATAACACGTAACACATATGCATTAAAACCAACATATCAACTTGTCATATAGAGTTTATACACGTTACATTAAACACAAAACAGGTTCTGAAATACGAGTTGTCACAGTACACTTGTAAAAACAAGTTAAAACACATATTTTTATTCCGTGATTAATTCACTTTCATCTTCAAAGTACAAAACTTTGTTTACCTGCAATGAAACCATCTACCTGGATACCCAACGAGAGTTCTGGAAAAATGCAAACCTTGAAACTAAGGACAAAAAAACCTTAGCTATTACTTCATCAATAAGGGGAATTCCAGTTACCATCACACCTCAAACCATTTCAGAGGTTTTTGAAATCAATGATCTTACAGGTAAAAGCTCTTTCCCAAAAACATAGTACCAAACTGATTTCATTGAGAGAGGGTATGAAGAAGAAATGAAAAAGGATACTTTACAAAAGGGCAGTTTTCCATCTACCATGAGATTTTTATTCCATACCCTCCTCATGTGTGTGTCAAATAAAACAACAGCTTTTAATGAAATACCATTGAAAATCCAATACCTGGGCTATGCTATCATGGATGAAGAAAATTTTAACTACTCTTAGGAGATTTTCAATTATATGGTTAAGAATGTTAATAAAAAATCATTTTTATTATTTCCATGGTTTTTAAGTTTTTATCTTCAAAAGAAATTTTCAAAGGATAATGCATATGTGCTTATCCAAGGAAATCCTATTCAAATAAACAGCCTAACTTCTAAAACATTCACAAGGCTATCAAAACCTTCAAAAACACAAACAGAGGTACCTGAGCAAAATTTAGCAGCAACGACTGCTCCTCAGGCCCCTACTGTTGAGCCCACTGCTCCTGGTGATCATAGCAGCACAACCCCTGCTGTGAAACCCACACCAAAAATCACCAAAAAGACCAAAAAGAAAACCATCTAAAAGCCCCCGAAACCCACTAAAAAGCCCCCGAAACCCACCAAAAAGGTGACTCTAGAAGATGAGATCCCAGAGGTAACACCTGTGACAACACAAAAGTCACCTGAAACCACTGCTGCTACTTCCTAACATCATATGGAAGAAAGATCTCAACCTGAGTCTAAAACTCCTCCTGCATCCTCTCAAAAGGATCAGGTTGTATCAACAGGACACCACAATATGAAGCAATGGATTCACTTGAATCTATCTTCCACGGCCCAGCTCCCGGGGCAAATTCTCTTTCTACCCCTATCCTTACTGCACAACTCCCATCATCAATGATACCTCTGTTGGATGTACTTGATATAGCCCAGACACAAATCAGTTCTTCTCAATCACCTGTCAATGAGAATATACCACAACAAGTGACTGAGTCTGGTTTCTCTATCTCTGCTAACCCACCAACAGTTGAGGATGCTACACTGCAGGAATTACAAGTAATTCTTGTCAGTAGTTTAAGTGGAGTAGCTACTACAGGTGTTGAACCCACTGGTTTACACCTGGATAGTAGTTTCATTAGTGAGACTCCCTTGAAGGCAATTTCTTCTTTGGGAACCATAGTGTCTACTAGTGTGTTTCCATTATACACTGGTGACCTTAAAATGGTAACCTTTGCTGAAGAAAGAAGTCCCCAGTACCGAGAACAAGGGGCATCAGTGGATGATTTTTGGGAAACTTTTCCAAAGTCAACCACTGATACAACCACCACTGGTGGGAAATCAGATGATCCCATTAACTTGGGTGATGGTTTTAAATACAAAGAATTGACGGAGAGGGTTGACAAACTTGACACATCTGTTGTAGAAATCAAAACTATGCTGCAACAGTTGTTACAAGCTCAAAAGGGTACACCCATTGCTGCACCATCTGCAACATCTGCTCCATCCCCTGCTGAGCTATGGCATCTGTTTCAACCTCTGCTTCACAAACAAAGACAATATGCAGATCAACAGCATGAAGTTCAACTTCAAATGGTCAGAAATGTCATAGAAGCTAGGTACAAAGATACTCAAGCAGATATCAAAGCCATTAAAGCTCATCTGCTTCAAACCACTGGCACTGCTCCTCCTTCAATCATCTATGTTGAAAATCCTGATGATGCCAAAAAGGGGGAGAAAGCTAAAGGGAAGAAGGGAAAAGAAGATGGTTTATACATTCCACCAGATCCAATGTCCAAACTTGTGGTAGAAATCCCAAGGCCAGATGGTTCTAAAAAAGTTGATGAGACTCAAAATGCATTTGCTGAACTAAAAGCAAACATGAAAGAGTCAATGGAAATAAAAGGGTCAAAAAGGTTTGCTCAGAAGAAGAAAGTTTTGATGGAAAAAGAAGTGCAGGGTACTTCTAAACCTAAAAGAAGACAGCCTACCAGAAAAGTAAGCCAACCCAAAACCACACCTTCGAAAACCACCAAACAAACTCCTCAAATCCCCAAAAGTTCCTCTCATCAAACCTCCAAACCAACAGATGTTATCCCAACAACTGCCATCACTACTACATCAGCCCACACTCAATCCACTGCCATACCAAAAACAATATCACCACCACAAAAACCACCTGCCAAAAATCAGAAGACAATAGTTGACATATCAACTATTGTAGTGACAACAGTGGTTGAAACACCAGTTGTTTCACCAGCTGTTAGTCAGATACCCACTACTTCAATCACTGCCACTCAACCCACAAATACACCACCAACTTCTCCAAAACACAAAAGGAGAAGGAGAACAAACATTGTACTGGAATATGACACTTCCCCAACTCTAACATCTACACAACCACTGTCCCTTGTCACCATTCCAAACCCTGTTCCATTATCTTTAGTTCAAGCCTTCAATGAAAACACTGCCATTGTCCCTGCAGGAGTACAATATCCTCTAGATCTTCCAGCAGTCAGGGAGGAAATCAAATCCTTCTACTCTAAAGATGACCCTGAAAAGAGGAAACTCCCATCTGTTCAAGGTTATCCTTTGCCAAGAAATATAGAAGAATATCTCAAAATAAAGGCCTAACAAGTAGATGATATATCTAAAAGAGACACAGAGGGAAAGTCTGACAAAGAGATTCAAAGAAATTTGCAATACCTGATCACCAAAGTTAGAACTTTAGAGCAGTTCTCAAAAGACCTTTGTCAGAAATTATCAGAAAAAGATGATGAAAGCATGAGAAATGACTACCTTGAACACATCATGGCATACAAGAAGTACAGGGCAGAAAAGTATCAATACAAAGAATGGACCATCAGTGAACTGCAAGAGGAGATAGCCAGAATTCAAAAGATAATTCAAGACAAGGTAAAGCAAACTCCTCCTGTCTGGGCCAATTACAAGAAAAATGTACTAAAAAGGGCCTTAAAACTGAAAAGAATGAAAGAAGAGCTGATAACTACTGATTATGGTTCAAGGAACCAGGTTACAAGGTGGTCAGAAGAAAAGGTGTTAGCTACTTACAAAAGGTTGGAAGAGTTAAGGAAGAGAGATCCCACTGCTCCTAAAAAGCTTGATTATCTGGAAGCAGTGGTTTCAATCAAACAACAAAAATTGCCAATCAGGAGACCCACTGCTTCACATGCTACCATCATTTATCAAAGAAGGAAACAAAAGCAGATGGATGAATTAACAAAAGAAGACAAGGCTCAAGAAGAATACATCATGAAAATGGTTCTTCAGACACTTATGGCAGAAAAACAAGACTCAGATCCTAACAATGTTTGAATGCAAATGTTATCTCGTTTACAAAAGATTAATAAACTGTATATTTTTTTATTTTTTATACTCTAAACTTTAAGTATTTACCGACTGACTTATTTATTTATTTTATTTATAAGTCTATATAAATATTACTATATTCATCATTTATATTTGTTATGCATGGTTTTCTAAGAAACGACCCGTGTTTGCACACGGGTCTTACCGCTAGTAATATATAATACAGTAACACTTATTAAATATTTTAATTGTCAGAATTTTAAAGTATTTAAATAAAATACAAAAACTAAAAACTCTTCTGAACTATCAAACATAAACGAACACGTTATCGAATGTTCACGAACATAAAGAACGAACACAGACTCTGTTCATGTTTGTTTACTTAACTAAGCGAGCGAAATTCCTTGTTTATGTTTGTTTGTTTAATAAACAAACGAACACAAACGAACTTCCCGCCGAACAGTTCTCGAACAGTTCACGAACTGTTCAACGAACGTTTGGTTCGTTTATAACCCTATCTATATCTATATATACTATCTACTAAAGGAGAGATGAGCATAGCATCACAATGCTTACGTGGCAATTAGATAGGTTGTCCAACAATGTTTGTCTGATGTCATTATTGCATCATAAATCATCAATTTAAAATATTTTAAAATACATTTAAAATACAAAAATCTTCAAATAAAGTTTTGGCTCCATTTTCAAAATTTAAACCTGCCTACCTCTCTCAAATATAGTTCTGGCTCCATTTTCAAAATTCATACCATAATTTCAAACCTGCCTCCCTCTCTCTCTCTCTCTCTCTCTCTCAAATATAGATCCATTTTCAAAATTCAAACCATAATTTCAATCCCACCCCCTCTCTCAAATCCAGAGTGCCTCCATCTTTCAATATTCATCTACGGTTTCAAGATCCGCATTTAGGTAATTCTAAGAGGCGATTGTAATAACCGATAAAACCATAGGTAAACTCCGATCTTTGTTTTCAACGTTTGGTGAACTCCGATCTATGTTCTCAATGTTTGGTGAACTCACAAATCCAGAGTGCCACCACCGATAAACTTCAATCTGTGTTCTCAACGTTTGGTGAACTCGAAGAGGCGATTGTAATAATAACTGATAAAACCACAGGTAAATCTAAAGGTTATGGATTCGTTGCGTTATTCAGAAACCCTAAATCACCAAGAATGTTATTCAGAACTTAACAATAAACTCCATCTTTTCCCCAAATCACCAACAATGCTATTCAGAAACCCTAAATCAAACTCTCTAGAGAACAACAACTAGCATCAGAAAATGGGAGCTTAAGTAGTATAAATATGTATTTACAGATGATTTGACTGAATTTGAGTATTTCATATCTCCGTTATTTGGTAAATGTAAGTGTTTCTGGTTAATTGAGTTAACTGAATTCATATGATGAGGTTTTGTGTGATTTTGTTATGTTAATTTGTTTGAGGATCTGTTGAAAATATGCCCTTGTAGTTTAGATAACATATGCATGTAGATATATGTAAGTTTGGTGGATTTGTGCAGGTTTATATAGAGATTGAGTTATGTCTGGATTTAGTATGTTTTATAGATTGTTAGGGTTTGGTCTAGAATTTCAGAGTTACATTCAGAATTTGAGTATATAGTTGCTGTTAGGCAGATGATTTCAGTGGATTTGAGTATTTCATATCTCCCTTATTTGCGTATATGTAAGTGTTTCTAGCTAATTAAGTTAACCGAAAGCATGATGAGGTTTGGTGTATAGTTTCTGAGTTATTTTCAGAATTTGGGTGTTATAGATATAGTAGAAGACCGATTATTCGCGTTGATTTAAGTGTTTCTGGCTAATTAAGTTAAATGAAAGGATATGATGAGGTTCTGTGTGATTTTGTTAGGTTAATTTAGTGTCAATTTGTTGATAATATGCCGGTGTAATTTAGATAAGATCTGTGTGGAGATATATATATTTGGTGGATTTGTAAAACTTGATAAAAGAGTAAAAAGGACTTAAAAATTATAATAAAAATCATACACACCCTCATACATGTCAAGTTTTTGGCGCTGTTTCCGGGGACACAAGGATTTTAAGAAAGCTTAAAATCAACAGCCTAGTCATTTTCTTTAGTTTTTATGTCCAAATTTCTGTTTGTTTTTCTAAAAACTTCCGTTACAGTAGCTTAACACGAAGCCGTTCTGTATAGACACGGGGCCGTGTCTAGTCTGCAGTAACTGAAAAACTTTTTACAGAAGGCTCACATGGGGCCGTGTTTCATTCAACACGGGGCTGTGTAAAAATGCCCAGTACCGAATAAAACACAGTCCTAAGCACGAGACCGTACTCAACAAGCACGGGGTCGTGTAAACCTTATGTATTCACAAAATGTTTAATTTTCGAAAGCCATGATCTTCTGGGTACTATCCAAACAATGGATTATTACATGGGAGATTATGACTACTACAATTATGATGATTATAAGGAACCATATTGTACCATATGTGGTGAATCCCATTCGGAACAACATTCTTACCTTTTTCAACCATCAACCTCATACACAACATATGAGGAACCAAGGTTTGAGCTTCCAAATCCAAGCTTTGATTGGCATACAGCAGTGTTTGAAATGTACAAGACACCACCTACAATCATTCCCTAAGCCGAAAGCCTCATACAAAGTCTTAAGAACTTAGAATTCTTGATCAACCAATCTCGTGCAAAAGAAGAGACCATTTGTACTAAAGAGGTAATAATAGAAGAGGTAAAACCTCAAGAGCCAATGAAAGAAGAACCACTTAAAGAAAACTCAACACATGAAGATGAAAAACCTGAACCAAGCCATTCGGAAGGTAAGCCCTTAAAGGTAAATTTTGAAGAGGAACAAATAGACCTCCAAGAAATACACATCCTACAACCTTCTTTTGAAAATCATAGTTTGGTTCCGTCTCATGCTAAGTTTTTAAAAGAGTCAACCACTAATCCTAACATCAAAGAAATAGAAAGTATTTAATTAACTAAAGGTCAAACCTTGCTAATACAAGATGAACAAATTGGATTAAACATAAAACTGGTAACATGTTTTATTCATAACATCTATATTAGTAACATCTCAATAGATAAAGATCTTTGTGTTATCATAATGCCCAGCTACGTATTCGAAAGATTAGGTATTGGTGATTTTCTTCCAATCAAAATTACTATCCTCTTGGCTAATCGAAAACGTAAACATGCTACGGGAGTGGCTGAAGACGTTCTCATTCAAACAAACAAAACAATTATACCAACCGACTTTGTTATCCTAGATGATGCTCTACTCGTGTTGCGAGAACCTTTCATTAAAACCCATCAAGCTTTGCTCAAACAAAAACATCAAGATCTTCCCACTAAACTTGGGATCGACAAACGGAATTTTAATATAAATAAATCAATAAGATATTCAATATGGAAATGACGACTCTTTGTTGGAAGATGAAGTTAATCCACCCGATACGAAGGAATAAAATGACCAATTCGTTAGAGAAGAAGCCGCTACCAACCAAATCATTTCGGCCATCGACTACTGTTGGATCGATCCGGTGACCCTAAACAGTCAAGTTGAGTAGTTCATCATCATTTACAAAGGCAGAATCAATGCAAACAATGTCAAACAACTTGTTTCCTTTTAATCTTTATCTATTGATGATTTCCTGAGCTTTTTACAAACAATTCTGACAAAAATCCGGCAGCACCTCAGCTCTCACACACTAATTCCGTGCCAAATGAATCAGAGACAACAGATATATATAGAGGTCTAATTCCGCACGAAACATTCATGCGATATTACTAATTCCGTGCGGAATTAGTAATTCCGTATGAACCACCTATTCCATGCGAAATTACATCATTGTAATTTCGTGCGGAATTACCCTAAAACACCGTTTCTCGATTTCCGTGCCCTGATCTATTACAATCAATACAAGACTCATTAAAGATGAAGTTAACAGACATCAATGCACCAACAGACTCCCCCTTGGATGTTGACGAAGTCTTTAGCATCCTGTCTTCACTCTTGATTCATTTTGACATTGTAATAGCTCCCTTTAAACTTCTATCATCAAACTCTAATCAACAATCTCCTCTTTGAATGTTGATCCAGAATTCTGACTCCCCCTTTCACAGACTCCCCCTCTTGATCAGCTGGGACTTGAATTCTGATTCAAACTTTGACATTTTCTTTGCCATGGAGAATTTGATTCCTGTTTCCTGCACAATCTCTACCTAAATGTAAGATATATGACAATAACAATTTCAAACTAAAACTTACTATTTTCTCTTCAGTGCTATAAAATCCACTTAAGTATCCATGTCCAATCTAATGACCCTGATTACTCAATTAATCTACCAAGTCCAACTTAATGACCTTGGTTGATCTGAGATAATTCACCCTGACATTTTGTTCAATCATTTCAAACATTTTCTGAAAATTTTACAAGATTCAAGTTAATGAACTTGCTTCGACTTTCCAACTTTCACAAATTTATCATGTTTTAGCTCCAAACTCATCATCCAGCCCAAAAACTTCCTGCATCTGCTTCAATTCGAATCTGAAGATCAGCTTTCCACTTTGGTTTGTCAAAAAATAAAGCAGAAGTGTAAAATCTTTTTGGATTTTAATAAAGCTTCTAAACTAGAAATGAAATGCAGAACTAAAATGCAGTAAATGTAAACTATTTACAAACATATTTTTGGCGAGCGTGTTAGGGAATCATATCAGCTATTCGACAAGTCACAAGTACCGTTAAGCTCTAATTTCATATTCAGAATTAAACAATTCGCTTAGATTGTCGATATACTGATCCACTTAAATTTTCACACAATTTTCAATCTGTCCAGGATACGGATTTAGTGTTTTAGAGACTTAAACTCATTCATGTGTCCCACCTCTTGAATATACTCCCGTATCCAGATCCCAATATTCAGTCTTACAGGTGAGTATACCACAAATAATACCTGTAAGGGAATAAATTAAGTAAAAGTACGGAACTGTGAGAGCTCAGGTTAGAACTACCGTTCAGCAGAGAGATCACGATTCGACTTGGGTGTGTCTCCTTTAGAGGGTCTTTTGTTACAACAGCATTGATTAGCAATTTTATTGTCTTCATCATTTATGCTGAGGGCGGTGCTATATTTCAAGCATGCAGAAAGTATTCTCCGGGGACTAGGCCATTGCTTCCGCAATATCAGAAGTTCCGGGATAATACCCCAGATATCACTTAGGGGCTGTTTGGTAGCCTCTGAATGGTCATTAAGAGGCTACCTCTTAATGGAACCATTAAGAATTTTACCAATGAGAAGGTAGAAGAATGTGACATGTGATGATTTACCATTCAGAGGTTACCTCTTAACCATTCAGACTTGAGGTTACCTCTTATTCATTTAGAGGTTTTAAACCATTAAGAGGTAGCATCTGAATGATCATTAAGAGGCTACCAAACAGCCCCTTAGTATAAAGACCTAGTATCTCAGAAAGAGGGATCTTTCAAACAAGATTTCAGGGGTTACCTATATATCCAAGTAGTGTTCCCCACGAAATAAGTAAGTAAAGATTTAGGTTTATATCCCGAACAAACCTACTAAATGTGTAAAAACCTATCGGCACATCATCAGCGAGACTGTTTAACGCATTTAAACTTTCCATTTCTTTAGCATACCGTAACTGTCAAGCCAATGTACTATCATTTTCCCTTTTTTACACAAGCTCTTTTCTGGTTTTCTATTGTTTATGGATTTTGAAAATATCTCATGTTTTTGTATTTTTAACATTTTTTATTGTTTTTGTATTTTCTGAAAATATTACCCTATATTACCCTATACTTGGTAGTTGGATCGATCCGGTGACCCTAAACAGTCAAGTTGAGTAGTTCATCGTCATTTACAAAGGCGGAATCAATGCAAACAATGTCAAACAACTCGTTTCCTTTTAATCTTTATCTATTGATGATTTCCTGAGCTTTTTACAAACAATTCTGACAAAAATCCGGCAGCACCTCAGCTCTCACACACTAATTCCGTGCCAAATGAATCAGAGACAACAGATAGAGGTCTAATTCCGCACGAAACATTCATGCGATATTACTAATTCCGTGCGGAATTAGTAATTCCATATGAACCACCTATTCCATGCGAAATTACATCATTTTAATTTCGTGCGGAATTACCCTAAAACACTGTTTCTCGATTTCCGTGCCCTGATCTATTACAATCAATACAAGACTCATTAAAGATGAAGTTAACAGACATCAATGCACCAACAGACTCCCCCTTGGATGTTGACGAAGTCTTTAGCATCCTGTCTTCAGTCTTGATTTATTTTGACATTGTAAAAGCTCCCTTTAAACTTCTATCATCAAACTCTAATCAACAATCTCCTCTTTGAATGTTGATCCAGAATTCTGACTCCCCCTTTCACAGACTCCCCCTCTTGATCAGCTGGGACTTGAATTCTGATTCAAACTTTGACATTTTCTTTGCCATGGAGAATTTGATTCCTGTTTCCTGCACAATCTCTACCTAAATGTAAGATATATGACAATAACAATTTCAAACTAAAACTTACTATTTTCTCTTCAGTGCTATAAAATCCACTTAAGTATCCATGTCCAATCTAATGACCCTGATTACTCAATTAATCTACCAAGTCCAACTTAATGACCTTGGTTGATCTGAGATAATTCACCCTGACATTTTGTTCAATCATTTCAAACATTTTCTGAAAATTTTACAAGATTCAAGTTAATGAACTTGCTTCGACTTTCCAACTTTCACAAATTTATCATGTTTTAGCTCCAAACTCATCATCCAGCCCAAAAACTTCCTGCATCTGCTTCAATTCGAATCTGAAGATCAGCTTTCCACTTTGGTTTGTCAAAAAATAAAGCAGAAGTGTAAAATCTTTTTGGATTTTAATAAAGCTTCTAAACTAGAAATGAAATGCAGAACTAAAATGCAGTAAATGTAAACTATTTACAAACATATTTTTGGCGAGCGTGTTAGGGAATCATATCAGCTATTCGACAAGTCACAAGTACCGTTAAGCTCTAATTTCATATTCAGAATTAAACAATTCGCTTAGATTGTCGATATACTGATCCACTTAAATTTTCACACAATTTTCAATCTGTCCAGGATACGGATTTAGTGTTTTAGAGACTTAAACTCATTCATGTGTCCCACCTCTTGAATATACTCCCGTATCCAGATCCCAATATTCAGTCTTATAGGTGAGTATACCACAAATAATACATGTAAGGGAATAAATTAAGTAAAAGTACGAAACCGTGAGAGCTCAGGTTAGAACTATCGTTCAGCAGAGAGATCACGATTCGACTTGGGTGTGTCTCCTTTAGAGGATCTTTTGTTACAACAGCATTGATTAGCAATTTTATTGTCTTCATCATTTATGCTGAGGGCGGTGCTATATTTCAAGCATGCGGAAAGTATTCTTCGGGGACTAGGCCATTGCTTCCGCAATATCAGAAGTTCTGGGATAATACCCCAGATATCACTTAGTATAAAGACCTAGTATCTCAGAAAGAGGGATCTTTCAAACAAGATTTCAGGGGTTACCTATATATCCAAGTAGTGTTCCCCACGAAATAAGTAAGTAAAGATTTAGGTTTATATCCCGAACAAACCTACTAAATGTGTAAAAACCTATCGCCACATCATCAGCGAGACTGTTTAACGCATTTAAACTTTCCATTTCTTTAGCATACCGTAACTGTCAAGCCAATGTACTATCATTTTCCCTTTTTTACACAAGCTCTTTTCTGGTTTTCTATTGTTTATGGATTTTGAAAATATCTCATGTTTTTGTATTTTTAACATTTTTTATTGTTTTTGTATTTTCTGAAAATATTACCCTATATTACCCTATACTCTCCCCCTAAATACCAAAACAAGTAAAAAATCGACAAACCATTGCAGATTGCTTCTCAACATCATCTACAATGTCTCGTTCATCAACTCCAAGAATCTCTTCCAACACCGATAAAAGCTTCATACCGTTCAGTTTTAGCAAATATTGAAAACGTGTTTTATCAAACGCTTTGGTATGTAAATCAGCTTTTTGATCGTCAGTGTGGATTTTCTCAATTCGTATCAACTTCTTTTCGAAACATTCGCGAATAAAGTGATGACGAATTTCAATGTGTTTGGGTTTAGCGTGATGAACTGGATTTTTAGTAATGTTAATCGCTGCCTCATTATCAACAAAGATAAGGGTGTTTAGAAATTGCAAACCGTAGTCGCGCATCTCTTGTTGGATCCACAAGATCTGATAGCAACAACTGCTAGCAGATACATACTCCGCTTCACATGTGGATAATGCCACAGAGGTCTGCCTTTTGCATTGCCAGGTAACCAATCTTGGTCCGAAGAACTGACATCCCGCTGTTTTTGATTTGGCATTAACTTTGCAGCATCCGAAATCTGAATCGGAATACCCTTCGAGCGTGAAATCGCATTCTTTTGGATACCACAACCCCAATGATGGAGTTCCTTTCAGGTAGCGTAATATCCTTTTCACAATCACCATATGCGAAGCTTTCGGGTTAGATTGAAATCTTGCTGCGAGGCAGGTTGGGTACATAATATCGGGTCTTGAAGCTGTCAAATACATCAGCGATCCGCTCATAGAACGATACATCGTTTCATCTACCTTATCTCCGGTGAGATCAGGATTTATCCCGTGATTCATCGCTAATGGGGTGGAGGCTGGAGTAGAACCTGACATCCCGAATTTCTCCAAGATATCATGAACGTACTTCGTTTGATGTATGAAAATTCCTTTGGGTAGTTGATCAACCTGCAGTCCCAAAAAGAATTTCATCTCACCCATCGATGACATTTCAAATTTTTGCTTCATAACTTGTTCAAAATCTTTGCATAAATTTTCATTTGTTGACCCAAATATGATGTCGTCCACATATATTTGAACTATCAGAAGATGACCGTCGACCTCTTTGGTGAAGAGAGTGGCATCCACTTTTCCACGAATGAAGCTGTTGGCTAGCAGGTGTTGAGATAATGTGTCGTACCAAGGTCTCGGGGCCTGGTGTAAACCATACAGCGCTTTGTCTAGCAAGTAGACCTTGTCTTTGTGGATTGGATCGGTGAAGCCCAGTGGCTGACCGACATATACGTCCTCTTTTACCTTCCCGTAGAGAAACGCCGATTTTACATCTAACTGATATACTTTGAAAATTTTCCAAGATGCAAATGCCAGGAAGATTCTGATCGCTTCTAGTCTAGCAACCGGAGCATATACTTCAGTGAAATCTATCCCCTCCTGCTGATTGAAACCCTGGACTACGAGTCGAGCTTTGTTATGAACAACAACCCCTCTATCATCCCTCTTGCATTTGAATACCCACTTGGTGTTTATCTTCCTCTGACCATCAGGCAAGTCTACTAACTTCCACACACCTAACTTCTTGAATTGACTCAGTTCCTCCTGCATCGCATTGACCCAAGAATCTTCAGTAAGCGCCTCTTTATAAGTCCTTGGTTCAACCTGCGAGACAAAACAACTTAGTGAAAAGTCAGTTTGTAAAGAAGCAACTTTTGAATAAAAACATGTAAGCCCTTGATCAAGTTTTTTTCTAGTGCGAACTCCTGATTGCAATTCCCCGATTATCAACTCCTCTAGATGGTATGAAAGAGTTCTTGGCTTCACCTCGCCTGGAACATCTACCACGCCTTCCAAATTTGTGATATTCTGATTTGCACCTTCTTCATCGACTGGAACTGTTTGACTTGAAATCTGGATTTGCTCCCCTTCAGAATCTAAATCACCATGATCAAATACCGGTCTATTATCAGATTCTTGATTATAATTGACTACCATCTGATTATCATGAGCAACTTCCTCTTGTTGAATATCATCGTGTTCTCCAGCATTACTTGGACCTGCTTCATCGTCATTTGATGCTCGTTGCGGTCGTCTTGAATACTCAGCTGGGAACCTTTCCTACGATTCTTCATACTCTCTCAGAATATCCAACTCGTCAAAGAAATCTTCTTCTTCCTCCTTTTCTTCTTCCATGTCAAACGAATCCCACAAAGTATCATAATGAAAACGCCATGAATCTCCGGGATTCTGCGGTGGCATTGTGTAACCTTGACACTCAACATTTTGTGCTTCAATAATCCGCTTCAAGCTTGGAACAAAGACTCGTTTTTGTGGACTTGAGTAACCCACGAATATTCCCTCGATACTCTTTGGACCAAATTTACCAAAAGGTTCTAGAACTGTGCAGGGAGACCCAAACGGTTCTAAATACTTCAGGTTTGGCTTGCGGTTATTAATCAGCTCGAAACACGTCTTATTGAATTTCTTTATAGTGAGAACCCGATTGAGTGTATAGCATGCGACGGATACTGCTTCTGCCCAAAAATTAACTGGTAGCTTTGAATCAGCAAGCATTGTCCTACCCGTTTCAATTGGCGTCCTATTCTTTCTTTCTGCTACTCCATTCTGCTACGTAGTGTAAGGAGCACTAAATTCATGCAATATACCTCTTTCATCACAATACTCTTCCATCTTGTTGTTCTTGAACTCAGTACCATTATCACTTCTGATCCTTTTGATACGCCTTTGGTACAAGTTTTCAATTTTAAAGAACAACGTCATCAAACTTTCAAACGTCTCATCTTTTGTCTTCAGAAATGAAACCCATGAAAACCTTGAGTAATCATCTATTGCTACCAGATAGTAGTAATCACCAGTGATGCTTTCAACGTTCACTGGACCAAAAAAGATCCATATGAAGTCTCTCTAAAGGTCTCGATACTGAATTGACTTTCTTTTGAGGATGTGATTTCTTCTTTTGCTTGCCTTTAATGCAGCTTATGCACTCCCCCTCAAGATGAAAACCTTTGACATGAACACCCATAACCAAATCATTGTGTACCAAGTGATTCATTTTTCTAAGATGAATGTGGCCCATCTTGCGATGCCACAACTGTGATTCTTTCTCCGTTGCTCTTGACACAAAACAGTGAGCTTGACCCGTGGTTGTAGTAGCTACGCTCATGTCCAACACGTACAGATCATTCACTCTATGTGCTCTCATGATAATCCACTCTTCGGGAATAACAAATCCTGGTTTCAAGATCAAACATTCTTTGTTTGTAAAGTGCGTTGTGTACATACGATCACAGATTTGCGAAATACTTAAAAGATTGTTCTCAAGCTCAGCGATGTAATTCACTCTTTCAAACGTGACAATCCCATTGGATAACGTTCCTTCACCAACAATTCTACCACCTTGGTTGCCTGCGAACCCTACATAACCTCATTAAAATTTCTAACATCATACAACAACGTTGTCTTCCCTGTCATGTGCCGAGAAGCTCCACTATCCATAATCCATCGTGAAACGGATCTCGGAAGCTCCTACACATATCACAAATATTTAGTGAGATTTTGATGCCACCCAAGTCTCTTTTGACTCGGGTAACTTGACATTAATGTGAGATTTTCCAATGTAAAGTGGCGGAAAATTTTTATCATTCATCTTTAAGCTTTCTTCTGATCCAACCTCAACCTTTTTGTATAAGAAAAACTCATCTATCTTAAGTTGACCGGTTGGTTGATCTTTCTTTTGAACATTCTTCTTCTCTGGTGGAGTAGAAGATTATTTCTCTAGTTTTTCATAATAATCCAAAGGAACATCCATCTTTACCGAAATGGTAGCAAACGATTGTTTTTCCGACTCAGAAACCTTTGGTTTTTCAACAACTTTTGGCTTCCATGTTTGTTGAGATGAAACAACCCATTTATAGAATTTGTCATTTTTAGTTACCACATTCTTAACAGGTTCAATTTTGACTTTCATTTTCTCATTTTTCAAAATTTTCTCAATAACCATTGGAGCTTTGCCTTTTGCATCAACCTTCTTCTTTTGACTCTCAACAACTTCAGTCTTAGGCTTGAAGTTGGTGCAATTTCTTGCAATGTGACCAACTTTGTTGCATCTAAAGCATGTACGAGTATCAACTACCCGACTTGTGCCTTCAGACTGAGGTTGTGAGGCCCTTTTCTCAAAAAACTCTTCATTTGTTTTTGAAAAAATCTCAGATTCTTCTTCAGATAGTGAACTCTGTTTCTGAAAACTCTTACCACCCTGATAACCACCCGACCATTTGTTTCGATTGTTGTTATAAAAACGTGATGGAACAACAAGTTTCTTGTAGTAAGCTTTATCTTTTTCAAAATTCATTTGCCTCTTTGTCTGATTCAAACCTTCTACTTCAGTCAAATCAATTTCAACCAATTTGAAAACATTTTTCAATTTGTTCACATTAACATTCTCCAGAGGAAACTCAGAATCCGAATACAACTTATCAGATCCAGCCATCTTGTACATCACAAGACCCGGTTCATCACCTAAGTTGTTTTTGGATTTTGATTTCGGAATGTATTTGTCCAGAAAACATTCATTTTCCTCAGTAGTGTCACTATCAGATTTTAGAACATTCTCAACCACACTTTTTACCACTTCAGTTTGGACACTATAGTCATCGGAAGAAGATGTAAACGTGACATCAATTGTGTCCGGAAGTTTCAATTCTTTCTTATCGTCAAGATTAACCAACCCAGATTGCTTTTTCGAATAATTGTCTAGAACTGGTGGTGGAACTTGATGAAACCCGACCCCAGTTCCATCACAGTATACATCCTCGCCTGCTTTGTTTTTCCCAATGGGTTTGGGAACAATATGTTGCAAAACAAAGCTTGCAGAGCTGTAACTGTTCAATTTCAAATTGATACGCTCATTCTCAATCTTAGCTTCTTCAAACTGAAGTTTCAACTTAGCAATCTCATCCAGTTGTTGGTTGATTAATTCTTCTTTAACCCTCAAAACACTTTGCAAGTGACAATTTTCTTTGTATGTTTTACCGTTTCTATCATCAGAATCTTTCACCGTGCATTTAAGCTTCTCAATTTTTTCTGAAATATGACGATTTTCAAGAACCAACTGCTCATTTTCTTTCCTAACCTTTTCTTGGTCAATTTTATCATTTTCAATTTTGTCAGTTAATTATTTTAATCTGTCAGTTGAAGCTTTCAACATTTTATCACGGTTCAAGATCTGATCCTCAACACTTCGGACTCTAGCAGTCAGATCATCAACCTTCTTACCATTGAGATAGGTGATTGTACTACAAACTTTGCATTCTTTGATGCAATTTTTGCAGTCAACATCACCATTGATCTTCTTACCTGACTCAGTCGTTGACGCATTTGTACTGACCTGGCTTTTAGGCTCAGATACAGACTTAGAGTCTACCTCAAGTGCCTTAGCAGCCAGCACCTTGTCAGCCATCTTTCCCATGTTTTCAGCATTCAACTCTTGAGTCGTGTCAATGATCCCATTATCAACCTTCTTTGGTTTTTCTTCTTTCTCTTCTTTCTCTTTCTCTTCACCGCTTCCCCACCATTTTCTTTGCCAATACTCATCTTCATCAGCCAATTCTTTAATTATGGTTTCAAGATCAAGAGTGTTATGGTCAATAGCAATGTTTCCTTCTGGGTCAAGATAGCATTCTCTGTCTGGATCCCATCTCCTCGCTCTTTTTGCTTCAAGATAGATACCAGATATTCTGATCATTCTTTGCTGAGCTATCATCTTTCTGTAACCATACTTCTGTTCTTTAGTTCTGTTGTCTTTCCAAGGAACAGGTTCAGCAGATTTTGCCATGAAAGCATATCCAACCGCATCCTCCTCAGGTAACAACTCACTCCAGTCGAAACCTTCATCGTCATGAATCACAACAAGAGCTCTGGATTTCTCTTTGTTATCCTCAAGCTGCTTCATTATTTGCGGTTCTGATTTATTATGATGATAAATCGCTTTCTTGTAGTAATCTTCTCTGAACGGGTTTTCAGACTCATCAGCATAAGCATTTCGGCATTCACGCTTAAAGTGACCTTTCTGTTTACACTTGAAGCATGTCAGTTTAGTCTTGTCATAGCCCAACTTGGTAGATGGTCCACCAATAGACTTTCTTCCAGTTATCTCCATGAAACGCTGTGCCCGACGAACTGCACTGGCCATACACCACCTTATGTCAATCAATTCCATCTCCTCAGGATCTATCTGATCATAGTCTTCTTTTGTCAGGTTGGTGTTGCCAATCTCCCCTGCCACTAGACTTTCATACGATTCTAGTACAGAAGCTAGGAAAACCATATGTTGCTTTGCCGACTCCTCGCTGAAGTTTTGAGCGTTCTTTAAGTCTACAGCGAAATTGCATTGAAATAGGTTCTTTGCATCAGACTGGCTTGAATGTGACGCAGAACCACTGTGAAATCCACTGCTTTGACTTTCTTTGCTTGATGTGTAGGAATTTTCAGCAGAAAATGCAGTCTTGGGAGATGTATTCTTTGGCATCATGCTTTTTGGATAATACAAATCCAAGTTCTGTTGATATGACGAGTGATTGACTTTGTGCGTTTTCTTTATCTCCAGCTCGTGACTCTCCAGTCTTTCAATCAACAGATCCACCGTAAGAACTTCAGGCTTAATCGTATTCTTCAACATCAAAGCATAATATTGCCAATCCATCTCATCTGGAAATGAATCAAACAATTTGTCGATTAGCTCTTCTTGAGAATAGAAAATTTCATGTCTCGCCAGCTCCAGCTTCAGGTGCCCAAACCTCTCAATCATTTTACAAACTGATTCATTCTTTAAACACCCAAACAAATCAAACTCTTTTCTTAGTAGTTTCTTTTTGTTTTTCACTATTTCTGCACTTCCTAAACATTTAACTTTCAACTTTTGCCAGAGATCTTTAGCATTAGTGTATTCGATCAAAGATATTATATCTTCTCGGACAGACTGAAATAGCAGTGCGATGCATTTTTGCTCAGCAACAAACGATTCTATTTCTTCAGATGATGTCAAGCTTTCACCAGTTTTGCCTCCATCAATGTATCCATTCTTTAGACTCTTCCAGCTAGTATACGCAAAGGCTTTCAACCATTCTTCAAACTTCTTGGCCCATCGACTGTACTCTTCGATAGCCATCAACTTCGGGGGTTTGTTATATGTTCCAAAAGCACTTTCAACTCCCAAAGCATCCGATAAGCTATTCTTTGTACTCAACGTGTTCTCATTGGTGTTGCTAGGAGAAGTATCGTCTCCAGAGTTTCCAGCAAAGTCATACATATCACTGAAAGGATTCATGAATTCTTCCATCTTTCACGTACCTGAAACAGTCAACAAACACTTAGAAAATTTTGAAATTTTGAAAAGTTGCTTTCAAACGGAATTAGTTCACACGGAATTGTGAACTTCAAACGATATTAGCTTCAAACGATATGACCAAGAGAATCTAATTCCGTGCGGAATTATAGAAATGATCTCAAACGAGATTACAATGACTTCAGCATTGTTCGAATAGTTTTCATGCGATATTATCAAATTTTATCAGATTTTGTTCGAGTTTTAGTCCAATTCTTTCAAGGATTACTAAAAACTGTGTTTCGCTTGATATATTAGAGTTTTAAGCCATTTCAACCGTAAAATTATGTCCAAATCAGAAAAGAAAGGTAGAAGTGAGAGAATCCGGTAAAATCAAGCTGAATTTGGTATGAATTCCTCGTCCTGAGCTCTGATACCACTTGTTGGATCGATCCGGTGACCCTAAACAGTCAAGTTGAGTAGTTCATCATCATTTACAAAGGCGGAATCAATGCAAACAATGTCAAACAACTTGTTTCCTTTTAATCTTTATCTATTGATGATTTCCTGAGCTTTTTATAAACAATTCTGACAAAAATCCGGCAGCACCTCAGCTCTCACACACTAATTCCGTGCCAAATGAATCAGAGACAACAGATATATGTATATAGAGGTCTAATTCCACACGAAACATTCATGCGATATTACTAATTCCTTGCGGAATTAGTAATTCCGTATGAACCACCTATTCCATGCGAAATTACATCATTGTAATTTCGTGCGGAATTACCCTAAAACACCGTTTCTCGATTTCCGTGCCCTGATCTATTACAATCAATACAAGACTCATTAAAGACGAAGTTAACAGACATCACCAACAACTACGATGATGAACCAAAGACTAATCCATCTATTGAATACCCACCTTCTTTAGAACTCAAAGAACTTCCAAAAGGCTTAGAATACGCATTCTTAGACAATAAAGGTAAACTTCCCGTCATCATTTCCTTGTATCTCACTTCTCAACAAAAAGAAAAATTACTTAATCTACTTAAAAAAAATAAAACGGTAATTGCATGGAAATTAATGGACATCAAAGGAATAAGTCCTTCCATGTGTACACACAAAATTTTAATGGAAGACGACTACAAAGCAGTAATCCAACCACAAAGAAGGGTTAATCCCAACGTCCAAGAAGTAGTCAAAAAGGAAGTTATCAAGTTCTTAGATGCCGGACTTATCTACCCCATTTCTGATAGTCTATGTGTAAGTTTTGTCCAAGTCATACCAAAAAAGATGGAATGACGGTTGTAACCAACGAAAAAAACAAGCTTATACCAACAAGAACCGTCACCAGATGAAGAGTTTGCCTCGACTATAGGAAACTCAATGAAGCTACAAGAAAAGACCATTTTCCCTTACCCTTTATTGATCAAATGTAAGAGCGATTATCCGGCCACAAATTCTATTGTTTTTTAGATGGATTCTCAAGGTACTTCCAAATTCCTATTGCCCTAGTGGACAAAGATAAAACCACCTTCACTTGTCCCTACAGAACCTTTGCATATCGACGCATGCCATTTGGCCTATGCAATGCACCTGCAACATTCCAAATGATGCATGGTAGCCATTTTTCACGATATGATAGAAAAAAACCATGGAAGTTTTCATGGATGATTTCTCTATCTTTGATGATTCATTTGACCAATGCCTCGATAACCTTGAACGAATGCTATCTAGATGTGAGGAGACTAACCTCGCTCTTAATTGAGAAAAGTGCCATTCCATTGTCACAGAAGGAATAGTACTTGGTCACAAAATCTCCAACACAGGAATGGAAGTCGATCGCGCAAAACTTGATACTATTTCCCAAATACCTCCTCCAACATCCGTTCGATCAATTCGAAGTTTCCTAGGACATGTCGGATTCTACATGCGATTTATCAAAGACTTTTCTAAAATCTCTCGACCTCGAACTAAGCTACTTGAAAATGATGTCTCATTCATCTTTGACAAAGATTGCACAACAGCATTTCTTGCTCTTAAAGATATGCTCGTCAAAGCACCAATCATGATTGCACCCGACTGGAAGCTACGATTTGAAATCATGTAAGACACAAGTGATTTTGCAGTTGGTGCTGTCTTGGGACAAAGAAAAGAAAAACATTTTCATCTCATATGTTACGCTAGCAAAACTCTTGATGACGCTCAAGAAAATTACACGACCGCTGAAAGAGTTACTAGCTGTAGTATTTGCATTTGATAAATTTCATTCCAATCTTGTGCTCTCCAAAACTATAGTCTACACAGACCATGCTGCCATCCGATACCTTTTCAAGAAACAAGATGCAAAACCCCGTCTCATAAGATAGATTCTTCTCCTTCAAGAATTTGACATAGAAATAAAAGATAAAAGAAGAGCAGAAAATACTGTTGCTGACCACCTGTCTCGTCTTGAAGACCTTGCTATGGAAAAAACTTGAGAAGAACTCATCAATAAAAAATCCCTACGGAATCCTTAGAAATGGTGGAATATAGAAAAGAACCTTGGTACGCAGATTATGCTAATTACTTAGCTAGTGGCACTTTTGTTAAAAGGTTGTCTTTTCATCAGCTAAATAAATTCTTCGCTGATGTAAAACACTATTTTTAGGAAGACCCATATCTTTTCAAAATACGTGCAGACCAACTCATTCGACGATGCATCCATGGTCATGAAGCAAGACAAATTCTTCATCATTATCATAAAGGACCATGCCAGCACCGTACGAAAGGTGTACAATGCAGGATTTTAATGTCCCACAATACACAAGGATGCTTATGTATTGGTAAAAACATGTGATGCATGCCAGCGGGCAGGCAACATATCAAGAAGTAACGAAATGCCACAAAATAGTATTCTTATTTGTGAAATTTGACATTTGGGGATTGGATTTTGTAGGACCATTCCCACCTTTGAGAGAAAACAAATACATCTTGGTGGCTGTCGACTACGTTTCTAAATGGGCCGAGGCCAAAGCTCTTCCCACCAATGACGGAAAAGTAGTAGTAAAATTCCTGAAAAAGCAATTCTCATGTTTTGGAACTCCAAAATCCCTAATCAGTGATAGAGGAACTCACTTTTGCAATTTAAAAATGGAGAAAACTCTAACAGGATATGGGGTTTATCACCATCTCTCGACCTCCTATCATCCCCAAACTAATGGTCAAGCCGAAGTAATGAATCGAGGGTTAAAAAGAATCCTAGAAAAAACTGTGGGTCAAAATTGAAAAGAATGGGCAAACAAATTAGCCGTGTCCAGACCACTGTTTCTCAATTTTTACCATACTTGACTGTTTAAAATATTTATTCTTTGTAGGAAAATGGCACCCCATGTCGCACCCCCGACCCCTTGCCCCGGGAGGCGGGCGGCCACGAGCTCGCACTCCGGTGGTATCGGTGTTTATTTAATTTGGCAGCGGAATTTACATCAGGACCGTAGTTAGGAAATATTTTATCAGAGTAAAACACCTTATTTTATAAATAATAAACACATGGGTAAAACCCAAGTTTCCATTCATAACATGTTTGTAGGGATAAACCCTAATTTATTAAAATAAAGCTTCTTCTTTATTTAGGTAACTTTTATAGCCACTTTTCCAAACCTTCAGTGCTCTCGAGTTGGCTTCTATTTGGCTTTCACATTTTGTTACCTGAAACGCATTTAAGACATTTTTTTCAGTGGAAAATACTAGTGAGTGAATCCCATTTTAACCAAAACAAGTTTTATCATTTTACAGCATTGAGGGCAACCCGCAATTACATTTGTTTATATGTACTTTAATTACCACCCACGGTACTGTCAATCCTGACTTGTGGTCATGTTACTACTCACAGTGTAGTAACAAGTTATGTATACAAAACCCCAACATACCGACGAGAATTGTAGATTTACAAATACTTAATCACTGTGAATTGTAATTTAAATAAGTGAGGTTTTGTAAAAACAGTTTACAAAACGAGGAATTACTCACATTGCTAATTTAGGTATTTCCTTGTGACTTCCTGGTTATAATCTATTAATTAAACAATGCACACGCGTTAGTATAACAACCCAATCTACATTAGATATACCCTCCCCGAGATAGAACTCCAACGACTGAGTCAGGCAGAGTCTCGACATGCGTTACGGAGCACTAGATCAATCGGACAGCATAACTAATACGTAACCGGGGGTTATGATACTTACATCGAGGCAGAGCTTCGTTATTTAGTGGGTATAATGCCCGAATATTACTTTTACTACTAGAGAAATTGAGAGAGAGAGATCGAATTTTGAACGATTGACAACTGAAGTTGATGGCCTCTATTTATAGGGCCTGCATGACACTTTGTCGCGCCCCGCGAGAACAGAAGGCAAAGCCTTTGCAGTCCGCGAGCGAGGTAGAGTAGGATCTAGGGTTGCTGAGTTGACCCACTAGTCTCGACACGCCTTCTGCCACGTGGCGGCACCAGGTGGCGTCTGGTGGCCAACTGCCGCGCCCCGCGATAGCCTTACCGGACATTGTCGCGCCCCGAGAGCGCATTAAAATATGGTTTTTATTTTATTTTTGTAAAAATTAAGGTATTTGGGGCCCACTTTTCGTATACGGGGTGTATTTTAGGATGTATAGGGATGTTATAAGTATTTTAGGAGAGTTGTTATATCCTCCCCACCTTGTTTTAGAACTCATCCTCGAGGTCTACTGGAACAGGCGTGGATATTTTCTCTTCATCCCAGATTCAAGCTCCCAAGTGTATTCTGGTCCTCTCTTGGAATCCCATTTCACTTTGACTAGAACTAGTCTCTTGTGCTTGAGATTCTTAATCTTTCTGTCTTTAATCTGTAGGGGTCTCTCTACAAATTTAAGTTTCTCATTTACCTCTATGTCCTTAAGAAGTACCATCAGGAATTCTTCTGCTAAGCACTTCTTGAGATTACACACATGAAATACATCATGTATTCCTGCCATTTCCTCTGGCAGTTGTAGCTGGTAGGCTACTGCTCCTATTCTTCTAGTAACCTCTAAAGGTCCAACATACCTGGGGCTTAGCTTTCCTCTTTTGATGAATCTGACTATTCCTTTCCAAGGAGAAACTTTTAACAATACCTTATCTCCTACCTGAAATTCCAATGGTTTTCACCTGTTATCAGCATAACTCTTTTGACGATCACGCGCGACTTTTAGTCTTTCCTTGACTTGAATAATCTCGTCTGTTGTTTCTTGTACTATCTCTGGTCCAGACAGTTGCCTTTCTCCAATTTCTGCACAACAGACTGGAGTTCAGCACTTTCGTCCATAAAGTGCTTCAAATGGTGCAGCATTGATGCTGGTATGATAACTATTATTGTAGGAAAATTCTATTAGTGGTAAATGATCATCCCAATTTCCTCCAAAATCAATTACACAAGCTCTAAGCATGTCTTCCATTGTCTGAATTATCCTTACGCTTTGTCCATCCATTTGAGGATGATAAGCTGTGCTTAAATTTAACTTGGTTCCCATTGTTTTTTGGAAACTTGTCAAAAAATGAGAAGTAAAACGACTATCTCTATCAGAAACAATGATAAAGGAATTCCATGTAATGAAACTATATCATTTACATATAACTTGGCTAACTGTTCCATACTGGAAGTTTCCTTCATCGGTAAGATACGAGCAGACTTGGTTAATCTGTCTATAATCACCCAGATTGTATCATTACCTTTTCTTGTCATGGATAATTTGGTAACAAAGTCCATGGTTATCAATTCCCATTTCCATACAGGCATTTCCAATTGCTGTAATAAACCTGAGGGTTTCTGATGTGCAGCTTTAACTTGTGAACAGGTTAGACACTTGGCAACATAAGCTGCTATATCCTTTTTCATTCCTATCCACCAGAAATTCTTTCTTAATTCTTGATACATTTTATCACTTCCAGGATGTATCGTATACTTAGACTTATGGGCTTCTACTAGTATTCGGTGGCGTAGGTTTTCTTGTTTAGGTATCCAAATTCTTTTCTTATGTAATCTCCAAATTTCATCTATTCCTTGTTCTAATTCCTTAATCATCCCTTTTAATTTTTCAGAATCATCCTTGATTACTGATTCTTATACTTCTCTAATTTGATCATTTAAATCTATCTGTAGATTTAATTTAAGAGAACGTACTCTTCTTGGCTTTTCATGATACTTTCGACTTAAAGCATCAGCTACTACATTAGCCTTTCCTGCATGATACTGGATATTACAATCATAATCACTAAGGATTTCAATCCAGCGTCTCTGTCTCATGTTTAACCCTTTTTTCCTGAAGATATAACTTAAACTCTTATGATCGGTGACAATGCTAAACTTACTACCATAAAGATAATGTCTCCAAATCTCATGGGCAAAAATTTTGGCTTTTGTTAGTACATATGTCTGTAGCTTCCGTCTGCATCGAGTCTTACGTAATTTGTCCTGTTTGTGTGTTTTTGTATATGTATATATATTGTTGTATTTGTATGTCTAGACAAATCAGGGAACGACACGATAACTGTTAATTGAAATCTGTCACACCCCCAAAATCCACCATGCGGAGCATCACCGCTTGGAGGCGTGACATGACCAGGATCGAGCCACCAATCATATTGAACAACTCAATTAAGTAAATAAAACCAAACACAATACGATTGGTGACCAAAAGGAAGTAAACCAACTTTAGGTTAACAGCGGAAGCATAAAACGTAAGTTCAAAACATAAGTTCATAGTTCATAAGTTTAAAGTCCAAAACGCAGTTTAATAAGTTCATAAGGATTAAAGTTTTAGCACGGGACATAACAAATCATATTCCACAACAACCTTCTCCTCGTGTAAGCTCCAAAAGCATCTAGCGACCTGTAAGGCATGTAACAACGATTCAACAACAAAGTTGAGTGAGTTCACGTTTGGTTGTTTAGTTTTAAGTTGTTTCTGAAAAAACGTGGTTTGACTTTCGTTGGCTTATTTGCCGTGGGGGTTACCCCGTAGTTGAAAGTATGTTTAACCAGTTCCTTTTCTTTACCCAAACCATATCCATAATCAGTGGGGGCTTCCCCATGTGAACTACTAGACGGTATGATATCGACTACTAACGAAAGTAAGTTGTGCCCTAAGTCAATGTCTATCATCATTGACCCTTTGCCCTAGTCCATTAGTACACGCCCGTTCGAACGACACGGTGTGAGGTTTGTTAAACCTAATAGCGCTATTAACTAATGACCCGCTCGCCATCGGCCTCGGCGATTAAGTCGATATAAAATGAGGGACTTATGATAGAGTTTTGTCTATTAAGTTTTAAGGTTGTTGTCCTACCCAAGGAGGAAGAACGTACGTAGTTCTCCCAAAGAGAATACGCAGGATTAATATTGGCATCCTACCCAAGGAGGATGGCCGTACATATCCTACCTAAGTAAGATATGTAGATTCCGTTTTAATTCTTTAACCCATTCCCAAACCACCGGGAATCCCATGCCTTAGAAAGTGTGTGAACTCACCTCGGTTTGCTCGGTTAGCTTCTTAAATATAGCTAACAGTCAAGGTCGGTCAATCACGTCCTAATATGATTACCAGTTAGTCATTTAGTGATTTTCAAATAGAGCACAAAGTTCCTACACGTATCTATCACATAACATGCATTACTTTATCGGTTTATGCCCATATAAGCTTCCCATCTATTGCCGTTCATAAATAAACATACGATATTGCACATAACACTTTTATTGACACATAACATGTTAGATCATTCACAGATAACATACTCGACATTTAGACACGTAAATTACAACTTATGTCATTTCAGCTTTAATATTCAAAACTGGGCTGTTTTCGGGCATTTTAACAAAATAGTTAACTTATTCCAAAAAATCCCAAATTTTTACAGAATATCTTAAAAGATCCAAATAATATTTTGTAAAAATATAGGGGTCCAGTTCATTACCAATATTTTATAAGAAAAACATTTTCCGGACTGAAATCAGATTTATCTTTTTCTGACTGCAGTCCACGGAATAATTTATTTAAAATTCATCGTAAGTCCGATTTACGAAATTCCAGTGGGAGGATTACAAATACATCAGTGGTCATTTACAGTATAAGTTTCATGACCTAGTTCTACTTAGGTTTTAGGTTATGACTAAAAATATAACACCCATTTACTGCTGTAAAAACTCAGCTTTAGTTGCTGTTACAAAACGGGTCTTTAAAAATAGTAAACGAAGTCCAAAAATTATGATTCCAGTGCCATTAGAACTGTATTTCATAATACATAAATTTAGACTTCAGAAAATACATTTTTTGTTAAGTTACGGTCCGGTTACAGCCAACTGAAGTTGGCTGTAATCACAAAATAGCTTTCTGTTTTCAGTCTTTAACCTTCTAAAGCGCGTTCGATTGACTCCGTTAACATGTTTAGTGATCACAACAACATCAAACATCAATATTAACCAGCAATTTATCAGGAAATCAACAAGAATCATAACAACATCATATTAACATCACTTCATCACTAGACTAGTTTATGTTCAAGACTTGTTTAAGGTTCTTTAGAGTTTCTTATCATTTTGATCACTACATATCTTTAACCACCTAAACATGATGTAAGATGTGACACCCGTGTCACTGCGACCATCAAACAAATACCAAACCAATAAAATATTGTATTTCATACTTTGGACTTGTATAAATATGTGTATCTTTTGTACATATAAACTCTTGTTCGATTTCAAGCTCTAAATCGCTTTCTGGAAGGTTATACGCGCACTAATGCGTAAATATAACCAGTTTAATGCAACAAACACTCCGGAATAGTGAAATAGGCTTAACATACCTTAAATAACCTTTACATAACTTAGAAATAAGTTTTGGAAGGTTTGGTATGGTGAAATCAAGTTAAATCGCTTATAGGGACTAAAGTTGACAAACTGCGAAAGTATGCCAATTTGAATTGTAACAGACATTCCGGAACATGACCATAAGTTAAACATACCATAAGTATCCTTTACATAGCTTATAAATAGGCTTTGAGGGGTTCAATGTGCTAAAATAAACTTTTGGGTCATTCAGGGACTAAAAGCGTCAAAAAGTGCAGAAGTTTGCATTTTCGCGCATATCTTACGTTCTGAATACATCCGGACATCCAAAAATTTATGTAAGCACTAAAATATTTTATTTTAGTGTTTGGCATAAGAAAAATCCATTCGTCGCGTCATTTGGATCGTTTTTCGCGCTCATGCGCATTCCGTCATAATTAACCGAACAACGCAATCGTACGGCTAAAAGAACCGACATCCGAGATATTTTTGAGCACATTTTAAGTTCCCTATACTTTAAATTCGTTTTTGAGCTTTGAAATGCGGTTAACGGGCCTTAAACGCATCGGAAATGACCTTATAGCATAACAGGGACCAAAATGGTAAATCTGCCAAACTTGGCCCTTGCGCACCGTAAGGGTTTATTTGTTACGGTGCGCAAGCAGTGTCCAGATGCAGCAAATCGATTTTGGCTGCTGTTATCTGCCCCTAAACATTCTCCAAAGGTCAAGTGCCACTTGTTAAACTCTTGTGGTGGCCAAAATCAGTTACCACAACATTTCGACATGTGTACGGGCTAGATCATTCCCTCTTCTCCAAGAAACGATCCTAACGGTTCGGGAAATACTATAAATACCCAACCCACTTCACTTCATTTCTCACAAGAATCTGATCATTTGTGCTCTAAGTTGAAACCTTTGTTTCATACCTGAGCTATTTTGATCTAGATTAGCATTCGGGGACCCTTCGTAAGTGTTCCTTCGTTCTTTTATTGCTTTTCGAGTCTGAAAGTCAAACTTTGTTTGACTTTCTGCATTGACCAGTTTATGGTCAATGCGAAGTTCGTTTGAACTTCGCAACGTGAGTGTAATCACGTTGGTTATAGTCCATTGGGACTATGCCTACAGATTACCACGTTGTCTAGGGTCGTAGGGTAAGCGATCTAATAAATCGCTTATACCTTCGAACCCGACCCATTTGGTCGATCATTAGGATCCGACCAAATACTTTAGGTGACCATAGTAGATAGGGAATAACCTTCCGAGGTTATACCCTATGGTCACATCGTTTGAGTAGTTGTATGATAGGTAGTTTATACGCCTTAGGTAAATTACCAGAATACCCTTTTCATGTATAATTGGTAATTAAGCATATGTAACCTAAACTTTTGCCACATAACTGATTATATAACATGTTTAGGCATATAACACTTGTCATAGGGCTAGTTAGGCGGTCCGAACGCGTTTCACGCGAACGACGCGTTAAAGTAGCATAAGCTACCTAAACGAGTCGTAATGGGTCGTAAGCACTTATGTAAGGTTTCATTTAGTATGTAGGCTTTGTTAAACCATATTATACGAGTCTCCACACTCGTTTGGTTTACGAACCCTCATTCTATCCGATCTTCCGATTGAGGTCCGGTTTATTAACATAGTTACCTATATTAGGTGCCGTTTGATATCCGTGATCTCTAGCATTGTTTGGTTGTCACTCAAGGACTACTGAGCATTCTCAAGTGAGTACATAGACCCCTCTTTTACTGTTTTCCAAACTGTTTTGGGGTGGAACACATGTGCCTACTTGTTACTTTCATGCTTTTCCTGTTTTCACATCATATACTTACTATGTTCATTAGTACATTTATAGTACATGATTTCATCACATTCTATGCTATGTATGTCCATTGTGAGCATACTTAGTACATCGTTTTACATCACATTTCATGCTATGTACGTCCGTTGTGTGCATATTTAGTACATTGTTTTACATTACATTTCATGCTATGTATGTCTATTGTTTCATATTTAGTGCAGTTCACATGCTATGTATGTCTATTGTTGCATACTTAGTACAGTTCACATGCTATGTATGTCCAATCGTTGCATTGTTCATCATACTTAGTACATTTGTTATTCATCACATGCTTACATTTTGACATTTATATACACATTACATGATTTACATCTTGACATAAGTGATTAAGTAACGAGGCGTGTGTAATATATTACAAGCATGGTGGGTACGCTGCTGGTACTTCCTATATATATGTGTTTGTATGGTATTACATGTCATAACGTTATTTCAATCATTTCAATTTGAGACATATAACATTTTATACAAATAACATACTTTTCACAAGACATTTTTTTACAAACAACATATCTTATACAAACTCATTTTACACGGTTATTCATTTAACCATACATTATTCTCTTATTTATACATATCATCTGATCTTATCGATTTTCAAATGATTTACAAAACAAAGCAAATAACAAGGTTCATGACTAAACATTTTCTCAAACATAAGTCATGAATCCTATTTTCACAAAACCTATGTATCTCACAGGCATTTTTATGCTGACGTACCTATTTTCACATGTGTTTTTCAGGAGATGATGCATAGGACTTATCAAGACATACTAAGGCGGACCTGTGCCTTAGTGACTTAAAACGAGACAAGAACTAGTTAAATTTTGATATGTACTCTTTATTTCTTGTTTAAAGACAATGTAACTCGCTTGTTTGATGAATAAAACGAAACTTAAATTTCCATGGTTGTGAAACATTAATTCTGTTACAACACTCCCCGATGTTTCCGCCACGTTTTGTATGTTCTACGTGGTCTGGATGTGACAGAAAAGATGGTATCAGAGCCAATGGTTATAGGGAATTAGGTTATTAGTAATGCTTTGACCTAGTCTATAACCTTCTTAGGACCCTAACGCGAGTTTACTTGCGTTTAGTCATAAAACAATACCGTCACCTATCCTTAGGTGACGACTACAACAAGAACATAAATTTCAAAACCGCTTTGAAAACTAATCATCTGTTCTAGGAAGGTTGATTACTAGGCTTTGAACGCTCTGTTATATGGTTTTGAACCCTTTTGAATTTTCAAAATATGGTCAAGGTTTTGGGTTTTAAATAATGTGAACACGTGCAAACTGGAAGGGTGAATACCTGTATTCTGGGTTTTCTGTCTAGGCAAGCACTTCGTATACATCTCATCAGACGCGAGACCAGTTGTGCTTACCTGGGAATTCTTGGGATGAGTGTTCACTTATAGGCGAGCATGTCTTCGCGATACATTATTTTTGACCTATTTACTTTGATTAATCACCGAGGTCGTTTGTTGCTTTGTAGTAACAAACAAATGACCACTATCCTTGCTTTCATCAGATTTGTTTCATCTCATTCTTTTCGTCTAATTCTCTCACTCGTTTCATTTCATGTTTCCTCTTTTAGAATGCCTCCACGACGCGAAAATCCGGTATCTATTGAAGATCTGGCAGCGGTCATTACACAACAAATGACTGCTGCAATCCCGAACATCGTTGCTCAATGTCACCAAGCTCTCAATAACAACAATGCCCCCTGCAACTTCAAAACGTTCAACTCGGCTAAGCCATCAAAGTTTTCTGGGTCTCAAGGAGCGACTGCATTTCTGCAATGGTTCGAGAGTCTAGAGAGCACCTTCAGGCATGTACAATGTCCAAACGAACGAAAGGTAGATTTCGCATCTAGTGTCTTTGAGAAACGAGCTTTGACGTGGTGGAATGGTGTGGTGAGAGATAGAGGTGCCGAAGTAGCACTGGCTCAAACGTGGGAAGAACTTCGAGCACTAATGATGAAGGAATTCTGTCCTCGTCACGAGATCAGGGCCTTGGAAAGAGAATTCGACGACCTTAAGCAAGACAGCGGCGAACATCGAGCATACACTGATCGATATGAGGAGCTGAGCCTGTTGTGTTCTACCATGGTTACGCCTTTGGATAAGGCGATCGAAAAATACATTGATGGTCTCCCTGACTCAGTTCAGGACATTGTTACTCGTAGTAACCCCACAACGGTTAGGCAGGCCATTGAGCTATCTGCAACCTTGACTGAATCTCAGATCAGGAAACGTAAGCTTTTCCGAAAGGGTGACAAGAAACCGGTCGAGGAATCAAAGACCATGGATGAACCGACTGGATCCCCTAAGAAGTCAAAGAAGCGAAAGGCTTCTCATAACTTCGCCATGGTTACTCACAATGATCAAGCCGTCCCCAACCAACCAGCTCAACCCCGTACTAGGAAGCCATACAATGGAACTTCACCCTTGTGCAACAAATGTAACCTTTATCATCATGCTATGGTGAAGTGTCGCGAATGCCAAATTTGTGGACGTAAAGGTCATACAGCAAAAGTTTGCGTAGCAGCAGTTGTACCAAATCAAGCTAACAACAATCCTGCTCAAGCTCGCTTTCCACCAGGTTATTGCTACAAGTGTGGCGAGATGGGTCATTTCCGAAGAAATTGCCCAAAGCTTGCTAATGCTAATCCAGCACGGAGATAAGCATCTGACCGACTAGAAGACAACACCTTTTAGAAATAATCATGTCTTATGTATTATTTTCTTTTGTTGTCAAGGTCCATGAAACAGTTGTTATCATTGTTAATAAATAATTTTTTTTATTTACATTACAATGTATTTATGTGGTTGTATGCATAAACAACATATCCCTTACAATACCGACAATCAAGGAATCGTATTCCTTGAAAAGCAAATTACTCCCTAAAATTTTTTTCTATTTTATAATCCCTTGCGTTTTCCACGAAATTCCTAAGTACCTGTTTCTTTCAAGGAAAACGAAGTACAAAACGCAAGTTACAACACTGGACGAATACCCAAAGTACTACTATAAATCCTTAATAGGGTACCTAAGGGTATTTCCGTAAATCCTAAAATTTTTGTGTTCCTTAATTCGAATATTACGTTTCTTAGAAAACAAAAATCGAATTTTGGGAGATCTTCATATCTTTTCAGATAAATCCCAGAGGACATTGAAGTCAATTGACTGGTTTCCATATCCATTTTCAATCAATAACAAGTTAATAACAAATTAAACCACTATGTAATTATGTGCTTATGTGTTCCCTTTTATGTTCTTGTGTAATCCAAGTTTTGTTATCTAAATCCTCGTAGAATCTTCCATATCATTGTGTACTATATTAAATCCTCAATGGGCTTTTACGTAATAGTAAAGACCCTTGGATTAGATTGTACTATTCCATAATTAGACCCCTTGAGTGGTCTAGTTAAACAGATTGATCCAAAAAAATCTGGTTAGGAATATCATGTGATGAGATAGCTGAAAGAACTCCTAGGTGGCCTAATTAAAAGGATCAGTTGTCAATCTAATTAAAAGGACCTTATGGTAGTCTAGTCACACTCATCACAGGTTTGATTTTTCCTCCCCTTCATATTACAAACAAATTGTGCGGACTGTGCAAGGAATTGCGTAATTATGGATGCATACATAATTATGAAATTCAGTGCACGGAAACCACAGCAAGTTTGGTCGTGTGTGAAGATACTATGGAAAAATGACTCATTTCGTTCATTTTCGTTTCTGTAGAGGTTGTGGAAAATGACTCATTTCGTTCATTTTCGTTTCTGAAGAGGTTGTGGAAAATGACTCATTTCGTTCATTTTCGTTTCTGAAGAGGTTGTGGAAAATGACTCATTTCGTTCATTTTCGTTTCTGAAGAGGTTGTGGAAAATGACTCATTTCGTTCATTTTCGTTTCTAAAGGGCTTGTGGAAAATGACTCATTTCGTTCATTTTCGTTTCTGAAGAAATTGTGGAAAATTACTCATTTCGTTCATTTTCGTTTCTGAAGAAATTATGGAAAATGACTCATTTCGTTCATTTTCATTTCTGAAGAGGTTGTGGAAAATGACTCATTTCGTTCATTTTCGTTTCTGAAGAGGTTGTGGAAAATGACTCATTTCGTTCATTTTCGTTTCTGAAGAGGTTGTGGAAAATGACTCATTTCGTTCATTTTCGTTTCTGAAGAGGTTGTGGAAAACGACTCATTCTGTTCTTTTTCGTTTCTGAAGAATGCCTGTTGAAAATAACTCCGTTCATTTTTCATTTCTGAAAAATGTCCGTTAAAGAGAAATAACAGGATTATGCCTTGCTTATCTTTGATGGTTACTTAACACAAAGCCACAGATAGACTCCTACGAATTAATTTCGGGACGAAATTTCCTAAAGTAGGGGAGACTGTGACACATGTGTCACTGCGACCATCAAACAAATACCAAACCAATGAAATATTTTATTTCATACTTTGGACTTGTATAAATATGTGTATCTTTTGCACATATCAACTCTTGTTCGATTTCAAGCTCTAAATCGCTTTCTGGAAGGTTATACGCGCACTAATGCGTAAATATAACCAGTTTAATGCAACAAATACTCCGGAATAGTGAAATAGGCTTAACATACCTTAAATAACCTTTACATAACTTAGAAATAAGTTTTGGAAGGTTTCGTATGGTGAAATCAAGTTAAATATCTTACAGGGACTAAAGTTGACAAACTGCGAAAGTATGCCAATTTAACTGTAACAGACATTCCGGAACATGACCATAAGTTAAACATACCATAAGTATCCTTTACATAGCTTAGAAATAGGCTTTGAGGGGTTCAATGTGCTAAAATAAACTTTTGGGTCATTCAGGGACTAAAAGCGTCAAAAAGTGCACAAGTTTGCATTTTCACGCATATCTTACGTTCTGAATACATCCGGACATCCAAAAATTTATGTAAGCACTAAAATATTTTATTTTAGTGTTTGGCATAAGAAAAATCCATTCGTCGCGTCATTTGGATCGTTTTTCGCGCTCATGCGCATTCCGTCGTAATTAACCGAACAACGCAATCGTACGGCTAAACGAACCGACATCCGAGATATTTTTGAGCACATTTTAAGTTCCCTATACTTTAACTTCATTTTTGAGCTTTTAAATGGGGTTAACGGGCCTTAAACGCGTCGGAAATGACCTTATAGCACAACAGGGACCAAAATGGTAAATCTGCCAAACTTGGCCCTTGCGCACCGTAAGGGTTTATTTGTTACGGTGCGCAAGCAGTGTCCAGATGCAGCAAATCGATTTTGGCTGCTGTTATCTGCCCCTAAACATTCTCTAAAGGTCAAGTGGCACTTGTTAAACTCTTGTGGTGGCCAAAATCAGTTACCACAACATTTCGACAAGTGTACGGGCTAGATCATTCCCTCTTCTCCAAGAAACGATCCTAACGGTTCGGGAAATACTATAAATACCCAACCCACTTCACTTCATTTCTCACAAGAATCTGATCATTTGTGCTCTAAGTTGAAACCTTTGTTTCATACCTGAGCTATTTTGATCTAGATTAGCATTCGGGGACCCTTCGTAAGTGTTCCTTCGTTCTTTTATTGCTTTTCGAGTCTTTTCGAGTCTGAAAGTCAAACTTTGTTTGACTTTCTGCGTTGACCAGTTTATGGTCAATGCGAAGTTCGTTTGAACTTCGCAACGTGAGTGTAATCACGTTGGTTATAGTCCCTTGGGACTATGCCTACTGATTACCACGTTGTCTAGGGTCGTAGGGTAAGCGATCTAATAAATCGCTTATACCTTCGAACCCGACCCATTTGGTCGATCATTAGGATCCGACCAAATACTTTAGGTGACCGTAGTAGATAGGGAATAACCTTTCGAGGTTATACCCTATGGTCACATCGTTTGAGTAGTTGTATGATAGGTAGTTTATATGCCTTAGGTAAATTACCATAATACCCTTTTCATGTATAATTGGTAATTAAACATATGTAACCTAAACTTTTGTCACATAACTGATTATATAACATGTTTAGGCATATAACACTTGTCATAGGGCTAGTTAGGCGGTCCGAACGCGTTTCACGCGAACGACGCGTTAAAGTAGCATAAGCTACCTAAACGAGTCGTAATGGGTCGTAAGCACTTATGTAAGGTTTCATTTAGTATGTAGGCTTTGTTAAACCATATTATACGCGTCTCCACACTCGTTTGGTTTACGAACCCTCATTCTATCCGATCTTCCGATTGAGGTCCGGTTTATTAACATAGTTACCTATATTAGGTGCCGTTTGATATCCGTGATCTCTAGGATTGTTTGGTTGTCACTCAAGGACTACTGAGCATTCTCAAGTGAGTACATAGACCCCTCTTTTACTGTTTTCCAAACTGTTTTGGGGTGGAACACATGTACCTACTTGTTACTTTCATGCTTTTCCTGTTTTCACATCATATACTTACTATGTTCATTAGTACATTTATAGTACATGATTTCATCACATTCTATGCTATGTATGTCCATTGTGAGCATACTTAGTACATCGTTTTACATCACATTTCATGCTATATACGTCCGTTGTGTGCATATTTAGTACATTGTTTTACATTACATTTCATGATATGTATGTCTATTGTTGCATACTTAGTACAGTTCACATGCTATGTATGTCCAATCGTTGCATTGTTCATCATACTTAGTACATTTGTTATTCATCACATGCTTACATTTTGACATTTATATACACATTACATGATTTACATCTTGACATAAGCATTTTGACATATTATTCAATACATTTGGCAATTGGTTTAAACATAGACATCTTACATTGTTGGTTTGGTTTGAGTAAGTGATTAAGTAACGAGGCGTGTGTAATATATTACAAGCATGGTGGATACGCCGCTGGTACTTCCTATATATAAGTGTTTGTATGGTATTACATGTCGTAACGTTATTTCAATCATTTCAATTTGAGACATATAACATTTTATACAAATAACATACTTTTCACAAGACATTGTTTTACAAACAACATATCTTATACAAACTCATTTTACACGGTTATTCGTTTAACCATACATTATTCTCTTATTTATACATATCATCTGATCTTATCGATTTTCAAATGATTTACAAAACAAAGCAAATAACAAGGTTCATGACTAAACATTTTCTCAAACATAAGTCATGAATCCTATTTTCACAAAACCTATGTATCTCATAGGCATTTTTATGCTGACGTACCTATTTTCACATGTGTTTTTCAGGAGATGATGCAAAGGACTTATCAAGACATACTTAGGCGGACATGTGCCTTAGTGACTTAAAACGAGACAAGAACTAGTTAAATTTTGTTATGTACTCTTTGTTTCTTGTTTAAAGACAATGTAACTCGCTTGTTTGATGAATAAAACGAAACTTAAATTTCCATGGTTGTGAAACATTAATTCTGTTACAACACTCCCCGATGTTTCCGCCACGTTTTGTATGTTCTACGTGGTCGGGGTGACATAAGAAGCAAAGATCTAAGTTCTTACCACTAGTTCAAGACTATGGAAGTTCAAGAGTAGAAATGTGGTGGATAAAAGAAGATGGGAGTGGTCCTTCAACTTCAGAACACACCGACCTTCGTTGTATGCCTTCTAACACTTATGTATGCTCTTGGAATTGGTAGGAGATGATCAAGTGATGGTGGTGGTGGTGCTCTTGGGGCTGCCGAGATCAAGAAGAGAGGAGAGGAGATATGTGTGTTTCTTAGTGTGTGAGAAATGAGGGGCTTGCTCCTTGTGTCTTTATATAAACCATTTAATCATTCTAACCATTTTGTAATATGTTATGTAGTAGGGGACAAGATCTAATAAACTAATGAAATAAAATCCAAGTGTGTAGGGGCCATAATGGCCGTAGACTAGGTGTGGGGGGGGGGGGGGGGTACTAGCTTAGGTTTAAACCATTAGTTACAATCTAGTCAAATTTCAAGTATTAGTTACGGGTCTCGGTTATAAGATATTTCGTATGATGTGTTATGATGCTCGGGGATCATAACTAGCTTGCAAACATTAAAACAATGTGTTTGGCAATATCTTTGTGTTCCGGGTAAAGTCCGGTTGTTTGGTTCGGTGTTGTTCCGTTAAAGTGCTTAATTAATCCGTAAAGTGTCCTATATATATATATTTTTGTAACGTTTTTAATTTTCAACACTCAGGAAAGCACACAAGACTATTTAGTAACTTTTCTGTACACTACTAGTATGTTAACAAGCACGTGTAAGTATAACACAGCAATTGGAAAGCAGGTAAGTGATTCAGCACAGTCATCAAGCAATTTAATTATCATTAATAAATTATACAGAATACATGAAATTTTGAGGGTTGTCACATTCTCCCCCTGTTAAGAAAATTTCGTCCCGAAATTTAGCACGTGGTTACTGAGGAAGCAAGTTAAGTTGCGTTGGTTTCCTGGTTTTCCTGGGGTGTCACAAAATCCGTCGGACGACGTATGTCATCCGAACAGATGGCCATCCGATCGGATGGTGATCCGAACGGATGACACTCCACCTTCCCTGTTTGCCTATAAATAGGTGGTTAGGCTCATTTGTTTAGAACTTTTTTGCTGATTACTGAAGCGAAGCTCTGTCTGTCTGTCTTTCATCTGTATCTTTTGTACTTTCATTATCAATCAATGAAATCAGACACGTTAAGCATTGAGATTGTTGTTAGTGATTCTCAGACATTGTCGAGGGATTCCGCACCTCGCCACTGATCGATTACGCTACGTTCTACGAGAACTTTTATCCACCATAAAGGCCTAACAAGTGGTATCAGAGCCACAGGAAGCCGGATCGGAAATCGCAACAACATTTCACCAAGATTTCAGTCTTTTTCTGCTGATTTCTGTCGAATCTCACCGGAGATTCTGACTATTTTCTTCATATTCTCCTACATTTCTTGCATTTTTCATATTTTCACACCTTAAAACTGGAAAAACTCAAAATTAAGCTAGATTTCACGGACAAAATTGAGTAAAATTGATATCAATCGGATCGGAATTCAACATAGAACAATCCTATGAAGTTTCGTTGAAAATTCGGACTAAAACTTAATCAAATCGATCAAAAACTATGTCGAGTTCTTCGCACAAGATGTCGTCATTCAACCGATCGGATTGGAGTAGATTGTTCTTGATTTACTTGCTGACGTCATAAACTCGTTCGATCGGATCACCATCCAATCAGATTGGTTTTGAGGTTTAAAGTCTTTAAAGCACAAGTTTCCTTCGATCGAACGACCATCCGATCGGATAGCCATTCGACACTTGTACCATCCGACACTTGTGCTATCCGACACTTGTTACTTGGTCATTGCTTATTAGTGTCATCCGATCGAATCGCCATTCGATCGGATCACCATTCGATCCAAGTGCAATAGTTTTAATTTTGAAAGTTGTGAAATTTTTCTTAGTGTTTGACTTTTTCAGGTGTTTTCAAGATGGGAGACGAATTCTTGAACCCGTTCAACGACATCTTTACGTACAACACTGGAGATGCATCGACAAATACAAACACCAATAACAATACATGCTCGGAAAAGGCAATCACAGATTCTCTTAGTGTCCACAATGCCTATGGAACATATAACAAGCCACCGAAGCTGATGGTGATTGAAGACTACAACCGTTGGGCAAATAGGTTTGATGGTTGGTTGAAGGCTTTTGCTTACCAGAGCTGGAGGTGTATGAAGAATGGTTATGATGTTACAAGAGGAGATTTTGAAAACTTGGCTGACAATGAACAGGAGACGTTTATCGTTGAACAAAAGTGTATAGATCTACTCCGCCAATCAGTTCGAGATGATATTATTTCCTTGATTAAATACAAAAATTCAAAAGACTTATGGGCCAAACTAGAAAAGAAGTGTATTGGGGGAGAAGAGATTGTGAAAAACAAGAAACTACTTTTGAAAAAGGAGTTTGAGTTATTCGCATGTATGAAAAATGAAAATGTGTTAAAGATGATTGAGCGATTTTGCCATCTGAATATAGAACTCGTCAGACATGGGATCACAATTACCGAAGAAGAGATGGTTGAAAAGTTATGGGAATCTCTGCCATATGAGAAAGATTGGCAATACTATGGTTTGGTTCTGAAAAACACCAAAGCAATGTCAGGAATGATAGTTGACTGGCTGATTAAGAGATTTGAAAGTCATGAGTTGGAAATCAAGAAAATGAACAAAGTAAATAACACCCCATATCAACAAAATGTTGATCTCTACTATAGACGAAGTATGATTCCAAAAACCACATCACCAAGAACCACATTTACTGCTGAGAGTTCATGTACAATGACCCAAGAAAAGCAAAGCAGCAGTTCATCACCCAGCAGTGGTTATCATGGAGGTTCGTCTTCATCTGTTCCAAGCAGTCAGCAACAACAAAATGCTCCCAAGAATGTCTTTGAATGCAACATCATTGTTAACCTAAACAATGCTCAAAACTTCAATGAGGAGACGGTGAAACAACAAATGGTGTTCCTTGCGTACATCTTAGAGTCGTATGAGAGTCTTGTAGCCGGAAAGATCGGAAATACAAATCTTACAAAAGAAGACTATGACCAGATAGATCCTGAGGAGATGGAATTGATAGATATACGTTGGTGCATGGCAAGTGTAATCCGAAGAGCACAATGATTCATGGAGATCACAGGAAGAAATTCCATTGGAGGGCCTTCGACAAAACTGGGTTTTGATAAATCTAAAGTAACATGCTTCAAATGTAAACAAAAGGGGCACTTCAAGCGTGAATGTAGAGATTCAGTAGCAGATGAAACAGCTAACCCTTTTCATGACGATTACTACAAGAAAGTTGTTTATCACCAAAACCGCGAAGAACCACCCAGAATGAAACAAATCGAGGAGACTCCAAAGGAAAAGTCAAGAGCTTTAGCTGTATTCAGGATGATGAAGGCTTCGATTGGAGTGAATTCCTGCCTGAAGAAGTGATGTCAGGTTAAAATAAGCTATAATTTTATATCGTTCGTGTCAGTTTTTAGCATGCAAACATAATAATTTCTATGTGTATATATATGTTTATAGTGTGTGATGTGTTTTGGTTAATCAGGTGTTATCAAGGCTTAGCGAGAGAGAACGAGTCGGAAAACAGGTTCGGTGGTTTAATGCGAGACTTGAGACGAAGTAAAATCAAGTGGATGGAAGCCGCAACACGCGGTGGTGTTAGTGATGATTCTCCGTGACGCGCAGACACTAGCAAGCGCGCGAAACAATTGGTTGTCGGCTAAGACGTGCTATTTAAATCCAATTCTTATAATTCCATCCATCGAGCCAAACTTGAATAATCTCATTCATTACATCAGCCAACATTCGTGAACTTTAGGGATGAATTTGGAGCATTTATTTAATCATCAATTATCATCATCACAATATTGGGCCATATATTCCCGAAATCAAAGAGAGATAGTGGGCTGACTCTTGGACGCACATGCAAACTTGGGGATTTCTTTGGTGGGCACTGCTATTTAGAAGGGTTTTATAATTAAATCATAAAACACGTCATCATCTCAGCTATATATGTATATTTCACGCATACATTGAATTCGAGGGGATTCAGCCGTCGCACAACATAAAGACGAATTCAGCATCTAGCTTAATGTGAAGACAAGCATGCGCGGCTAAGCCTCTCGTGACTTCTGCCCGGATGAACATTTACGCGGTTTGACATAATTATTTGTTTTTCTGATTCTTGTAAACTGGTACAGCTTGACCACTTGTGTTGGATTATTGGTAAATGTTTCTTGTGTTTGAATTACTTGTCGTTTATTAAGCGTATTGGCAACTTTCTTGCGTTGTTAGCGGGTTGGTAAATTGGTGGGTAATTGATACAATCAAATGGGTTATTAGGTTGCATAGTGAATCTTAAAAAGTGTCCCTATTAACTAATCAAATTCATTAATTCCGAGGCCATGTGTATGTGGTGTTTTGAATCAGAAAACGGATTTTTATATTAAAACGGGTATTCGGGATTCCGGGTGGAGGTTACTTCTTCTCATCTTGATAACACTTTTCGTGACAAATCGTGTTTTCTTTTAAATCTACAAACAAACCCCTAATTTAGATAATTTAGTTTTCAATTAATTTCTTTAACGCTAACCACAAATTCTCCGTGGATACGATACCCTACTTACGCGATCTACTTAGTTTAATTAGGTTTTTGATTAACCCTTACGACAGTCATCAAGAAGATGCAGTTGGTTTTGCATTTATGGCATAAATTGATCCACCACCATGTTCAAAGGAAGAACAAGAAAGGAGAATATACATCCGTCGAAAGCTTATAGCTCAATCTATGAAAGACAAACACTACGCATCCTTGAAAGAAGCCAAAAGAGCAAAAATATCGGATCCAGATCGGGAATGTTACTTAGATCCAAAAGGTAACATCATTGTGGAGCCATCAACAGTTCAAGTTGAAACTCTCATAAAATCATTAGCAGCAGAAGAAGAACAGAGAGAGATTGACGAGTCAAAGAAAGCTGAAGAAGAAATGATTAAGTCAAAAAAGATAGATGATGGAATCATTGATACTTCAAAGGAAACGACGGCAGAAAACCTGAAAAAAATGGCCGACAAAGTTCTTATGGCAAAAGCACTCGAGGTAGATTCCAAATCCACTTCTAGTCCTGAGTCCACAAGCAAGGTCAGTAGTGGTGGTTCAAAAATTGAATCAGGTAAGTCTGATTGTGCTAAAACAGAGAGTGATTGCAAAAATTGCATGAAAGAATGCAAAGTTTGCAGCACATATGCGTATCGCTCACTCAAAAAGACCCAAGATCTGGTTGAAAAAGTCAACATGGTTGAAAATAAGTTTTAGATCAAGATAAATTGTTTAGAGCTTCAAATGAAAGAATTAAAGAATTAAACGAAAAGATTGAAAAAGATAAAACTGATGTTGAACGTTTTAAGAAAGAAAATGAAAAGCTAACTTTTGAAAACAGACAAATTTCTAAAAATTTTGAGAAATTGAAAAAAACAGTTAAGGATTCTGACGAACGAAATGGTAAAACTTACAAAGAAAATGTTCATTTGTCTAGAGTTCTTCAGGCAAAAGAAAAACAAATCAACCAGCAATCGGATGAGATCACAAGTCTTAAGCTTCAGTTTCAGGAAGCTAAGATTGAAAATGAAAGAATCAATCTAAAATTGAACAGCTATAACTCAGCTAGCTTTGTTCTTCAACATATTGTTCCCAAACCAATCGGAAAGAACAAAGCTGGTGAGGATATCTAATCGGATGGAATGAGGGTAGGTTATCATCAAGTTCCACCACTTGTGCTCAACGATTTTTCAAAGAAAAAGTCTGTGTTGGATAATATTTGTGAAACAAGTGAGAAAACATATGCTGAAAAACTTCCAGAAACAATTGATGTCACATTCACTTCATCATCTAATGAAGATAGTGTTCAATATGAAGTCGTAAAGAACGTTGTTGAAAATGTATTAAAATCAGACAGTCATACGACTGAAGATGAAGAATGTTTTCTAAACAACTACATTCCGAAATGAAAATCCCAGAACAACTCAAATGACGAACCTACTCTTGTCATGTACAAGATGTTTGGTTCAGACAAGTTGTACTCGGATATTGAGTTTCCAATTGAGAATGTGAATGTTGATAAGTTGAAGAAAGTTTTCAAAATTGTGGAGATTGAAGTTTCTGAGATTGAAGGGTTAAAAAATTCCAAAAGATTTTTGAACTTTGAAAAAGATAAATCTTACTATAAGAAACCTGTTGTACCACCACGTTTTAACAAGAACAACCAAAACAGATGGTCTAGTGGTTACCAGGGTGGTAAGAATTATCCAAAGAGGAACTTTCAAAACAAAAATTTTGTCGAAATGAAAGTGTTTGTTAAAAGCTCAAGTTCAATTTCCGAACAAGAGTCAAAAAAATTTTCGAAAATAAATGAATATTTTTTTGTAAAAAAAGGCCTCATAGCCTCAGACTGAAGGGAAAAGTCGGGAAGTTGACACCCGCACTTGCTTCAAATGCAACAAAGTTAGACACATTGCACGAAAATGCACCAACTCAAAACCTAAGTCTGTGGTTGTTGAGAATCCAAGAAAGAAAAATGATGTCAAAGGGAAAGCCCCAATGTTTGTTGAGAAGAAGATTTTGAAAAATGAAAACTGCAAAGTCAAAATTGAACCCGTAAAACAGCCGGTAAAGAAAACTGATAAATTTTACAAACGGGTTGCTTCTCCACAACAAACTTGGAAGCCAAAATCTGAGGCAAAGACATCAAGTGTTCCAAAATCAAAGGTTTCTGATTCTGCAAAACAATCATCTTTAACCAAACCAGTTAAGATGAATGTACCTATGGATTTTTACGAAAAACTTGAGAAACAAACTTCAACCCCACTAGGGAAGAAGTATGTTCCAAAGAAAGACCAACCATCTGGTCAACCTCCGAAAATGAATTCTTTTTGTACAAAGAGGTTGAGGTTGGGTCTGAAGAGAGTTTGAAAATAAATGACAAGAATTTCCCACCGCTATACACAATAAAATCTCACCTTAACGTCAAGCTACCCGAGTCAAAGGAGGCTTGGGTTGCTTCAACATCTAACTGAATATATGTGAAATGTGCAGGAGCTCCCGAGATCTATCTCAAAGTGGATTATGGATAGTGGAGCATCCAGGCAGATGACAGGGAGAAAGACCCTGTTATACGATGTTCGAGGTTTCAACGGTGGATACGTCGGTTTCGCAGGAAATCAAGGGGGACGTATTGTTGGAGAAGGAACGTTGTCCAATGGTGTGATTACATTTGAAAGGGTCAACTACATAGCCGAGCTGGAGAACAACTTACTTAGCATTCTCAAATCTGTGACAGAATGTATTCAACTCACTTCACCGACAAGGAATGTCTGATCCTGAAGTCGGGGTTTGTCATCCCCGAGGAGTGGATTATCATGCGAGCACCAAGGGTTAATGATCTGTACGTGTTGGATATGAGTGTTGCTACGGCTACCACGGGTCAACCTCAGTGCTTCGTATCAAGAGCTACTGAAAGGAAGTCAGAGTTGTGGCATCGAAAGATGGGCCACATTCACCTACGTAAGATAAATTACCTGGTGCATAACGATCTTGTAAAAGGGGTTCACTTGAAGAGTTTTCATCTAGAGGGAGAGTGTATCAGTTGTATAAAAGGAAAACAATGAAAGAAATCCCATGCGTGCAAAAAGATGAACTCAGTCTCGAAGCCACTAGAAAGACTTCACATGGATCTCTTTGGTCCTGTGAATGTCAAGAGCATTACTGGTGATCTTTATTGTTTGGTGGTCACTGATGACTATTCGAGATTCTCGTGGGTAATGTTCCTGAAGTCGAAAGACGAGACATTTGAGAGTTTGTACGGAACACGCATTCGAAAACTAAGAAGTGACAATGGTACAGAATTCAAAAACAACATAATGGATGAATTCTATGATCGACGAGGTATATTGCAAGAGTTCAGCGCACCTTATACTCCGCAACAGAATGGCGTCGCAGAAAGAAAGAACAGAACGCTGATTGAAACGGCAAGAATGATGCTAGCTGATTCAAAATTACCAATTAATTTCTAGGTAGAATCAGTATCAGCCGCTTGCTATACACTCAATAGGGTACTTACTGTGAAGAAGCACAACAAGACATGTTTCGAGTTGATCAACAATCGCAAGCCTAATCTCGAGTATTTAGAGCCGTTCGGGTCTCCCTGTACAGTTCTAGATCCCGATGGCAAGTTTGGTTCAAAGAGGATAGAAGGCATCTTCTTGGGCTATTCAAGTCCTCTCAGACGAGTCTTTGTTCCAAGTCCCAAAAATATTATCGAAGCACAGCACGTTGAATGTCAAGGCTACATAATGCCTCCACAGAAGCCCGCAGTGTCACACCCCCAAAATCCACCATGCGGAGTATCACCGCTTGGAGGCGTGACATGACCAGGATCGAGCCACCAATCATATTGAACAATTCAATTAAGTAAATAAAACCAAACATAATACGATTGGTGACCAAAGCTAGTTAACCTTGTTTGGTTTAAACAGCGGAAGCGTAAATGTGAGTTCAAAACATAAGTTCACAGTTCATAAGTTTAAAGTCTCAAACATAAGTTCCATAGGTTTATAAAGTTCAATTATTAAGTATGGGATATAACAACCCATGTTCCACAACGACTCCTTCCCCGTGCAAGCTCCAAGCATTTAGCGACCTGTAAGGCATGTAACAACTAGTCAACAACAAAGTTGAGTGAGTTCACGTTTGGTTGTTTAGTTAATGAGTTCGTATCAGGAATCGGAAGTTCGTTTCATAACCAAGTATTACCCATTATTCTTGATTCCCAAACCTTTACGATATTTAGTGGGGGCTTCCCATTATGTATGTTACTAGACTAGGCGTATCCATAAGAGTCCTTCCCAATCCAAGGACGGTGTTAAGTATGAGTGTACGTAGGTTTTACGTACGTGCCCTTCTCATCCGAGGACAGTAGTGAGTGTGAGTGTACGTAGGTTTTACGTACGTGCCCTTCTCATCTGAGGACAGTAGTGAGTGTACGTAGGTTTTACGTACGTGCCCTTCTCATCCGAGGACAGTAGTGAGTGTGAGTGTACGTAGGTTTTACGTACGTGCCCTTCTCAATCCGAGGACAGTAGTAGGTAGTCTAGTAGTGTTGGTAATATAAATAGAGTGATAGTACGAGTAGTTATTCAATCCCATTCCCAACCACCGGGAATCCCATGCCTTAGTAAGGGTGTGAACTCACCTCGGTTTGCTCGGTTAGATTCTCAATATAGCTAACAGTCAAGGTCGGTCAATCACGTCCTAGTATGATTTACCAGTTAGTCATTTAGTGGCTTTCAAATAGAACACAAAGTTCCTACACGTATCTATCACACAACATGCATCACTGTAACGGTTTATGCCCATCTAAGTTTCCCGTCCATTCCCCACTCAAAATCAAACATACGATAATGCACATAACATATATAACATGTCAAATCATTCACAGATAGCATACTCGACATTTAGACACGCAAATCACTACTTATGTCGTTTCAGCATTAATACTCAAAACCGGCTGTTTTCGGACATTTAAATAAAATAGTTAGATTATTCCAAAAATTCCCAAATTTTTATAGAACATCCTAAACATTCCATATTTTATTGTGTAAAAATATCGGGGTCCGGTTTATCACCAATATTTTATAAAAATTCATATTCGGGACTGAACTCAGATTTATGTATTTCTGACCACAGTCCACGAAACAATTTATTACAAATTCATCGTAAGTCCGATTTGCGAAATTCCAGTGGGGTAATTACAAATACTTCAGTTATCATCTACAGTAAAATTTTCATGGTCCGATTCATCACAAAACTCAGGTTACGACTGAAAGTACGACACCCATTTATTGCTGTCAAAATTCAGCTTAAGTAGCTGTTACAAATTAACACTTTAAAAATAGTAAACGGAGTCCAAAAATTACGATTCCGGTGCCATTAGAACCGTATTTCATAATAACATATTTTAGATTCAAAATATCAATTTTTCGTTGAGGTTAAGACCTGTTTACAGCCAACAGAAGTGGGCTGTAAAAGTTGGACAGATTCTGATTTCAAGTGTTTAACCATCTAAATCATGTTCGATCGATTCCGTTAACGAGTTTAGTGACCACAACAACATCATATACTAATATCATTTAGTAAAACATCAGATAATCAACCAATCATCATAATCACACAAGATCTACATGATTTATACACCTAACTTTTCTTTATCCACCCTTTATCACTTTATGTTTAAGATTAATGTAAGTTCTTTAGTGTTTCATGGATTTTCATCATCAAACATCTATTAACCACCCAAATATCATAAAGAATGAACGGATCTAAGTTCTTACCACTAGCTCAAGGCTAGGGAAGTTCGAGTGTAGAAAAGTGGTGGTTAATAGCGGATAGAGAAGGTCCTTCCACTTCCGAGAGCACCAAGCTCCGTTATTCACCTTTGTGCACCTTGAGGAGGCCTTGGATTGCTTGGATGATAATCGAAAAATGGTGGTGGTGGGGGATCTATGTTCAGCCGAGATGAGGAGAGGAGGAGAGTTTTTTTTTGAAGTGTTGATGTGTTAGAGAAAGTTGAATGAGTGAAGATCTAGTGGTCTCTTTAAATAACTCCCAACATCATATTAACCATTAGTTAACATGCTCCCAAAGTACCATACATATCCAATAAACTAATGAAGGAAATCAAGTGGGTGTGTCCCACTTCTCAACCGGTTATGGGGGGGGGGGGGGGTTGGTTTAGTTAGGATGCAAAGGTTAGTTAACTTAGTTAGTTAGAAGGTTAAGTGTCTAGTTTGTGGTTTAGGTGTGTTATGAAATATATAGTGTGTTAGGGTGTTCGGGGACCCCAACTAGCTCAGAAAAAAAAGAAATAATGTGTTTGACAATATTTTTGTGTTCCGGGTAAAGTCCGGTTGTTCGGTTTGATACTGTTCCGTTAAACTGCTTAATTAATCCGTAAAGCGTCCTATATGTATATTTTTGTAACGTTTATACTTTCTAACACTTAGGAAAATATAACAGATTATTTAGTGACCTTTCTGCATACTACTAGTATGTTGACAAGCACATGTAAGCACATCACAGATATCAGAAAGCAGTTAAGTAATTCCACACAGTCGTCAAACACTTTCATTATCAATAATAAATTGTAAGGAATACATGGGATTTTTAGGGTTGTCACACGCAGACTCATGGCAATTCGACTATGATGCCTTATGGGATTCATTTGAACTAGAAGAAGAGCCAGAGTTCTTTGATGATTTGGATATTTTACAAGAATATGAAGCATCTCAGGGAAGATTTCCAGCAACACGTCAACAACAAAATTCCAATGATGATGAAGCTGGTCCCAGTCATGCTGGAGAGAATGATGAAGTTCAGCAAACTCCGACTACTTCAGAACGTGAGCCTGCTCCCGAAATCAGACGGCAGTAAATGATGATAATTTAGAATCTGATGATAGACCTACTTTTGATCGTTCTGATTCAGAATCTGAGGGGGAGCAAATTCAATCTTCAGATCAGACAGTTCTTGAAAGTGAACAAGTTGTAGACCAGAATGTTACTAGTTTGGAAGGCGTTCCTGGTGAAGTTATGCCGAGGACTCTTCCATGTCATCCCAAGGATTTGATAATAGGAGAGCTACAATCAGGAGTTCGCACAAGAAGCCAGATTGACCATTGCCTTACTTGCTTTTATATGAAAATTGCTCCATTACAAACTGAATTCTCACTCAGTTGTTTTATCTCGCAGATCGAACCGTGTACCTACAAGGAAGCACTGACGGAAGAATCATGGGTCAATGCAATGCAAGAGGAGCTGAGTTAATTTGAGAAACTTAGGGTATGGAAGCTTGTGGACCTACCTGATGGACACCGGAAGGTAAACACAAAATGGGTGTTCAAATGTGTTGGTGCATATGTCTGTCGACTTCGTCTTGTAACGAGTCTTGTAACTAGAATGATAGATCAAGTCACGTAGAACGAGAAAAACAAGAAATATGTAAGTTAAAGCCATTTCGCATGAACTGGTAAGGCCAGTTCGCACGAAATGCCATTTCGTGTGAGGCCATTCCATGCGAAATGGACTGCCTATAAATAGGTGACTTGAGATTTCATTTGTAACATTCCTGATTCCAGTAGCGAAGCTCTGCCGAAGTATCTCCAGGTTGTAAAACATAATCAAATCAATACAAGAGATAGTTAAAGTGATTCTAGTGTGTATGCAGCTGAAATAACTCCGATACGTCTGATTCCGCCTCTCGTATTGGACGAGATCTCTTCTGAACGACTCGTTTGGTCGTAACAATGATCCTACAAGTGGTATCAGAGCTCAAGAGGAAGAGTTCTTACCGATTTCAGCTGTTTTTCACCGAAATTTCTGATTTCTACTCATTTATATTCACTTTCTTCACGATTTTTCAAAATTAACGGAGTTTTCATGGATAAAATGGATTGATTTTCTCATATTACACGGGAAACACTGTTTTAACAAATCCTTGAAAGAATCAGACCTAAAATCGACCTAAAACTTGATCAATTTTGTCAAAAACCGTCCGAACGTGTGATATCTACATCAATTCGTACGAATTGATCACGAGGTCGTGTGAAACATTGTTCATTTCGCACGAATTGGTTAAAAACTTCTCAGATCGTTTGAATTAGTTTCCATTTCGCAAGGTTTGGACATAGTAGATCTTAATTCGTACGGATTGGACATAGTAAACCTCAATTCGCACGGATTGGACATTGTAGACCCCATTTCGCACGAATTGTACTCAGGTCGCATCAAGGAGTTACCATTTCGCACGAATTGCACCATTTTGCATCAAGTTGTCCAGATCGTGTGGAACAATCCTAGATCGTGTGAAACATCATCCAGTTCGTTTGAAAGTCTGAGTTTGTGAAAGTTTTGAAACCGAAACATGGAGAATGAGTTCTACAATGCGTTTGCTACTCCAATTACTATTACTCAGAATACGATGCTAGAAAATGAAATGGGCACTATGCAAAAGCCGCCTAAGCTCATGAATATTGAGGAGTATAGTGGATGGGAGGAGCATTTTGAAAATTGGGTTCAAGCAAATTATTTAGATGCTTGGGAATTTGTTTAAACACGATATATTAGACCGGTTAATGATGACAGAGAGAAGGTTGCTATTAATGATCTAAGTGTTGAATAGAAAAAGAAATAGAAAAATGAAAAGATGATGGTTAGTATCTTGCAGCAAGCTATTAAGGAAGAAATTTTGATTTTATTACAACACAACGGAAGTGCATTTTCAATATGGAAAGAACTAAGATCAAAGTTTGTTGGAAGTAAAGACATGATCAAGAACAAAATATCACTTTTGAAGAAAGAATTCGATTTATTTCGTGGATTAAAAACTGAGAACACCAAGCAGATTATAGAAAGATATTGCAATTTGGTGCTTAACATGAAGAGATTGAGCATCACTAAAGATAATGAAGAATGGATTGAAAAATTGGCCGATGCGTTGCCACAAGATGTTTGGGGCACGTATCTTATGATGTTGAAAAATAAACCTAAATTTGACAATCTAACGCTGAGCACGTTTATTAAACAACTTGAAGCTCAAGAGATGGAACAACGAAAGATGGCGAGAATGAAAGATTTTAATGGTGAACAAGACATTGGTCTATATTACAAAGGAGGTATTAGTGATAAGACCAACATTGCACCAAAGATTGAAACTGCTTTCAATACAAAAAGTTATTCTGGAGGGTCATGTCAAGGATCAAATAACAAAACTGGATTCTCTTCATATCCATCATTCGATCCAATTTTTTCAGCAACCAAGAATGGCAAAGTACTACAATGCAACATTGCGTTAAATCTTGAGAATGGTCAGAATTTCTTGGAAGAGGTTGCCAAAGGTCATATGTCTTTGTTGGTGACTTTGTTAGAATCTTATGAAAGTTTAGTTGCAGGAAGGATCGGAAATCCAATGTTAACAAAAGAGGATTACGATCAGATTGATGCTGAGGAGATGGAATTAATCGATATTAAGTGGTCTTTGGCTAGTGTGTTGAGAAGAGCTGAGAAGTTTAAACAGATCACTGGAAGAGATGATTTCTGTGACGCTAATGTTTCTACTTTAGGATTTGATAAATCTAAAGTTACTTGTTTTCATTGCAGGGAAAAAGGACATTTCAAGCGAGAATGAACAAACCGCGAAGCAAGTGGAGCTCAAAATCCATTCGGCAACAATGATTATTATCGAAAAGCGATTTATCATCAAGTTGCTCAAGAGTCGCATCAACAACCACAAACTGCACATGCTAAGAAGATGATCGAGGAGTCATCAAAGAAAGCTTCTTATGGAATAATAGATCAAGAGGATGAAAGATTGCCAGAGGGATTTAGCTGGGACAAATACTGTCCAGATGAAAATTTCTTAAAACCTAAAGCATTTGTTGCTCAAATTTTTGATGATGATGATTCATTTTTTGCAGGTAAAACGGAGAAAATCAAAGAAAAACAAGCTGCGAAAAAGAAGAAGGTTACAAAACAAGATTATAGTGATGATGATACTTTGTATTATGCAAGCATAATGAAAGAATATGAAAAATTACGAGCTGAGAAAGATGACAGTGATGTTGAAAATGCTCGCTTAATAAAGAAGCAAGTTAAAAACACAAGATGATAGTGATGATGATTATTATGAAAAAAGAATGAAAGAGCACTTAAAAAGAATGCAAGATGACAGTGATGATGAAGATGTTCGAGTGATAAAAAAGCAGGTGAAAGAAATTCCAGCTTTCAAGATTGAAAAGAAAGCTGATGCAGAAAAGGTGTCTGAGAAATGTGAAAACTGTGAGACTATGAAAAAGCACAACAACGAGTTGATTCATAACATGAACAGACTGAAAGAATCGAATGATGTCTTAAACAAAGCTATGAATCAATATAATGAGTCAAGCAGTGAACAAGCAACAGCTATGAAGACACTTCAAGGAGCGTTCATGACAAAGTAGAATGTTATCAGCAATTATATTGAGAAATGTGCTGTTCTTGAACATAAATTGGAAACCCAGAGAATAGAAACTGAAAGGGTAAACAAGGTATTAAAAAGTTACTCATGTGCTTCTTATGTGTTTGATAGGATTTACCCAACAGTTGAAGGTATGAAAGCGTTTGAAGAAGAAGAACCTGAAGTAAAGGATACTGGTCAGAAACACAGTACTAACTATACCAAGTGTCCACCCCCGCTTGAAAATGGATATTCTCCTCGAAATCTTAATTCAGAAAGAGTCAAAAAGGCAACCAATCTAAAGTGGGAGTCTGAACCTTCAGATGGATTGCCAGATAACATCGATGTCACTTTCACATCATCCGACACTGATCATGAGTCTGAGTTAATAAAGAAAGTGGTCGATCAGGTGTTGGATAAAGATGAAACCGAGGAGTCAGAGTCAAAGTCTGACACGTCAAGTCCAACAGTCGAAAAGAGCAAACGGGTTTACAATAAAGATTTTATGATGTCAAAGAATAATTTGAATGATGAAACATTCAAAGTAGCATATACATTGAATGATTCTGACAAATTATTTTCTGATGAAGAATTTCCAATAAGAGGTGTTAAAACTGAACTGATAAAAAAGGTTTTCAAACTAACAGAAATTAACATTTCTGAAATAAAAGATGTAAATCTTTCTGAAAAACCTAAAAAGTACACCTCAAGAGTTCAACAAAAGTTAAACAAGAAAAAAGGTTACAGTTCTGGTTCCGATTTTCGAAAGAAACCAAACCATAACGGTAATTTCAAAAAGAAAGGTTTAGGTTTTATTCCACCAGAAAATCATAAAAATGAAAAAACTTATAAACCAAAAACTGTTTTTGTTTCAGGAACATCTTCTGAAGAGGAAAAAGAGCATTTGTTCAGAAAGCAGACAAACAAAGAATTCCTTGCAAAGAAGTAAGAGGAAATGAAGAAAGAGACAAGAACCTGTTATAACTGCAAAGTAGTTAGTCACATTGCCCGAAACTGTTCAAAGGCAACCAACACACAACAGGGAGTGTCTCTTAAACTCAAAGAAAAAGTTGTTGAGAAAACCAAACCACCAACAAAAAAAAATTAAAGTTTTTGAAAATTCAACATTAGAGGTTGGTGAGTGTTCAAAAAGTTTTTACAAAAGAAAGGTGAATCTCAATAATCAAAAGTGGGTTGTTAAGAAATCTGATGTGAGTTCTAGCAATGATTCTGATTCGTCAAAATCAGAGAAGCTACTTTCTGGCGATGAATCTGACTCGTCAAAGTCAGAGGAGCCACAAGTTGAGCCAAAAAGAGAAAATTCAGTTTTGCCAATGGATGATGCAAACTTTCCACCATTGCGAACTAAAAATTATAAACAAAAGGTTGGCAAAGTTGAGATTTCAAATCAATTCTTTCCTGAGAAGAAAGAATTTGATGTTGAAAAAGCTTTTAACCCCAATGTGAAACATATCTTTGGTAAAATGGTTGACGGGAAGGTCAAAGGGGTAAAGGAATTTTATGAGTCAAAAAAGAGTAAACCAGATGAAGATGGTTCACCCATGTTCGTATCGTCATGGGATAGAACTTATCAAGAGTAAAATCCGGACTTGCCGGAGCTCCCAAGTTGGTAATCGTGGAGCATGAATCGGCATCTTTTTCATGTGGTAATTCAAAATTGTTATATTTCATCTTACAAGTGGTAGTATTGATGAGAACCTACAAGTGGTTATTCAAGGTCATTAAGTTGAACTTGATTTAACTTTCATTCAAGTGGTTAAAAGAACAAAGTGATGAACAAAACCCCGATCTTACAAGTGATTTCAACAAAACTAATTTTCCGGAAAAACCATTTGATTAAAACAAACTTAAGTGTTTTGAAATCATAATGGGAAAATGGTTTGTTGTCAGGGGGAGTTCTGATTGTTTATGCTAAGTGGATGGCGATTTGAAGCAATTCACATCGGTTTGTCAAATTTTTCTTTAAATGGTTTTGAATTTTAGGGGGAGTAAGAATTTTCAGAAAATCCAAAAACATTAGAAAATTTGAAAAAGTCAAAAACATGATAAAAATCAAAAATGAGTTTTTGTTGTAAAAAAGAGGAAATGATAGTACATCAGTAGACTATCACAGTACGCTAAAGAATTGGAAAGTTAAAATGTGATAAACGGTCTCACTGATGATATACCAGTAGGTTTTTACACGCTTAGTAGATTGTGTTTGAGATATAAACCTAAATATCATTACTTACTTATTTCATGGGGAACATCTCTCGGATATATAGGTAACCCCTGATATCTTGTTTGAAGGGCTTTCTATTTCTGACATACTAGGTCTTTGTGCGTGGTGATATCTGGGGTATTATACCTGGACTTCTGATTTTACAGGAGCAATAGCCTAGTCCTCGTATAATACTTTGCATTGCTTTATTCTTAAAGCTCACCCTCAGCATAAAAAATGATGAAACATTGAAAAATGCTAATCATGTGCTGTTGAAAAGAAGATCCCCAAGGGGGACACACCTAAAGACGAACCATCATCTCTCTGATTTTGAGGATGCAATAGCCTGAGCTCTCATGGTCTCGCATTTAACCCCTTACAGATATCATTAATGTACATTCACCTGTAAGACTGAATATAGGAGTCTGGATATGGGAGAATATTCTGAGGTGGGACACTCGAATAAGTTCAAGTCCATTAAAATACTAATCTCATATCTCGAAACAATTGAACTTTGTGTGAAAATTTAAGTGGATCAGTATACTGACAATCTAAGTGAATCGTTTAGAACTTAAAGTGTTTAAAGCTCAACGGTGCTAGTGATTGGTCTCAAAAACTGATATGATCCTCTTACGCAAACTCACAAAAATATTGTTTGTAAATATTTCTTTACTGCTTTTCATTATACAAAAATCCAAAAAGATTGTGTTTTAGCATAATATCTTGAAAATTCAAAAAGATTTTATTTCATCTTATTTTCGACAACTGATGTTGAAAAGCTGTTTTTCAAAATTCCAAGTGCTAAACATGATGAACAACAAATTTGGGAGAGTTTGTAGAAATAAGAAAAATGGTATTTTTACAAGTGGTCATCAGAGATTTTAAATGTAAAATCTTTTTAGTTGATATCTACAAGTGATGTTTTGAGATTGATTTTACAAGTAGATAAGCAGAGACAATTAAATTGTTATATCTTACTTTTGGGTAGAGTATATGCAGGAAATAAGCTTGGAAAGAGCCAGGTTCCGATTCCTGAGGATTTTCCGCATAAGCATATGCATATTCAAGCCAGGTTCCAGATCCTGTTGCTACGGAAGAGCCAGGTTACGATCTTAGAACCTGTGATAGTTATACAGCCAGGTTTTTGATTCAAAGCCTTTAGATTGTGAATTCCAGACTGCGATCCCAGCTTATCAAAAGGGGGAGTCTGAGCACGTAAAAGCCAGATTCAGATCCTGTAACAAAGCTCGAGATAGAAGCTGCTGATGCTGAATAGCTTACGGAATCAAGAGACCTGATCAAGTGGTGTATAAAGCCAGGTTGCGATTCTGGAAGAGTAAGAGAGAGAAGATAGAGATTGAGGATACTTACAATGTCAGATACTTTGGAAAGAGTGTGAAGACTGATAAAGACTGAAGACTCATCATTCTGAAGGCTCGACACCAAAGACTTCGTCAATATCTAAGGAGGAGTCTGTTGGTGCATATGTCTGTCGACTTCGTCTTGTATCGAGTCTTGTAACTAGAATGATAGATCAAGTCACGTAGAACGAGAAAAACAAGAAATATGTAAGATAAAGCCATTTCGCATGAACTGGTAAGGCTAGTTCGCATGAAATGCCATTTCGTGTGAGGCCATTCCATGCGAAATGGACTGCCTATAAATAGGTGACTTGAGATTTCATTTGTAACATTCCTGATTCCGGTAGCGAAGCTCTGCCGAAGTATCTCCAAGTTGTAAAACGTAATCAAATCAATACAAGAGATAGTTAAACTGATTCTAGTGTGTATACAGCTGAAATAACTATGATACGTCTGATTCCGCCTCTCGTATTAGACGAGATCTCTTCTAAACGACACGTTTGCTCGTAACAACAATCCTACAAAATGCAAGATAGACGATCGAGGAGTGATTATCAGAAACAAAGCTCGACTCGTAGTCCAAGGTTTTAGTCAGCAAGAGGGGATAAACTTCACAGAGGTTTACGCTCCAGTTGCTCAACTTGAAGCAATCAGAATTTTCCTTGCTTTCACTTCATGGAAGGGATTTAAAGTATACCAGTTAGATGTCAAATCAGTGTTTCTTTACGAAAAAGTAAGAGAGGAGGTATATGTCGGACAGCAACCGGGCTTTACCGACCCAATCCACAAAGACAAGGTTTACCTGCTGGACAAAGCGCTGTATGGTTTACATTAGGCCCCGAGAGCCTGGTACGAGACACTCTCTCAACACTTGCTTACCAACAGCTTTATCCGAGGAAAAGTGTACGCTACCCTCTTCACAAAGGAAGTCAATGGGAACTTAGTGATAGTTCAAATCTACGTTGATGATATAATATTCAGGTCAACAAACGAAGAGCTCTACAAAGATTTTGAAAAGGTGATGAAGCAGAAGTTCGAGATGTCGTCAATGGGTGAGATGAAGTTCTTCCTAGGGCTCCAGGTCGATCAGATGCCCGAGAGAACATTCATACATCAAACGAAGTACGTTTACGATGTTCTTGAGAAATTCGGAATGTCTGAGACGACACCAATTTCCACCCCATTAGCAACCAATCATGGTATCAACCCTGTTCTCACCGGAGAGAAGGTGGACGAGACACTATACCTCTCAATGATCGTTCGCTAATGTACTTGACAGCATCTAGACCCGACATCATGTACCCGACTTGCCTCGCGGCCCGATATTAGTCGAGTCCTAGAGCTTCACATATGACTATCGTCAAGAGGATCCTACGCTACCTGAGAGGAACCCCAACACTGGGTTTGTGGTATCCCAAAGATGGTGACTTCATGCTCGAAGGATACTCAGATTCTGACTTCGGTTGCCGCATGATTAACGCTAAATCAACAACTGCAAGATGCCAATTCTTTGGACCCCGACTGGTCACGTGGCAGTGTAACAAGCAAACCTCTGTTGCTTTATAAACATGTGAAGCAGAGTACGTGTCTGCTAGCAGCTGCTGCTCTCAGATCATGTGGATTCAGCAACATATACGCGATTACGGTTTGCGATTTCTTACTTCACCTTTTTTTGTTGATAATGAGGCTGCAATAAACATAATGAAAAATCCAGTACATCACGCTAAACCTAAACATATAGAAATTCGTCATCACTTCATTCGAGATTGCTTCGAGAAGAAGTTGCTACGAATAGACAAAATCCACACCGACGAACAAAAGGCAGATTTACATACCAAAGCTTTCGATAAAGCACGTTTTCAATATCTTTTAAAATTGAATGGTATGAAATTGTTGTCGGATGCGGAGAAGATTCTTGGCGTTGATGAGTCAATCGAGGCAGAGGATGTTGAAAAGCAGACTGCTTTGGTTTGTCGATTTTTTAGTTGTTTTGGTATTTAGGGGAAGATATATATATTTTTAGAAAATACAAAAACAATAAAAAATGCAAAAATCCAAAAACATGAGATAGTTTCAAAATCCAAAAACACTAGAAAACCAAAAAGAGTTTGTGTAAAAAGGGGAAATGATAGTACATCAGTTAGACAGTTACAGTATGCTAAAGATTTGTAATGTTTCTAAAGCGTTAAGCAGTCTCGCTAATGATATGCCGATAAGTTTTTACACACTTAGTAAACTTTTCGGGATATAAACATAAAAAAACACACTACTTCCTTATTTTCGTGGGGAACATCTCTCGGATTTATAGGTAACCCCTGAAATCTTGTTTGAAAGGCTTTTCTATTTCGGACATACTAGGTCTATGTGCTTGATGATATCTGGGGTATTATACCTGGACTTCTGATTTTGCGAAAGCAATAGCCTAGTCCTCGTATAATACTCTGCACTGCTTTAATCTTTAAAGCCTCCCCTCCGCATAAAAAAATGATAAACATTGCAAAATGTGATTCATGTGTTGTTGAAGAAAAGATCCCCAAACGGGACACACCGAAAGTCGAGCCATCATCTCTTTATCTGAACGGAAGTTCTAACCTGAGCTCTCATGGCCTCGCACTACCCTTTACAGATATCATTATTGTACGTTCAACTGGAAGACTGAATATAGAAGTCTGGATACGAGAGTATATTCTGAGGTGGGGCACGCGTATAAGTCAAGATCTTAAAACACCTAAATTGTATCCTGAATAGTTGAAATTTGTGTGAAAATTTAAAAGGATCAGTATATCGGCAATCTTAGTGAATTGTTTAATTCTTAGTGTGTAATTAAGCTCAACGGTACTTGTAATTTGTCGATAGCTGATATGATCCTCTAACACGCTCACCAAAAATATGTTTGTAAATAGTTTCTTTTACTCTTACTGCATTTCATTTCAGTTTAGCATAAAAACCCAAAAAAGTTTTATTGTGTTCTAGTTTAAGCTTTCTTAAAATCCCAAAAAAGATTTTACATTTCTGCTTTAGTTTTTCGACAAAGCAAGGTGGAAAGCGGATCTTCAGACTCTCAGTCATGAAGCAGAGCATGAACTTTCTGAACTGAACAACAGGGTTGGGAGCTAATCTTGAAAAGTTTGAGATATTTCAAAGTCAAAACAAGTTTATTAAGTTGTTACTTGTACAAAATTTCAGGAAAATGTGTTTGAAAAGTTTGAACTAAATGTCAGTTGTTTCGTTTCGGGTCAACCAAGGTCATTAACTTGGACTTGGTAGACAAATTAAGTTCCTAGGGTCAATAACTTGGACCTAGATACTTAAGTGGATTTCTAAAAACTGGCCAAATCTGATAAAACATCAAAAGTCTAAGGGTGTTTGGATTGGATGACAATCAGATCGGATGGCAATCCGATCGGATGGCCATCCGACACTTGGTCAGTGGTATATATAGAAGGTTTTTGGTCAGAATGGTCAAACTCATTCGATCGAAGTGTCACTCATTCCACTGCCAAACACTCTCAATCTGTTCTTGACTGATTCTTGCATTCTTGCTTTCCACATTACATTGGATTGTTGGCACACTCAACCTTCACAGTGGGAAAGGTAAGTTTTCTGATTTTAACCGCAAAATTTGATGTTTTTGATGTTTATATGTGTGACGGCGACTGTTTGGACTTAGAAACCTAGATCTAGGCTTGATTAGGGTGTTTTGATTCACTCCAAACATAGGATTTTGTAGATTGGCCTTAGATCTATAGGTTTACCGGTTCAATTTGATCAAAATCATGTTAAGATTTATGATTTGATGATTGGAGGGTATCGGCTATCGGTACACATTTGTCAAATTAAACCCAAACTAGGCCGAGTTAGAGAAAACTGAACATAGGGTTTTGTAAATCGGCAAAAACTCTACGTGAAAACATGTTCAATTTTGTGAAAATTGTTAGAAAAATTTTGATGTTCATAGGATATTCAAAGTGTTCTTCATGTTCAGATGATCGAGTGGCAGTTCGATCGGATGGCAATCCGATCGGATGGCCATCTGATCCAATGCATTTTATGTGTTTGAAATTTTACTAAGTGTTGTCTTAATATTTGTGCCTTATATAATAGGTTGTTTTGGAAAGAATGGCAAATCGATCGGATGGCAATCCGATCGGATGACCATCCGATCCAAAACACACATCCAATAATTGACTGTTTCATGAGCTTAAATTGATTGTCATTTTGATCGAATGGCAATCCGAACGGATGACCATCCGATCCAAATCATACTATTTCATGCCTGTTTGTCATTGTGCTATCTTGTCAATGATCGAATGGTAATCCGATCGGATGACAATCTGATCGGATGGCCATCCGATTCATATCACTCACATAGTTGACTTGTAATTGGTTCTGAATTGTTTGTCACATGGATCGAGTGACAATCCGATCAGATGGCCATACGATCCAAATGCACATGTCTTGTGTTCTGATCTTGTATTGTGATGTTTCATCTGATCGGATGGCAATCCGATCAGATGGCCATCCGATCCTTAGAACTGGGTAGTGTATAAGTGGTGATTTCCAGAGTTAGAAAATTTTTGAAGTTTTCAAAATTTTGACACTTTTCACTTCTTGTCTCGAACTTTGTGCAAATTCTAACGTTGATTATTCTTGCAGGCAAGAGCATCAGATTGGCATCATTCTCACAACATTTACTGTATCTTGGAGGAAAATTATGCTAATATGGAGCCATACCGAGACATGGCAAAGTTTCTAAGAGAAAGTAATATCAATAAGGCTTTAACTGATAGAACGATAGTGTACGAATCTCATGTTAGAATATTTTGGAAATCGGCAAGGTATGATGAGAGTACAAAGATGATACATTCGGCAGTTCAAAAGAAAGATGAGAATGATAAGGATGTCGATATAGAAGTTAAGTTTGATGTGGGAGATTTGAGACGAGTTTTGGACTTAGGAGATAATGATAAGGACCTTACTATAGTTCGTGAAAGATTGTGCAAAGGTCTATGGTTTAGAATGGGGTTTACTGGACATGTAAACAGCAAATATCTCAAGTCTATGTTTAGCAAACCATATAAATTCTTAGTTCACTGCGTGATACATGCTTTATCACACCGAAAGGGAACATCATTACTTGTTTGGTGCTCAATAGGACTTATAATGTCTCACAAGTAATATTTGATCATATGGCAGGCAATATCAGGGGTGAGAAGTACATTATGTACCCTAGGTTCATCCAAATGCTTATTGATGATCAAGTGAAAGACCTTCCAAAGATTCTGAAGATGAATTAGGTCTACGTCATATGATAGCTGAGACTTTGGGAAGGTTAACTCAATATAAGCTGAAGAAAGATGAAACAGAGCCAAGGGCTAAGAGAATGATATGTCAGATTGACAACATAAATTACATAGCTCCTGAAAATGCTGCTTGGAGGCATGAAAACAGCAATTCAGAAAATGAGAATGATAGATTAAGTGGAATGCATGAGAAGAAGTTAAGATACTGGTTCGTGAAGGATGGAAAGAGAAAAAGGACTCCTAAAGTATCACCTAAAGTTTCAACACCAAAGATCATTGTTAAGGGTATAGTTGAAAGGGGGAGTCATAAGAAAAGTTAGATCTTTAAATGTTATATTATTCTAATGAATGTTCAATGCTTGTTTTGCAGGGCCTTCAAAGAAATCTCCACAAAGACTTGTGGATGATCCAGTACTTGATCCGGAAGATGTTATTCAAAAAGGCGTTAGCCTGATGAAAGAGACACTGGAAAGTTTCTTAAAGAAAAATGAAGAAGCTACTGCTACTTAAGGCTCAAGTGTTGAAAAGATTGATGAATCTGCAAAGAATGTTCAACCTGAAAGTGTTAAAGATAAAGAACCTGAAGGCGTTGCTCATACTGATTCAAATGATGTTGATGATGAATCTACTAAAACAGAGTCTGAGATTGAAAAGATTGGTGTTGGGAAGGTTCAGTTGAAAAAGAAGCCTAAAAAGAAGAAGAAGGGTTCTGATGATGAAGATGAAACATATATTCCGACACCGCAAGTAGAGAAAAAGAAAATCATTAGAAAACGCAAAGCTGTTCAAACTGGTGTACTTCCAAGAAATGTCAGAGCAAGAAAAGGATCTGCATCGGTACCTGAAATACAAAGTGGCAAAAGTGAAAAGCATGTGGTAACTTCAAAGGGTCCTGAAGCTGTTAAAGATCAAAATATTGAAGTTCCTGAGGTTGAACAAGTTCAGAATGTTGAAAAGAAAGCTGATGATGATGATGAGGTTGTGATTACTGATGAAAGGGTTTCTACACCACCACCACCAGCAGTTGATGTTGAAACGTTAAAACCAAAGAAGACTATTCTTCCTAATCCATTTTAAGGCTTTCCTAACATTCATGGTGAATTCAAGGATGATATTCTTCCTGATGAAGAATATGACATGTTTCATGATGCAACTGTCAAAGATCTAAAAAAGAAAGTTAGTCTTATAGAAAAAGAAAAAGCAAAAGCAGAGACTGATCGTGATGAGTTGAAGAAGCAACTTGAAAATATTACTAAAGTTAATGAAGAAATGAAGTCTGTTGTAAAGAATCATGCAAAGAAGATAAAGACATTGGTTGAAGATGTGGATGATAATGCTAAACTCTTCGAGCAACTCTCTGTAGAGCTTTCTGAAGTGAATGTGAAATACGCGAACATGAATGATACTAATCAGACACTCCATCAAATGTTACAAGAACTTCATGAAGCGTCTGCAAAAGAAATCAAGGTATTAAAGCGGGAGATTGAAGCACTTAGAGCAGACAAAGCAGTGAAAGATGAACAAGTTAACATGTTATACACTGTGATGGAACATCATCTGGGCATCAATGTTCAATCTATTTACAACAACCTAGAGATCCAAAGGGTTGAAGAACGTAGGGCTCAGAAAGAGAAAGAGTTAGCTAAGGAAGCAACTAAGAAAAAGAAAGAGTTGATTGTCGAGACTCAAGAAGCTGGAGGCTCTTCGAGTCAGCCTGAAGGTGATGTTGAGATGGTTGATGCAGGAGTAAATGTTGAAGTTGAGCATATGAATGTTGATCAAGATCAAGGTTTTGTTCTGGTTGGAGATTTTGTTCCTCTATCTTACAACTTTCAAGATATAATCCACCTTGTGCAAGTTCAACAACGTAAACGAAAGGCGAGAGTACCTTAAATGAAGGTATTGTGGTATAAAGAAGAAGAGGAGAAAGAAGTAGAGGAAGAAGAGAAGATAGATGATGAAGAGTTGAAGGATATCTTTGATGACATCGATAACTACGATCCAGCCAATGATAATGATGACAATGATGATCAAGGGTCGATAGGAATGCTGATTGTATTGCCTTCTGTCCAACAATCGTTGGATGATTTTCTGAATGATGAAATCAACGAGCAGGAGGAGGATCAACACCAGGAGTCTTCTTCTTCTGGAAAGTAGCATACTGACCAAGTATTTCTCACACAACCAACTGTTATATATTTGAATACTCCATTTGAGGGGGAGATGGAGGTACTGAGGTCCAGGGCTGAGATGTTAGAGGAGCTGGGATTAGAAGATGGGAATCTTAAGTTTGATATTGAAGATGAAATCCCATCATCGCCAGAAAAGGAGTATGATTTCA